>JAIOJX010000028.1:226406492-227023813 GCA_022376925.1 Tragulus kanchil | reverse complement strand
TATATTCATACATACTGCCAGTGTAAAGTACATAGCAAGTGGGACATTGGTGGATAAAGGAGGGAAATGCTTCTTGCGAAAAGGTTTTCTTCTTGTGGAAAAAGGCACTGCTGTTTTACGGTGGCCTGGAGGCCAGCAGGAGCTTACTGCCAGGAGCTGCTGCCCTAATGGTTTCACCAAGCAGGCAGCACCAGCTGGGAGCCTAGAAGGCTGAGTCTGTTCACCATTTGTTTGCCCAGTAACCTGGGGCTCAGGTTCTCTGCTCTCCAGAACCTTGCCTTCTCTTTCCTCTTCCCTTCGCTCTTTTCCTCGGCTGCCACTTAATCAGAAATTTCACAGAAAGTTTTTCAGAGTTTTCTCATTGCAGTTGAAGAGGGCAGTTTTCTTGGATTATTATCAGACTTGATATACCTAGGATGTAATATTGATGCACCAGGTTATTATATTTAAGCCATCAAAGTTTAGGCTACATACAGACCTTTGATTTCTCTGCTACTGCTGTTGCAATTTTATTATTGATTTTAGCCAAAAGATTTAGTGAGAAACGTGTTTACAGGAGTGTAAAGGGGTCAGGCTCTGAAATAAATCTTGGTTCTGTGACTTAAGGACTTTGTCAGTTTTTCTGGGCCACTGTTGCTACATCTGCAAAATGCAGGACTGAGGTAAATACTAAAAGATTATGGGAGAAAAAGCCCAGTTTGTGTTTGGCAATCATGCATCTTTGTTTTTTGTGTGTTATTAGAAAACTACTTGTATGGCATGCTGAATAAAAGTGGAATTATATTGTGGTTCTTGTAAAATATTAACTAAATGCATAAAAAATATTTGCCCCATTTAAACCCACTTCATTTTATTATGTTAAAGTATTAAGTGAAAATATATTTTGGAATACTTGGAAAAATAATTATTTTAGAGCAGATTAAATTCAGAGGTAAATTTTCAAATAAACAATTTTCTCAAAGTAAAAAAAAAATCTTGTGCATATTTTCAGCCCTAATTCCATGCAATTAACATCAATAATTTTCAAATAGATTTTCAAATGTTGAAATGTATTTTCAAATCTCTGAAACTAAGAAGGAAAAGGGGGACACATTGAGACAGTAGCATTGATATATTCATACATACTGCCATGTGTAAAGTACATAGCAAGTGGGACATTGGTGGATAAAGGAGGGAAATCAGCCTGGGGGTCTGTGATGACTTGGAGGGGCTGAGTTGGTCAGGGAGGGAGCGACACGCAAGAGGGAAGGGATATACATATATATATATATATATATATATACACACACACACACACACACATATATATATATATATATATATATATATACACTTACGGCTGATTCACGTTGTATAGTAGAAGCCAATACAATATTGCAAAGCAATTATTCTCCAAGTAAAAATAGTGTATCTTATATTACTTAATCCTTGCTCTTCAGAATGTAACTCTCAAACTAGCAGCATTGGCATAACCTGGGAACTTGTTAGAAATACAATATTTTAGGCCCAAATCAGGAGCCAGATAGCAGACCTGCCATTTCAGCAAGGTGATCTCCCCTATGTGATTATTGTTCACATTATTTAGCCTTACGCACAATATTACACCCATAGATGGACACTCATTCAGCTTTGTTTGAATATACCAAGTGACACAAAAGTCTTTGTGTCCTGACGCAGCTCATAGCACTAGTGGATAATCTAGTGATTAGAAGTTTCTTTCATGCTTACCAAAATGACTATACTCTTCTGTAACTTCCAGTACTTTATTTGTCTTTTTATAGCTAAACAAAACAATCATAATCTTATTCAGAAAAGTGACATTAAAATATTTTAAGAGAAAAAAAATCACATTTTCAATTAGATTTTTTGGGCTACTCTTCAGGGTCAAATATGGCAAGCTGTTTACTTTTATACATAAAGTTTCATAGAAACACAGCAATACTCATTTGTTTGCATATTGACTCTGGCTGTTTTTAGGTCATCATGACAAAGTCAAGTTGCAACCATGACAATAAGGCCTAGAATGTCTTTATTATCTGTCTTTTAAAAAAAAAAGAAAAAGAAAGAAAAGATTTCTGGGTGCTGGTCTGCATGAAGCATTCTCATTTCTCCAACAGTTTTTGTTTGTTTGTTTGTTATCAAACCTCAAGTGTATATCAGGCACTGTGCTAGAGGTTGAAGTTTCAAAATTAGAATGAGACCCTGCCTTCAGGCATATCACTCTCAGCATAGTCTTCCTTGTGTACTATTACTTATAAATATCATCTCAAATATGATGCCTAGATTAAAACTTCAGATGATTTAATAAGTATAGAAAAGCAGTATCTTTATTAAAACAGAGTCTATACGGAAACAAATATCTATCCTTATATAAGTTTGCAACTTCTCTTGCTGAAACATCTATCATTTTGTATATTTAGGTTGTATCCAAATTTTTGAACAGTGGACATTTCCAGCTAGTGTATGTGCATGTATGTGTGCCCATATGCATTTATGAAGTTCTTTTTAAGCTGGTTCTCTTCCATCTTGTCTCTGCTGAATTAATGTTTAAAAATCTTTTTACATAGCAGCATTGGCATAACCTGGGAACTTGTTAGAAATACAATATTTTAGGCCCAAATCAGGAGCCAGATAGCAGACCTGCCATTTCAGCAAGGTGATCTCCCCTATGTGATTATTGTTCACATTATTTAGCCTTACGCACAATATTACACCCATAGATGGACACTCATTCAGCTTTGTTTGAATATACCAAGTGACACAAAAGTCTTTGTGTCCTGACGCAGCTCATAGCACTAGTGGATAATCTAGTGATTAGAAGTTTCTTTCATGCTTACCAAAATGACTATACTCTTCTGTAACTTCCAGTACTTTATTTGTCTTTTTATAGCTAAACAAAACAATCATAATCTTATTCAGAAAAGTGACATTAAAATATTTTAAGAGAAAAAAAATCACATTTTCAATTAGATTTTTTGGGCTACTCTTCAGGGTCAAATATGGCAAGCTGTTTACTTTTATACATAAAGTTTCATAGAAACACAGCAATACTCATTTGTTTGCATATTGACTCTGGCTGTTTTTAGGTCATCATGACAAAGTCAAGTTGCAACCATGACAATAAGGCCTAGAATGTCTTTATTATCTGTCTTTTAAAAAAAAATAAGAAAAAGAAGAAAAAGATTTCTGGGTGCTGGTCTGCATGAAGCATTCTCATTTCTCCAACAGTTTTTGTTTGTTTGTTTGTTATCAAACCTCAAGTGTATATCAGGCACTGTGCTAGAGGTTGAAGTTTCAAAATTAGAATGAGACCCTGCCTTCAGGCATATCACTCTCAGCATAGTCTTCCTTGTGTACTATTACTTATAAATATCATCTCAAATATGATGCCTAGATTAAAACTTCAGATGATTTAATAAGTATAGAAAAGCAGTATCTTTATTAAAACAGAGTCTATACGGAAACAAATATCTATCCTTATATAAGTTTGCAACTTCTCTTGCTGAAACATCTATCATTTTGTATATTTAGGTTGTATCCAAATTTTTGAACAGTGGACATTTCCAGCTAGTGTATGTGCATGTATGTGTGCCCATATGCATTTATGAAGTTCTTTTTAAGCTGGTTCTCTTCCATCTTGTCTCTGCTGAATTAATGCATTTTAAAATACATGCAGCATAATTAAGTAGAAGCAATCTGTGGAGTTAGGTAGACCTAAGCCCGTGATGAGGGCTAATGGTGTCTCTTGGTATTTTTACTTTTGGGAGAAAATACTTTTTAAGAGCTCATTTTCCTAATTTATATAAAGGAAATACAATTAGAAACTTCCTTACAGGATTTTGGGAAATAATAATGGGGATCGTGCTCAGTTGTACGGAACTACTGCCTGGCCCTAGGAAGGTCTCAATAAACAGAAGCTAATAACACATTCAAGCTTTTTGTTTTCCATTCTTTGTAGTAAAAATCTTGAAAGATTCTAGTTTTATATGCCAAGCTAGAATAGCTTGCTTCCTAAATATTTAATCCATTTATCAATAAATATTCAAAGAACATGGCAGAACCTTAAAGTATATCAACTATTTCTTTCTTCTAAGCAGTGATACTTCTAAACCCTTCACATAATAACTGTGAACTCTCATACTGCTGCAAGAAATAATAGAGATGTCTCTTAAATTTGTTATCCAGCTTTACACAATGTTAACTAAGTATAATCAATGCTATCACAAAGAAATTGGAATCCACTGACTGACTCAGATGTCATCAGTTTCACATGTATTTATTTCAGAATACATTTGCACCTGTTTTGTCCTTTTGTTCTTTTATCTCATATGTAGACCACCTGTGATGACCCTCATATCAAGATACAGGATATTTCCATCTTTTGCTACTTTTTTGTTTTGTGCTACTTTTTTGTAGTCACATTTACTTGCCTACCACTCCCACTTCCTTTTTTTTTTTTTTTTTAATTCTTTTTGTTTTGTTTTATTTTGGCCACTTCTATTGGTCTTTCATTCATTTATCTTTGGCCTGTGTGGGCCTCCCATCATAGCGGCCTCTCTCATCGGAGAGCACAGGCTTTGGGCGCAAGCGCTCCAGAGCTCCCGCTTGGTAATTGTACACATTGGTCCAGCTGCTCTGCTGCACGTGGGATCTTCCCAGGCCAGGGATTGAACGGGCGCCTCTTGCACGGCAAGGCAGTGTCCTTACTCACTGGACCACCAGGGAATGCCCTACTTTCTTTTTAACTCTTGAAAATCACTAATGAATTCTTCATTTCAATAAGATTTTCACTTCAAAAAAGCTATAGAAGTGAAATCACAGAGTATGTAACTGCCTGGGGTTGGCTTTAAAATCTATTTAAGATGTTCTGTGTATCAATAATCCATTTTTACTGGATGAGTTAGGCCAATAATATTTTTAAAAAGCTCTTATTTAGAAATTCCAGTTATTAGTGACTGTTCCCTGGGTGGTGCTGGATAGAAGGTTTTGAACCCAGCTTGACTCTTTGTTCCTGGCTCCTATTCAGGAATATAGCACTCTGGACAAAACAGGATAAAATCACCTCCTCTAGGCTAATTAGGATATATTTCAGCTCAAAATTAAAACAACAACAACAAAAAAGCATACTGTCTCCAGTATTCCCTGTTCTATAAGTTTGGTGAATCTTTTAAAAAGGTTGACTTGTCCTTTTTCCTCGTCAACTCCTCCTGGATCCTGGTGACCTTCTCTTATTTCTTTCTGAGGAAGCAAGATGCAAGGAATCATGAGAGAAGAGAACTTAGCAGTTCAGCAATGTGTCCAGCATAATGCTCATGGTTCTAACTCCATCACCAAAGACATGTCTGATACAAACTGAAAGTCCTATAATTCAACCCAGTTGTGACATTATCTGCCTAGAGACGGCATTATATTCTGCAAGGTAAGGCCTCAGTCTCGTAAGGTTGGCCTCCCCTTCAGATGCAAGACCAGGTTGTAACTGTTTTCCTTCAACTCTTATAAATCAAAGGATTCCACGACACCCTTCTTGGGTCCAATTATTATGCTAGAGTGCCTTACATAACACAGGAAACAAATTTATTTATTATACTACTAGTTTATTACAGACATTATCAAAGGATACAGAATCAGCAGTACAGGGTGAAGAGTTACCATGGGGTGAAGTCCTGAACAAAGGAGCGTCTGTTCTCATGGAATCTGGGGCCTGCCATATGGAAGCATTCTAGTCCACCAATCTGGAAATTCTCCAAACCCATTCTCCTGGGATTTTATGAATTCTCTGTTACATAACTCTGATTGATTAAATCATTGACCAATGGTAGTCAATTCAACCACCACTTCCTCTCTCCTCTCCAGAGGTCAGGGCACGGCAATGAGAGTTCTAAGCCTTGCAACAGGAAGTTGGCTACACAGGCAGCTAGCCTCTATCTTAAAATAATTTCAAAAGTCATCTCATTCATAGAAGACATCTTTATCATTCTCATCACAGGAAATTCCAAAGGCTTTAGGAACTCTGTGCCAGGCGTCGCAACCATGGCCATAAAAGTAATTCTATCATAAACCCCACAGGTGTAAAAATCAAACTAGTTAATCTCAGTAGGCTCCATAATTTACTCTATAAGTGGTGGAAATAATTGCTGCCTTATGAGGTTAGGAGGAACAGAAAAATTTATATAGGTGGAATTGAGTCATTGGCTGAAACTTAGAGGTTTGAACACAGAAAGACAATGGTAATAGTAACATGTCTTCAGGAATTATTTGTGCTACATCTCCAGTTTACCTCTGAACCCCAAGCCAATCCCTCTTCGTTCTCTGCTGGAGGAATGTCTCTTCTGTAGGTCTTAGGGCTTAGCTCACTGATCCTCATTCTTTAAACCTGTATCCATCTATTCTTGTTTGTCGGCTGTGCTACCTTAAAGGCTGGCTGTAGTGTGATGATCTATGTCTTCAGTTTCCTCTCAGTTGTGACATTATCTGCCTAGAGACGGCATTATATTCTGCAAGGTAAGGCCTCAGTCTCGTAAGGTTGGCCTCCCCTTCAGATGCAAGACCAGGTTGTAACTGTTTTCCTTCAACTCTTATAAATCAAAGGATTCCACGACACCCTTCTTGGGTCCAATTATTATGCTAGAGTGCCTTACATAACACAGGAAACAAATTTATTTATTATACTACTAGTTTATTACAGACATTATCAAAGGATACAGAATCAGCAGTACAGGGTGAAGAGTTACCATGGGGTGAAGTCCTGAACAAAGGAGCGTCTGTTCTCATGGAATCTGGGGCCTGCCATATGGAAGCATTCTAGTCCACCAATCTGGAAATTCTCCAAACCCATTCTCCTGGGATTTTATGAATTCTCTGTTACATAACTCTGATTGATTAAATCATTGACCAATGGTAGTCAATTCAACCACCACTTCCTCTCTCCTCTCCAGAGGTCAGGGCACGGCAATGAGAGTTCTAAGCCTTGCAACAGGAAGTTGGCTACACAGGCAGCTAGCCTCTATCTTAAAATAATTTCAAAAGTCATCTCATTCATAGAAGACATCTTTATCATTCTCATCACAGGAAATTCCAAAGGCTTTAGGAACTCTGTGCCAGGCGTCGCAACCATGGCCATAAAAGTAATTCTATCATAAACCCCACAGGTGTAAAAATCAAACTAGTTAATCTCAGTAGGCTCCATAATTTACTCTATAAGTGGTGGAAATAATTGCTGCCTTATGAGGTTAGGAGGAACAGAAAAATTTATATAGGTGGAATTGAGTCATTGGCTGAAACTTAGAGGTTTGAACACAGAAAGACAATGGTAATAGTAACATGTCTTCAGGAATTATTTGTGCTACATCTCCAGTTTACCTCTGAACCCCAAGCCAATCCCTCTTCGTTCTCTGCTGGAGGAATGTCTCTTCTGTAGGTCTTAGGGCTTAGCTCACTGATCCTCATTCTTTAAACCTGTATCCATCTATTCTTGTTTGTCGGCTGTGCTACCTTAAAGGCTGGCTGTAGTGTGATGATCTATGTCTTCAGTTTCCTCTCTTCAGTTTCCAACCCAAAGAAATACGCAAGAACTCTTGTTGTTTCAATAGATGTAATTTACAACTGGCCCCAAGTGAGAAATATTGACAGAATAAACCACTAGCAGCATCTTTGAAATTAGGGTAATTTTGAATTTTACAGAATGTTATAAAATTGTCTACACTGGCTCATATGATCCTAGATCATAGTTCTTGACTTCTTCTAAAGCATCAGATGGAAACCATAATACATTTGTCATCCATATATTTTTTTTGATGACACTATTTGCTATATTAAATACCCATCCTTAAAGAAAACCATAGCCTAAATATTTCAGGGAGAAAACCAGTTCTGATTGCATGCTGCAAACTGTTTCTTTGACTTGTCTTTAGTTATTTTTGTTTTTCTAATCATAAAGAGAGGACCCTGCTGCTCTTCTTGGCTGTAAACTAAAGTGCCTTTGTTCAGAACCCTGTCCACCTGTGGATGGTAGGAAGGGAGAAATTAACACATCCTCTGCCTGAGACTTGCCATTCTAGGAGATGTTTGCAAGATTAATGACCTTTTTTACTTTGCTTCTTTTCCTCCTTCCATCTCTGATCTATTATACAACCTGGCATCCAGACCTCAATAAGATGGCTATTTTGAAGCACTCGTGTGCCATCTTCTCAGTCAGCTGCTTTCAGAATGAAATCATTTTTCTTGCCTTGATACCTCATCTCTCAGATTCACTGGCCTGTTGAGCAGCCAGCAGAGTGAAATTGGACTTGGCAACATGAACAGTAATCATAGTAGTTAAAGTGGTAAAAGCTGGGCATGTTCAGGAATGACCGTAAAAAGGGACAGGTGACCTCAGTGTAGCACTGGGTGCAATTCTGAATATAACAAGAACAAGTAGAGATGTATAGCCAAGGGATAGGAGTGAGGGTACATGAAGGAAAACCACAAGGAGAAGATGTTAAGGTAGAGGGAAATTCTTGCCAAAATGACCTAATAAGATTCTCACCAAAGGCAGAGCAGGGTGATCAGATACAGAGGATGATGAGAAACCAAGGATGGAATTTCTGCATATACTGACTTTGCAGGATTCTTGACAAAACTGGACTATGCTGGCACACCAAGGATACAGACCAAGGTGGAAACTTAATGAAAAAATTGGCTCAGAGGAGGAGTTTGGTCAAGGAGAGAGTCTTTGTCAGGGCCTAATTTAATTTGCTTCTTGTCAGAAGTGATGCTAAAGAATTAATTAGGGAAAACAAAAGCAACCTCTTGTCTCATGTAGAAAATTTTTATTTCTAAGCATCTTTAGTCTAAGTGACATTAATCTCAACGTGATAGTGTTGCTGCTTTATGACAATTCACAGAAAGGAAAGAGGGTTTATGAACTAATATTTCAAAAAGAAAATGAACTTCCTAAGAGTACGGTATTATTGTACTGATGGAATGGAATTACTTCTTTCAAAAATCTAAATCATGAAAGAACATTTATTAAAGTGACTAAGACAAATAATCTGGGTGCACTTAGCTAAATAGACTTGGGATTTTTAATGCTCATTACATTATTATAGGTAGCTAACTATTAGTACATTATATCCACAAATTGTGTTTTAATAGGCATTAAGCTAATTTTTATTGAGATACTGTGTGTCTATGTGACAGTTACTTAGTCATGCCCAACTCTTTCAACCCCATGGACTGTAGCCAGCCAGGAGTCTCTGTTCATGTAATTCTCCAAACAAGAATCCTGGAGTAGGTTGCTATTCCCTTCTCCAGGGGATCTTCCCAACCAAGGGATCGAACCCGGGTCTCCTTATTACAGGCAGATTTGTTACTGTCTGAACCAACAGGGAAGCTCATTTAACTACTGTATATGCCAAATTCACTATATTTGTTACCTCCAAATTTTTACAGAAACCAAATTAGATGGATGTCATTTCCATTTTACAACTGATGATAATGAACAAGGCTAGCACTCAAGTCTAGGTGCACAAACTCTGAAAATGGTGATCTTCTTCTTCTAATGAGTTGTCCCCTTGTCACAGATGGGCAATTGGACCAAGGACTCCCCATCCATCTCTAGGTCCATAAGGCAGCCTTCTTGTGGCAGAACATTTTTTTTCTTTTGGGCAAAAATGAAAACCAAAAAGGAAAAGGAATTTTCTTGCCAAAATGACCTAATAAGATTCTCACCAAAGGAAACTTCAGATACAGAGGATGATGAGAAACCAAGGATGGAATTTCTGCATATACTGACTTTGCAGGATTCTTGACAAAACTGGACTATGCTGGCACACCAAGGATACAGACCAAGGTGGAAACTTAATGAAAAAATTGGCTCAGAGGAGGAGTTTGGTCAAGGAGAGAGTCTTTGTCAGGGCCTAATTTAATTTGCTTCTTGTCAGAAGTGATGCTAAAGAATTAATTAGGGAAAACAAAAGCAACCTCTTGTCTCATGTAGAAAATTTTTATTTCTAAGCATCTTTAGTCTAAGTGACATTAATCTCAACGTGATAGTGTTGCTGCTTTATGACAATTCACAGAAAGGAAAGAGGGTTTATGAACTAATATTTCAAAAAGAAAATGAACTTCCTAAGAGTACGGTATTATTGTACTGATGGAATGGAATTACTTCTTTCAAAAATCTAAATCATGAAAGAACATTTATTAAAGTGACTAAGACAAATAATCTGGGTGCACTTAGCTAAATAGACTTGGGATTTTTAATGCTCATTACATTATTATAGGTAGCTAACTATTAGTACATTATATCCACAAATTGTGTTTTAATAGGCATTAAGCTAATTTTTATTGAGATACTGTGTGTCTATGTGACAGTTACTTAGTCATGCCCAACTCTTTCAACCCCATGGACTGTAGCCAGCCAGGAGTCTCTGTTCATGTAATTCTCCAAACAAGAATCCTGGAGTAGGTTGCTATTCCCTTCTCCAGGGGATCTTCCCAACCAAGGGATCGAACCCGGGTCTCCTTATTACAGGCAGATTTGTTACTGTCTGAACCAACAGGGAAGCTCATTTAACTACTGTATATGCCAAATTCACTATATTTGTTACCTCCAAATTTTTACAGAAACCAAATTAGATGGATGTCATTTCCATTTTACAACTGATGATAATGAACAAGGCTAGCACTCAAGTCTAGGTGCACAAACTCTGAAAATGGTGATCTTCTTCTTCTAATGAGTTGTCCCCTTGTCACAGATGGGCAATTGGACCAAGGACTCCCCATCCATCTCTAGGTCCATAAGGCAGCCTTCTTGTGGCAGAACATGTTTGATCTTCTCTTTTCCCTGTGACTTTGGACTTAACCACATGATTTGCTTTGGACAATGGCACAAAGGTAGAAGTATTAGTGTACAGTATTATGCCTACATTTTAAAAGGCCTTGAGAGCTTATGCTTGCTTTATTATATTTCTGTCAGCCTGGCTGCTTTTCTGGTACAAGGATGTTGAGAAATCCTACTAACCCATAGACCTATGGAGAAAAGCATAGGTGCTTACTGCCTCAGGCTGAAGCATATATATATATGTGTGTGTGTGTGTGTGTGTGTGTGTGTGTGTGTGTGTGTATTCTGTTTATCTGGAGAACACTGACTTTTTATTATAATATGCTTTTCTTCACACAATATGATATGTACTCTCTCCGAATTCCATAAAAGGAAATTCTAAAAAATGTAAGTTCAACAAAAGTGCATGTAATCTATTATATTCTTTAAAATCACTGAAAATCTGAAAAATAGACAAACTTAGGAGAAAAATACCAAATCAGTACATCTTGGAAAACTTCAAATATCTTAATATTTGATATTAGGTATATTTCTCTATTTTTAATAGAGAAAACTTTGGGCCAAATTTAGGGACATTGCTTAGAGCTGACATACGATCAATTGTAAAAGACAAGCATTATTAATTGGACGTAATATATATGATGTTTTAGAATTTGAAACCTTCCTACATGTGAATATTCCTCACTGTATATATCACAGTGGACACCAAAGATTGACTTTCCTTGTGGAAGCCTAATCCAAAACAAAATCAAACAAGGGAACAAAAGAGACACTCATTTCTTTGTATACACTCTCACCCACTTCCTGCAGCACATGGTCAGTTAAACGAAACTGGCTCAGGTTTAACATAGAAACCTGGGCACAGAATTCTTTCCCTGGCAATGATGACAAGGAAGCAACAACACCCAGATCATAGGGAAGATCATGCTCACAATGTCAATGATGGAATTCGGCTGTCAGTGGAATAGTGACAAGGGCCTGGGTCATAGGATGGAACAATATTGTCTTGGGTCTCTGGGTTTTGGCACTGGTCACTGAGGATGGTGACTACAGCCACGAAATTACAAGACACTTGCTCCTTGGAAGAAAAGCTATGACAAACCTAGGTAACATATATAAAAGCAGAGACAACACAGGTCTGTAGAGTCAAACCTATGGTTTTTTTCCAGTAGTCATGTTCAAATGCAGGAGTCAGACCATAAAGGCTAAGCACTGAAGAATTTATGCTTTTGAATTGTGGTGCTGGAGAAGACCCATGAGAGTCTGACTCATTGGAAGACTCTTATGCTGGGGAAGATAGAAGTCAAAAAGAGAAAATGGTGTCAGAGGAGGAGATGGTTGGATAGCATCCCTGACTCAGTGGACATGAATTTGAGCAAACTCTTGGAGATAGTGGGACACAGAGGAGTCTGTTAGGCTACATTCCAGGGACTCTTATAGAGTCAGATATGACTTAGTGACTGAATGACAACAACAATATCTTCTTTATCCATTCATCTGTCTTTGGACATTAGGTTGCTTCCGTGTCCTAGCTATTGTAAATAGTGTACCACAATAAACATCAATTTCTTTAAAGATTTACCTGCAAGTGGGATTGCTATATCATTTGGCATTTCTCTATTTTTAATAGAGAAAACTTTGGGCCAAATTTAGGGACATTGCTTAGAGCTGACATACGATCAATTGTAAAAGACAAGCATTATTAATTGGACGTAATATATATGATGTTTTAGAATTTGAAACCTTCCTACATGTGAATATTCCTCACTGTATATATCACAGTGGACACCAAAGATTGACTTTCCTTGTGGAAGCCTAATCCAAAACAAAATCAAACAAGGGAACAAAAGAGACACTCATTTCTTTGTATACACTCTCACCCACTTCCTGCAGCACATGGTCAGTTAAACGAAACTGGCTCAGGTTTAACATAGAAACCTGGGCACAGAATTCTTTCCCTGGCAATGATGACAAGGAAGCAACAACACCCAGATCATAGGGAAGATCATGCTCACAATGTCAATGATGGAATTCGGCTGTCAGTGGAATAGTGACAAGGGCCTGGGTCATAGGATGGAACAATATTGTCTTGGGTCTCTGGGTTTTGGCACTGGTCACTGAGGATGGTGACTACAGCCACGAAATTACAAGACACTTGCTCCTTGGAAGAAAAGCTATGACAAACCTAGGTAACATATATAAAAGCAGAGACAACACAGGTCTGTAGAGTCAAACCTATGGTGTTTTCCAGTAGTCATGTTCAAATGCAGGAGTCAGACCATAAAGGCTAAGCACTGAAGAATTTATGCTTTTGAATTGTGGTGCTGGAGAAGACCCATGAGAGTCTGACTCATTGGAAGACTCTTATGCTGGGGAAGATAGAAGTCAAAAGAGAAATGGTGTCAGAGGAGGAGATGGTTGGATAGCATCCCTGACTCAGTGGACATGAATTTGAGCAAACTCTTGGAGATAGTGGGACACAGAGGAGTCTGTTAGGCTACATTCCAGGGACTCTTATAGAGTCAGATATGACTTAGTGACTGAATGACAACAACAATATCTTCTTTATCCATTCATCTGTCTTTGGACATTAGGTTGCTTCCGTGTCCTAGCTATTGTAAATAGTGTACCACAATAAACATCAATTTCTTTAAAGATTTACCTGCAAGTGGGATTGCTATATCATTTGGCATTTCTCTCTTAATATTTTGGGGGAAACACCATAATATTTTCTATAATAGCTGAAACAATTCACATTTCCATATATGCATACAAGGATTCCTTTTTTCCACCCATGTTGAGCCTAGGCTATGTGAAGCTAAGTCTCTTCAGTTGTGTCTGACTCTTCAACTCCATGAACTCCAGCCCACCAGGCTCCTCTGTCTATGAGGTTCTCCAAGCAGAAATACTGGAGTGGGTTTTTAATGAAATAGAATACATATGTCAGTATATACAGTTTAGAATGCTGTAGGTTTATAATGTTTTTTAAAAATTAGAAATCCAGTTTTCTTCTTGCTCAGTATTGCTTCAGATATTCAGAGCCTTTTGGGGTTCCATACGAATTTACAATGTTGTTTTTGTTTCTCTTAAAAATTCCATAGATTTTGAAATATGGAGCATCTTGGTATCTTTATATTAAAGTATTTATATCTGAGTGTGTGAGTGGAGGAGGGAGCTTTGATGTTACATTGGTATATTTTGGACCATGTCATCAATTGACTGAACTACCTGTTGGTACAGCTAACTTCTGTCTTTTCTGGCTCTACTTGTATTTCAGCCTGTATCACTTTCATCTTATGATGGATGGCGGCTGGAATATCTAATCTCTGGCCATAGTCTGATAAAGCACACCTCCTTTGGGGCAACTCTGATTGCATGATTGCTTGCTATTCATGACCATTTGGTCCCTATGGGTTCCAATTGCACAAGAAATGTTGCTTTTCAAATGATACTGAAGTTTCTATTGAATGTGGCCTTCCTATAGAGCTCTAGTTCTATATTTTTATTTCCTTGTTGAGATGAGACCTAAAATCCCAAGTGTACCTTTCTCTACTGCAGTTCAGTTCAGTTCAGTTGCTCAGTTGTGTCTGACTCTTTGCAACCTCGTGGATTGCAGCACACCAGGCTTCCCTGTCCATTGAGTTGGTGATGCCGTCTGATTATCTTGTCCTCTGTTGTCCCATTCTCCTTTTGCCTTCTATCTTTCCCAGCATCAGGGTCTGTTTCAGTGAGTTGTCTCTTTTCATCAGGTGGCCAAAGTACTAGAGCTTCAGTTTCAGCATCAGTCCTTCCAATGGATACTCAGAGTTGATTTTGTTTAGGATTGACTATTTTGAATTCTTTGCAGTCCAAGGGATCTTTTCCACCATAAGTAGCTCTAGAACAACAGAAACTGTCAAGTCCTGTGAATTGCTGTCAGGGCTGCTAGCCCACCAAGCTCCCCTGGCTATGAGGTTCTCCAAGCAGAAATACTGGAGTGGGTTTTTAATGAAATAGAATACATATGTCAGTATATACAGTTTAGAATGCTGTAGGTTTATAATGTTTTTTAAAAATTAGAAATCCAGTTTTCTTCTTGCTCAGTATTGCTTCAGATATTCAGAGCCTTTTGGGGTTCCATACGAATTTACAATGTTGTTTTTGTTTCTCTTAAAAATTCCATAGATTTTGAAATATGGAGCATCTTGGTATCTTTATATTAAAGTATTTATATCTGAGTGTGTGAGTGGAGGAGGGAGCTTTGATGTTACATTGGTATATTTTGGACCATGTCATCAATTGACTGAACTACCTGTTGGTACAGCTAACTTCTGTCTTTTCTGGCTCTACTTGTATTTCAGCCTGTATCACTTTCATCTTATGATGGATGGCGGCTGGAATATCTAATCTCTGGCCATAGTCTGATAAAGCACACCTCCTTTGGGGCAACTCTGATTGCATGATTGCTTGCTATTCATGACCATTTGGTCCCTATGGGTTCCAATTGCACAAGAAATGTTGCTTTTCAAATGATACTGAAGTTTCTATTGAATGTGGCCTTCCTATAGAGCTCTAGTTCTATATTTTTATTTCCTTGTTGAGATGAGACCTAAAATCCCAAGTGTACCTTTCTCTACTGCAGTTCAGTTCAGTTCAGTTGCTCAGTTGTGTCTGACTCTTTGCAACCTCGTGGATTGCAGCACACCAGGCTTCCCTGTCCATTGAGTTGGTGATGCCGTCTGATTATCTTGTCCTCTGTTGTCCCATTCTCCTTTTGCCTTCTATCTTTCCCAGCATCAGGGTCTGTTTCAGTGAGTTGTCTCTTTTCATCAGGTGGCCAAAGTACTAGAGCTTCAGTTTCAGCATCAGTCCTTCCAATGGATACTCAGAGTTGATTTTGTTTAGGATTGACTATTTTGAATTCTTTGCAGTCCAAGGGATCTTTTCCACCATAAGTAGCTCTAGAACAACAGAAACTGTCAAGTCCTGTGAATGGCTGTCAGGGCTGCTAGCCCACCAGCCACTGTGGAATCATTCTCTTACTCTGGTTTTCTCAGAGCTCTTAGCCTTCCATTGATATTCAAAAAAGATAGCCATAGAAGTAGTCCTTTCAAGAGCAGCATATGGTGCCCTTTGAACTCAAAAGTACGTAGCAATCTGGTCTTCTTTCCTAGTGCTAGGAGGCACAAAATGCAGTAATTAGTTCCTTTCTTTGGAGAGTATGGGGTTTTTATTGGCCAATTCTATTGGTCTTTCATTTATTTGTTTTCATCCATCTTTGTTCTCTGGCCTGTGTGGGTCTCCCATGGCAGTGGCCTCCCTCGCTGCAGAGCACTGGCTCTGGGCACAGGCGTTATAGAGCCCCCACCCGGTAGTTGGATACACTGGTCCAGCTGAGCTGAGGCACGCAGAATCTTGCCAGGCCAGGGATCCAACCGGCACCCCTTGCACTGCAAGGCAGCGTCCCCACCCACTGGACCACCAGGGAAGCCCAGAGGGTATGTTTTTGATGTCCAAGATCAATGAATCTTAAAAAGTTTACTAATATGACTGGTGGTAGGAATGGATGCCTCTATCCTAAAGGTAGGATCTGGGTGACATACTAGAGCACCCACCAGAATCTTAATAGTTCTGATATTATGTTATAGATTCTTGTATGCATCTTGTGACCTCCGCTAGATTACAGAAAGATTTGCCTCTGGTTTATTAGGGCATTTACTAAAGTATCTACATAGAATATGCTTTCTTACCCAATGTAGGTGCTCAAAGAAAATTACTGAATTAATATTAAATATCTGCCCAGCTATGCTTAACTAGGTAGTCATGAATTGTTCTGTGATGAGTATATATGAAATGAGAGACTGTCATAAATCTTTCCCAGCATCAGGGTCTGTTTCAGTGAGTTGTCTCTTTTCATCAGGTGGCCAAAGTACTAGAGCTTCAGTTTCAGCATCAGTCCTTCCAATGGATACTCAGAGTTGATTTTGTTTAGGATTGACTATTTTGAATTCTTTGCAGTCCAAGGGATCTTTTCCACCATAAGTAGCTCTAGAACAACAGAAACTGTCAAGTCCTGTGAATGGCTGTCAGGGCTGCTAGCCCACCAGCCACTGTGGAATCATTCTCTTACTCTGGTTTTCTCAGAGCTCTTAGCCTTCCATTGATATTCAAAAAAGATAGCCATAGAAGTAGTCCTTTCAAGAGCAGCATATGGTGCCCTTTGAACTCAAAAGTACGTAGCAATCTGGTCTTCTTTCCTAGTGCTAGGAGGCACAAAATGCAGTAATTAGTTCCTTTCTTTGGAGAGTATGGGGTTTTTATTGGCCAATTCTATTGGTCTTTCATTTATTTGTTTTCATCCATCTTTGTTCTCTGGCCTGTGTGGGTCTCCCATGGCAGTGGCCTCCCTCGCTGCAGAGCACTGGCTCTGGGCACAGGCGTTATAGAGCCCCCACCCGGTAGTTGGATACACTGGTCCAGCTGAGCTGAGGCACGCAGAATCTTGCCAGGCCAGGGATCCAACCGGCACCCCTTGCACTGCAAGGCAGCGTCCCCACCCACTGGACCACCAGGGAAGCCCAGAGGGTATGTTTTTGATGTCCAAGATCAATGAATCTTAAAAAGTTTACTAATATGACTGGTGGTAGGAATGGATGCCTCTATCCTAAAGGTAGGATCTGGGTGACATACTAGAGCACCCACCAGAATCTTAATAGTTCTGATATTATGTTATAGATTCTTGTATGCATCTTGTGACCTCCGCTAGATTACAGAAAGATTTGCCTCTGGTTTATTAGGGCATTTACTAAAGTATCTACATAGAATATGCTTTCTTACCCAATGTAGGTGCTCAAAGAAAATTACTGAATTAATATTAAATATCTGCCCAGCTATGCTTAACTAGGTAGTCATGAATTGTTCTGTGATGAGTATATATGAAATGAGAGACTGTCATAAATATATTTCCACAACCAGATAGTTTATTAAATAAATGCATAATAATGTTACTGGGCCTTCCCTGATATGATAGCTCAGTGGCAAAGAGTCTTTCTGTAGTACAAGAGACACAGAAGATGCAAATTTGATACCTGAGTTGGGAAGACCCCTGGAGGAGGAAATGACAAAACACTGCAGTATTCTTCCTTAGGAAATCCTGCAGATAGAGGAGCCTGGAGTGCTATAATCTACTTGGTCGCAAAAGAATTGGACACAACTTAGCAACTAAATAAAAACAACAGAATAATGCTGGAGAAGTTGGGGTACAGCCAACTTAACTTTGTTTTCAGTGAATATACTAGTTGAACCTTTGATTTCAAAATACCATTATTTAGAATTGACTTAGATTTGCAGAAAAAATTGTGAAATAGTACAGAAAATTCCAATTCACTCCACACCCAGATTCCCCTTTTATTAACATCTCATATTAGTATGATACATTTGTCGTGATTAATCAGTGAATAATGATACATTATTATTAACTAGATTTGATTCAGACTGATTTCTGTAATGTTAACCTAAGTCTTTTCTTTTTCAGTTTCAGGAGCCCGTCTAAAATAGAACATCTTGCTTACTCATGTTTCTGTAGTCTCTGATGGCTGCGACAGTTCCTCATATTTTCCTTGTTTTTGATGACCTGGACAATTTTGGAGAGTGTCCGTCAGGTATTTTGCAGAACATCATGTGAATAAGCTTTCAATGTGCTGGAGTGCAAAAGTGATGACCCAAGTGCCAGTTTTCCATCTGAAGCCTTTTCGTCAATCTTCATGTCCTCTCAGTGGGATTTTCCTGTTTTATTTTGGCTCTGCTAACATTTCTGGAAGTGGTCACAGTGAATAATGAAATAAAAGCAAACCAGCTGTTACACTAAGCTTGCAGTCAATGAGAGTGTCTAAATTGTAAAGAATGAGAAAACCTGAATGTTGTGTTCTCTGTCACAGTTGATCATCAATATGTCTACTGATTCCATAAATAAGTATCCTTTCCTGGCTTCTCAATTCTAAGGCCAAAAGCCATTAAATAATTTTTTTAAAGGTGCCTCCCTTTTTTTCGGTGATAGTTACAAAGTGAAAGCATTTTGCAATGTTTGCACAACTCTCATTGCTTGTAAATCCTCTTCCTTATAAAATAATTGCTGTTATACTCATATCTTACAAAACTATTTCAGTCCCTTTCTCCCATGTACCTAAACACCTTCTTATAATATTTTTATCAGCATATTTCTCCTAGCCATTGTTAATATTCTTCTTTTAGTGTAGTTATCTGGGGCTTTCCAGGTAGTGCTAATGCTAAAGAACTAGCCTACCAAAGCAGGTGAGGTACAGGGACACAAGTTAAATCCCTGAATTGAGAAAATCCCCTGGAATATGAAATGGCAAGCCACTCCAGTATATTTGCCTGGAAAATCCCATGGACAGAGGAAACTGGTGGGCTATGATCCATGGGATTGCAAAGATTCAGACACAACTGAGCACATGCAAGCACAGGGTAGTTAAAGGTTTTTGCCAAATTAAAAAATGATTTTTTTAGAAGGCTGGCTATTTACTATCATATGAAACTTCAGGTGAGTTTGATAGTGGAAAGCTACTCATATGCTTTTCTCTCCTGACTATAGAACAGTAGGGTTTACAAGTAAAGAAACTATGCCAATTGTGTGTTGTGGTGTAAGATTTATTCATAGTATCTCTGTTATGCTGGTCTCTCTATGCATAAAAAGATAGGGGCATGTGATGGAACTTCATATCTTCTGCCCAGATCTGAATTTAGCTGACTTGTAACCATGTGATTTGCCCTTCGATTATCGTGAGAATGTTTAACTACCACACCATGCACTCACTTCACATGCTAGCAAAGTAATGCTCAAAATCCTCCAAGCTAGGCTTCAACAACACATGAACCAAGAAATTCTAGATGTACAAGCTGGATTTAGAAAAGGCAGAGGAAGCAAAGATCAAATTGCCAGTATCTGTTGGATCATAGAAGGAACAAGGCAATTCCAGAAAAACATTTACTTCTACTTCATTGACTACACCAAAGACTTTGCCTGTGTGTATTACAACAAACTGTGGAAAATTCTGAAAGAGATGGGAATAGCAGACCAGTTTATCTGCCTCCTGTGAAACTTGTATGCAGGACAAGAAGCAACAGTTAGAACTGGACATGGAACAATGGACTGGTTCCAAACCAGAAAAGGAATACATCAAGGATGTATATTGTCACTCTGCTTATTAAATTTATATGCAGAGTACATCATGCAAAGTGCTGGAGTATATGAAACAAAAGCTGGAATCAAGATTGCTGGGAGAAATATCAAAATCCCAACCTTATGGCAGAAAACATAAAGGAATCAACCCCATGATGAAGGTGAAAGGAGAGAGTGAAAAAGCTGACCCAAACTCAACATTCAAGAAACTAAGACCATTGCATTCGGTCCCATCACTTCACAGCAAGTAGATGGGCAAACAATGGAAAGAGTGACAGACTTTATTATCTTGGGCTCCAAAAGTATTTCAGATGTTTAATTAAAAGACACTTATTTCTTGGGGAAAAGCTATGATAAACCTAGACAGCATGTTCAAAAGCAGAGACATCACTTTGCCAACAAAATTCTCTATATAGTCAAAGCTATGGTTTTCCAAGTATCCCTGTATGGATGTGAGAGTTGGACCATAAAGAAGGCTGAGCACTCGGGCTTCCCTGGTGGTCCAGTGGGTAAGGACACCGCCTTGCAGTGCAAGGGGCGCCGGTTCGAGCCCTGGCCTGGGAAGATCCCATGTGCCGTGGAGCAGCTGGACTGATGTGTCCAATTACCGAGCCGGAGCTCTGGGGCACATGCGCCCAGAGCCGGCGCTCTGCGACAACAGGGGCCACCACGATGGGAGGCCCACATGGGCCAAAGAACAAAGATGGATGAAAATGGACAAACGAAAGACCAATAGAAGTGGCCCGCCTGCTCCCCTCCTTCTCCACCCCACCCACCTGAAATAAATAAATAAATAAATCTTTAAAAAAAAAAGAAAAGAAGGCTGAGCACGAAAGAACTGGTGCCTTTGAATTTGTGGTGTTGGAGAAAGCTCTTGAGAGTCTCTTGGACTGCAAGCAGATCAAACCAATCAATCCTAAAGGAAATCAACCTTGATATTCTTTGAAAGGAATAATGCTGTAGCTCAAGCTCCAATACTTTGGCCACCTGATATGAAGAGGTGACTCATTGGAAAAGGCCCTGATATTGGGAAAGGTAGAAGGCAAAAGGAGAAGGGGACAACAAAGGATGAGATGGTTGGATGGCATCACTGAGTAAATGGGCATGAGTTTGAGCAAGTTCCTGGAGACTGCGAAGGACAGGAAAGCCTGGCATGCTACAGTCCATGGGGTCGCAAAAAGTCAGACTCAATTGAGAGAATTGAATTGAACTATAGTGAGAAGCTGGAGAAGATCCTGCATACATGCCCTACTTATTCTTCCTGCTATGGAGAGAACTTAATAGTCACTTTGATTGGACTATACTTTTGAGTGTCCTGATTATGAGTAATGATGTTTATTACCTTTGATCTGTTCATTGGGAAATGTAGCCCACACCAGTGCCACCCTACACATTATAGTTAATTCCATCTACCAGGTTTTGTATGCTCAGCCTTCAAAGCTGTAAGCTAAATCTTAAACCATATAGTCATTAGTTAAGAATACCCGTGAAACCAATTCAAGAAGTCATCAAGTCTATGTCAAAAGGTTTATTTTACCATAGTTGAAAATTTAATAACCTTATTAATACCAATAAATTAGAAATTTTAGGTAAAATAGAAAGATTTTTTAAAAAACAGTTTACTAAAGGTGACACAAGATAGATATAAATCTGAATAGTCCTTGATATATTTTAACAATTAAATTCATAGTTTAAAGTCTTTGTACCAAGAAAATTGCAAACCCAGATGGCTATATCAATACAATGTTCAAACATTTAAGCAAAAGCATTGCATCAATCCACACATATTATAATCTTACAAATATTAATAATAGAAAAGAGAAAATGCATTCCAATTTTGGGGGGGGGGCACTTCTATTGGTGTTTCATTTATTTATTTTCATTCATCGTTGTTCTCTGGCCTGTGTGGGCTTCCCATGGCAGTGGCCTCTCTCGCTACAGAGCACTGGTTCTGGGTGCATGCACTCCAGAGCTCTGGTTCCGTAATTGGATACATCGGTTCAGCTGCTCCACGGCACGCAGGATCTTACCAGGCCAGGGATCCAACTGGTGCTGCTTGCACTGCAAGACAGTATCCTTACCCACTAGATCACCAGGGAAGCCCCATCTCAATTTTTGTATGAGGCCTTCATTTCCCAAAATCAGACAAGGGTATTACAGGAAAGGGAAATTTGAGGCCAATTTATTTTACAAACATTCATGCAAATATCTCAAACAGATTTTAAGCAAACCAAGTGTGGCAAAACAAATCAGCAAGGACATTTAATACTAAGTTGTGTTTATTCAAACAATCAAGATTGGTTTAACTGCTGATGATTAGTGCATTTCACTGCATTAATTGAAAGAGGAAAGAATCATACAATTGTTTCAATGTGGTAGAAAAAAATTGATAAACTTATACCCCATTTAGAGTATGAATGAATCAAGGATGTCTTCAATCACCATTTATTTTGAATGTTAAAAGCTCTGTTAATGACTTAGAAGAAACAAAAACAATTAAAAGTTATAAAGATGGGAAAGCATAATTTTTAAAAATTTTTTTCAAAGGCTTTTGTTTAGGAAATCCAAAAGTAATAAGTTATTAATTATTAGAATGAGTTTAACCATCTTCTTCATGAAGGGAAAGTCTCTCAGTCATATCTAACTCTTTGCAACCCATGGAGGAGCCATGGAATTCTCTAGGCAAGAATACTGGTGTGAGCAGCTTTTATCTTCTCCAGGGGATTTTCCCAACCCAGGAATCAAACCCAGGTCTACCACATTACAGGCTGATTCTTTGGGAAGGCATAAAATATTTTTTTTTAATTTTTTCAAAGGCTTTTGTTTAGAAAATCCTAAAGAACCTAGTGATTAATTATTAGATTAAGTTTAGTGATCCTCTAGTTATAAGATTAATAAGCATCAATTGGATGAACATATTAAAAGGCTACTATAAGTCTATCAACCTATTAAATAGTTACTCTATACAGAAAGGGTAAATTTCAACAACAGAATTTGATCAGAATTCAGGGAAAAATTTAGTCAATTTCCTTTCTAGAGATGCACTCCAGAGCTCTGGTTCCGTAATTGGATACATCGGTTCAGCTGCTCCACGGCACGCAGGATCTTACCAGGCCAGGGATCCAACTGGTGCTGCTTGCACTGCAAGACAGTATCCTTACCCACTAGATCACCAGGGAAGCCCCATCTCAATTTTTGTATGAGGCCTTCATTTCCCAAAATCAGACAAGGGTATTACAGGAAAGGGAAATTTGAGGCCAATTTATTTTACAAACATTCATGCAAATATCTCAAACAGATTTTAAGCAAACCAAGTGTGGCAAAACAAATCAGCAAGGACATTTAATACTAAGTTGTGTTTATTCAAACAATCAAGATTGGTTTAACTGCTGATGATTAGTGCATTTCACTGCATTAATTGAAAGAGGAAAGAATCATACAATTGTTTCAATGTGGTAGAAAAAAATTGATAAACTTATACCCCATTTAGAGTATGAATGAATCAAGGATGTCTTCAATCACCATTTATTTTGAATGTTAAAAGCTCTGTTAATGACTTAGAAGAAACAAAAACAATTAAAAGTTATAAAGATGGGAAAGCATAATTTTTAAAAATTTTTTTCAAAGGCTTTTGTTTAGGAAATCCAAAAGTAATAAGTTATTAATTATTAGAATGAGTTTAACCATCTTCTTCATGAAGGGAAAGTCTCTCAGTCATATCTAACTCTTTGCAACCCATGGAGGAGCCATGGAATTCTCTAGGCAAGAATACTGGTGTGAGCAGCTTTTATCTTCTCCAGGGGATTTTCCCAACCCAGGAATCAAACCCAGGTCTACCACATTACAGGCTGATTCTTTGGGAAGGCATAAAATATTTTTTTTTAATTTTTTCAAAGGCTTTTGTTTAGAAAATCCTAAAGAACCTAGTGATTAATTATTAGATTAAGTTTAGTGATCCTCTAGTTATAAGATTAATAAGCATCAATTGGATGAACATATTAAAAGGCTACTATAAGTCTATCAACCTATTAAATAGTTACTCTATACAGAAAGGGTAAATTTCAACAACAGAATTTGATCAGAAAGTTCCAGAGAGGAAATAGCTATTACATGATTCAATTTGCAAAACATTTAAAAAATGCAAAACTAATGTGTGTTGTTAAAGGCAGGACAGTGATTATATCTGGGATATAATCAAGGGATACTTGACATAATCAAAGGGATACTCACCAAGGGGTCAGAGGAGACTTTGGGGGTGCTGGGAACATTTTTTGGTTCTGAATGATTGATACACGCACCCATGGGTGAGATTTGGAAATCCTCCCCCTCCAGTTAAACATTTATGATTTGGGCAGTTTCCTGTGTTTCTGTTAAACTTTGGATAACATTTTTCTGAAAAACTTTGTGTATTCCCATTCTCTCTCCCCCACCCCCACCCTATTTATTCTGACTCTTAATTATTAACTCTTTTCTCTACCTAGGCCCATGGCCAATACTTTTCTATCAATATATTACCCAAAGCAGCTCTGTTCAACCACATATCAGACCACTTTTCCCCATTGTTCAGAAAACCTAATGATTTACTATGTCATATAAAATCCAAATTTCTTATTATGAGACAAAAGACCCTCTATGATCTACCCCCATGCTTTCGATCCTGACCTTTTAGTACACTGGCCTTGTAACTTTCTTCAAACACACTTGCCATCCCTCTACCTAAGGTCTCTTTCCACAGATATCACAGCACCCCTTCTTTCTCTCTTTTAGTTCTTTACTTAAATTTTACCCTTTCAATGAGGTCCCACTAAAATGAAAGTAGCTTAGTTGTGTCCAACTCTTCGAGACCCGAAGACGAGCCATGGAATTTTCCTGGAAAGAATACTGGAGTGGGTAAGCTCTTCTCAGAGGATCTTTCCAACTCAGAAGTTGAACCAGGTCTCCCACAAATCAATTACAGGCTGATTCTTTTGGAAGGCATAAAATATTTTTTTTTAATTTTTTCAAAGGCTTTTGTTTAGAAAATCCTAAAGAACCTAGTGATTAATTATTAGATTAAGTTTAGTGATCCTCTAGTTATAAGATTAATAAGCATCAATTGGATGAACATATTAAAAGGCTACTATAAGTCTATCAACCTATTAAATAGTTACTCTATACAGAAAGGGTAAATTTCAACAACAGAATTTGATCAGAAAGTTCCAGAGAGGAAATAGCTATTACATGATTCAATTTGCAAAACATTTAAAAAATGCAAAACTAATGTGTGTTGTTAAAGGCAGGACAGTGATTATATCTGGGATATAATCAAGGGATACTTGACATAATCAAAGGGATACTCACCAAGGGGTCAGAGGAGACTTTGGGGGTGCTGGGAACATTTTTTGGTTCTGAATGATTGATACACGCACCCATGGGTGAGATTTGGAAATCCTCCCCCTCCAGTTAAACATTTATGATTTGGGCAGTTTCCTGTGTTTCTGTTAAACTTTGGATAACATTTTTCTGAAAAACTTTGTGTATTCCCATTCTCTCTCCCCCACCCCCACCCTATTTATTCTGACTCTTAATTATTAACTCTTTTCTCTACCTAGGCCCATGGCCAATACTTTTCTATCAATATATTACCCAAAGCAGCTCTGTTCAACCACATATCAGACCACTTTTCCCCATTG
Source organism: Tragulus kanchil (assembly GCA_022376925.1). Classification (NCBI taxonomy): domain Eukaryota; kingdom Metazoa; phylum Chordata; class Mammalia; order Artiodactyla; family Tragulidae; genus Tragulus; species Tragulus kanchil. The sequence goes on along the minus strand of JAIOJX010000028.1, from coordinate 226,998,141 downwards.
TTCAGAAAACCTAATGATTTACTATGTCATATAAAATCCAAATTTCTTATTATGAGACAAAAGACCCTCTATGATCTACCCCCATGCTTTCGATCCTGACCTTTTAGTACACTGGCCTTGTAACTTTCTTCAAACACACTTGCCATCCCTCTACCTAAGGTCTCTTTCCACAGATATCACAGCACCCCTTCTTTCTCTCTTTTAGTTCTTTACTTAAATTTTACCCTTTCAATGAGGTCCCACTAAAATGAAAGTAGCTTAGTTGTGTCCAACTCTTCGAGACCCGAAGACGAGCCATGGAATTTTCCTGGAAAGAATACTGGAGTGGGTAAGCTCTTCTCCAGAGGATCTTTCCAACTCAGAAGTTGAACCCAGGTCTCCCACACTGCAGGCAGATTCTTTATCATCCGAGCCACCAGGAAAGCCCAGTCCCACTAAAGTTCAATATTATAATGCCCCAAATTTACTCTTTTACTTTATCACTTATCATCTGGTATCCAAAACCTACTGTGCTTATTTTCAGTCTATTCCAGAGGAAAGAAAACTCTATGAAGTCAGGCAGAATTTTTTCTTATTGTGATTTTGCTATATCCATGATGCATCAGGTATAAAAATGCTTTAAAGGCATTAGTTGCAATGAAGGAAGGAAGAAGCAGAACAAAAGTTTAGACACAGTCTAAGACTTAATGTTAAGATGATCACTTCCAGCTGTTTGGAGAAAACACTTTACACACTGCCTCAGGTTAGAAGCATTCTACTTACATGGGCAGAGTGATAAAGCCTTAGCTAAATCATTTGTATACTTTTCACTGTTAAAGGAAAAACAAGTGAAATAGTTTGCCCACAGTTGGTAACTTTATTAGCTACAAGGGAGCCTCCTGAAATTCAATAGCTTAATTTCAACTTTTAATAATAAAAAAGGGGATAATATACAAACCCTTGTTCATCTGGGATTCTAATGTGCTGAACTTGTTTTGAACTTTAAATGAAAATACTCACCACAAAGAAAAAAAAAAAAAACTAGCAAAATTGCCCTGCCTTAGAAGTCCGCCTGTTCTTGGAGCCAAATACTCTTTTCACACATATGACAAAATCCCAAAGTAATTGAATTACTAGAGGGATTTTTAGTATTAAAATCATATTTTTCCAGTCTCCAAAATGCCGTTTTGAAAAGTACTGATAATATAGGTTGAGAAGTTCTTTGCTAAGCAGAATCTTTCAAGAGTGGTAATTTGGATAGGACTGAAGCAGAATTAAGTCACAACAGGAGTTAGGGAAAAAAAGCCAAAAGCTAAATAATACGAGCTTTACTGGAATTTGGTTAGGGAGTAGCTGAGAAGCTTGTCTGATTCATTTCCAGTTATAAAAAGGGTTTTTTGCATTGCCCTTTCATGGCGATTTAACTTCAAAGAGTTTATTAGCAACTGTCCCTGGGAAGGTGTGGGAGAGACCCCTTGTTCACACTGCAGTTTTCAAGAGTATGAACCGCTTACCATTTCATAACAATTAATTAGATAGTTAGAACAGGATGTTGGCCTCTGGATGAATATTTTAAATGTAAAACATTCTTTACAGCAGTGTTCAATCCAAGATGCCAAGATGCACACTTGGGAAGTTTAAAAAAATATAGCTTATGGCCAGCTTTCTACCTCTTTATTCTGATTTTCTATTTTCCAGGAATAGAGTCCAGGTATTAGAATTGTTCTCAGATCTTTTAACACTTTAAAACTACAGTGTTGTTTTTATTCACTTAATTATTTACATTCAGGCTTCTGAGTTATTCTAAGTTTAAAGCAGCACCAGGAGTTGAAATCCTCTGCCCTGATGGGAGCTGTGAATTTATTTCTGAGTAAAACAACAGTGGTCAATGCACGTGCAAGCGTAGAGGATAAAATGAAATAAAAACTGTTATGTTTTAATATAAAATTCAAATGAATATATTGTTTTCTCAGACATATTAGTTTTATATATAACTAGACAGTTTCTGTCTATCAGCTTTTTATTATATAATTAGAATGAAATTACTCCAGGCAGATAAGGACTCTTAAGGAGAACATGAAGACGATTTGCTTTGGTAACAGTTTAAGCATTTCCTTTTCTTGCTCATCATCGTGCATTCTTATTTAGCAATGGAATCGTTTTATTTACAAGAAATGTTACTTGAGTCTTTCCCTAAAATTATTATAATTGATAAGGGCTAGAATTTAATAAAAAACAAATTGAATTCATGGCACAAAAGAGCTACCATCAGTGACCAGCTAGTAACCTCATTTTCATCAGAAATGCAGGATGTAACTGAAGACATATGTGAGGAAATGCGGTCATTCTTAGTGGTGTCAATTACAACTACTCAAGTACCCAAGGCTCTGCACTCTTGAATCATTCCTGGTAAAACAGTTTCATCCTTATTATTAAATTTCTCGTCATGAACACATTACTCAAGGCAGATCTTTCTCTGTAGCCAATGGAAAAATCTTTCGAATAAGAATCTTAACACCTTTCCATGACATAGGTCTCTTTTGGAAACTCCTTATATTTCAGATCTCTTTCATGTCACAGCTCCTCAATGCCAGCTGCTAGGCTACACAGTTAATTAAAGTTCTGAAAGTGATTTATCCTCTGCTCAATGGCACATACACTTATTCCTTACCTTGTGGAATGCTTTTGGGTTGTGAATCTATTAATAGCTTCTATCTCTGCCTTGTCTTTGGACATATAATTGCTTTCTAAAATCTCTTGAGAGTATGGATTGAATTCACTATGTTTCTCTTCTGTGAGGGAGAGTTTGGTAAATCGAACAGAATGTCATTGTTTAACTTGGAATTTGGCCAGACCACTGGGATTTGTGACCTGCATTGAATGAAGTGCTGAGGGTTTTTTTTGTAACTCATGGGGTGCTTATCCTCTGCCCTGATGGGAGCTGTGAATTTATTTCTGAGTAAAACAACAGTGGTCAATGCGTGCAAGCGTAGAGGATAAAATGAAATAAAAACTGTTCTGTTTTAATATAAAATTCAAATGAATATATTGTTTTCTCAGACATATTAGTTTTATATATAACTAGACAGTTTCTGTCTATCAGCTTTTTATTATATAATTAGAATGAAATTACTCCAGGCAGATAAGGACTCTTAAGGAGAACATGAAGACGATTTGCTTTGGTAACAGTTTAAGCATTTCCTTTTCTTGCTCATCATCGTGCATTCTTATTTAGCAATGGAATCGTTTTATTTACAAGAAATGTTACTTGAGTCTTTCCCTAAAATTATTATAATTGATAAGGGCTAGAATTTAATAAAAAACAAATTGAATTCATGGCACAAAAGAGCTACCATCAGTGACCAGCTAGTAACCTCATTTTCATCAGAAATGCAGGATGTAACTGAAGACATATGTGAGGAAATGCGGTCATTCTTAGTGGTGTCAATTACAACTACTCAAGTACCCAAGGCTCTGCACTCTTGAATCATTCCTGGTAAAACAGTTTCATCCTTATTATTAAATTTCTCGTCATGAACACATTACTCAAGGCAGATCTTTCTCTGTAGCCAATGGAAAAATCTTTCGAATAAGAATCTTAACACCTTTCCATGACATAGGTCTCTTTTGGAAACTCCTTATATTTCAGATCTCTTTCATGTCACAGCTCCTCAATGCCAGCTGCTAGGCTACACAGTTAATTAAAGTTCTGAAAGTGATTTATCCTCTGCTCAATGGCACATACACTTATTCCTTACCTTGTGGAATGCTTTTGGGTTGTGAATCTATTAATAGCTTCTATCTCTGCCTTGTCTTTGGACATATAATTGCTTTCTAAAATCTCTTGAGAGTATGGATTGAATTCACTATGTTTCTCTTCTGTGAGGGAGAGTTTGGTAAATCGAACAGAATGTCATTGTTTAACTTGGAATTTGGCCAGACCACTGGGATTTGTGACCTGCATTGAATGAAGTGCTGAGGGTTTTTTTTTTCCCCCTAATCTCAAATACTCAAATATACCTATGTAACTCATGGGGTGTTCTTATAGCATGCTAGGGATCTAGCTTAAGTGCTGGCTCGAATGGAAACCTTTCAAAGACGTGCATCATTCCCTAGAGAAGTGAATTCTGCTGTTTGAGTAAAGTGTGATAATTTACTCTAGTTTATGGGATAATTGCTGTAGATCACATAATCTAGGTTCCTGGAGGCCAACTGAGGATTCTAGAAGAGTAAGTCATTTCAAAATGTATATTTACTGGTATCTACATCAGTGGTTCCCAACCTTTTGGCATCGAGGATCAATTTTGTAGAGGACAATTTTTCCATGGACTGAGAAGGAGATGGTTTTGAAATGAGTCATGCTCATTACATTTATTGTGCACTTTTTTTCTAATGTGATGCCACCTCTGATCTGACAGGAAGTACCTGTCCACAACCAGGAGGTCGGGGACCCCTGATCTACAGAATTAAAATAATTCCATAAAAATAATCCTATTGACAAGACAATATGTAATTTTTCATATAATTCAAGCAACGCATTTATGTTTTTGTATGCCTTTACACAATCCCTGGCAGCTCAGATGGTAAAGAATCTGCCTGCAATGTGGGATACCCTGGTTTGTTCCCTGGGTCAGTAAGATGCCCAACAGAAGGGAATGGCAGCCCACTGCCGTATTCTTGCCTGGTGAATTCCATGGACAGAGGAGTCTGGTAGGCTACAGTCCATGGAGTGGCAAAGAGTCGGACACAGCCTGAATGACTAACAACTTCCCTTCACACAGTCTAAATCTCTTCCCAACTGTAATTACCTGAAAATGTGGGATGAATACTAAATTATCATTGTAGTAATGAACAGTAATTTTTATGAGTACTATAAGTATTCTGTGTATTTTATCTTCTTGATGTTATGAAACAACCCTGTAATAGGTCTTTATTTGCATTTACACATGAATAAAATTCTACAAAAACATAAAACAACTTGTCTGATGGTACTCAATTAAAATTGGGTGACCTGGGTTGAATGAAGTGCTGAGGGTTTTTCCCTAATCTCAAATACTCAAATATACCTATGTAACTCATGGGGTGTTCTTATAGCATGCTAGGGATCTAGCTTAAGTGCTGGCTCGAATGGAAACCTTTCAAAGACGTGCATCATTCCCTAGAGAAGTGAATTCTGCTGTTTGAGTAAAGTGTGATAATTTACTCTAGTTTATGGGATAATTGCTGTAGATCACATAATCTAGGTTCCTGGAGGCCAACTGAGGATTCTAGAAGAGTAAGTCATTTCAAAATGTATATTTACTGGTATCTACATCAGTGGTTCCCAACCTTTTTTGGCATCGAGGATCAATTTTGTAGAGGACAATTTTTCCATGGACTGAGAAGGAGATGGTTTTGAAATGAGTCATGCTCATTACATTTATTGTGCACTTTTTTTCTAATGTGATGCCACCTCTGATCTGACAGGAAGTACCTGTCCACAACCAGGAGGTCGGGGACCCCTGATCTACAGAATTAAAATAATTCCATAAAAATAATCCTATTGACAAGACAATATGTAATTTTTCATATAATTCAAGCAACGCATTTATGTTTTTGTATGCCTTTACACAATCCCTGGCAGCTCAGATGGTAAAGAATCTGCCTGCAATGTGGGATACCCTGGTTTGTTCCCTGGGTCAGTAAGATGCCCAACAGAAGGGAATGGCAGCCCACTGCCGTATTCTTGCCTGGTGAATTCCATGGACAGAGGAGTCTGGTAGGCTACAGTCCATGGAGTGGCAAAGAGTCGGACACAGCCTGAATGACTAACAACTTCCCTTCACACAGTCTAAATCTCTTCCCAACTGTAATTACCTGAAAATGTGGGATGAATACTAAATTATCATTGTAGTAATGAACAGTAATTTTTATGAGTACTATAAGTATTCTGTGTATTTTATCTTCTTGATGTTATGAAACAACCCTGTAATAGGTCTTTATTTGCATTTACACATGAATAAAATTCTACAAAAACATAAAACAACTTGTCTGATGGTACTCAATTAAAATTGGGTGACCTGGGTTGATGAAGATATGACTTTTCTGACACCAAAGCTCATGCATCTTTCACAACGAGGTTCTCCCACTATGTCTTGTGCTTTATATCTCACATTCCCAGGGGCACTAAACATTGAATGGAAAAATACTAGGAGCAAAGCATTATTTAGTTAAATTCTGTTTATAGAACATGTAACCTATAGTGAAGTGGGAGTGTCCATTTACTGATGTATGATATGCATCTAATAATTGATCAGGCAAACAATCAGTGATGAAATAGTCAGGCAATTTACTTGATTATGTGCAACTTGATTCAACAGAATCAGGACTGCGACACCTATAACGACTTTTAGTCTAGGACAGTATTAATTTGGAGAAGTCTAGTTTGCAACATGAGACTATCAAGTGGTGGCATAAAAACAATAGATTTGCGGCCTCCTGTCATGTGAATGGCCAAGTAGGTTTTCCAGGGCTTTCTGGAATTAATGACTTGGATCTTTTATCATATAAGCCATTCTTCTTTTTGGAAAAGTCAGAAGTGATCAATATAACAACTGTTATTCAGCAGAAGAGCTAGTAGAATGATGGAGAATAGGGAACATGGCAGGCATGTGAGCTTTCCTTTAAGGTTCAGACCCAGGAACTGAACATCAATATCATTCCATTCCTACAGTCAGGGCTCCGTACATGTATGCTAAGTCACTTCAGCCATGTCTGACTCTGTGTAACCCTATGGACTGCAGTCCACCAGGCTTTTCTGTCCATAGGGATTCTCCAGCCAAGAGTACTGGAGTGGATTGCCATACCCTCTTCCCAACCCAGGGATAGAAACTGTGTCTCTTACATCTCTTTACTGGCAGGCAGAAGCCTGGCCAGGATGCTATCACATGGCAAATCTAACTGCAAGGAAGATGTGAAAATTTAAGACATTAAAATGATCAAAGAAATAGAATAAAAGACTCAAAGGATATAAAGGAAACAATTGGCCATACTGAAAAGGCACTGAAAATATCAGATGAATATATTGAATGTATTTAATTTCTGATTTTTTTACATTTAATAAATACTACAGGAATGGATCATGGCTAGAATACACAAAGTCGTGAACTCTAGCATTTTTAATCCCTTCATTGGTTATCTTCATTGCCTAGTTAACTATCAGGTGGATAAAGTGGGGGAAAACAATGCTTTTGAGAAAACTGACAAAATTTAAATGAACTGATAAGCATATTGGAAATAGGTCACTATCATCTTATTAAACAAATTTTAAGCATCATTTATTTTTCATGACATTTGAATTCTTCATTAAATACTAAAGGAATCAGCTCTCTAAAGAAATTACCTTTAGTTACTTGTAAATGTAGATAGTACATTACTACCAACTGAATATAAAAAGAGCTGTAAGAAATGATCTATTTAATGACTTTGGAATTTAATATGCTTCTAAGAAAGCTATCTATCATCTGACAGATATTGTCCTCTGGACCCCAATCTTTCTTCTAAGCAATTATTTGTTTAAAGTGCAAGAACATTAATTTAAAATGCTAGTACAGCAAAGCACCACTGGCAGATAATTGAGCTGTATAGTAAGATTAATGATGAAGTAACCTATTATTGAAAAATATAATTGATCACTTTTCTCTGAATTATGGCCTTTTTCTTCTTTTCTAATAAACTTTTGAGAGTTTCATCCATAAAAATATGCAAGATATGCATTGTAGTTAAACATTTCACTACCTAATGTACAAAGAATATTCCTGGCACAATTCAACTCCTGTTTTTCCTCTTAAATATGACAAATGATATGCATTGAGTAAAATTTAAAATGGACTGCAGTCCACCAGGCTTTTCTGTCCATAGGGATTCTCCAGCCAAGAGTACTGGAGTGGATTGCCATACCCTCTTCCCAACCCAGGGATAGAAACTGTGTCTCTTACATCTCTTTACTGGCAGGCAGAAGCCTGGCCAGGATGCTATCACATGGCAAATCTAACTGCAAGGAAGATGTGAAAATTTAAGACATTAAAATGATCAAAGAAATAGAATAAAAGACTCAAAGGATATAAAGGAAACAATTGGCCATACTGAAAAGGCACTGAAAATATCAGATGAATATATTGAATGTATTTAATTTCTGATTTTTTTACATTTAATAAATACTACAGGAATGGATCATGGCTAGAATACACAAAGTCGTGAACTCTAGCATTTTTAATCCCTTCATTGGTTATCTTCATTGCCTAGTTAACTATCAGGTGGATAAAGTGGGGGAAAACAATGCTTTTGAGAAAACTGACAAAATTTAAATGAACTGATAAGCATATTGGAAATAGGTCACTATCATCTTATTAAACAAATTTTAAGCATCATTTATTTTTCATGACATTTGAATTCTTCATTAAATACTAAAGGAATCAGCTCTCTAAAGAAATTACCTTTAGTTACTTGTAAATGTAGATAGTACATTACTACCAACTGAATATAAAAAGAGCTGTAAGAAATGATCTATTTAATGACTTTGGAATTTAATATGCTTCTAAGAAAGCTATCTATCATCTGACAGATATTGTCCTCTGGACCCCAATCTTTCTTCTAAGCAATTATTTGTTTAAAGTGCAAGAACATTAATTTAAAATGCTAGTACAGCAAAGCACCACTGGCAGATAATTGAGCTGTATAGTAAGATTAATGATGAAGTAACCTATTATTGAAAAATATAATTGATCACTTTTCTCTGAATTATGGCCTTTTTCTTCTTTTCTAATAAACTTTTGAGAGTTTCATCCATAAAAATATGCAAGATATGCATTGTAGTTAAACATTTCACTACCTAATGTACAAAGAATATTCCTGGCACAATTCAACTCCTGTTTTTCCTCTTAAATATGACAAAATTATGGCAGTGTGATTTGATCATACATTTGATACATATTAAAATTATATTTTATACATGTGTGAAGACAATTTAATTTTTTTCTTGCTCCAAATCAAGATATATATATATATATAGATAGATAGATAGATAGATAGATATAGCATATATATATATATATATATATACACATAGCATATAAATTTATATATATATGTATATTTTAAGTCTGTTAGTATGTCATTCTTTAGCAATTTTACCATTGTGTGTTCAGTCACTAATTTGTGTCCAATTCTTTTGTGACCCCGTGGACTATAGCCCTCCAGGCTCCTTTGTCCATGGTATTTCCCAAGCAAGAATACTGGCATGGCCTGCCATTTCCTTTTCCAGGGGATCTTCCTGACACAGAACTCAAGTCAATCAAGTCTCTTAAGTCTCCTGCATTGGAAGGTAATGTCTTTATCACTTAGCCACCAGGGAAGCCTAACTTTATCATTGCCCTACTTTATTTACTTTAGAATCAATCTTGGTTAGCTTTTTAATTAGCTGAAAAATGTTATTTATTTTTGCAATAGGTGAATCGAATTCAAAATTGAATTTGAACTCCACCACTTGGTCAATTGCTTTCAAAGCATATGAATGTGGTCTCAATCAATAACATAGAATTAATCAATGACTTTGGAATGACACATTCAACTCTTGTCAGCAAAATGAAGCTTGGAGCTGTTCTCAAAGGCTGAAAAAGAAGCAATGATATCCTTCACTGATTTGTTTTTTTTTTATTTTGGCTTCTCTTATTGGCTTTTTATTTATTTATTTTCATCTGTCTTAATTCTTTGACCTGTGTGGGCCTCCCATCACAGTGGCTTCTCTTGTTGTATGTTGAATATCAATGAATAATGGTGGAAGATTAACCAATTCACTACACAAAGTAAAAGGCATGATGACCCCCATTTCTGTCAGACAGAAGAATGGAAGCAGAACTTTCCCAGAAGAAGGAAAATATTTTAATATTATTGTTGCTAGATTGTTTACTGCTGTTATCTCTTGGACCAGCACACATCTCTGTACTGCAAGTGAAGCTTTCATTTTTCATCTATAAGAGACTGAGTTTTCTTCTGTTAAAACAAGAATAAGTAGGGAAATGCTTTTTCAAAGCAGAATTATAGTGTGTGTGTGTGTGTGTGTTTTTTTCTCTGTTCTCCTATTATCTTTCTTGCAGACTATCTCATTACTGATTTATTTCTACTAACATTATTTTGGTGAAACCTATTCCTTAAATGTTTAAAATCTTCTTCCCATAGCATTTTGTGGAAAGTACACTTACAAAATCTTGCCGTTCTTTCAAGCAGTGGTTCTTGAATCTACTGATTCGACATCTACTTTAAACTCAGTGAGTGAGTGTTGCTCTGTCATGTTCGACTCTTTGCAACCCCATGGACTTTAGCCTGCCAGGCTTCTCTGTCCGTGGGACTTCTCAGTCATGAATACAAGACCAGGTGGCTGTTTCCTTCTCCAGGGGATCTTCTCCACCCAGGGATCGAATCCAGGTCACCTGCTTTGCAGGCAGACACTTTACTGTCTGGGCCACCAGGGAAAGCCACTTTAAACTCAATAGACACAGTATAAGAATGACTTTGTGAACGTATTTTGCTCCATGAAATCACACCATGCTTATTTGATTGCTACTCTTTGTCCAGTTTTTATTTGATTCATTGATGAGCTTATAATGCTGTTTAGTCCAAAAGTCTGGTTAGCTAGTTGCACGCTAATTTATTTTCTCCCTTAAAGAAATGCATGGTGAAACTCACTGCATCTGTTTTCAACTTTTTTTTTTTTTGGTCAAAGTGGGTATTAGTTGCAGTGCCCAGGTTGTTCTAGTTGCAATAAATTTGAACTTCTCTTCTGGCAACTTGTGGGATCTCTATTTGTGGTACGTAGGCCTAGTTGTTCTGTGGCATGTGAAATCCTAGTTTGCCAACCAGGAAATGAAGTCAAGTCCCCTACATTGGAAGGTGAATTCTTTAATGCTTGATCTTCAGGGAAGCCCTGTTTTCAAGAATTTAATGCCTACCTCTATCTTCAAACTCACTGAAGCTATTGTTTCATTCTTCCCCTTACCTATGGACTATTCCACTTAAATACTAATAAATATTTATTTATAAATATATTAATAAATACATCTGTTTACTACTTTGAGCTCATTGAATTGAATAAACAATATTTCTCTTCTAAACTATACCAAATTTTGCTATTTGTGATGATGTCACCCTTATTATTTTTTTTTTTAATAGTGATATAATGTGCTCAGTTGCTTAGTCACTCTTTGTGACCCCATGGATTGTAGCCCACCAGGTTAGGTTGCCTATGGAATTTTTCAGGCAAGAATACTACAATGGGTTTCCATTTCCTCCTCCAGGGGATCTTCCTGGCCCAGGGATTGAAACAGCATCTCCTATGTCCCTTGCTTTAGCAGGCAGATTTTTTATCCTGAGTCACCTACTTTTTTTACATCCGTGTGCAAAAACCTTGGTGTCATTTTGGCTTCCATATTTTTCTTCTTCATCCTCCAAAAATATCATATATTCCATCTGTGAAGTCCATGTCCTATTTCTTTGTAATGAAAAATCTGGAAACTATTAATGGGTAAATTCTATTACTTATATGTAATTAATATTTAATTATTTCATTTTTATTTCTATGATGTTTCTTCAGAATGACCTCCTTTCTTTAAAGAAGCCAAGATTACAGACTTCAACTGCAATTTTGAGGTTCTATTCTGGTCCAATGTTCCTTATATTTCCAGGCCAAACTTACTTGGTGTTGTTGGGATCAATCCAAAATTCTTGGATCATTTTAGCTTTTCATTGAAGATAAAATTATGGCATTTTGGGGGTGTGTGTGTGTGTTAAATAGGAGGGAGTTGTTTCCAAGCACATATTCCTTAGCCATTTCTTAAATGACACAGATTAAGTTTTACATTCTGGACCTGGAAGTTGCCAAGTCATCCTAGGAAACATTTCAAGGTCAATACCTGACAGAGCTAATTCATAACAGTACTACATTTTTAATGTAATAATGTAGGGATGAGCAGATTTTAACTGCTCCTTACAAATTTTTAAGGTAACAATAATGAGAAGAGAACAGTTAGTTTCTAGATTCCAGGATAATTTATCCAGCAGTCTTCAATAAGTAATTCTTCTCTCTACCACTACAAGCATACATTTGTTTTTACCTGAATAGCTAGTTAGATCTTTTCTGAATATTAATAGCAAGATTTCCAGAAGGATATGTTGCTCTAGACTGTTGGAATTGATTACTTTTTTCCCTCTCAAGCTGTTCAGATATAATTTTTATCAATTTCAGTCTGTGTCTATCTGTTTATTTGTTTGTTTGTTTGTTTTTAAATACATTTTTGGCTTCTTTTATTGGTTTTTCATTTATTTATTTTCATCTATCTTTATTCTTTGGCCTGTGTGGGCCTCCCATTGCAGTGGCCTCTCTCATTGCAGAGCACCAGGTCTGGGCACGTGCGTTTCTGAGCGCTGGCTTATAATTGGGCACACTGGTCCAGCTGCTCTGCAACATGTGGGATCTTCCCAAACTGGTGCCCCTTGCACTGCAGAGCAGACTCTTTATCCACTGGACCACTAGGGAAGCCCTATTTGCTTTTGTTGCTGTTGTTCAGTTATTAAGTCATGTCTCACTCTTTTTGACCCCATGGACTGCAACACACAGGTTTCCCATCCTTCACTATAACTCAGAGTTTGATCAGGCTCATGTCCATTGAATCAATAATGTAATTTAACTATTTCATCCTCTTCTGCTCCCTTCTCCTTTTGCCCTCAATTGCTCCCAGCATAAGGGTCTTTTCCAATGAGTCAGCACTTTGCATAAGGTGGCCAAAGTATTGGAGCTTTAGCTTCAGTGTCAGTCCTTTCAATGAATATTTGAAGTTGATGTCTATTTAGTAATACCAATTCTGATTTCAAAATTTATATTTGCCATCTTGTTTCAAATCTTCTGTCAATTAAGGATGGTAAATTTTTTCACAGAGGAAAATAGGGGCTTCCTTGTTGACAAAGGTGGTAAAAAATCTGCCTGCAATGTAGGAGACCCAGATTCTATCTCTGGGTAAGTAGGATCCCCTGGAGAAAGGAATAGCTACCTACTCCAATATTTTTGCCTGGAGAATTCCATGGACAGAAGAATTTTGCAAGCTACAGCCCACCGGGTCTCAAAGAGTTGCAAAGAGGAGAGGAAAGTACGATAAGTCAAACTTGGTTTAATATCCCTCATGGGAAACAGTATGGCAGCAGCAGTTAACAGATAATAGAAAGCAAATGGTATCAGAGGTAACTTGACCTAATGACTGATTTAATTTTAGCTGAATTAAACTATAAATGCTACTACGTTTTTGTCTAAATTAGGAAAGGGAATGAATCAGGCAACTAAGATAAAGTCGACTTTGAGAAAATTCAGGAAGTGAAAAACATCTATTTCCATTCTTATTGTTATTTGAAACAATAAGTTCCTTCCTACTTTAGACCTGTATCATGCTCAAAAAGAAAAAGAAAGCCACAAAACCTTTTTATATCAAAGGCCTTAAGACAATAGCATAGCTCACTGAAGATTTCTATGAATATGTATTTATTTTTGACCTGGAATCAGTGTTTGAATGAGGAGTTGCTGGTAGAAAGTTGGAGTGCCATTGAAACTAGAAGAGGCAAGGACCCTTGATCCCAGCTTTGTCAGGGACACATTGTGTGGTCTCAGTTGCAGCCTATCCAGGATATGCTCACCTACCTCAGACAGGATTCACTTGTATTTAAAATGTGCTCGAGGGTGCAAAACCCTAATTACCAGGGCTATTAATTTCTAATTAACAGATTTATTTTTCTTTTCAATTCTCTTTTCTCAATAAAGCAATCATGCTTACAAACTGTGGAATAAAATTATTCTTTAAAACGATTTATCATTAACCTATGGAGAAGAATATTTCCTCAAAACTATTTTAACCTATGGTAAAATCTCCCCAGAATCATTTTCTTTAATTTAATATGGCCTGATTCTTCTTTATGGCAATCATTTGTCTCTTAAAATAACAATGGTGCCAGAAAGATCCTTTCATAGGAGTAACCTCAAAAATAATTTCTGTATCTTTACTAGTTGCCCTTCCTTTTGAACCTTGTGCCGTCCTAAATGGATCCTGTAGGAAATTATAAAAATAACTTAGGTCCTAATGAGAAAACAGTCTCCAAAGCATTATTCAGAGATTGTCATCCCCTGTGTTGTGTTTATACGTGACAGGGTTCTATTGTTTTATGTCATTATTCATGATCTCAAACTGTCTGTTCTAATTTCCAAGAAACGGCAAGCAAAAAAGGAGGACTTCAAGTTCAGGAAGAAGCTTTCCGAAAATGGAATTGTAGCTGGCAACCTGGTTGATTAGATAAACGACACTTATTTACTTGTGAGTTTCTGTAAATGCTGCTGAGCTTGGAAATGAGGAAGTGAAAACATCTATTTTCCGGCAACTAAGATAAAGTCGACTTTGAGAAAATTCAGGAAGTGAAAAACATCTATTTCCATTCTTATTGTTATTTGAAACAATAAGTTCCTTCCTACTTTAGACCTGTATCATGCTCAAAAAGAAAAAGAAAGCCACAAAACCTTTTTATATCAAAGGCCTTAAGACAATAGCATAGCTCACTGAAGATTTCTATGAATATGTATTTATTTTTGACCTGGAATCAGTGTTTGAATGAGGAGTTGCTGGTAGAAAGTTGGAGTGCCATTGAAACTAGAAGAGGCAAGGACCCTTGATCCCAGCTTTGTCAGGGACACATTGTGTGGTCTCAGTTGCAGCCTATCCAGGATATGCTCACCTACCTCAGACAGGATTCACTTGTATTTAAAATGTGCTCGAGGGTGCAAAACCCTAATTACCAGGGCTATTAATTTCTAATTAACAGATTTATTTTTCTTTTCAATTCTCTTTTCTCAATAAAGCAATCATGCTTACAAACTGTGGAATAAAATTATTCTTTAAAACGATTTATCATTAACCTATGGAGAAGAATATTTCCTCAAAACTATTTTAACCTATGGTAAAATCTCCCCAGAATCATTTTCTTTAATTTAATATGGCCTGATTCTTCTTTATGGCAATCATTTGTCTCTTAAAATAACAATGGTGCCAGAAAGATCCTTTCATAGGAGTAACCTCAAAAATAATTTCTGTATCTTTACTAGTTGCCCTTCCTTTTGAACCTTGTGCCGTCCTAAATGGATCCTGTAGGAAATTATAAAAATAACTTAGGTCCTAATGAGAAAACAGTCTCCAAAGCATTATTCAGAGATTGTCATCCCCTGTGTTGTGTTTATACGTGACAGGGTTCTATTGTTTTATGTCATTATTCATGATCTCAAACTGTCTGTTCTAATTTCCAAGAAACGGCAAGCAAAAAAGGAGGACTTCAAGTTCAGGAAGAAGCTTTCCGAAAATGGAATTGTAGCTGGCAACCTGGTTGATTAGATAAACGACACTTATTTACTTGTGAGTTTCTGTAAATGCTGCTGAGCATTCTGTTTCAAGATGAAAATGTACAATTTAGGCAAATGTTAACCATAAGAAGTTCTCCAAGTACAAATGAGAAATAGAAGATAAATTTTTCCTGGTTGGTTTCATCTGTTGTTTTTATATCTTTACAAAGGTCATGTATCATTATTTTTTACATATATGTACAACAGTACTGAATAAAGAAAAGAATAAAGTTACATTATAATATGATAAATTAAGCTATATTTTTATTTTCTGTTAAAATAATTAAAGAGCATCCGTTGTTTAGTCTCTAGGTTGTGCCCAGTCTGTGACCCCATGGACAGCAGCCTGCAAGGCTTCCCTGTCCTTCATGAACTCCCCAAACTTGCTCAAAATCATGTCCATTGACTCAGTGATGCCATCAACCATCTGGTCCTCTTGTTGCTTCCCCCTTCTTCTCCTGCCTTCAATCTCACCCAGCATCAGGGTCTTTTCCAACATGTCAGTTCTTTGCCTCAGTTGGCCAAAATATTGAAGCTTCAGCTTCAGCATCATTCCTTCCAATGGATATTTTAGATTCTCTTAAGAATGTTACTCTTCTTAATGCAATTGTTGCTGAAAGATGTATTTATATAATTTTGCCAGATATTATTATCAGACTATGAAAAACATCAGGACAGTGCTAGTTAGCATTTTATTTTTTGAAAGAATATTCATGAGTAAAATTATATTTCAATTAAAATGGCTTTTCAATTTTACAACATCTAAAGATTTGTTCTATTGTCATTTTTGTTCATTATTGGCTATCTTGTTATGTCCCAATCAAATTTAGTTCTATTGATAGACGAAGGTAGACAGATAATCATGAACAGTGTTGGATTCTTGATCTCCAAAGGAAAAAAATTCACATTGTGATCAAAAAGACTTTTCATTGGTCATTTAGAGCTTCATGAAATAAAAGTTTATTAAGGAAAGAGGATAGAGAGAGAGAGAGCTTCCAGCACAGGCACTGGAAGGGGAATGAATAGAAGAGACAATTTGTATTTTCCAGTTGTTTATTAAAACAATAGATCAAAAGACTATCTTAAGGATGTAAAAGCCCTGTAGGCCCACACCCACAATATTAAGATGAGATTAGCTAGAGCAGAGTCTCCAGGCTTCAGGGCTCAGTGAGACATTCTAATGTAAAGGCCTTGTTAGGCCCACAATGTTAACATAAAACAATAAGCTTAGTTTCAGTTTCAGCATTGATCCTTATCATAACAAACATTTCAGGCTAAGAAACTGTTAGACTTTTTCCTAGCCCTCTCTCGCCTGCTTGGGACCTGTTGGCTTCCTTATTAGATCTGCTTTTTAGCCCCTTTCCCTAGGCATAGCCTTGAGGGAAGGTAAGAAAAGCATTGGGTTGGGAGCAATTGTTATGCAGAATTATTCCTTGGTGTAGTATTTTAACCTGTCCTCAGGTCTTATTTGTCAACTCAGTATGTACACTCCCAACGTTCAGCCCACTGGAAGGAAAGGCAGTATAGATAATAAGCACGTCACCATCCATAGACAGATTTACACCCATCCTGAAATGTACATTATATAATTTTGGACAGGTCAAGATTTATTTTAAACAGTATTCAAATATTAGAGGATTTTAGGAACTGACATTGGCAGCAAGTCATTTCTACAAATCTTGCACTCAGTATTAAACCTGTCTTAAATATTTCTGGTCACAAGATTCAAAGAAAAGAAAAAAGTCCCTGCTTTGTATAGTGTTTATTAATAATCCTATCTGTGTTGTGCTTAGTCACTCAGTCGTGTCTGGCTCTTTATGACCCCATGGACTGTAGCTCACCAAGCTCCTCTGCCCATGGGGATTCTCCAGGCAAGAATTCTTGAGTGGGTTGACTTGCCCTTATTCAGGGAATCTTCCTATCTCAGGGATCAAACTCAGGTCTCACACTTTGCAGGTGGATTCTTTACTGTCTGAGTCATCAGGGAAGCTGAAGAATACTGGTGTGGGTAGCTTATCCTTTCAGCAGAGGATTTTCCTGATCCAGGAATCAACGGAGTCTCTGAATTTTATCTGAGTACAGTGTAAAAAATCAAAGATTCATCTGTACCATTTTATAGATTTCACATATATGTGTGTTTTTTTCTTGCTCTGACTTAATTCACTCTGTATGGCACACAATAAGTCTGTCCACATCTCTATAAATGATCCAGTTTTGTTCCTTTTTGTGGCAAACATTCCACTGTATATAGTTGTGTCATATCTTCTTTATCTGTGTGTAAGGCCGAAATAGAGACACAGGCATAGGAAATGGACAGGGAATGAACATGTGGAACAAGCAGGTGGGATAAGTGGGGAGAATTGGGAGATCGGATTGACATGTATTGACCATGTGTCAGTTACATACAGCTAATGGGAACCTGCTTTGTGGCACAGGGAGCCCAGCCCTGTGCTCTGTGATGAGCTAGAGGGGTGGGATGGAAGCATCTGGGAGGGAAGTCCAAGAGAGAGGGGATATGTGTATACACATAACTGATTCACTTTGTTGTACAGCAGAAACTAACACACCATTGTAAATCAACTATATCTCAATTAAAAAAAAATCAAAAGAAATGTTGTGTGCATTCACTGGAAATTTAACTTTCCTTCTTGTGGATAAATAAAAAGTTCTTCTTGGGGTGCTTGAAACTTATATGACTAGACTTTTGGCTCTTATAAACTTTCCCCCAATTCTGTACCTGGGCCCATATGCCCATATGCTTAAATCTGCACTCTTTTCTGTACCTTTAGAAGTTTCCACAAAGACCCAGCTCAAGTGTTACTTTCTCTCTGCAGACTTTTCTGTCTTTCCCAGGTAGAAAGTACAGCCTTCCTCTGTTCTCCATTATTCCTTGCCAACGTTTTGGCTAACATCTATGTTTATTTTGTCCACTATACTGTGGACTTTTCAAGAACTATGACTGTGACTTGTTTTTTTATTTGCATATAGAAATTACCAAA
This sequence comes from Tragulus kanchil, assembly GCA_022376925.1. Taxonomy (NCBI): domain Eukaryota; kingdom Metazoa; phylum Chordata; class Mammalia; order Artiodactyla; family Tragulidae; genus Tragulus; species Tragulus kanchil. The sequence goes on along the minus strand of JAIOJX010000028.1, from coordinate 226,979,706 downwards.
ACACCTAGGGCACAAAATATCAATCATAAATGTTTGTGGATTGGCATCTGAATCAAAAAATTAGGAATGTGATTATTTCACCTCCGACAAAGCACATGGCTTCTACTGGGCAGATGTGTACATTTTATTCTATATTATAGCCATAATAAATAAGAAAAGGTTTCTTAGTAATGATATTGACAACAATGCTTTAGTCAAATGTGACCTGAAATCCATTAAAGTACTTGAAGACCTTTGAAAATACTGGGTAAACAAAACACAGTCCTACCCAGGAATAGCTTCAGTAGCAAGCTGGTGGCTGCTGTCAGCTGCTCAGAGAAGGACTGTTTATTCAAGCTTTTAAAAGTGGGAATTTTTGAAACAGTGGTGACTATAGAGATCATTTTCGTTATCAATCCTAATCTCACTGAAACATTTCTATACTGATATGTCATTTACGGAGCAATGGTTCTATAAAGTTACTTAAAACACTGTCTTCCTACTTCCACTTTGATTCTGACTTTGTGACTAAATATTCCTCAATTTATATTAAGTCCAATGATGACAATAAAATTGTGCGAAGCTAATGCTATGCTGTCACCTGAGACACAGATGACATCCTATCTCCTTTTTGTGTTCACTTATAATAATGGAAGTTCACAACTAGTGATCACCTTTGGACAATTCAATAGCTTTTTCTACTACTTTAAGAGAATGTTCCTGCCTTACTCTTTGAGCTTTGCTGCAGCTTTTTGGCATCCTCTGACAATTTGAACAAGCTAGTCAATCCTACAGGGAAATAAATCCTGAATATTCATTGGAAGGACTGATGCTCATGCTGAAGCTCCAGGACTCTGACCACCTGATGCAAAGAACTAACTCATTGGAAAAGACTCTAATGCTCGGAAAGAATGAAGGTAAAAGAAGAGGGTGACAGAAACATAAGATGGTTAGATAGGATCACCAATTTAATGGACATGAATCTGAGCAAACTCTGGGAGATAACCTGGCAAGGAACAGTCCGTGGGGTCACAAATAGTTGGACATGACTTGGTGACTGAGCAACAACAATTTAACAAATATTAGCATTGTTTTCTATTTTTGTCTCACTGCTCATGGCTGTAACTAATCAAACCAATTTGCTATACATGTAGTAAAATAGGAAATTCATCTAATTTTAGCCAAAAAATTAGGAATGTGATTATTTCACCTCCGACAAAGCACATGGCTTCTACTGGGCAGATGTGTACATTTTATTCTATATTATAGCCATAATAAATAAGAAAAGGTTTCTTAGTAATGATATTGACAACAATGCTTTAGTCAAATGTGACCTGAAATCCATTAAAGTACTTGAAGACCTTTGAAAATACTGGGTAAACAAAACACAGTCCTACCCAGGAATAGCTTCAGTAGCAAGCTGGTGGCTGCTGTCAGCTGCTCAGAGAAGGACTGTTTATTCAAGCTTTTAAAAGTGGGAATTTTTGAAACAGTGGTGACTATAGAGATCATTTTCGTTATCAATCCTAATCTCACTGAAACATTTCTATACTGATATGTCATTTACGGAGCAATGGTTCTATAAAGTTACTTAAAACACTGTCTTCCTACTTCCACTTTGATTCTGACTTTGTGACTAAATATTCCTCAATTTATATTAAGTCCAATGATGACAATAAAATTGTGCGAAGCTAATGCTATGCTGTCACCTGAGACACAGATGACATCCTATCTCCTTTTTGTGTTCACTTATAATAATGGAAGTTCACAACTAGTGATCACCTTTGGACAATTCAATAGCTTTTTCTACTACTTTAAGAGAATGTTCCTGCCTTACTCTTTGAGCTTTGCTGCAGCTTTTTGGCATCCTCTGACAATTTGAACAAGCTAGTCAATCCTACAGGGAAATAAATCCTGAATATTCATTGGAAGGACTGATGCTCATGCTGAAGCTCCAGGACTCTGACCACCTGATGCAAAGAACTAACTCATTGGAAAAGACTCTAATGCTCGGAAAGAATGAAGGTAAAAGAAGAGGGTGACAGAAACATAAGATGGTTAGATAGGATCACCAATTTAATGGACATGAATCTGAGCAAACTCTGGGAGATAACCTGGCAAGGAACAGTCCGTGGGGTCACAAATAGTTGGACATGACTTGGTGACTGAGCAACAACAATTTAACAAATATTAGCATTGTTTTCTATTTTTGTCTCACTGCTCATGGCTGTAACTAATCAAACCAATTTGCTATACATGTAGTAAAACTATTACTGGAAGTAATGATAATTTGTTTCTGAAATGGAAAAATGTTTCAGTTGAATTTTGTATGTCATTAGTGCGTCTTATAAATTGATTGAGTACTTTTAGAAGGATCCTTGGACACTTCTTCCTCTGTACTTTTCTCAAACACTCCCACACCTCTCTGCTTATTAACTCAAGTCTTTCTAAAAGGTTCAGATAAATTCCCATTCATGAAGTCTATTTCTTCTTTCCATGTGGATCAATTTTCTCTCATACTTACTTTTTTTTTTGCCTTAACTCTATGTATCCTAGCTACTAGAGATTCAGTTTTATTTGTAAATGAGGGAAGTTGAATAAGGCGGAAGTTAATTCCGATATGACTAAAGGGGATCCACACTATTCTCCTCTGAAATTCCTGTCTATTCAATATAAGAATCAAACACAAAACTATTTCTAGTAGCATAAAGTTCCATCATGCCTGTGGTAGCAACACTATGGATAGATCAAATAAATAGTTTCAGGAAAAGGCAACAACAGCTTGCCCATCACCTGTGATAGCTTCTAGACCACACTCATTAGAGGCCTCAGATAAATCAGCGCATCTCTTGCAGTGGCAGCAGCAACAGGCGCAAACCCAAGGCCAGTGTAACTACACAAAGAGGAAATTACCAAAAATGTTAGCATGAGTTGTCTCCGAACTAAGAGTTAGACATGACTTCTTTATATGAATCTTTATTTTCAAGCTTTCTAGAATAAGCTATATTGCTTTAATAGCCAAGAAAAAGTTAATTGAAAATACAGGAGTAAAGGAAATATAATAGTTGAGAGATTTTATAATAGAGAATTAGACTCACACTTTTTTCCACACTACAGGAAATAGAAATTTTTGTTGAAGAAGGAGTGTGTGTGTGTTTGCATGTGTGTGTGTGTGTGTGTATGTAAGTGAAGAAGGAGTATTTATACTGGATGTGGCTAAGATTTTAGTGATTATTTTATGTTAGCAAGATCTCAGTCACTTGAATTTCCTTTTGTGTCCTTCTTAACTGGTTTTTTGGGAGTAATCTAATTTGTCTAGTTAACTAATCAAACCAATTTGCTATACATGTAGTAAAACTATTACTGGAAGTAATGATAATTTGTTTCTGAAATGGAAAAATGTTTCAGTTGAATTTTGTATGTCATTAGTGCGTCTTATAAATTGATTGAGTACTTTTAGAAGGATCCTTGGACACTTCTTCCTCTGTACTTTTCTCAAACACTCCCACACCTCTCTGCTTATTAACTCAAGTCTTTCTAAAAGGTTCAGATAAATTCCCATTCATGAAGTCTATTTCTTCTTTCCATGTGGATCAATTTTCTCTCATACTTACTTTTTTTTTTGCCTTAACTCTATGTATCCTAGCTACTAGAGATTCAGTTTTATTTGTAAATGAGGGAAGTTGAATAAGGCGGAAGTTAACTACGATATGACTAAAGGGGATCCACACTATTCTCCTCTGAAATTCCTGTCTATTCAATATAAGAATCAAACACAAAACTATTTCTAGTAGCATAAAGTTCCATCATGCCTGTGGTAGCAACACTATGGATAGATCAAATAAATAGTTTCAGGAAAAGGCAACAACAGCTTGCCCATCACCTGTGATAGCTTCTAGACCACACTCATTAGAGGCCTCAGATAAATCAGCGCATCTCTTGCAGTGGCAGCAGCAACAGGCGCAAACCCAAGGCCAGTGTAACTACACAAAGAGGAAATTACCAAAAATGTTAGCATGAGTTGTCTCCGAACTAAGAGTTAGACATGACTTCTTTATATGAATCTTTATTTTCAAGCTTTCTAGAATAAGCTATATTGCTTTAATAGCCAAGAAAAAGTTAATTGAAAATACAGGAGTAAAGGAAATATAATAGTTGAGAGATTTTATAATAGAGAATTAGACTCACACTTTTTTCCACACTACAGGAAATAGAAATTTTTGTTGAAGAAGGAGTGTGTGTGTGTTTGCATGTGTGTGTGTGTGTGTGTGTATGTAAGTGAAGAAGGAGTATTTATACTGGATGTGGCTAAGATTTTAGTGATTATTTTATGTTAGCAAGATCTCAGTCACTTGAATTTCCTTTTGTGTCCTTCTTAACTGGTTTTTTGGGAGTAATACATTTAAATCTCTTGAATATCTTCATTTAGACTATAAATTCTATAAATTAGGATAATAATTGTGAACAATACTTATCTTTAAATTTATTTTTTGTTGGAGTACAGTTTATTTGCACAAGTTGTATTAGTTTCAGATGTACAGAAAAGTGATTTATTGTATCTTTTTTTCCAGATTATTTTCTCATATGATTTATTACTGAGTAATGGGTAGAGATCCCCGTGCCATATAGTAGGTACTTGTTGATTATTTGTTTTATGTATAATAATGTGTTTGGGTTAATCCCAACTTTCTAAATTCTTCAAATTAAGCTAAGGTTAATTCCCAGTACTTTTAAATTCAAAGAGTCAGACATAGGCACTAAAAAAACCACCACCACCAACTAGTATCTAAAGGAATGGAGTTATTAATTCACTTTACAAATAATTATTATACAGCAGTGTATCACCTTGGCTCCAAACAAAGCAGAGAAATTTACACAGGTATTGGAACAGAGAGAGTTTAACACAAAGAATTATTAACTATTACGGAGGATGAATGCAATAAGAAACAAGGTATTAATAGTAAGAGCCAAAAGAACTCTATAGGATATAGAATTAGCAGATAAAGGGGTGGTATGCCCTTTATATTCTTTTAAAAGTGAGAGCATTTTACATGTTCATTAACATGACTAAAAATTAAAGCATTATACTGTATAGAAAGATAAGAAACAAAAATACATAAGCTTAAAATTCTGATTACTAATGGATGTTTGAGTATTCAGTCTACTTGAACAATATCCAGGTGCCCAATAACTTAATGCAGAAACAGACTCTTCAGCACAGGTTTTCACATTGATATCACTTCAAAAATTTTCACACTTCCAGGGTGATCTGCATCAGGATTTCTTGGTCTGTACTCTGTCTGGAAGTCAGTGTACTTTATGAGAGATTACTGGTCCAAGATCCATTGGAGCAAGTAGGACTGAATAAACTTATAAGAAAGATTAACTTTTTATTATATGTGGTTATTGGCATTGCTTTAAATAGTCTATCATTTATAAATCTTTGAGACAACTCTTTTTCTTCTTCACTCATGTCTGACCCTCACTTTAGCAAATAATGTGTTTAGAAAGTGAACTGAACTATTTATAATGACACCTGAGTCTGTCTGACCTACTTTGAATTCAGAAGCAGATACTTTTATTGAGTCTCCCTTGTTTTCATGGTAATACAGTGCTTCACACACACATTCAAAAAGGTTTGTTGTCCTTTTTACTAGCATGAAAGTGTTAGTCACTCAGCAGTGTTTGACTCTTTTTGACCCTATGCACTGTAGCCTATCAGGCTCCTCTGTCCATGGAATTCTCCAAGCAAGAATACTGGAGTGCGTTGCCATTCTACTAGCATATAAATAGTCAAATTAATTGTGCGACTAAGGCATATAGAAAGTGTCATATCTGAGAATTGTTTTCATTTCATTACACATGACAAACTCACTATTAGGAAGTATGAAGTTATTTGCATTTATAACCAATTCTTAGGAATTCTAACTCAAAAATGGCTTGATTCCTGGCTTATCAGTTGAGTTGCTTAGTTGTGTTCAACTCTGCAACCCCATAGATTCCAGCATACCTGTCTTTCCTGTCTTTCACCATCTCCCAGAGCTTGCTCAAACTCATGTCCATTGATTCAGTGATGCCATCCAACCATCTCATCCTCTGTTGTCCCCTTCTCCTTCTATTGCCTTCTATTTTTCTCAACATCAGGCTTCTTTCCAATGAGTTGTCTCTTTGCATAAGGTGGCCAAAGTATTGGAACTTCAACTTCAGCATCGGTCCTTCCAATGAATATTTAGGGTTGATTTCCTTTAGGACTGACTGGTTTGATCTTGCAGTCCAAGGGACTCTCAAGAGCCTTCTTCAACACCACAGTTCAAGGGAGGTACCCAATTTAATAGGTAAGGAGAGTAACCTCCTGGCAGAAATTCTCTAAAGTCAGAAATACTTTAGGTGAAATATGGTACTTGGCTTTTGTTTTTCTTGCTTTGGGTATAGAATTAAAAATAATAGAAGTAAATCTGATCCAAGAATTTTTTATTATATGTGGTTATTGGCATTGCTTTAAATAGTCTATCATTTATAAATCTTTGAGACAACTCTTTTTCTTCTTCACTCATGTCTGACCCTCACTTTAGCAAATAATGTGTTTAGAAAGTGAACTGAACTATTTATAATGACACCTGAGTCTGTCTGACCTACTTTGAATTCAGAAGCAGATACTTTTATTGAGTCTCCCTTGTTTTCATGGTAATACAGTGCTTCACACACACATTCAAAAAGGTTTGTTGTCCTTTTTACTAGCATGAAAGTGTTAGTCACTCAGCAGTGTTTGACTCTTTTTGACCCTATGCACTGTAGCCTATCAGGCTCCTCTGTCCATGGAATTCTCCAAGCAAGAATACTGGAGTGCGTTGCCATTCTACTAGCATATAAATAGTCAAATTAATTGTGCGACTAAGGCATATAGAAAGTGTCATATCTGAGAATTGTTTTCATTTCATTACACATGACAAACTCACTATTAGGAAGTATGAAGTTATTTGCATTTATAACCAATTCTTAGGAATTCTAACTCAAAAATGGCTTGATTCCTGGCTTATCAGTTGAGTTGCTTAGTTGTGTTCAACTCTGCAACCCCATAGATTCCAGCATACCTGTCTTTCCTGTCTTTCACCATCTCCCAGAGCTTGCTCAAACTCATGTCCATTGATTCAGTGATGCCATCCAACCATCTCATCCTCTGTTGTCCCCTTCTCCTTCTATTGCCTTCTATTTTTCTCAACATCAGGCTTCTTTCCAATGAGTTGTCTCTTTGCATAAGGTGGCCAAAGTATTGGAACTTCAACTTCAGCATCGGTCCTTCCAATGAATATTTAGGGTTGATTTCCTTTAGGACTGACTGGTTTGATCTTGCAGTCCAAGGGACTCTCAAGAGCCTTCTTCAACACCACAGTTCAAGGGAGGTACCCAATTTAATAGGTAAGGAGAGTAACCTCCTGGCAGAAATTCTCTAAAGTCAGAAATACTTTAGGTGAAATATGGTACTTGGCTTTTGTTTTTCTTGCTTTGGGTATAGAATTAAAAATAATAGAAGCTAAAATCTGATCCAAGAATTTTTATAAAAATTGTGTTAATAAGTTAATATTGGGACCTAGATTTGTAAAAGAAGCTCAAAGAAGCCTTTATGTTTAACTAACTTTCTTGCTGCATCTCCTAATAACCATGCCCAACTTGATGATACCAGTCTTTTGGTTAATATTGTGGTCATCTTCAGAGATTTTTAGACATGGTCAGAAAAACTATCTGAAGCTTGGAAATAAGGCTACCATTTGAACTGGGATTCTTTCAGTATCATATGCAGGGAAAGTCTTGGTGAATTTAATTCAAATCACTATTTATCATTGATCAATAATCCAAGCTTAGACGATTTTTTTAACTTGCAGATCTTTGTTTACTGAGGGTGGAAATACTAATAAATTTTCTTGGTATAACAGAGAATTCTAAAAATATAAGGTACCATTGGATGTTATTATCCTAAAACTGCCTAAATATACTTAGATTCTCAAATAATCTTTGAGTCAGTCACAATGCCTGATTCATTTCCTTGCTATTTAATGATCTAAATAGAATCTTTGATATATTGAAGACACAGTTGTCTGAGAGTCATGTTTTCTAATCAGTTGGCAATTATACTCTACTTTATACTCTTAACAGAGTCAACTGCATTTAAACAGATCTTTGCTTGGCATATTTAATTATTATTAGCTTAATCAATATTCATTTTAAACCAGAAAATTCAAAACGTTTCATTTTCTCTGCCATTTTAAGCCAATCTTCTTGGTTCTGTAAAAAACTTATTTTCAGTCATTTATAAAAGTTTCATTAAGAGATCAGATAACTGGTTAAATATTATTAAAATAATCCCATTTTAATTTCAAGTTAATCAATTTTAATGAGCATTTCAAATTAGATTTATTCATTCAATATTACTAATCTTCTCAAGTAATCCAAATGCTTGACGTGCTATACTTATAAATCCAATAAGCAAAATCTTTCAAAGCATTCTGTATCTGTGTGTTAATCACTCATTCATGTCCAGCTCTTTGCAACTCCATGGACTGTAGCTCACTAGGCTCCTCTGCCTATAGAATTCTCTAGGCAAGACTACTGGAGTGGGTAGCCATTCCCTTCTCCAGGAGATCTTCCTGACCCAGTGATTGAGCCCAGTTTTTCTGTATGGGCCAGATTCCTTACCATCTGAGCCACCAAAGAAACCCCTTTCAAAGCATTATATCTTAATTAATAAAACTTGAAATATGGTTCATCAATTATCTCGTTATTTAAATAAAAGAACATGAAGCATAAAGCTACAAAATGACTTCAATTGTGTTCTGTCTACAAAATCAGAACATTTACAAAATTGTCATAGATTCATTTTGAGATTAGAAATATACTTACTTACCCTAAAGAACAAGAGTCATTATGTCTGTTTGACTGTAGTAAACCTACAGATTTGGAGGCTTGAGAACCATGATAGGGATTCAATCAGTCCTTCAAGAATATTTCTAATCAAGATGTTGGTGAACAAAAGAGTCTCTCCCTTTGGTCAGTATCTGCCTGCTCATCCAATGTCTTTTTTCCTAGGATATTGTTTGTACATTTTAGTGCCTGATTTTGTTCCTAGAATTCTCTATGCAATTTAAATGGAGAATTATTATTTATTATTATTATTATTATTTAATCCTCTATTTTGCATTCATATTCATCTTATCACATTTCATTTCATAATGGTGCTATAGCCTCAGTTAACTGTGAACAAAATTTTGTTAACTTGTTCACTAAAATTTTGGCCTAATATATATTCAGATTATAATTTCTATCTCAGTTAATGAATGCTTGTAGCTTGGTCATTTGCATCACTTTATTTTCCGCATATAAGAAAACAAAAAAGCAACATTTGTGCAAATTAATAGGCAATATAAGATACTTAGGCTTCTCAAATGGCATAGTGGTAAAGAATCTCCTGACAACACAAGAGATTCAGGTTTAATTCCCTGAGTCTGGAAGACCTCCTGGAGAAGAAAATTCTCTTGCTTAGAGAATTCCATGAACAGAGGAGGCTGGTGAGGTACAGTCCATGGGGTCACAAAGAGTTAACACAAAGAGTTAACATGACTGAGCCACTGAGCATACATGCACATATAATTATTTGGAGGGGAAAATATTGCATATCTTTATTTTCATAACTGAAAAGAGAATTAGAAGCTTCATTAATATGGTCACTGTGGTAATATCCGTGTGAGAACTAAGGTGATGGTATTATGATAGAGGCAACAGATATAGATTGAGAGATGCAAAATTAGTAATTAAATCAATGTTTAAAAGCCTGGTGCCCACAGACTTCAGTTTGGACTAAATTCTCTCCATGATACCTTGAATTTTATAAAGCTCTATGATTCTGGTATCCAAGATGAGAGAGAATTTAAATACCGAAAGTTTCAAAGATTGGCAAAAACAGAAACAAAGTAATGGGGTAGAAGGAGGAAAGAAATGTAAATGCTGTGCATAATTTTGAATATGGATTTTCTATAATTATGTTCGGCTGTCCATGTAGGAAATTCTGGTAGAGAATTAGACTTATAGGATTGGATCTTAAGCAAAAGTATTAATTTTAGAGATATGCTGCTTGTTATTTTTCTCAAATTATTTTTTTCATTTGTGAAGTTCTCTGTAATAAAATTACAAGCCAGTGAGCAGACATCCCAGTAATTCTTACATGGCCTAAGATATATGAGTGAAGAATGAGCACAAACAAAGAAGTTAAGGGGGCAATGTCATTAAAACAAGGTGAAAGTATTTCAGCACTTAAGAAAAATCCCAGCTGCTTCACAATTAGGTACTTGAGGCTCCCAAGTTGCACTCTGATGTTAGCCATGACCTTTAAAAGATCCTTTAGAAATAAAGTGTCTAATATTTGTATAGTGATATACCAAAGCATATTTATGAATAAATAGATTTGAGTTTCTGTTTAAGAACATAGATCTGGAGTCAGACTGAGTGAATTTGAAACTCGGCCCTGTCATTTGCCTGCCTCATGACTGTGGGTAAGTTATTAATCTTCTCTGGGGCTTAATTCTTCTTATGTGTAATAAGATAATAATAGTGCTTTTCTCAAAGTTACTGGAAGGATAAAACCAGTTGACATTTGTAAAGATTTAAACAGTTTTTGGCATAAATGAAGTCTTCAGGAAATATTCACTGTTACCACACATACAACTTGGAAAACTTGACTACACCCATTTCACACTACTGATAAAGGTGTTATACTACCCAGAGAAAATGCAGTTGTAAAGTCCAAAGGCAGAGTGAAGAAAACTCAGAGTTTCTGGGCCAGATAACTTTGCCTTCATAATCACTATCCTCTGTTTGTCAGAACTTATGCATGGGTTTCAGTTGAAACTCATTAATCTCAGGGTAAAGAAACAGTCAAAAGATAAATGAAAATCAAGAATAGTTTCATTATGAAGCAAATCAATTGTACAATTACAAAATGTTCAAATTTGTAGTTTGAAACAAAACTCTTTACTCCAATTAATATAATCAGTATGGGTTCTTATGTATATAGTAGAATATTCTGTTATATTTTCAAAACCTTAACATCCCAATGACAAAATCTAGGTCAGTGTAGAAGATAACATATGCCTCTGATTGGTATATGATAGAACAGAATGATAGTTAAGAGGAGGGAACATGCTGCTTGTTATTTTTCTCAAATTATTTTTTTCATTTGTGAAGTTCTCTGTAATAAAATTACAAGCCAGTGAGCAGACATCCCAGTAATTCTTACATGGCCTAAGATATATGAGTGAAGAATGAGCACAAACAAAGAAGTTAAGGGGGCAATGTCATTAAAACAAGGTGAAAGTATTTCAGCACTTAAGAAAAATCCCAGCTGCTTCACAATTAGGTACTTGAGGCTCCCAAGTTGCACTCTGATGTTAGCCATGACCTTTAAAAGATCCTTTAGAAATAAAGTGTCTAATATTTGTATAGTGATATACCAAAGCATATTTATGAATAAATAGATTTGAGTTTCTGTTTAAGAACATAGATCTGGAGTCAGACTGAGTGAATTTGAAACTCGGCCCTGTCATTTGCCTGCCTCATGACTGTGGGTAAGTTATTAATCTTCTCTGGGGCTTAATTCTTCTTATGTGTAATAAGATAATAATAGTGCTTTTCTCAAAGTTACTGGAAGGATAAAACCAGTTGACATTTGTAAAGATTTAAACAGTTTTTGGCATAAATGAAGTCTTCAGGAAATATTCACTGTTACCACACATACAACTTGGAAAACTTGACTACACCCATTTCACACTACTGATAAAGGTGTTATACTACCCAGAGAAAATGCAGTTGTAAAGTCCAAAGGCAGAGTGAAGAAAACTCAGAGTTTCTGGGCCAGATAACTTTGCCTTCATAATCACTATCCTCTGTTTGTCAGAACTTATGCATGGGTTTCAGTTGAAACTCATTAATCTCAGGGTAAAGAAACAGTCAAAAGATAAATGAAAATCAAGAATAGTTTCATTATGAAGCAAATCAATTGTACAATTACAAAATGTTCAAATTTGTAGTTTGAAACAAAACTCTTTACTCCAATTAATATAATCAGTATGGGTTCTTATGTATATAGTAGAATATTCTGTTATATTTTCAAAACCTTAACATCCCAATGACAAAATCTAGGTCAGTGTAGAAGATAACATATGCCTCTGATTGGTATATGATAGAACAGAATGATAGTTAAGAGGAGTGGGAACATGCTTTAGTTTAGAAGAATCAAGGATAGAATTTGAATTAGGTTTAAAGACTGAATAAACATAATAAAAACAGGAAGAGAAAATATCATGAAAATACATTGGCTACATAATGGGAGAATATAGAAATATAATGAAGAATTATAGAGGAAGAGAAGGGAAGGGATGAGCATAAAAAGAAGAAGGTGAAAGAGTAATGCATGGAATTTAAAGAATTAGGAAAATGATCCAGAGGAAGTAGGATTCTCTCTCTCTTAGAGAATCAATCAAAGTAATACAAAGTAGCTTTCAGATGATAATGTCACCATTATTTTGGATTGTGTAGACATAAATTATCTATGCCTCTTAAAGAGATCATTAGATAATGAAAACCTTTTCTAAATTTTACACTTTCCACTATATCATATGTTTTAGCTGTTCCTCTTTGAGTGGGGATAGCCATTGTTTTTCTCAAGGAAACATTTTTGTTGATTAAAAGAATATTGACCAGGGTAAAGATGAGTCTTTGTGGTTTTCATGCTCCTGTTCTTCAGCTCTTACCAAGCTCTCCTTTGAATATTACTATCTTTGTGCTAAGTATCAGGGCTGCAATATTAACAAAGGGTGGGCAGATAATCACTGGCCTTTCCGGAAGCTGAATGTCTTAAGTACATATGTAATACCTAGATATTGAATATACTACTTAGCAGACAGAAAAAGAACTGGCAAAACAACAAGAAAGAGTGAAAGCATGAAAATAGGAAGTCATAAATGTATTAATTTGATTTCTGTATTAGATTTCCTTGGATGCAAATTACAGAATACTGTAACTCAACTGGACTAACGTTACATTATGGGAAGTTACTGTCTCACATACCATGACAATCAGGAATAAGGAGGCTCCGACCATAACAGTTGAAAAAATCCAGCTTCATTTCTCTCTAGTCCTCTTGACTTTTCCTCTTCCGCATGTGGTCTTTAGCTTTAGCATAATTTCACTGTGGCTGCCACTACTAACATCCCAATGACAAAATCTAGGTCAGTGTAGAAGATAACATATGCCTCTGATTGGTATATGATAGAACAGAATGATAGTTAAGAGGAGTGGGAACATGCTTTAGTTTAGAAGAATCAAGGATAGAATTTGAATTAGGTTTAAAGACTGAATAAACATAATAAAAACAGGAAGAGAAAATATCATGAAAATACATTGGCTACATAATGGGAGAATATAGAAATATAATGAAGAATTATAGAGGAAGAGAAGGGAAGGGATGAGCATAAAAAGAAGAAGGTGAAAGAGTAATGCATGGAATTTAAAGAATTAGGAAAATGATCCAGAGGAAGTAGGATTCTCTCTCTCTTAGAGAATCAATCAAAGTAATACAAAGTAGCTTTCAGATGATAATGTCACCATTATTTTGGATTGTGTAGACATAAATTATCTATGCCTCTTAAAGAGATCATTAGATAATGAAAACCTTTTCTAAATTTTACACTTTCCACTATATCATATGTTTTAGCTGTTCCTCTTTGAGTGGGGATAGCCATTGTTTTTCTCAAGGAAACATTTTTGTTGATTAAAAGAATATTGACCAGGGTAAAGATGAGTCTTTGTGGTTTTCATGCTCCTGTTCTTCAGCTCTTACCAAGCTCTCCTTTGAATATTACTATCTTTGTGCTAAGTATCAGGGCTGCAATATTAACAAAGGGTGGGCAGATAATCACTGGCCTTTCCGGAAGCTGAATGTCTTAAGTACATATGTAATACCTAGATATTGAATATACTACTTAGCAGACAGAAAAAGAACTGGCAAAAACAACAAGAAAGAGTGAAAGCATGAAAATAGGAAGTCATAAATGTATTAATTTGATTTCTGTATTAGATTTCCTTGGATGCAAATTACAGAATACTGTAACTCAACTGGACTAACGTTACATTATGGGAAGTTACTGTCTCACATACCATGACAATCAGGAATAAGGAGGCTCCGACCATAACAGTTGAAAAAATCCAGCTTCATTTCTCTCTAGTCCTCTTGACTTTTCCTCTTCCGCATGTGGTCTTTAGCTTTAGCATAATTTCACTGTGGCTGCCACTACTCCAAACCTCCATTATAGACATTAAATATCCAAAAAGAAGAAAAGGGAATTTTTTCTTTTTTTTTTTAATAAGTGATGATACCTACCTAAAATGATCCAGCTTATGTATACTCACATATTATTGGTCAGAATGACCAAAGAATCCCATGGCTACTTGACTGGCTTAGTCAAATTGATATTCCATTTGTACCTTTCCTCTGTATTTAAAGGCATTCTTATATACATATAAATGGGATAGAAACTAAGAAATGTATGCTGAGCTATAACTAAGGCCATTATGACCACCTGGCTAAAGATTCTCCAACCTCTCCAACAAAGAGGTCTGGTGACTATGACTAAATTCTTGCCAATCTGTGATAAAAGAAGGGGCATGAGTAACTTCTGGGAAGTTTTCCTAAAAGATGTGTAATGGGCCTTTCTCCAGTTCTTTTCCATTCTCTCTGGGGACTTAGGGTAATTAACATAAACGTCTAAGTAGACTTTCTTACATATACAAACTGAGGATGCCAGTTTGCACAGTGTTATGATCAGGACAGGACTTCCCTGGGGGTTTGGTTCTAAAGAATTCACCAGAAATGCAGAAGACTCTGGAGACCCAGGTTCAATCCCTCTGTTGGGAAGATCGTGGGAGGAGGAAATGGCAACCAACTTCAGTGGGAGAGAATACCATGGGACAGAATCCCCTGAACAGAGGAGCCTAGTGGACTATAGTCCATGGGGGTCACAAAGTGTCAGACACGACTGAGCAACTCACACACACACACACACACACACACACACACACATGATGAAGACAGAAACATTATGTTCTGAGGTTTCACATACAACAATGAAAGTAAATTGTTGGTTTCCTTATTCTTTGGCATCTCATTGATTTCAGTTTATGAGAGCTATCAGCAAGTGATTAGGGAATTGACTTCAGGTCTTAATAGTTTACCAGAGATAATCTTGTTCTGGGATATTGCAAGCTGCTCAAATATGAACAGACTGTGGAGGAAAGCAAATAGTTAGGTTATGTTTGCCCTTGGGTTGTAACTGAATGAAAGCTATGTATTGTTATATACAAAGTTTTCAAGGAAATTCGGTCATTTAACACATTGGTAAATGCACTTCAATGTTCACAGCAACACTATTTATAATTGCTAAAGTATGGACACAGTATATCTGTCCATCAACAGATAGATGAATAAAGGTGATGTTGTATACATATACAATGGAAGATTACTTGGCCATGAAAAAAATAAAAATTTTGCCATTTGCAGCAGCATGAATGGACTTGAGGGCATTATGCTAACTTAAGTATGTCATAAAGAGATGGGCACATACTGCATGTACTTATTCCACTGGTATGTGGTATGTGGAATAAAAAAATGCATCAAACTAGAAAACAACAAAGCAGATTCACAGATACTGAGGACAAACTGGTGGTTACCAGTGGGGAGAGAACAGTGAGGAGGCACAATATAGATATATAAGGAAAAAGGGTTACTATGGGATTACAGAAAATCATGTATGTGAACCTTTTGAAAATTTTCAAGTATTACAGCATTTAAAGAATCATTCATTTCTTAAAAAAAAAAAAAGAATTGTCTCTTGTGGGGCCTTTAGTTGCGTGGAAGTTGTTGAATAGATTTTTATAAAAACCACTAAATATGATTGCAAATTTATAATGCTTTGAAGGAAAACTACAAATAAACAAGTGAAACATAAAGATTTGATTTACAAAATGGTATTCAGAATCACTCCTTAGAAAGTACCACTTATTCTGAGGTCACTCTGTTGAACTAGCGTCAGTTACAAATGAGGAGGAGGAAGAGTATTCAAGAGAAAGTGAAGAAACAGGAGAAATGAAGGAAAATATTGGAGTAGGTGCGAGGGTTAAAGACAGAAAGAAAAGGTCATGTAGATTTATTTTCCTGGGTGAGTGTGGGGAAAATAGGAGTTAACTTTTATACAACAAAATTTGGACACACAGAGCTAGTTATAAAAGAGAAAGAGTCTGGAGATCCAAATTACAAAGAATAATTATATTGAGGAACAGATCAAAAACAAGTATGTATATTCTAAATTTTAGTACCAAATTTTTGGCAAACATTTTTAAAGTTTTCAAGAAGCCTAATGTTTATTCCTCCAGCATTCCTAGAGTAAACCTTAAAGACAAACATACTAAGCCTAAAAAGTCTGGTCTGCGATATAATCAATATTGTTAAATCTCTATTCTATTATTTGAGATGAGCTATACCACATTCAATAAATCAGAGAGCGTGGTCTCTTTGATCCTACCATGCTTTCCAAAGCCAAACCTGCATGATGGGATGTAACCGTTTAGCCTAGATTCAAAAGTGTTTGGCGCTTGTCTACACAGTGGCAAACCAATATGTTTGAGGAAATAAACAATTGCCATGGTGGTCCCATCTGCATGTTCAAACTGGGCTTAATATCTCCACAGTTCTTTGAAGCCCTGACTTTAATAACCTAAACAAACAAGGGAGATGCCAGTGATTGTAACCAATAAAACATGACAATTACCAAAGTAAGTTAAACTGTTTCAATAAATATGTAATGAAAATAAACACAAGAAAGTCAGTGCACAAAAGCAGCCAAATGAATGCCTTCTTATAATGGCTCATCACCAAATATAGTAAATATATAGACCTACAGACATGCACATGCATGCATATATACACACGGAGTTTTTAGTTGAAACTTGGAAGTGTCCTGGGTGTGGCTCCTCAAGCAGAGGAGAAGAGCATGGAAGATAGAAGACTTTAGAATAACCACTGTTATTCTAGAGGACCAGAGGAAACAGATCCCGATAGTGGTTATTATAATAAGAGCCCCTGGAACAGGAAAGAGTAACCCACTCTAGTATTCTTGCCTGGAAATTTTAATGGACAGAGGAGCCTGGCAGACTACAGTACATGAGGTCTCAAACAGCTGGAGAGGATTAAGCAGAATCCTGGAGAGGATTAAGCAGGCACATCAATAGCGATTTTAGTAGGCTGGAAGAGAGTCCAATTTAAGGGAAGTCTATTCAAACAGATAGTTGGATTTCCACACAGGTAGACCATACCAGAAATAATTCTCACATCAGGTGAATATGTTAATCACTGTCGTGTCTGGAGATCCAAATTACAAAGAATAATTATATTGAGGAACAGATCAAAAACAAGTATGTATATTCTAAATTTTAGTACCAAATTTTTGGCAAACATTTTTAAAGTTTTCAAGAAGCCTAATGTTTATTCCTCCAGCATTCCTAGAGTAAACCTTAAAGACAAACATACTAAGCCTAAAAAGTCTGGTCTGCGATATAATCAATATTGTTAAATCTCTATTCTATTATTTGAGATGAGCTATACCACATTCAATAAATCAGAGAGCGTGGTCTCTTTGATCCTACCATGCTTTCCAAAGCCAAACCTGCATGATGGGATGTAACCGTTTAGCCTAGATTCAAAAGTGTTTGGCGCTTGTCTACACAGTGGCAAACCAATATGTTTGAGGAAATAAACAATTGCCATGGTGGTCCCATCTGCATGTTCAAACTGGGCTTAATATCTCCACAGTTCTTTGAAGCCCTGACTTTAATAACCTAAACAAACAAGGGAGATGCCAGTGATTGTAACCAATAAAACATGACAATTACCAAAGTAAGTTAAACTGTTTCAATAAATATGTAATGAAAATAAACACAAGAAAGTCAGTGCACAAAAGCAGCCAAATGAATGCCTTCTTATAATGGCTCATCACCAAATATAGTAAATATATAGACCTACAGACATGCACATGCATGCATATATACACACGGAGTTTTTAGTTGAAACTTGGAAGTGTCCTGGGTGTGGCTCCTCAAGCAGAGGAGAAGAGCATGGAAGATAGAAGACTTTAGAATAACCACTGTTATTCTAGAGGACCAGAGGAAACAGATCCCGATAGTGGTTATTATAATAAGAGCCCCTGGAACAGGAAAGAGTAACCCACTCTAGTATTCTTGCCTGGAAATTTTAATGGACAGAGGAGCCTGGCAGACTACAGTACATGAGGTCTCAAACAGCTGGAGAGGATTAAGCAGAATCCTGGAGAGGATTAAGCAGGCACATCAATAGCGATTTTAGTAGGCTGGAAGAGAGTCCAATTTAAGGGAAGTCTATTCAAACAGATAGTTGGATTTCCACACAGGTAGACCATACCAGAAATAATTCTCACATCAGGTGAATATGTTAATCAGTCTGTCGTGTCTGACTCTTTGAGACCTTATGGACTGTAGCCCTCCTGGCTCTTCTGTTCATAGATTTCTCCAGGCAAGAATACGGGAGTGGGCTGCCATTCCTTTCTCCAGAGGCTCTTCCCAACACAGGGATTGAACCCAGGTCTCCTGCACTGCAGGTGGATTCTTAACAGTCTGAGCCACTATGACAAACCTCTTACATCAGGTAGCAGAATAGTAATCCCCAGACAGAAATATATGACTAGAACTTTGGCCCTAATAGGAATCAGAAACTACAAGATGCTTTGATTCAGGCTTAAAGAATACAACAGAAGACCAGTGAGTAGAAATGAGGTATGAGGGTGCAGATACCATTTGTAGATAAAGCATTAGTATAAGTATTAGGATATAGCAAAAAGTTAAGGTGACAAAATCACCAACAATAGAAGGTAATTTCAAAATTTTCACTCTCCACCTGAATGGCCATAGAATTCATCTAAGGATGGCAGAGGACCAAGGCCATGCATGAGAGTTCTGTTGTTCAGCTGTGAAGAAAGAAGTCTGTAGAGACTGGGTATCAAAAATGAATATGACTGGTAGCTTATATGAGAATGACCAGAAACTAAAATAAAAGAATACCATCAATTTATTAATTAATCAGTCTGCATAGA
This sequence comes from Tragulus kanchil, assembly GCA_022376925.1. Lineage (NCBI taxonomy): Eukaryota > Metazoa > Chordata > Mammalia > Artiodactyla > Tragulidae > Tragulus > Tragulus kanchil. The sequence goes on along the minus strand of JAIOJX010000028.1, from coordinate 226,960,507 downwards.
TAGATCAGTAAGTATAGACTTATAGATATGCCTATAGATATACAGATTTGTTTCTATATTTTAAACTCTTTCCTTTGATGCAAATCATTTACCATAGTCTCTCAGATTTTAACTGATATCTTTATGTAATTAAAATGTCACAAACACAAATTTTCCATGGTCATGAGTCATGGTTTCTTGGCTTCATCACTGATGCCAGGATGTCTTTGAAACTGATGGACAGAGTCTCAGTCAATATCACTAGACTGTGAAAGAGTCTTTAAATGGGGGTGGGGGGCTGTGAACATTGCACAGATGAAAAAAGAAAAATAAGAATTCATCATGACTCTGTCCTAGACTTACATGCCAAATAGTTTTGAATGTGTGTTTCCTCATCCTAGTTTAAGAAAAACAAATCACTGGTATCCATTTTCCTCTTCATTTTGAGGTAGACTGTTCATACTTATTAAAGCCCTCTTAGATATCTGTTCAGTTGCGTGAATTAAATAACATAGCTCCTGACTAGTGGTAAATAATCTTTGAGACCTTATGGACTGTAGCCCTCCTGGCTCTTCTGTTCATAGATTTCTCCAGGCAAGAATACGGGAGTGGGCTGCCATTCCTTTCTCCAGAGGCTCTTCCCAACACAGGGATTGAACCCAGGTCTCCTGCACTGCAGGTGGATTCTTAACAGTCTGAGCCACTATGACAAACCTCTTACATCAGGTAGCAGAATAGTAATCCCCAGACAGAAATATATGACTAGAACTTTGGCCCTAATAGGAATCAGAAACTACAAGATGCTTTGATTCAGGCTTAAAGAATACAACAGAAGACCAGTGAGTAGAAATGAGGTATGAGGGTGCAGATACCATTTGTAGATAAAGCATTAGTATAAGTATTAGGATATAGCAAAAAGTTAAGGTGACAAAATCACCAACAATAGAAGGTAATTTCAAAATTTTCACTCTCCACCTGAATGGCCATAGAATTCATCTAAGGATGGCAGAGGACCAAGGCCATGCATGAGAGTTCTGTTGTTCAGCTGTGAAGAAAGAAGTCTGTAGAGACTGGGTATCAAAAATGAATATGACTGGTAGCTTATATGAGAATGACCAGAAACTAAAATAAAAGAATACCATCAATTTATTAATTAATCAGTCTGCATAGATAGATCAGTAAGTATAGACTTATAGATATGCCTATAGATATACAGATTTGTTTCTATATTTTAAACTCTTTCCTTTGATGCAAATCATTTACCATAGTCTCTCAGATTTTAACTGATATCTTTATGTAATTAAAATGTCACAAACACAAATTTTCCATGGTCATGAGTCATGGTTTCTTGGCTTCATCACTGATGCCAGGATGTCTTTGAAACTGATGGACAGAGTCTCAGTCAATATCACTAGACTGTGAAAGAGTCTTTAAATGGGGGTGGGGGGCTGTGAACATTGCACAGATGAAAAAAAAGAAAAATAAGAATTCATCATGACTCTGTCCTAGACTTACATGCCAAATAGTTTTGAATGTGTGTTTCCTCATCCTAGTTTAAGAAAAACAAATCACTGGTATCCATTTTCCTCTTCATTTTGAGGTAGACTGTTCATACTTATTAAAGCCCTCTTAGATATCTTTTCAGTTGCGTGAATTAAATAACAGTGAGGCTTCCCAGGTGGCACTAGTGGTAAATAATCTGCCTACCAATGCAGGAGATGCCAGAGATGCAGCCTTGATCCCTGGATGGGGGAGATACCCTGGAGCAGGAAAGGGCTCCAGTATTCTTGCCTAGCAGATTCCATGGGCAAAGGAGACTTGCCAGGCTAGAGTCCACGGGGCCTCAAAGAATAAGACAACTGATCCACTGAACACATACAATTTTATTTCGTGTTTGAATAGTCTAAGAATGGCTAATAATGAAGTGTGATGTTCACAAGTCCATAAGCATTCCTGAGAAATCCATTTGTATTTCTGTCTTCCAAATGAATGGAAGAAATGCAAGGATATAGAGTAAAAGATAAGAGGAAACTCAATTCCTAAATGACCCCTTGGAGAGATTTCCAAGAGAGTTGTTGAATCTCAAGGATTAACTCTGAGTTGGATGATTGTGTGAACAAGAAATAGTCTTTTATCTTGTAAAACCATTGAAATATTGGCGTTTCTTAGCCTACCCTCACCTCTAAAAGTCAAATCTCATTATCATCTAAATATAAGTAGACAAAGATTTTAAAAGCTGTTTTAAAAAATCTAGTTACACTAGAGAATGTAAAAGCTAACAAGTCTTACAGTCCCTTTACGGTTTATATTTTGGAGTCTAACAACTGAATTTCATGTACAGGACACAAGCAAAATATTAACTGATATCTTTATGTAATTAAAATGTCACAAACACAAATTTTCCATGGTCATGAGTCATGGTTTCTTGGCTTCATCACTGATGCCAGGATGTCTTTGAAACTGATGGACAGAGTCTCAGTCAATATCACTAGACTGTGAAAGAGTCTTTAAATGGGGGTGGGGGGCTGTGAACATTGCACAGATGAAAAAAAAGAAAAATAAGAATTCATCATGACTCTGTCCTAGACTTACATGCCAAATAGTTTTGAATGTGTGTTTCCTCATCCTAGTTTAAGAAAAACAAATCACTGGTATCCATTTTCCTCTTCATTTTGAGGTAGACTGTTCATACTTATTAAAGCCCTCTTAGATATCTTTTCAGTTGCGTGAATTAAATAACAGTGAGGCTTCCCAGGTGGCACTAGTGGTAAATAATCTGCCTACCAATGCAGGAGATGCCAGAGATGCAGCCTTGATCCCTGGATGGGGGAGATACCCTGGAGCAGGAAAGGGCTCCAGTATTCTTGCCTAGCAGATTCCATGGGCAAAGGAGACTTGCCAGGCTAGAGTCCACGGGGCCTCAAAGAATAAGACAACTGATCCACTGAACACATACAATTTTATTTCGTGTTTGAATAGTCTAAGAATGGCTAATAATGAAGTGTGATGTTCACAAGTCCATAAGCATTCCTGAGAAATCCATTTGTATTTCTGTCTTCCAAATGAATGGAAGAAATGCAAGGATATAGAGTAAAAGATAAGAGGAAACTCAATTCCTAAATGACCCCTTGGAGAGATTTCCAAGAGAGTTGTTGAATCTCAAGGATTAACTCTGAGTTGGATGATTGTGTGAACAAGAAATAGTCTTTTATCTTGTAAAACCATTGAAATATTGGCGTTTCTTAGCCTACCCTCACCTCTAAAAGTCAAATCTCATTATCATCTAAATATAAGTAGACAAAGATTTTAAAAGCTGTTTTAAAAAATCTAGTTACACTAGAGAATGTAAAAGCTAACAAGTCTTACAGTCCCTTTACGGTTTATATTTTGGAGTCTAACAACTGAATTTCATGTACAGGACACAAGCAAAATATTACACGAGTGACTGAACATAAATTCTTTGCTGCCTCTTAAATTCTCAGTAAGTATACTTTCTATAAATTTTGTTAATGAGAACAAATTTCTCCCTTTATATTTGAATGGATTTTACATAAAAGTTTTCTATTATAAATCAAAAAGTCCCTGGCTGCAACGAATGAATTGACTATAAATTCTAAGTGACCAAGTAAATAATATTTTTAAAGTTAATGGAAAAATAATATATCGGGCAACAATTTGTTAATTTTTAACAAATTATAACACAATCTTGAAAGACAAATAATAAAGGAAAAATGGCCACACATGAACCACAAAGGATTAATATCATCAATAAATAATTTCTACAAATCATTGAGATACCAATCATGAATAGAAAATTAAGCAAATGATGGTTATTATAGCCAGTGAAAGCAAAATACCTCAAATATATGAAAAAATAGCATTCCAAATGTAGTCAAAGAATTATGTGTTGAATAAGACTGACCTCAACTTGTCATGTACCTTTAAAAAAAAATGTGCTTCTCCCCACAGCATTTTTGGTGCCAGAGTCCCATTCTTTTAAACAGAATGATACAAGATGGAAGGATTTATTATGATAAGTGCTTATTAGCAAAAATGGGAACATCCCTGATGTACATGAGCAGGGCAGAGATTAAGCAAATTGCCATGTATCTCCATTTCTTCCTGAAAACAGGTTCATCAATGCCATTTTTCTAGATTCCATGTATATGTGTTAATATACTACACTTGTTTTTCTCTTGCTGACTTACTTCCCTCTTAATGGAGACACAGATATAGAGAATGGACCTGTTGGGGAAGGAGAAAGTGGGTTAAATGGAGAGTCAGCATCCACATATGTACACTGTCAGGTGTAAGATGGCTAGCTGATGAGAAGTTGCTGGGTAGAACCAGGAGCACAGTCTGGCCCTTGGTGATGACCTGGAGGGGTGGACTGGGGACAAGAAGGAGGATTGTGAGGGAACGGATATATGTATCATTATGACTGATTCACATTGTTGTATGGCAGCAACCAATACAACATTGTGAAGATTTAAAAAAAACACAAAAATTATGATGTATCTTTCTTATGAGATATTATGTAGCTTAAATAACAAAAATGAGCTCTCAATATATAGTGCAGAGGCATGTCAATGATTTAAACTAACAAGCAAACAAAAATGAACAGAGAAAAGTGCAAAACAGGATACTCTTTTTGTATACCATAATATTAAGAAAAGCCTTTTGGGTGTATGTGTGTACACATTCATCCCAGAGTCATATTTGCTCAGAATGTATTAGTGAAACAAAAGACTAAAATATATGAGCCCTTGAGTGTGGGAAGCTTACATTTTAATAGGAAGAGACAGACGATAACAGTAAAAATGCTGAAGGTAAAATGTAAGGTATGTTAGAAACTCTTATGTGCTGTGGAAAGGACAGAGAGCAGCATGAAGGGGTAGTGGAGCTGCAGGACAGGTGAACTGCTATTCTGAATGCAGTGACGAGCATTTGTTTTAGGTTACAGTTCCTTACTGGAATGGGACCCTGTCAAATTTTATGACATGAGAACCAAGCAATGTAAAACTGGATCAATAAAGAAACAGGCTCCTCTGTTCATGGGATTCTCCATGCAACAATCTTAGACTGGGTAGCCATTCCCTTCTCCAGGGAAACTTTCTCACTCAAGGATTGAACTCATGTCCTTTGGGTCTTCTTAATTGGTGGGCAGATTCTTTGCCACTGATGCTATCTGGGATGCATCTAAAGATAAAAAAAGTCTGTTATAAATACAGATTTCTTAAGATGAAGCTTGTAGATCCTTCCTTAGTAATGAAAAAATGAATGCACATTTCAATAAACTGCTTGAAAGTCCATAAAGCAGGTGCTGACTGTCAGAAACAATAAGACAAAAAAATACACAAAAATTACTAGAATCTGTAAGTTTTCTTTTCAGAAATATTGGAAAAAGGTGAGAAGTTAGAATTGTTGAAGTATTCCAAATAATTCCTCTTATTTCTATAATTCAGTAAGATGAAAGAGAAAAGACACAATTTAATCCCAAACACTTTGATAGAAAATACGTATAATTCAGTAGATGAAAGAAGAAGGATTGTGAGGGAACGGATATATGTATCATTATGACTGATTCACATTGTTGTATGGCAGCAACCAATACAACATTGTGAAGATTTAAAAAAAACACAAAAATTATGATGTATCTTTCTTATGAGATATTATGTAGCTTAAATAACAAAAATGAGCTCTCAATATATAGTGCAGAGGCATGTCAATGATTTAAACTAACAAGCAAACAAAAATGAACAGAGAAAAGTGCAAAACAGGATACTCTTTTTGTATACCATAATATTAAGAAAAGCCTTTTGGGTGTATGTGTGTACACATTCATCCCAGAGTCATATTTGCTCAGAATGTATTAGTGAAACAAAAGACTAAAATATATGAGCCCTTGAGTGTGGGAAGCTTACATTTTAATAGGAAGAGACAGACGATAACAGTAAAAATGCTGAAGGTAAAATGTAAGGTATGTTAGAAACTCTTATGTGCTGTGGAAAGGACAGAGAGCAGCATGAAGGGGTAGTGGAGCTGCAGGACAGGTGAACTGCTATTCTGAATGCAGTGACGAGCATTTGTTTTAGGTTACAGTTCCTTACTGGAATGGGACCCTGTCAAATTTTATGACATGAGAACCAAGCAATGTAAAACTGGATCAATAAAGAAACAGGCTCCTCTGTTCATGGGATTCTCCATGCAACAATCTTAGACTGGGTAGCCATTCCCTTCTCCAGGGAAACTTTCTCACTCAAGGATTGAACTCATGTCCTTTGGGTCTTCTTAATTGGTGGGCAGATTCTTTGCCACTGATGCTATCTGGGATGCATCTAAAGATAAAAAAAGTCTGTTATAAATACAGATTTCTTAAGATGAAGCTTGTAGATCCTTCCTTAGTAATGAAAAAATGAATGCACATTTCAATAAACTGCTTGAAAGTCCATAAAGCAGGTGCTGACTGTCAGAAACAATAAGACAAAAAAATACACAAAAATTACTAGAATCTGTAAGTTTTCTTTTCAGAAATATTGGAAAAAGGTGAGAAGTTAGAATTGTTGAAGTATTCCAAATAATTCCTCTTATTTCTATAATTCAGTAAGATGAAAGAGAAAAGACACAATTTAATCCCAAACACTTTGATAGAAAATACGTATAATGTTTAACAATGACTATCATCTATTCCTATTTAAATAAAGGGATGCATTAAAACTGTTAAATGTAAACAGACAAATTAAATTTCAGTAGAAATTAACAGACACATTGAAAATTCATTGGAGTATAATATAAAAAATAAACAGGTTAGTATAATCAAGTTTTAGGTACAGAAAAATCCAGTTAAAAGTAACTTAGCACTTAAGAAAATAAATTGTTTCACTCAGCTTCTAAGTTCAGTTAGGTCAAGCTTGAGGCAAAGTTTGATCGGAGCTCCTGTGTGCCTCCCCAGTTCCTTCCTCAGTATTTCTCATCTCATTAGATTGAATTTGGTTTTAGTTTCACTTCCCCAATGGTTCAAATGGTAAAGAATCTGCCTGCAATGCAAAAGATCCAGGTTTGATCCCTGGGTTGAGAAGATCCCCTGGAGAAGATCCCCTGGAGAAGGGGATCTGCTCCAGTATTCTTGCCTGGAGAATTCCATGGACAGAGGAGCCTGGTGGGCTACAATCCATGGGGTCACAAAGAGTCAGACTTGACCAAGAATCTAACAGTTTCACTTCTCTCAAGGCGGTAAAATAGCTGAAGCATTTACATAATTTATGAATATAAGCCCTAAACACTGTCCTGTAGAAGAGAGAGTCCCATTTCCACAGCTTGCCTTCAGTCTGAATGGAGCAAGTGAGATGAAGTGTCCAGCCTTGATTCAGTTATGCCAAGAGGATAACCTTTTATGAACTGTCTTATGCTACTCAAGTTCCATCCCTGGAGCTAAAAGGAGAGTCAGTCAATCAAACACGCAAACCTTAGGGCTCCTACACTGTGCAGGTTGGTGGAACAGATTGTAGGAAGTCCAACTCAGTAATCCATCAGAAAGAAAGTAAATGTCTATAAACTTTCCTTTATTTTAATGAAAATGAATGCACATTTCAATAAACTGCTTAAAGTCCATAAAGCAGGTCATTGAAAAGAAAAAAAAAATTACTAGAATCTGTAAGTTTTCTTTTCAGAAATATTGGAAAAAGGTGAGAAGTTAGAATTGTTGAAGTATTCCAAATAATTCCTCTTATTTCTATAATTCAGTAAGATGAAAGAGAAAAGACACAATTTAATCCCAAACACTTTGATAGAAAATACGTATAATGTTTAACAATGACTATCATCTATTCCTATTTAAATAAAGGGATGCATTAAAACTGTTAAATGTAAACAGACAAATTAAATTTCAGTAGAAATTAACAGACACATTGAAAATTCATTGGAGTATAATATAAAAAATAAACAGGTTAGTATAATCAAGTTTTAGGTACAGAAAAATCCAGTTAAAAGTAACTTAGCACTTAAGAAAATAAATTGTTTCACTCAGCTTCTAAGTTCAGTTAGGTCAAGCTTGAGGCAAAGTTTGATCGGAGCTCCTGTGTGCCTCCCCAGTTCCTTCCTCAGTATTTCTCATCTCATTAGATTGAATTTGGTTTTAGTTTCACTTCCCCAGTGGTTCAAATGGTAAAGAATCTGCCTGCAATGCAAAAGATCCAGGTTTGATCCCTGGGTTGAGAAGATCCCCTGGAGAAGATCCCCTGGAGAAGGGGATCTGCTCCAGTATTCTTGCCTGGAGAATTCCATGGACAGAGGAGCCTGGTGGGCTACAATCCATGGGGTCACAAAGAGTCAGACTTGACCAAGAATCTAACAGTTTCACTTCTCTCAAGGCGGTAAAATAGCTGAAGCATTTACATAATTTATGAATATAAGCCCTAAACACTGTCCTGTAGAAGAGAGAGTCCCATTTCCACAGCTTGCCTTCAGTCTGAATGGAGCAAGTGAGATGAAGTGTCCAGCCTTGATTCAGTTATGCCAAGAGGATAACCTTTTATGAACTGTCTTATGCTACTCAAGTTCCATCCCTGGAGCTAAAAGGAGAGTCAGTCAATCAAACACGCAAACCTTAGGGCTCCTACACTGTGCAGGTTGGTGGAACAGATTGTAGGAAGTCAACCAACCATGCTCAGTAAAATCACCATCAGAAAGAGTAAATTGTAACAGCAACGTTGTGGAAAACACAAATTATACAGAAGAAAGACCAGAGGAACGCTTTCAGAGAATGGACGAAATTAATTGGAAACAGGAGAGCCCTTGGTACACAGTAAAAAAGTTACAGAGAGGTAATCTGCCAATAAATAGAACATACAAACTAAAAACAAAAATCAATAGCATAATGGAAAAAAATAACTTTCCATACTGTAAAGAGAATTTAGATTGGAAATGCACAAAATATCATAAAATATAGTGTGGTAAAATGGGCAAATCTTAATGAAAAAGAAACTATCAAGTGTCTCAAGAAGAAATTGTTCTCAGATGAGTTGCTATTAGACACTATATGGTATGTATTTTCCATACATGACCTTACTTAGCTTCAATAGTCAATATTGCAAAACTGTGAGAGAAGCCCTGTCATCTCTCCTTGATGCTTGAGGGAACTGAAGCTGCAAAGGATCTAAACAACAAAGAAGCTGCAAAGGATGTAAACAACAAAACTGCTAGAGTTATGGAGCTTCCATTTGAACTTAGGTCTACTTAAAACAAAATCGGCATGTTTTCCATTGTCTCATTTAAGAAAGTAAAAAGGAAGAGCTGCTTGCCAGAAGTTTGAATGAAAAGTAGAACTCTGTTACAACACTCTTGCTGTTGTGGTGAACTTGCAATGACCATGGAAACTAAATACTCATTATACAGATAAGGGAATAACAACCCTGTCCTCTCCTCTCCCACTGAGTGACTTTCCACTAACTTGAGCCAAAACTGGGTTTTCACTAATTTATGAATATAAGCCCTAAACACTGTCCTGTAGAAGAGAGAGTCCCATTTCCACAGCTTGCCTTCAGTCTGAATGGAGCAAGTGAGATGAAGTGTCCAGCCTTGATTCAGTTATGCCAAGAGGATAACCTTTTATGAACTGTCTTATGCTACTCAAGTTCCATCCCTGGAGCTAAAAGGAGAGTCAGTCAATCAAACACGCAAACCTTAGGGCTCCTACACTGTGCAGGTTGGTGGAACAGATTGTAGGAAGTCAACCAACCATGCTCAGTAAAATCACCATCAGAAAGAGTAAATTGTAACAGCAACGTTGTGGAAAACACAAATTATACAGAAGAAAGACCAGAGGAACGCTTTCAGAGAATGGACGAAATTAATTGGAAACAGGAGAGCCCTTGGTACACAGTAAAAAAGTTACAGAGAGGTAATCTGCCAATAAATAGAACATACAAACTAAAAACAAAAATCAATAGCATAATGGAAAAAAATAACTTTCCATACTGTAAAGAGAATTTAGATTGGAAATGCACAAAATATCATAAAATATAGTGTGGTAAAATGGGCAAATCTTAATGAAAAAGAAACTATCAAGTGTCTCAAGAAGAAATTGTTCTCAGATGAGTTGCTATTAGACACTATATGGTATGTATTTTCCATACATGACCTTACTTAGCTTCAATAGTCAATATTGCAAAACTGTGAGAGAAGCCCTGTCATCTCTCCTTGATGCTTGAGGGAACTGAAGCTGCAAAGGATCTAAACAACAAAGAAGCTGCAAAGGATGTAAACAACAAAACTGCTAGAGTTATGGAGCTTCCATTTGAACTTAGGTCTACTTAAAACAAAATCGGCATGTTTTCCATTGTCTCATTTAAGAAAGTAAAAAGGAAGAGCTGCTTGCCAGAAGTTTGAATGAAAAGTAGAACTCTGTTACAACACTCTTGCTGTTGTGGTGAACTTGCAATGACCATGGAAACTAAATACTCATTATACAGATAAGGGAATAACAACCCTGTCCTCTCCTCTCCCACTGAGTGACTTTCCACTAACTTGAGCCAAAACTGGGTTTTCACTAACCCATGCTCAGCAAATGAACAGTGCCCTAAAGTGTAGGAATATCCCCTCTGTGTTCCCAGTAATAGATGCACCTAACTGACAGGTAAATATTCATGAGCTTCTCTACAACTAATAAAAGGATATATTCAGTCTTATTAAAACAAGTTAAAACACGGCAGTGGAAAGATATTTTAGCAGAACTATTTCTAACTATTTCCAACTGCCAAACCACTAGCTTCCTTTAATTTGGGCTTGTCCTTGTTAATGTACAACGTTCTTAGTGGTTGGAAAATCTTCAAAGAAAAACCAAAAAAGAAAAAATAAATAAAACAAAACATGTTTTTTTTTTCTTTTTTTTAACGCCAAAGAGCATGAAAGATATAGAATAAGTTAGGCAAACAAATATGTTTGGCATAAAAGGAGATAAGATATTATATTCTTACTCTTTCCCAAAACATCAGTTACAACAACACATTGGTTTGGGAGAGAATGTCTTAGGATAAGAAGCCAAACAGAGTTTCCTTGTTGTGGTGGGTTACCTAGTGCTAAGACTGACGTTGAATGAGGTTTTTCCCCCTGGGTTACCAAGTTGTGATTAAGTAAATATTTGTTCATTGTATACAGACCATTCATTCAAACACAGACAAAAGACAAGCAACGACTTTATTCAATATCAGTTGTATGTGTTGTATTATGGACTACCCACACCAATCCATAGGCTGAAGTCCTACTCCTTAGTTCCTCACAAAGTGATTTTATTTGGAAACAGTCTTTGCAGCTGTAACTGAGTAAAAGTTAAGTCATATTGGAGTACAGAAAGCCCCTCCTCCAATATGATTAGTGTCTTCTAAAAAAAGAAAAATTTGAAGACAGAGTCTAAACTATTCAGAGATTTGGACACATGAGGAAAGTATCATGTGAAGATGGAGGTAGAGATAAGAGTGATACAGCAGAAACCAAGGAATGCTGAAGATGCCAGCAAATGTCCAGAAGCTAGGAGAGAAGCATGAAGCAGATTCATCCTCATTGCCCTCCTAAACGAACGACTCTGGCTGCCTTGAACTTTTAGCCCCTAGAACTGTGAGACAAAATATTTCTATTGTCTCAGTCACACAGTTTGTGGTACCCCGCTTTGGCAGTCCTCGCAAAAAAATGCGGCATGTGATACAATACTCCTTGAAGGGATGCTTTGAAAAAGATAATTAATATATGCAAACAACAGACCACAGTGCTGATGTAAGTAAGATTTTACTTGCTGGGTGGGAAAAGAGAGATAAAATCCAGAAGAAAACATAGAAGCCAATAATTGAGCCTTCTCAGCACAGAGGATGTATTACGTGTGTCTGCTCAGTCACTCGGTTGTATCTGACTCTTTGTGACCTCATGGATTTTAGCCCACCTACCAGGCCACTCTGTCCATGGTATTTTCCTAACAAGAATACTGGAGTGGGTTGCCATTTCCTCCGCCAGGGCTTTGCCCATCCCAGGGATCAAATCCCTGTCTTCTGCATCTCTTACATTATGTTTGGCATAAAAGGAGATAAGATATTATATTCTTACTCTTTCCCAAAACATCAGTTACAACAACACATTGGTTTGGGAGAGAATGTCTTAGGATAAGAAGCCAAACAGAGTTTCCTTGTTGTGGTGGGTTACCTAGTGCTAAGACTGACGTTGAATGAGGTTTTTCCCCCTGGGTTACCAAGTTGTGATTAAGTAAATATTTGTTCATTGTATACAGACCATTCATTCAAACACAGACAAAAGACAAGCAACGACTTTATTCAATATCAGTTGTATGTGTTGTATTATGGACTACCCACACCAATCCATAGGCTGAAGTCCTACTCCTTAGTTCCTCACAAAGTGATTTTATTTGGAAACAGTCTTTGCAGCTGTAACTGAGTAAAAGTTAAGTCATATTGGAGTACAGAAAGCCCCTCCTCCAATATGATTAGTGTCTTCTAAAAAAAGAAAAATTTGAAGACAGAGTCTAAACTATTCAGAGATTTGGACACATGAGGAAAGTATCATGTGAAGATGGAGGTAGAGATAAGAGTGATACAGCAGAAACCAAGGAATGCTGAAGATGCCAGCAAATGTCCAGAAGCTAGGAGAGAAGCATGAAGCAGATTCATCCTCATTGCCCTCCTAAACGAACGACTCTGGCTGCCTTGAACTTTTAGCCCCTAGAACTGTGAGACAAAATATTTCTATTGTCTCAGTCACACAGTTTGTGGTACCCCGCTTTGGCAGTCCTCGCAAAAAAATGCGGCATGTGATACAATACTCCTTGAAGGGATGCTTTGAAAAAGATAATTAATATATGCAAACAACAGACCACAGTGCTGATGTAAGTAAGATTTTTACTTGCTGGGTGGGAAAAAGAGAGATAAAATCCAGAAGAAAACATAGAAGCCAATAATTGAGCCTTCTCAGCACAGAGGATGTATTACGTGTGTCTGCTCAGTCACTCGGTTGTATCTGACTCTTTGTGACCTCATGGATTTTAGCCCACCTACCAGGCCACTCTGTCCATGGTATTTTCCTAACAAGAATACTGGAGTGGGTTGCCATTTCCTCCGCCAGGGCTTTTGCCCATCCCAGGGATCAAATCCCTGTCTTCTGCATCTCTTACATTGGCAGGTGGATTCTTTACCACTGTGCGACCTGGGAAGCCCAGGTACACGGTAATACTCAGGCACAAAGAGAACACTCAGCAATACAGGCATCTCTAGTCATTTTTAAGCTCAGACTCTTTTGTTCCTAGGCACAATAGCTTCAGTGAACAGGGTGAAAGAGCTTTTCAGGGGTCTATGGGAATACTTGAGGTGGTAAAAAAAAATTTTCAATCTATTCAAGTACCGTAATAAGACAGAATTTTTTAAATGGTAATGATATTTTGTTTCCACACATGTAGCATGTAAATTTGATGACTAAGAAGGAATACTCAAAAGAAATTTATAATATTTGAAAAGTGTGTGGAGGTTATTCTTGATTTGACATAAACTTTCATGATTATATGATAATTTTCAAGAAATAAAAACCAAGTGTAAATGAAACAGAATATACTCATAGTTCAGATAGCAATTTCAAAAGAAAAAAAAATTATGCAAAATTCTATCAGTATTTTCAAGCATAGACTGATATTTGTTTTGAGATGTGAATGTACTTTGATATGTGCATATGTCATATTAAAAAGACTCTCTAAATGTTATAATGCGTACATTAGTGTGACTCTTTAAAAAATGTAGCATATGGGGGATCCAATGGAATATTCAGCAGTGAAGTTGTCATCATTCAGCCCCAAACAAAATTTATTGTCTCAGTCACACAGTTTGTGGTACCCCGCTTTGGCAGTCCTCGCAAAAAAATGCGGCATGTGATACAATACTCCTTGAAGGGATGCTTTGAAAAAGATAATTAATATATGCAAACAACAGACCACAGTGCTGATGTAAGTAAGATTTTACTTGCTGGGTGGGAAAAAGAGAGATAAAATCCAGAAGAAAACATAGAAGCCAATAATTGAGCCTTCTCAGCACAGAGGATGTATTACGTGTGTCTGCTCAGTCACTCGGTTGTATCTGACTCTTTGTGACCTCATGGATTTTAGCCCACCTACCAGGCCACTCTGTCCATGGTATTTTCCTAACAAGAATACTGGAGTGGGTTGCCATTTCCTCCGCCAGGGCTTTTGCCCATCCCAGGGATCAAATCCCTGTCTTCTGCATCTCTTACATTGGCAGGTGGATTCTTTACCACTGTGCGACCTGGGAAGCCCAGGTACACGGTAATACTCAGGCACAAAGAGAACACTCAGCAATACAGGCATCTCTAGTCATTTTTAAGCTCAGACTCTTTTGTTCCTAGGCACAATAGCTTCAGTGAACAGGGTGAAAGAGCTTTTCAGGGGTCTATGGGAATACTTGAGGTGGTAAAAAATTTTCAATCTATTCAAGTACCGTAATAAGACAGAATTTTTTAAATGGTAATGATATTTTGTTTCCACACATGTAGCATGTAAATTTGATGACTAAGAAGGAATACTCAAAAGAAATTTATAATATTTGAAAAGTGTGTGGAGGTTATTCTTGATTTGACATAAACTTTCATGATTATATGATAATTTTCAAGAAATAAAAACCAAGTGTAAATGAAACAGAATATACTCATAGTTCAGATAGCAATTTCAAAAGAAAAAAAAATTATGCAAAATTCTATCAGTATTTTCAAGCATAGACTGATATTTGTTTTGAGATGTGAATGTACTTTGATATGTGCATATGTCATATTAAAAAGACTCTCTAAATGTTATAATGCGTACATTAGTGTGACTCTTTAAAAAATGTAGCATATGGGGGATCCAATGGAATATTCAGCAGTGAAGTTGTCATCATTCAACTTATAGGTCTGTGAAAGACTAATTAAAAACACTGGAAAAAGTTGACATTTGGGCTTCCCCTGGTGGTCCAGTGGGTAAGGACATCGCCTTGCAGTGCAAGGGGCGCCAGTTCGATCCCTGGCCTGGGAAGATTCCACGTGCCGCGGAGCGGCTGGACCGATGTGTCCAATCACTGAGCCGGAGCTCTGGGGCGCATGCGCCCAGAGCCGGCGCTCTGTGACGACAGACGCCACCGCGGTGGGAGGCCCACATGGGCCAAAGAACAAAGACGGATTAAAACAGACAAATGAAAGGCCAGTGGAAGTGGCCCGCCCACTCCCCTCCCTCCCCAACCCGACCCCTGCCCAAAACAAATAAATCTTTAAAAAAAAAAAAAAAAAAAAGTCGACGTTGACAAAGTAAATAGTTATTAACAAACTAGAAGTGATTTGCTTTAACCCATAAGAAAAGAATCTTAATATTTTCAGTTGGAAAAAAGACTGAAAAGACATTTACATTAACTTTAAGTAAAAATGATGAAATTTTTCATAATTTTTTTCTTAATATTAAATAAGCTCATCAAATAGCCCTCAAGAGTTTGAATCAATGTGACACGTGGCTAAAAGAGAACAGATTTAGAATATTTCCAAGATTTGTATCCTAGAGTGATTTGCAATTAAAAAAAAAGTATCCTTTCCAAAATTAACAGAAAAGCCAGGAGATTTACCAAACTATTTCAAGTGAATGAATTTCATGTTCCTTAAATATTTCTTATTACTAATATTTTCATCAAATCAAATATTTTAATTTGAAGAAAGTTGCTTTTGCCGTTTTTCTTAAACTGTTTTCATTGAGTAAAATAGGGCTGATTATGAGGATTTTTGTTTTGAAAGAATTGTCATTGATGTTTGGATTGGCTCTCAATTTCCATTTAATCTGTCTTCTATTTGAAGACTTCTTTGAAGTTTGGGTATTGAACATGAATTAGGATCATCTAAGCAGAGGCACTCCAGTACCATGGAAAGGCAGATATGAGTCATAGACAGTGTTCCTGCAATTTCTTAACATTGTTGCTGCTTGGAAATGTTCAGGAGATAACAGGAATCATTCTTCAGAAACCCTAGGTATCAAGAAAAGACTTTATTGGCATGACTTCCTTACTTTCACAATGAAACTTTGGAAATCCTTTTTTTTTTAATTTTTTTTAAGTTTCTGATTTTGAAACTGGTAATGATTTCAATTGTGGTCACGAGCAAATAACTCTCCTTTTGGATATATTTCAGAATGTGTTTCTTCCACAATTTCAATTACTAGACATCTGCACTACATCAACTACCTACATGATGTCTCTTTTTCCTTAAATTCTCTATCATGGTTTATATTTGCTAAACTGCACCTTTATAATTCCCAGGTGGATTAGTGGTAGAAGAATCTGCCTTCAATGCAGGAGGCCTGGGCTTTGTCCTTGTTTTAACAATACTCCCTGGAGAAGGAAATGGCAGCCCACTCCAGTATTCTTGCTTGGGAAATCCCATGGACAGAGGAACCTGATGGTCTGCTGCTCACAAGAGCTGGATATGACTTAGTGATTAAACCACCATCACCACTCTTACTAACACATATGTTTAAATTACACTACATCAATTACTATGTTAAAAGTTTGAGAAATGTCTCCATACTTTATGGAACAGCTTCTGCATGAGTTTAACAGATATTATGAGCTGAAACTATTTTATTGTGGACCACTGCATCTGTGATGTGGAAATCATGAATAAAACTTTCAAAATAATGATGAGTCAAAAACAATATTGCCAAATGAGAGATAAAAAATAATTTTCTAGAGGCATTTTTTAGAGTTTCAAAATGAATTTTTGTTATCAATTCTTTTTCCAGAAAATTATGAAGACTTGCTTAGAATGAAATTTCAGTCTTTGTGTTAGAGAGAGTAAAGCGGAAGGAGAAAAAGGAAGAATAGTGCACTACTACTGTGTTTTTCTTTTAAAGGAAAAAATTAAGGACTCTTGTGATCTCAGTTCCAATTTAGTTTCAGGCACTACTACTGTGTTTTTTCTTAAATGGACAAAGCAGAGGCACTCCAGTACCATGGAAAGGCAGATATGAGTCATAGACAGTGTTCCTGCAATTTCTTAACATTGTTGCTGCTTGGAAATGTTCAGGAGATAACAGGAATCATTCTTCAGAAACCCTAGGTATCAAGAAAAGACTTTATTGGCATGACTTCCTTACTTTCACAATGAAACTTTGGAAATCCTTTTTTTTTTAATTTTTTTTAAGTTTCTGATTTTGAAACTGGTAATGATTTCAATTGTGGTCACGAGCAAATAACTCTCCTTTTGGATATATTTCAGAATGTGTTTCTTCCACAATTTCAATTACTAGACATCTGCACTACATCAACTACCTACATGATGTCTCTTTTTCCTTAAATTCTCTATCATGGTTTATATTTGCTAAACTGCACCTTTATAATTCCCAGGTGGATTAGTGGTAGAAGAATCTGCCTTCAATGCAGGAGGCCTGGGCTTTGTCCTTGTTTTAACAATACTCCCTGGAGAAGGAAATGGCAGCCCACTCCAGTATTCTTGCTTGGGAAATCCCATGGACAGAGGAACCTGATGGTCTGCTGCTCACAAGAGCTGGATATGACTTAGTGATTAAACCACCATCACCACTCTTACTAACACATATGTTTAAATTACACTACATCAATTACTATGTTAAAAGTTTGAGAAATGTCTCCATACTTTATGGAACAGCTTCTGCATGAGTTTAACAGATATTATGAGCTGAAACTATTTTATTGTGGACCACTGCATCTGTGATGTGGAAATCATGAATAAAACTTTCAAAATAATGATGAGTCAAAAACAATATTGCCAAATGAGAGATAAAAAATAATTTTCTAGAGGCATTTTTTAGAGTTTCAAAATGAATTTTTGTTATCAATTCTTTTTCCAGAAAATTATGAAGACTTGCTTAGAATGAAATTTCAGTCTTTGTGTTAGAGAGAGTAAAGCGGAAGGAGAAAAAAAAAAGGAAGAATAGTGCACTACTACTGTGTTTTTTTCTTTTAAAGGAAAAAAAAAATTAAGGACTCTTGTGATCTCAGTTCCAATTTAGTTTCAGGTCTTATCATATATACATAACCATTTCTTACCATACCTAACTCAGTACAACATAAATGCTCAAAAATAATGATTCTTAGATGGCAGCAACATGCAATAAACCAGAAAATGCTAATGTTTGTAATTGAACATGATGACCTCAAGTGCCTTATTTAGGAACAGAAGCATAGTCTCATATTCATGGTCAAGGCCAGAGATTTATTTATATTCCAAGACTAGACTAGTATCTCAATATAATTCTATTCATTCTATTGGTCACATTGCCTCTTCTGGTCAGTGGGCTCTGTTTAATTAATCAGAAACATCCATTCATGAACGAGGCTAGGTGGTTAGATACCTAGTATTCTATTTGGAGGCATATTCACCTTTCCAGCATTTGGAGAACATGAGTAAATATGAGTTTGTGTGTGTGTGTATGTGAGTCACTCAGTCCTATCTGACTCTTAGTGAATCCATGAACTGTAGCCTGCCAGGCTCGTTTGTTCATGAGATTCTCCAGGCAAGAATACTAGAGTGGGTTGCCATTCTCTTCTCCAAGGAATATTCCCAATGCAGGGATCCAACCTGAGTCTCCTGCATTGCAGGCATATTCTTTACCATTTTAGCCACCAGAGAAAGAAAGCTACCACACAGGCAATTGGGAAAATAAGAAAAAAACTATAGCTGCCCTTGTTCTGCACAAACCTTTCTGTGGCTGTTTGATTCACCTTCCAGGTTATAGGAGTGATATTAGTGTTCCTCAGTTGAGTATATTCTTGTGTCACTCTTACCTGGAACTCAGCATATAAACTTCCCCATGGACTAAAGAAAATAAATTTATTGATGTCTACTTGTGCTCTACTTCTGCCCTGCATTTGGTTGTTTTCCAAGATGATTGGGCTTGAGAAAATTGCAACTGTTTTCATGGAAAACAACATTCTTAACTTACAGATGTTGTTCTTCTCTTAGGACATTATGAATATAATTGGTTAGAACACATGAATTCTACATAGAGCCACATTTGTCCACATCTGAGTTATTCCATACAAAAAGTTCTGTAAATGAATCTTTAATTGTAGATTCTATAGTTGATGTCAGCGGTCATAGTCTAGTTGTCTCTATGCCTCAGTTAGCATGGAATCCACATACATCACAACACCATTGCTCTCAATGTTGAGTAAACGTTAGAACTAAACCATACACACCATATTCTTGCCAAGAAACACTAAGTATAATTATGAAACATAGAGACTAAATTCATATTTATAGCAGAAACATTTTTAAGTGGGAATCTAATTTTTGGACATAATGAATGAAGAGTCTTTTATATTATTTGGTAGCGCAGTTTAGCTTCTTGGAGCCAGGATGTCTGGAGAATCAACATACTAGAATGGGAATTCCTCTTAAATATTGCATCACTAAAAGCTCATTAAAATGATTATCTGTAAACAGTAAACTTTCCTGCTCTGAACGTAAATTCAAGACTCAAACAGCTACTGGGTCCTAAACCTCTAAACTTTTGACAATGGCAAGGTATTACAAAAGAACAGCCAGGCCAAAGGGAAAGGATTAATCACAAGATCAAGATAGCAAAAATAGAATCCACTCACCTGGTAGTAGTTAAACCTTTCCAACTTTTTAGACATTGTTGTTTTCATGTAGACATTGTAGTTGCTTATTCAGGAAATTCCCATTGTTTTTGCCTTCTTATTTACTGTATCTTCTATATCCTATGTCAGTTCGGTAGGACTGCCATGGGAAAATACTGTGGATTGTGTGGCTTAAACTAGAGAAATTTATTTTCTCACTGTTCAGAAGGCTAGAAGTATGAGATCAACGTGTGAGAAGTTGATTCCGAGACTTCTCATTGACTTGCAGATATCATCTTCTATCTTGTCTTAACAATATCTTTCCTTTGTGCCTATGTGTCTACTTATATCCCCTTTACAGAGACATTATTCATATGGATCAGAACCACACTAATTAGTTTGAACCACACTAATTAGTTTAATTAGTTCATTAGATGTTGTTCAGTCATTAAGCCCTTTTGAACTCTGCAATCCCATGAATTGCAACATGCCAGGCTTCCTTGTCCTTTACCATATCCATGAATTTGCTCAAAATCATGTCCTTTGAGCCAGTGATGTCATCCGACTATCTCATTCTTTGTTTCCCCATGCTCTCTTGCCTTCAATCTTTTCTAGCATCAAGATCTTTTCCAACAAGTCAGCTGTTTACATCAGGTGGCCAAATTATTGGAGTTTGAGATTCAGCATCAGTCCTTCCAATGTATATTCATGGGGCTACCTTAAATACAGTCACATTAAAGGCACTGGGAGTTACTATGGCAAATATGTACAACCTGCAAAATGTTCCCTATTTTAGCTTACCCTTTATCCTTCTAATTTACCTGGAAATGTCTTAGCCACATCAGTGTAGATACTGAGATTCATATTGTGGTATATCTTCATCTAGTTTATGCAATATAAGCATTTAAAACTGCATATAAAGTTCTGCAATCATTTTGTGTCTTGCCAATCATTTTGTCTTGAAGCTCAATTAAAATTGATTATCTGTAAACAGTAAACTTTCCTGCTCTGAACGTAAATTCAAGACTCAAACAGCTACTGGGTCCTAAACCTCTAAACTTTTGACAATGGCAAGGTATTACAAAAGAACAGCCAGGCCAAAGGGAAAGGATTAATCACAAGATCAAGATAGCAAAAATAGAATCCACTCACCTGGTAGTAGTTAAACCTTTCCAACTTTTTAGACATTGTTGTTTTCATGTAGACATTGTAGTTGCTTATTCAGGAAATTCCCATTGTTTTTGCCTTCTTATTTACTGTATCTTCTATATCCTATGTCAGTTCGGTAGGACTGCCATGGGAAAATACTGTGGATTGTGTGGCTTAAACTAGAGAAATTTATTTTCTCACTGTTCAGAAGGCTAGAAGTATGAGATCAACGTGTGAGAAGTTGATTCCGAGACTTCTCATTGACTTGCAGATATCATCTTCTATCTTGTCTTAACAATATCTTTCCTTTGTGCCTATGTGTCTACTTATATCCCTTTACAGAGACATTATTCATATGGATCAGAACCACACTAATTAGTTTGAACCACACTAATTAGTTTAATTAGTTCATTAGATGTTGTTCAGTCATTAAGCCCTTTTGAACTCTGCAATCCCATGAATTGCAACATGCCAGGCTTCCTTGTCCTTTACCATATCCATGAATTTGCTCAAAATCATGTCCTTTGAGCCAGTGATGTCATCCGACTATCTCATTCTTTGTTTCCCCATGCTCTCTTGCCTTCAATCTTTTCTAGCATCAAGATCTTTTCCAACAAGTCAGCTGTTTACATCAGGTGGCCAAATTATTGGAGTTTGAGATTCAGCATCAGTCCTTCCAATGTATATTCATGGGGCTACCTTAAATACAGTCACATTAAAGGCACTGGGAGTTACTATGGCAAATATGTACAACCTGCAAAATGTTCCCTATTTTAGCTTACCCTTTATCCTTCTAATTTACCTGGAAATGTCTTAGCCACATCAGTGTAGATACTGAGATTCATATTGTGGTATATCTTCATCTAGTTTATGCAATATAAGCATTTAAAACTGCATATAAAGTTCTGCAATCATTTTTTTGTGTCTTGTCATCTTTCAAAAATGAATTATGACAGTACTAAATGTCAGGAAATATCGCTCAGGAAATTGGTGCATAATGGAACAAAATTATCTACTCTATGAAATTGGGGCATTGACCATTTTTATTACCACTTATTTTTACTATGTAGGAGGTACGTAACTTTTTCTGGTATTATAAATAATAGTATAATAATACACTTATGCAGAAACACTAGTGGGTACACACTTATCCTGTAATATAAATTCCTAGAGGCAGATAATGTTCCTAAATGTGTGAACATGTCTAAGACTATTAAGATATTCTTCCAAACTGCTTTTTAGAGAGAAGTTACTATCACAGATCACACCACAGTAAATCATGGATAAAAAATAAATAACATTTTCTAGGGCTTCCCTGGTGGTCCATTGGGTAAGAACACTGCCTTGCAGTACAAGGGGCGCTGGTTCAATCCCTGGCCCAGGAAGATCCCACGTGCCGTGGAGCGGTTGGACCGATGCGTCCAACTACCGAGCTGGAGCTCTGGAGCTCATGAAGCCAGAGCCGATGCTCTACAACGAGAACGCCCACTGCAATGGGAGGCTCACACAGACCAAAGAACAAAGATGGATGACAACAAATAAATGAAAGACTAATAGAAGTGGCAAAAAAAAAAAAAAAGTACCTCTCCCCCATCTTTTAAAATGAATAAATAAATAACATTTTTTATAGTGATACTCAAAAGTGACAGATAATTGTTCAAATTGCATTTCTTCATTAAGTTGATGATACTTTGGCTTTTACTTAGGTTTTCCTTTATGCATATCCTTTGCACTTTTACTATTGATGGGTCTGTGTTTATCAAATTGATGTGTATCCAGGTCTCATAAAGGTCAATTTGACTACAGTGATTTCTATAAACTTCCATTTCACTAATAGAAGTTTGCCTACTTGAGTTACACAGATCTTATCTTACAGGAAATTGAGGCCTAGAACATTTGAAACATTTTCTGTAATAGAAAAGAATTGCCTAAATTTTAGTCCATGTACTTTGTGTATTTGTGTGTATAAGGAAAACACAAAATTCAGAATAGTTCAATTAATTCTTTGGCCTACTGATTTGCTTTATTTTAGTGGGAAATAAATTCAATTGATCTCTTTAATTTCTCTGTCCCTTGCTTTATAACAGGGAATTCTATATTTTGGAGCTTCTTGATTCTCATCCTCTCAAATGACAATAGGTCAACTATTCCTCTGGCATGTGAAAGCTCCTTTACATGATACTTATGGCTGTATAGCATCAGGAAAAGGGAAGGTCCATAAAAAGATTAGCTAAAGGACTCACAATATATACCTTGAAGGGGAAAAATTGAGGTTTGTGTGTTAGAGGCTGCAAAACATATATAAAACTGTGTTGGTGGAGACAATAGTTATGGTAGGACGTTATGATATTTGATATCCAAACTTGTTATTTAGAAGAATGGGCAAGTCTATGCTAAATGGCTGCCTAATTGCTAAATGTGGTAGTATAACCATCAGTAAATAAAATTAAAGGAAGGTAGGAATTGGTTCTATATAAGCTGGTCCTTCTAAAATTAGAGCATTTAAAATAATGGAGTAGAAATGCTTCTTTGTGATGTAATGAAACACCGGACACTAAAAAATTCAAATTGTAGTTTTATTATAGTCTGTCATGAAATATTTCAGAAATTATGCTTATAATCTGAATCACTGGCTAAAATTAGGATAAATGGCTAATAAGATATCCTATAGCTTATTCATTTTCATTATCCTCAGTTTGGCTATGTTTTATTACAGTTCCATTAAAGTAACAAGAATTTATCTACCATGTTTAAATATAGACATTGTATCAAAATAAAATTTATAATATGATTAGATGAACATTCATTTTTATAATCACAGAAATCTTGGTAACATATTTTCATGAAGTCTAAGGATATTGATTTAATTGAAGGTAAGGTAGTTTTCAATTAAATCAATATTCTTAGTCATTAATGTGAACACAACTGAAGTGACTTAGCACACAATTGCAAGGAAGCTCTTATAAGTTCAAAGGAAGCACGTTTTAATTAAATCTTATCTTACAGGAAATTGAGGCCTAGAA
This sequence comes from Tragulus kanchil, assembly GCA_022376925.1. Classification (NCBI taxonomy): domain Eukaryota; kingdom Metazoa; phylum Chordata; class Mammalia; order Artiodactyla; family Tragulidae; genus Tragulus; species Tragulus kanchil. The sequence continues at coordinate 226,936,728 of JAIOJX010000028.1, read as the reverse complement.
CATTTGAAACATTTTCTGTAATAGAAAAGAATTGCCTAAATTTTAGTCCATGTACTTTGTGTATTTGTGTGTATAAGGAAAACACAAAATTCAGAATAGTTCAATTAATTCTTTGGCCTACTGATTTGCTTTATTTTAGTGGGAAATAAATTCAATTGATCTCTTTAATTTCTCTGTCCCTTGCTTTATAACAGGGAATTCTATATTTTGGAGCTTCTTGATTCTCATCCTCTCAAATGACAATAGGTCAACTATTCCTCTGGCATGTGAAAGCTCCTTTACATGATACTTATGGCTGTATAGCATCAGGAAAAGGGAAGGTCCATAAAAAGATTAGCTAAAGGACTCACAATATATACCTTGAAGGGGAAAAATTGAGGTTTGTGTGTTAGAGGCTGCAAAACATATATAAAACTGTGTTGGTGGAGACAATAGTTATGGTAGGACGTTATGATATTTGATATCCAAACTTGTTATTTAGAAGAATGGGCAAGTCTATGCTAAATGGCTGCCTAATTGCTAAATGTGGTAGTATAACCATCAGTAAATAAAATTAAAGGAAGGTAGGAATTGGTTCTATATAAGCTGGTCCTTCTAAAATTAGAGCATTTAAAATAATGGAGTAGAAATGCTTCTTTGTGATGTAATGAAACACCGGACACTAAAAAATTCAAATTGTAGTTTTATTATAGTCTGTCATGAAATATTTCAGAAATTATGCTTATAATCTGAATCACTGGCTAAAATTAGGATAAATGGCTAATAAGATATCCTATAGCTTATTCATTTTCATTATCCTCAGTTTGGCTATGTTTTATTACAGTTCCATTAAAGTAACAAGAATTTATCTACCATGTTTAAATATAGACATTGTATCAAAATAAAATTTATAATATGATTAGATGAACATTCATTTTTATAATCACAGAAATCTTGGTAACATATTTTCATGAAGTCTAAGGATATTGATTTAATTGAAGGTAAGGTAGTTTTTCAATTAAATCAATATTCTTAGGGTCATTAAGTGTGAACACAACTGAAGTGACTTAGCACACAATTGCAAGGAAGCTCTTATAAGTTCAAAGGAAGCACGTAAAACTGGCTTTTGCAAAACAAATGTTTGAAGAGTGCTTTTAATGCTAATTGCTTTAGTACAAATTATATGTATAATAAGGTGTAAAAGGGAGGAATACTACTGAGTCTTTGTGTGGCTCCAGTAAAAATTAATTGTAAAAAATAATGCATTGAGGCTTCCCTGGTGGTCCAGTGGGTAAGGACACTGCCTTGCAGTGCAAGCGGCACTGGTTCGATCCCTGGCCTGGGAAGATCCCACGTGCCTGGGAAGATCCCACGTGCCACGGAGCGGCTGGACCGATGTGTCCAATTACCTAGCCGGAGCTCTGGAGCGCATGCGCCCAGGGCCGGTGCTCTGTGACAACAGAGGCCACCGTGATGGGAGGCCCACACGGGCGAAAGAACAAAGATGGATGAAAATAGACAAATGAAAGACCAACAGAAGTAGCCCGCCTGCTCCCCTCCCTCCACACCCCACCCCCTCCAAAATAAATAAATAAATCTTTTTTTAAAAAAATAATGCTTTGTAAATATCAAAGTATTTCATTTTGTTCTCTCTTCAAGCCACATGTTCCTTTAAGCTTTCCACATGCAAAACTAAACGATGAGTCCTAAATATCCAAGATAGCAAGGGGCAGCTAATGAATGCCTTTGGTAAATGAAAAACTGGAAAGCAATCAGACTTGAAAATTAAGGCATGATAGATGCAAAGTTTGTTAAAAATGCTAAAAAAATCAAGCCAAGGATTTACAGGTCATGTGTTTATAGCTGCATTGGTTAATATAAAGATAGTGTTTCTGTAATAGCATTTAAATAATTTTTGTGTAATGAACACATTGCTTGATTCACATAGGCTCATGTTGATATTATAACAAACATCTAAAAAATCATTCAATTTTCAGATTTATATGAGATTCCTTTAATATTGCTGTTACTATTTAATAAATAGCCATCCTTTAAATGTTCAAAATAATCATTTAATTTTGATGTGTTTATTATAGTACTATTATTTAAAATTCCAGTTGTAAATGTAGATGCTTCACCTCTTGTTGGAATGTGATAATTTGGTAAAAATGTAGGATTCAAATCTTCACTCAAGCATGGACGAGCATAAGACACTCTTTTCCTTAATATCAGTTAAAAAGGTTTTTAAGCCAGAATTTTTCTCTTTCTCGGTAGAGAGAGAAATTATACCAATATAAAATCATGAAAAAGGAAATCAATCTTGTACTATCTTAAGAAGTGAGTTTCATTAGAATTATTAGAGTGAAGCACACAAAGCAAAATCCTAGATAGACAAGGAGTTGTGTGTGCTACATTACTGCAGGGGTGCGACTCTATGGACTGTAGTCTTCCGGCCTCCTCTGTCCATGGGATTCTCCAGGCATGAATACTGGAATGGGTTGCCCTGCCCAGTGATTGAACCCAAGTCATTTATGTCTCCTTCATGGGAAGAAAGGCTTTTGACCACTAGTGCCACCTGGGAAGTCCCCAAAACAATAGAAATGAAACAATAATTTAGTGTGGTAGAAATGCAAGCTGAATTTTCTTTTCTTCCACCTCTTGCTCCTCCTCCACTTTCTTTTTATTGAAAGAACTACCTGTCAGCATACTGCATTCTTTAGAAAAACCTTCATATGAAGCCATGCTAAAGTAGGGTAGAGGTATGTTCTTCCTCCTTTAGGGTGAATAGCCTTTACTTAAATTATGAGTCCTAAATATCCAAGATAGCAAGGGGCAGCTAATGAATGCCTTTGGTAAATGAAAAACTGGAAAGCAATCAGACTTGAAAATTAAGGCATGATAGATGCAAAGTTTGTTAAAAATGCTAAAAAAATCAAGCCAAGGATTTACAGGTCATGTGTTTATAGCTGCATTGGTTAATATAAAGATAGTGTTTCTGTAATAGCATTTAAATAATTTTTGTGTAATGAACACATTGCTTGATTCACATAGGCTCATGTTGATATTATAACAAACATCTAAAACATCATTCAATTTTCAGATTTATATGAGATTCCTTTAATATTGCTGTTACTATTTAATAAATAGCCATCCTTTAAATGTTCAAAATAATCATTTAATTTTGATGTGTTTATTATAGTACTATTATTTAAAATTCCAGTTGTAAATGTAGATGCTTCACCTCTTGTTGGAATGTGATAATTTGGTAAAAATGTAGGATTCAAATCTTCACTCAAGCATGGACGAGCATAAGACACTCTTTTCCTTAATATCAGTTAAAAAGGTTTTTAAGCCAGAATTTTTCTCTTTCTCGGTAGAGAGAGAAATTATACCAATATAAAATCATGAAAAAGGAAATCAATCTTGTACTATCTTAAGAAGTGAGTTTCATTAGAATTATTAGAGTGAAGCACACAAAGCAAAATCCTAGATAGACAATGAGTTGTGTGTGTGCTACATTACTGCAGGGGTGCGACTCTATGGACTGTAGTCTTCCGGCCTCCTCTGTCCATGGGATTCTCCAGGCATGAATACTGGAATGGGTTGCCCTGCCCAGTGATTGAACCCAAGTCATTTATGTCTCCTTCATGGGAAGAAAGGCTTTTGACCACTAGTGCCACCTGGGAAGTCCCCAAAACAATAGAAATGAAACAATAATTTAGTGTGGTAGAAATGCAAGCTGAATTTTCTTTTCTTCCACCTCTTGCTCCTCCTCCACTTTCTTTTTATTGAAAGAACTACCAGACAGCATACTGCATTCTTTAGAAAAAACCTTCATATGAAGCCCATGCTAAAGTAGGGTAGAGGTATGTTCTTCCTCCTTTAGGGTGAATAGCCTACTTAAATTATGGAATTCTTCTTCATGGAAGATTTGTCATGTTTTTACCACACATATTAACATATGTAATCATTTATTTGAGCTCCCCAGGTGACACTACTGGCAAAGCATCCTTCTGTCAAGGCTGGAGACATAAGAGATGCAATTTGATCCCTGGGTCAGGAAGTTCCTCTGGAGGAGGGCATGGCAATCCACTCCAGTATTCTTGCCTAGAGAATCCCTTGGATAGAGAAATCTGGTGGGCTACAGTCCATAGGGTTGCAGAGTTGGATATGACTGAAGTGATTGAGCAGGCACGCTGTCATTTATTTATATGAGTATGGCAACTTTGGCAGTAGTTTTACCCTCTGCAGCAAAATTCAAAATGTTTGCTTGTTTTTATTAAAAGCTACTGACTTTGTGACCTTTTGCTGATGTAAAGAGTTTGGCATGTAAAGTGCTATTGGATCAGAAAGGAAGAAATCAGTACCCTGCAGAGATCCTGTCTTTGGCTCAGATACATGAATTGAATAAAAAATCTGTTCATTATTATCTCAACAGACTCAGAAAACTTTTAGAATCTCTTAGAACCTCACATTTATCATCGACAAACAGGAAAAATAATATCCATGGCAGTTTTGAAGACAAGATTCAATTGTAGAATACAATTGGCATCCTATAATTGCAAATGTGCCTATGGCCAAAAATCTGCCATGAACGTTTCACTCAGCCTTCCTTAAGGCATGTAAAAGTGTTTATAATTTGTGTGACTAATTCCAAAAAGGTCTGTCAAGCAATGTGCTGCCTTTGCTGCTAGTCTTGGTGATGAATGCTTTGAAACTGGGTGGGCTTACTCCTGTATCTGGGTCCAAGCCAACCACTGAGGAAACAGGAAAAAAGTCCACCTGCCAAATTTGGAGATTAGGCTATAGAGGAAGATTTGACATCTGCTACTTGATGGGGAAGAACGACTTGAATAAAGAAGTGTCTGGGTGGATAATGGTTACTGAAAATTATTCAAAGAACTACCAGACAGCATACTGCATTCTTTAGAAAAAACCTTCATATGAAGCCCATGCTAAAGTAGGGTAGAGGTATGTTCTTCCTCCTTTAGGGTGAATAGCCTACTTAAATTATGGAATTCTTCTTCATGGAAGATTTGTCATGTTTTTACCACACATATTAACATATGTAATCATTTATTTGAGCTCCCCAGGTGACACTACTGGCAAAGCATCCTTCTGTCAAGGCTGGAGACATAAGAGATGCAATTTGATCCCTGGGTCAGGAAGTTCCTCTGGAGGAGGGCATGGCAATCCACTCCAGTATTCTTGCCTAGAGAATCCCTTGGATAGAGAAATCTGGTGGGCTACAGTCCATAGGGTTGCAGAGTTGGATATGACTGAAGTGATTGAGCAGGCACGCTGTCATTTATTTATATGAGTATGGCAACTTTGGCAGTAGTTTTACCCTCTGCAGCAAAATTCAAAATGTTTGCTTGTTTTTATTAAAAGCTACTGACTTTGTGACCTTTTGCTGATGTAAAGAGTTTGGCATGTAAAGTGCTATTGGATCAGAAAGGAAGAAATCAGTACCCTGCAGAGATCCTGTCTTTGGCTCAGATACATGAATTGAATAAAAAATCTGTTCATTATTATCTCAACAGACTCAGAAAACTTTTAGAATCTCTTAGAACCTCACATTTATCATCGACAAACAGGAAAAATAATATCCATGGCAGTTTTGAAGACAAGATTCAATTGTAGAATACAATTGGCATCCTATAATTGCAAATGTGCCTATGGCCAAAAATCTGCCATGAACGTTTCACTCAGCCTTCCTTAAGGCATGTAAAAGTGTTTATAATTTGTGTGACTAATTCCAAAAAGGTCTGTCAAGCAATGTGCTGCCTTTGCTGCTAGTCTTGGTGATGAATGCTTTGAAACTGGGTGGGCTTACTCCTGTATCTGGGTCCAAGCCAACCACTGAGGAAACAGGAAAAAAGTCCACCTGCCAAATTTGGAGATTAGGCTATAGAGGAAGATTTGACATCTGCTACTTGATGGGGAAGAACGACTTGAATAAAGAAGTGTCTGGGTGGATAATGGTTACTGAAAATTATTCAAAATGCAAAAATATAGCACTGTGACACATTTTTTGGTGGAAATACTAATTTAAAATTCTCTTAAACAATGGAATTTTTAAGTCAAGAGGAAACAGCACGTGAAAATGCTTTCAAATTGAGATTTCACATGGCATTATTTGGGGTTTCCCACTGGCTCTGATGGTAAAGAATCTGCCTGCAACGTGGAAAACTTAGGTTCGATTCCTGGCTTGGGAAGATACCCTGGATAAGGAAGTGGCTACCCACTCCAATGCTCTTACCTGGATAATTCTACAGACAGAGGAACCTGTTGGGCTACAGTCCCTGGAATCATAAAGAGCTGAACGTGACTAAGAGACTTAACACTTCCACACTTACACTTTCTTTCATGGCATTATTACACACCAAAATGAGAGGGAATATATTCTAAAGTAACCAAATTATTTCTCTTTGCTAAAGAGAAGCAACATCTAGTAAACAAGTAAGAGAAAAAATGCTCTGGATATGAAAACATCACACATCTGTGGAAGACAAAGCTGAACTATTAGAAAATTTTAAGATAAAGTAGCTATTCAAAATTATATATAGATTTATTTGGTAAATTTATTAGAAAGAATGCACTAACACATTAATACCCTACACAAATTGATTGCTTGTATGTTACGTATTTATTGGTTCAAATAGAGTAGAACAATAATACTTGCATGTATTGTATAGTTTTTTGGTTGTTTTAATTATAGTAGCCAATTGAATACATCGAAGATAAGGATTTTGTGCTATTTTAATAGGAATTTGTTCTTAATTTTAAATATTCAGAAGTTAGGCAAAAGCCTTCTATTCTCAATGAAACACATTTGCCATTCATTTACTAAAAACATCTAAATGAAAAGAAGAGAAAAACAAAACAATAGCCCAATAAATTATAAGTAGATAAGGATGAGGTAGGTATATTCCTATCTAAATCACTATAGAATATTCAATCTTTACCAGAATTCTGGAAATATAGACTATTGAGAAACATTTTCCAAATAAAAAAATTGGATTATGTACAGTTTCTGTGTTACAGGATCATAAGAGCTGCATCGATGAAAATTTGATTTCTACCTGTTTCCCTGTATTAATTATATTTCTACTCTTTTACTACTTTGGCAACAAATAATTTATGTCTATTATCCTATAATCAGAGATGCCTGCATGTGTGCACAGTTACTTCAGTTGTGTCTGACTCTTTGTCTATGGACACTAGCCGTCAAGAGGAAACAGCACGTGAAAATGCTTTCAAATTGAGATTTCACATGGCATTATTTGGGGTTTCCCACTGGCTCTGATGGTAAAGAATCTGCCTGCAACGTGGAAAACTTAGGTTCGATTCCTGGCTTGGGAAGATACCCTGGATAAGGAAGTGGCTACCCACTCCAATGCTCTTACCTGGATAATTCTACAGACAGAGGAACCTGTTGGGCTACAGTCCCTGGAATCATAAAGAGCTGAACGTGACTAAGAGACTTAACACTTCCACACTTACACTTTCTTTCATGGCATTATTACACACCAAAATGAGAGGGAATATATTCTAAAGTAACCAAATTATTTCTCTTTGCTAAAGAGAAGCAACATCTAGTAAACAAGTAAGAGAAAAAATGCTCTGGATATGAAAACATCACACATCTGTGGAAGACAAAGCTGAACTATTAGAAAATTTTAAGATAAAGTAGCTATTCAAAATTATATATAGATTTATTTGGTAAATTTATTAGAAAGAATGCACTAACACATTAATACCCTACACAAATTGATTGCTTGTATGTTACGTATTTATTGGTTCAAATAGAGTAGAACAATAATACTTGCATGTATTGTATAGTTTTTTGGTTGTTTTAATTATAGTAGCCAATTGAATACATCGAAGATAAGGATTTTGTGCTATTTTAATAGGAATTTGTTCTTAATTTTAAATATTCAGAAGTTAGGCAAAAGCCTTCTATTCTCAATGAAACACATTTGCCATTCATTTACTAAAAACATCTAAATGAAAAGAAGAGAAAAACAAAACAATAGCCCAATAAATTATAAGTAGATAAGGATGAGGTAGGTATATTCCTATCTAAATCACTATAGAATATTCAATCTTTACCAGAATTCTGGAAATATAGACTATTGAGAAACATTTTCCAAATGAAAAAAATTGAATTATGTACAGTTTCTGTGTTACAGGATCATAAGAGCTGCATCGATGAAAATTTGATTTCTACCTGTTTCCCTGTATTAATTATATTTCTACTCTTTTACTACTTTGGCAACAAATAATTTATGTCTATTATCCTATAATCAGAGATGCCTGCATGTGTGCACAGTTACTTCAGTTGTGTCTGACTCTTTGTCTATGGACACTAGCCATTCAGGTTCCTCCACTTAGCATCAAGTCGCTGAACTATTGGAGCTCTAGCTTTAGCATCAGTCCTTCTGTTGAATATTCAGGGTTGATTTCCCTTTAGAATTGACTGGTTTTATAACTTTGCTGTCCAAGGGACTCTCAAGAGTCTTCTCTAGCACCTCAATTCAAAAGCATCTATTCATCAGTGCTTAGCCTTTATTATGGTCATTCACACATAACTACCAGAAAGACCATAGCTCTGACTATATGGACCTTTGTCAGCAAAGTAACATCTTTACTTTTTAATTTACTATCTAGCTTGTCATGGTTGTAGTCTAGAGGCTTGTCATAATGGTAGTTTGCTACAGCAACCCACACTGATTATGACATTGATATGGTCCTATTCCTTGGAGCACATGTCTCTCTTTCACTTAAACATCAATCCTCTTTTTCAATCTGATGACTGTCTTTGTGCCTCACTGCTTTTATTTTCTGTTAAAAAAAAAAAAAAGGAAATCTCTGCCAAGACAGACACATTTAAGCTCTTGGGTATATCAAAACAATAAATAAATAATGGTCAGTTTACTCCATAAGTAAGTGGGGCATAAGGCCTCATTAAGAAAATTAAGAGCACACACATGAAACAATCTCAATAGTTACTATATGCTATATTCACAAAAATTAGTCTATTTTTCATCCTACTTTCAGTATAACTTAAAATGTTAAACAGATCAAGCATTTTTAATTTGCATGAGGTAAGTAGAAAATATAAAGTACTTATTAGAGCAAGATTGATTTTATTCTTTATTTTCAGGTAAACCTTGAAGGTAACGCCATCATGGGCTGAGATGCTTCTGTTGTTGCAACACTCATGTTATGTGTCGGTGTCTGAACGATGTCATTACCAGCTATATCCTTCTAGGAATCCAGCTAGGTGTTGGCTCTGCTCACTTCAGAGGAAAGGGCTGTCAGCACTGCTGGCTGAGCAGAGAAGGACAAATAAATATTCATAGTCTGCTCCCTGCATGTGACACTTGAGTTGTGAAATCAATGTCCACATTTCAAAAACAACATCACCCAAATTTACCTCTTCCACTCAGAAGAGGAAGCCATTTACAAGCACTCTTTTCTTGGTCATTTAAAGATTCAAAAAAGAGTAAGACAGTTCAGAGATTCTGAGGTTATTATTTCATTGAAAAGAACAGTTCAAGGGTAGAAATATGATTTTGTAAGGGACTCTCAAGAGTCTTCTCTAGCACCTCAATTCAAAAGCATCTATTCATCAGTGCTTAGCCTTTATTATGGTCATTCACACATAACTACCAGAAAGACCATAGCTCTGACTATATGGACCTTTGTCAGCAAAGTAACATCTTTACTTTTTAATTTACTATCTAGCTTGTCATGGTTGTAGTCTAGAGGCTTGTCATAATGGTAGTTTGCTACAGCAACCCACACTGATTATGACATTGATATGGTCCTATTCCTTGGAGCACATGTCTCTCTTTCACTTAAACATCAATCCTCTTTTTCAATCTGATGACTGTCTTTGTGCCTCACTGCTTTTATTTTCTGTTAAAAAAAAAAAAAAGGAAATCTCTGCCAAGACAGACACATTTAAGCTCTTGGGTATATCAAAACAATAAATAAATAATGGTCAGTTTACTCCATAAGTAAGTGGGGCATAAGGCCTCATTAAGAAAATTAAGAGCACACACATGAAACAATCTCAATAGTTACTATATGCTATATTCACAAAAATTAGTCTATTTTTCATCCTACTTTCAGTATAACTTAAAATGTTAAACAGATCAAGCATTTTTAATTTGCATGAGGTAAGTAGAAAATATAAAGTACTTATTAGAGCAAGATTGATTTTATTCTTTATTTTCAGGTAAACCTTGAAGGTAACGCCATCATGGGCTGAGATGCTTCTGTTGTTGCAACACTCATGTTATGTGTCGGTGTCTGAACGATGTCATTACCAGCTATATCCTTCTAGGAATCCAGCTAGGTGTTGGCTCTGCTCACTTCAGAGGAAAGGGCTGTCAGCACTGCTGGCTGAGCAGAGAAGGACAAATAAATATTCATAGTCTGCTCCCTGCATGTGACACTTGAGTTGTGAAATCAATGTCCACATTTCAAAAACAACATCACCCAAATTTACCTCTTCCACTCAGAAGAGGAAGCCATTTACAAGCACTCTTTTCTTGGTCATTTAAAGATTCAAAAAAGAGTAAGACAGTTCAGAGATTCTGAGGTTATTATTTCATTGCAAGAAACCAGGAATTGAAATTCTAAGGATTAGCCATCAAGGGTAGAAATATGATTTTGTAAGATATTCAGAAGGTTTGGAAAGAAAAGAAAAATTGGTTATAAATCTCTCACTGGTCTAGTTTTCATTAAGTTACTGCAAAACATTTTGCCAAATATGGAGCAATGATAATAGTCTTTATATCACGTTCCCATTAAAAATATTTTGAGGAGTTGAAAAAATATATGATTTGTATTTTTTGGATACATAGTAAGGTATCTAAAAATAGCACCAACAATGCCAATCATGTAGGTAGAGCTAACAGAAAATACATCAGCTTGTTCAAGAGGTGCTTCAGCTACTGTCAGATTCCATTTTGAATGTGGAGTATATGGAATATATGGATATATTATAGCATTGGGAATATATAGCAATGTAAAGTTCAAAATTAATTCTTGAATGCTTTACAGTACTTTACAAAAGCCTGCCTCTTTTCCTATGGTCCTTTTACTTCCTTTGTAATTTCAGAAAGAGTTTCAAAGATAAAACAATCAGTGAAATCATCAGAACTACAAAAAAGAGTACCTTCCTCCAGCACTTCTCATTGATAGCTCTCTGGAGAAAGGCAAGTTTAGTGAGCTTTGATGTGTGCCTGAGAAACTGAAACATGGGAAGGTGTCATTGACCTTGAGAATTCTTTTACCTTCTCCCCTGGGTAGACATTCATGGGCTAATTGTCACAGGGCAAAATCACTTAAAACCGTTGCTTACTTAAGGGAATGAGGAACAAAACAGAGAAGGAAGAGGAAGGAAAGGTGTATCGCCTTGCTGTGTCTCTCACAGATCCTAATGCCTTAAATCAGGGGTCCCTGAGCTCTAGACTGGTATCAGTCTATGATCTCCTAGGAACTTGGCTGCACAGCACAAGGTGAGTGAGCGAGAGAGGTTTCTTGGGTATTTACAGCTGCTACCCATCACTTGAAATACTGCCTGTGTTTAGGAAAAGAAGCTCAGTGCTCCTACTAATTCTGCACGATGATGAGCTATATAATTATTTCATTAGGTATCACAACAGAAATGAAATGTACAATAACTGTAATACACTTGGATAATCACAAAGTCAACTCCCACTCTCTATCCATCAAAAAAAATTATTTTCCACAAAAGCCAGCCCTGGTGCCAAAAGTTTGAGGACCCATTTAAATCATTCATTTTCTCCTAAGAGATCAATAAGGATATTTTAACCACAGAAGCAATGATGCCATTTGTAATCTCTGGAACAGACTTTTTCTAGCCAGTTAGCTTATGTAAGCTCAAAGCAGTATATATGCACACATGCTAAGTTGCTTCAGTTTGTCCAACTTTTTATGACTCCATGGACTATAGCTTGCCAGTCTTCTCTGTCCCTAGGATTGTCCAGGCAACAATACTGCAGGGGATTGCCATGGCATTCTCCAGGGGATCTTCCTGACCCTGGAATCAAACTCCAATCTCTTACACTCTCTGGCATTGGCAGACTGGTTCTTTACCACTGGCACAACTGTGTGTGCTAAGTTGCTTCAACTCTTTGTGACTCTATGGACTACAGCCTGCTAGGCTCCTTTGTCCATGTATTCTCCAGGTAAGAGTAGTGGAATGGGTTGCTATGCCCTTCTCCAAGGATCTTCCAAACCCAAGTATGGAATCTGAGTCTCATGTCTCCTGTACCAGTAGGTGAGTCTTTACTACTAGAGCCACCTGTGTTTATTCTAGTTTTTTAGCTGGTGAGAATACCTTTTGGATGGCTTACATAAACTTTCCAAGTGGTGCCAGTGTGTTCGCATGTTCAATCATGTCTGACTCTTTGTCATGGACTTTAGCCCTCCAGACTCCTCTGTCCATGGGATTTCCCAGGCAAGAATGCTAGAGTGGGTTACCATTTCTTCCTCCAGAGTATCTTCTTCACACAGGAATTGAACCTGTGTCTCCTGAGTTGGCAGACAGATCCTTTACCACTAATGCCACCTGGGAAGTCTTTCATGAAGTAGCAAATGACTATTTGTGCCACATAATTCCTCAGGAACCAGAAGGTGCATATATTTATTGATTCTTCAATAACTTGTATTATTTCAGTAAAGGGGAAAAATATTCTATCACCTTTTATAAACCCATAAATCAGCAATTGTGTTATTCAGGGCATAAACACTGAATAATAAAATCCTCCCTAAAGAAGATAGGGAAGTATAGTAACAAATACTATGAACTATTTATTAAAAATCAATTAATTAAAAACACATTCACCGGCCAAATACAAACAATAATATGGAAGTCTCTCTCTCTCTATATATATATATATCACAAGAAATAAAAATAACTGGTAAAATATTCATCTATGAATTGATACACCCATTCAAGGTAGCAGATGCAGGAACCAGCATGGATGCTGAAGAATGTGGTCTAGGCCCCGGAATGAGCCGCATGTCAGTCTAAGGGAAGACTGGGGTGATTATGTAAGGGAAGACTGTGTATGAATATGATCACCTCTTATCATTTTTATCAAGTAAAATACAATAATTACACACCTGTAATGTCTATAAATGCTAAAATAATAAATTCCATTGATATCATTGGTCAGAGCAAATTTCTGAAGCAGAAAGATAATCAAGAACCAGAATTTTCTTATTTTAAACCATTTTGCAATATATAAGCATTTATTTACAAGAGGAAACAGAAAATATGGAGGAGGAAACAAGTCATGATTGACTTGTATTTATCCATAAGCTCTCTACCATACGTATAATGGTAGAGTTAATAATGAGTTTCTACTTTTGGAAAAGAAGAGTATAAATGTTTGATTAAATTGACTTTTTAAATTGCATGTGAAATGGTATTTCTAGTTTAGTTTTAAAGGCAATTTTAGCAATTAGAACATTTATGAGCTTATGCAATATATTTCTATTTTTTTATTAATTTTCCAATTTTGTAGAAACATAATTTTAATTTTTTTAAATGTCCTATCTAGTGTGCTAGGTTTATCTCTTGTGAAAGATCTAAATTAGACAGATACATCATGTAGATGAGACATAAAATTTTTCCAGTAATTCAGAAAACCTTCGTGTTATTTTCTTATTTTAAATTGTAAGCATAGGAGTGTTATTGAAAGGTATTAAGATTTTGATTCTTCAATAACTTGTATTATTTCAGTAAAGGGAAAAATATTCTATCACCTTTATAAACCCATAAATCAGCAATTGTGTTATTCAGGGCATAAACACTGAATAATAAAATCCTCCCTAAAGAAGATAGGGAAGTATAGTAACAAATACTATGAACTATTTATTAAAATCAATTAATTAAAAACACATTCACCGGCCAAATACAAACAATAATATGGAAGTCTCTCTCTCTCTATATATATATATATCACAAGAAATAAAAATAACTGGTAAAATATTCATCTATGAATTGATACACCCATTCAAGGTAGCAGATGCAGGAACCAGCATGGATGCTGAAGAATGTGGTCTAGGCCCCGGAATGAGCCGCATGTCAGTCTAAGGGAAGACTGGGGTGATTATGTAAGGGAAGACTGTGTATGAATATGATCACCTCTTATCATTTTTATCAAGTAAAATACAATAATTACACACCTGTAATGTCTATAAATGCTAAAATAATAAATTCCATTGATATCATTGGTCAGAGCAAATTTCTGAAGCAGAAAGATAATCAAGAACCAGAATTTTCTTATTTTAAACCATTTTGCAATATATAAGCATTTATTTACAAGAGGAAACAGAAAATATGGAGGAGGAAACAAGTCATGATTGACTTGTATTTATCCATAAGCTCTCTACCATACGTATAATGGTAGAGTTAATAATGAGTTTCTACTTTTGGAAAAGAAGAGTATAAATGTTTGATTAAATTGACTTTTTAAATTGCATGTGAAATGGTATTTCTAGTTTAGTTTTAAAGGCAATTTTAGCAATTAGAACATTTATGAGCTTATGCAATATATTTCTATTTTTTTATTAATTTTCCAATTTTGTAGAAACATAATTTTAATTTTTTTAAATGTCCTATCTAGTGTGCTAGGTTTATCTCTTGTGAAAGATCTAAATTAAGACAGATACATCATGTAGATGAGACATAAAATTTTTCCAGTAATTCAGAAAACCTTCGTGTTATTTTCTTATTTTAAATTGTAAGCATAGGAGTGTTATTGAAAGGTATTAAGATCTTATATGAAGTAACTATACTCTTTCTCAATATTCTCCTGTTAAACTAAACACCATTTCTGTCAGTTCTTTACTTTTGTTGAGTAAGTTCACATATTTTTTCTTGCTGCATTTCAGATTAGAGGTGCCAAATACTTGAGTAACATCTGTGAAACTACCCCCTCTTAAGTGGTGTAAGTCTTAGATAAGACATTGTGCACATTTTCAAGTGTATGAGACACAAGAGGTCACCTCTAGGTTATTTTCTTAGGGGTGAACAAGTCCTCACAACCAAAATGTTTTTTTGGCATACTTAAAATCCTATAGCTGGTTACCAAGTAACAGTATCCAGGATAGGAATCCAGTTTAATAACAATTAGTGATTTCTCTTTTCACAATATCATCATCCTCAGTCTTTAAATTCAGCCTTTTGAGAAAATATTTTAATTAGAAAATATAATATTAGTCAATATGCATCTTCAGAACTATTTTCATTATATTATCATATTGAAATAAATAATTGATTTTATTGATAAGCTAACAGCACACACACTTAGATTCTGCATAAGAATATATTACTGTGTAGGAGAGCCCAGAATTTGAAGTCAAATATACCTGAGTTCAAATTCCACTGTATCATTCTACAATCTTGCTAACATTCTTTGTTGTTTCTCTCCAATTTTCTTTTGCTCCTTCTTTACCCTGTTTCTTTTCTTCCTTCCTTTCTGAATAATTGGGCCCCAAATATGTTAGGTATCCCAAATTGAGAAAAAGGCCTAGACTGGCAGGAGTTGCGGCCCACGAGGGAGAAGTGAGTAAAATGGACCGGCAGGGTTAGGACATCAGGTACCCACAGGAAAACTCAGCAATATTAGGTGTGCAGAGAAGAATAGGAGCAAGGTTTCTTGCAACTGGAGAAAACTTAGCTAGACGACATTTCCCATCCTCTCTTGTAATTAGGTACAGTCACTTGCACTGTGAACTGTGGGCTGAAATGATACCTCTCATTAAAACCTTCAAGTGTTTTCACATATTTTTTTTTTTTTCACTTTTCAACTGTGTAGAATGGATACAAAGCCAAGAGAAAACTTTGAAAATAAAAATGGAAGAGTAAGGTTAAGAATAAGAAAAGGAGACTGCTAAAATGAGCATTGTACTGGAAGGCAATTGAAATGCATGGTAATGTACTCACCATTTTCAATGTAGAAATAAAAAAATAAGACAGACACAGAAATAGAGATTTAAAAGAGAGAGAGAGAGAGAGAGAGAGAGAGAGAGAGTCTGTGTGTGTGTGTGTACATGGATGTTCTAGCTTTGCTCACTATGAGGGTCCAGGCAGTGATGCTCAAGTTGTTGTTATTGTTCAGTCACTAAGCCATGTCTGACTCTTTGCAGCCTCAAGGACTGTAGGATGCCAGGCTTCCCTGTCTTTCACTATCTCCTTGAGTTTGCTCAAAATCATGTCCATTTATTCAGTGATGCCATCTAACCATCTCATCATTTTCTGCTCTCTTCTCCTTTTGCCTTCAATCTTTCCTAGCATCGAGGTCTTTTCCAATGAGTCAGCTCTTCACATCAGGGGGCCAAGTATTGGAGCTTCAGTTTCATCATTGTTTCTTCCAATGAATAATCAGGGTTAATTTCCTTTAGGATGGACTGGTTTATCTCCTTGCAGTCCAAGGGACTCAAAAGAGTCTTCCAGTATGCTCTAGTAGCAACAGATAAACCTAGACCCACCATATTGGTTTCTAATAAACACTAATGAAAAAGTATGAGTCCTGAGATGAGGACAGAAGAAGTTCAAGGAGGAATATCTTCTTGGATATGAAAATAATGAACTACTCAGTGAGTGTGGGAACCCAACCAGGTATTGGTTTTTCTAATAAACACAATGAAAAGTAATCTGGATGAGACAGGGTTACTGAATGTTAGGTATCCCCAGTTGAGAAGAAGGCCTAGACTGGGGGGAGTTGCGGGCGACGAGGGAGAAGTGAGTAAAATGGACCGGCAGGGTTAGGACATCAGGTACCCACAGGAAAACTCAGCAATATTAGGTGTGCAGAGAAGAATAGGAGCAAGGTTTCTTGCAACTGGAGAAAACTTAGCTAGACGACATTTCCCATCCTCTCTTGTAATTAGGTACAGTCACTTGCACTGTGAACTGTGGGCTGAAATGATACCTCTCATTAAAACCTTCAAGTGTTTTCACATATTTTTTTTTTTTTCACTTTTCAACTGTGTAGAATGGATACAAAGCCAAGAGAAAACTTTGAAAATAAAAATGGAAGAGTAAGGTTAAGAATAAGAAAAGGAGACTGCTAAAATGAGCATTGTACTGGAAGGCAATTGAAATGCATGGTAATGTACTCACCATTTTCAATGTAGAAATAAAAAAATAAGACAGACACAGAAATAGAGATTTAAAAGAGAGAGAGAGAGAGAGAGAGAGAGAGAGAGAGTCTGTGTGTGTGTGTGTACATGGATGTTCTAGCTTTGCTCACTATGAGGGTCCAGGCAGTGATGCTCAAGTTGTTGTTATTGTTCAGTCACTAAGCCATGTCTGACTCTTTGCAGCCTCAAGGACTGTAGGATGCCAGGCTTCCCTGTCTTTCACTATCTCCTTGAGTTTGCTCAAAATCATGTCCATTTATTCAGTGATGCCATCTAACCATCTCATCATTTTCTGCTCTCTTCTCCTTTTGCCTTCAATCTTTCCTAGCATCGAGGTCTTTTCCAATGAGTCAGCTCTTCACATCAGGGGGCCAAGTATTGGAGCTTCAGTTTCATCATTGTTTCTTCCAATGAATAATCAGGGTTAATTTCCTTTAGGATGGACTGGTTTATCTCCTTGCAGTCCAAGGGACTCAAAAGAGTCTTCTCCAGTATGCTCTAGTAGCAACAGATAAACCTAGACCCACCATATTGGTTTCTAATAAACACTAATGAAAAAAAAAGTATGAGTCCTGAGATGAGGACAGAAGAAGTTCAAGGAGGAATATCTTCTTGGATATGAAAATAATGAACTACTCAGTGAGTGTGGGAACATTTCAAAAAGACACAGAACCCAGGTTTAGGGCCAAATCTGGGAAAATTCATAGCATCTTATTATGAATTCTTTTGAATAAAATATAAACCTACAAATACACAATGGAAATAAGTAAATAAATGGATGAATTGAATGACACAGGGTTATTAAAGTAGAACGATCAATTATATACATTGAAGGTATGATGGAATTAGGATAACACCATTTAACAATAATCATAGTTGAATTTACTTAGAATAATATCTTCAAGTTTCATCTATGTGGTAAGATATGTTGAAACGTTATTTCATCTTCAGGCTAGGTAGTATTCCACTGTATGCATATACTACATTTCATTTGTCAGTGGGTTATTTCTCTTGATTATTGTGAATAATTCTGCTTGTGCAAATTGGTGGAAAGATAT
The DNA here is from genome assembly GCA_022376925.1 of Tragulus kanchil. Classification (NCBI taxonomy): domain Eukaryota; kingdom Metazoa; phylum Chordata; class Mammalia; order Artiodactyla; family Tragulidae; genus Tragulus; species Tragulus kanchil. Next base: position 226,918,492 of record JAIOJX010000028.1, on the reverse strand, counting down.
CTGTCTTAGTCTCTGCTTTTAATTCTTTTGGGCATCTACCAAGAAGTGGAATTGTTGGATGGCATGGTAGTTTTATTTACTGAGGTTCCATCATACTCTTTTCCACAGCAACTGCATCATTTTGTATCACCAACAGAGATGCCGTATGTTAGTTTCTCAACATCTTCACCAGCACTTGCTTTTCCCTTATTCTCCTGATTTAGCCATACTTGTTTAATCTATCACATTTCCTAAAGCAAAACATTTCTATAGAATAAGTAAACTTTAATAGTACATTTCTTTGTGATTACTATCTTCTTCTGTTAATCATTTAACAACTTATGGAACTTATCCAAGCACTTTTAATAATAATGAAAGACATGAGTAGTTCATTGGCTTGAAGCTTGTGAGAATCTGAAGTCTCATTATTGACTCTTTTGACAAGTCTTTTGACAAGACTTGTGTATCAATGTTAAGGTTGATGACTATATATATATATATATGTACACCAAAATCCATTTCTGATGAGCAAAGCTGCATCATATTGTATTTCATTCAAGAAATATTTCTTAAATGTTAAATGCTTTTGGTGTTAAGTACAATAGGTAGGCGAAAAGTAAATAGTCTCTATCCATCATGGTATTTACAAATTAATAGACAATGACATATGTCTAACAATGACATAAATAAATCTCAAATTACAGAAATAACGAGCTAAGAATAGTTGCCTAATAATTATAATATGGTCTGAATTCTTTTGAATAAAATATAAACCTACAAATACACAATGGAAATAAGTAAATAAATGGATGAATTGAATGACACAGGGTTATTAAAGTAGAACGATCAATTATATACATTGAAGGTATGATGGAATTAGGATAACACCATTTAACAATAATCATAGTTGAATTTACTTAGAATAATATCTTCAAGTTTCATCTATGTGGTAAGATATGTTGAAACGTTATTTCATCTTCAGGCTAGGTAGTATTCCACTGTATGCATATACTACATTTCATTTGTCAGTGGGTTATTTCTCTTGATTATTGTGAATAATTCTGCTTGTGCAAATTGGTGGAAAGATATCTGTCTTAGTCTCTGCTTTTAATTCTTTTGGGCATCTACCAAGAAGTGGAATTGTTGGATGGCATGGTAGTTTTATTTACTGAGGTTCCATCATACTCTTTCCACAGCAACTGCATCATTTTGTATCACCAACAGAGATGCCGTATGTTAGTTTCTCAACATCTTCACCAGCACTTGCTTTTCCCTTATTCTCCTGATTTAGCCATACTTGTTTAATCTATCACATTTCCTAAAGCAAAACATTTCTATAGAATAAGTAAACTTTAATAGTACATTTCTTTGTGATTACTATCTTCTTCTGTTAATCATTTAACAACTTATGGAACTTATCCAAGCACTTTTAATAATAATGAAAGACATGAGTAGTTCATTGGCTTGAAGCTTGTGAGAATCTGAAGTCTCATTATTGACTCTTTTGACAAGTCTTTTGACAAGACTTGTGTATCAATGTTAAGGTTGATGACTATATATATATATATATGTACACCAAAATCCATTTCTGATGAGCAAAGCTGCATCATATTGTATTTCATTCAAGAAATATTTCTTAAATGTTAAATGCTTTTGGTGTTAAGTACAATAGGTAGGCGAAAAGTAAATAGTCTCTATCCATCATGGTATTTACAAATTAATAGACAATGACATATGTCTAACAATGACATAAATAAATCTCAAATTACAGAAATAACGAGCTAAGAATAGTTGCCTAATAATTATAATATGGTCTGAATTTTTCTTCCTTTCACATTAATGAAAATAGACCTGTATTAAGTAACTTTAATAACAAAAAATTGAAGCTTTCATAATTTTCCTTAGAGGAGATATATAATATTAGTGCTTGGATTATTTTAAGTTAAAGACCCTTTATCATATGACATAGGTTTAAACTCTAGTCAAATTGAATTTGTAATTCCTATAACTTTGCTACAGATATAAAAGAAGCGAACACTAAGTTATGTTGATAATTTATTGTTTTTGTTTATGGTGTTTAGAAACAGTGCACACTTCTACAAATGTCAATTTCTTCTTAAATGCAGTGTGCAATGAAACAAAATATAAAATACATGTTTGCTGAACCTTCATTTATATCTACCTACAAGAAGTCAACATTACATCATAATTATATCTTCAAGGCAACTTTTTAATATTAAAAATATCAAAATAGAAGCTATAATTTGTAAACTCTTATATGATATGTAACACTTAAACTGGAAATTTAAAAAAATTTGTCTATTACTTAATCAGTTTATTTAGGATTCTTTACCATCTAAGTCACCATGTAAGGCCAACAAGGAGGAAAGAGACTGGTGGCTCAAATGGTAAAGAATCAGCCTGCAGTGTGGGAGACTCAGGTTCAATACCTGTGTTGGGAAGATTCATTCTTTTTTTTTTTTTTTTTAATATTCTTTACTTTAAAGGTTTTACAGAGTTTTGTTGTTCACAGACATGTATGCTCCCAGATCAGTCATATGCATATCCATGGTCCCCACTCACCCAGATCCCCCCATCCCACCCCTCCAGACCTACGGCCCAAGCCATTGTAAGCACTCCTATACCCTTAACACTATGACACTAGCTATCTTTTCCACGCGTAACAGTATAGGTTTCCATGTTACTCCCTCCATGCTTCCCCCTCCCTATTTCTTCTCCACATTCTCCCTATGTCTATGCTCTGTCTGTTTTTCCATGAGTTCCCTGCATGTGTTATCAAGACCGTCCTACTAGATTCCATATATGTGTGTTAGTATACTGTATTTGTCTTTCTCTTTTTGACTTACTTCACTTTTTATGATAGGTTCTAGAGCCAGCCACTTCATTAGGACCGTGTCTTCTGCATTTCTTTTGACAGCTGAGTAGTATTCCATTGTATATATGTACCAGAGCTTCTGGATCCATTCGTTTGTCGATGGACGTCTAGGTTGCTTCCATGTTTTGGCTATTGTATAGAGAACTGCAATGAACATTGTACAGGTGTTTCTTTCAGTTTTGATTTCATCAGGATATAAGTCTAAGAGTGGGATTGCTGGGTCATAGGGTGCTTCTATTTTTAGTTTTTTAAGAAATCTCCAGACTGTCTTCCATAGAGGCTGTATCAGTTTACATTCCCACCAGCAATGCAAGAGGGTTCCCTTTTCTCCGCAGCCTCTCCAGCATTTATTGTCTGCAGATTTTTTGATGATGGCCATTCTGACGGGTGTGAAGCAATATCTCATTGTAGTTTTGATTTGCATTTCTCTAATTATTAGTGAAGTTGAGCATCGTTTCATGTGCTTTTGGGCCATCTGTATGTTTTAGGCGTCTCTTTATCTCCCATGATTCAATAGGTTAGTCAATGACCTGTTAAAATTTGTCTATTACTTAATCAGTTTATTTAGGATTCTTTACCATCTAAGTCACCATGTAAGGCCAACAAGGAGGAAAGAGACTGGTGGCTCAAATGGTAAAGAATCAGCCTGCAGTGTGGGAGACTCAGGTTCAATACCTGTGTTGGGAAGATTCATTCTTTTTTTTTGTTAATATTCTTTACTTTAAAGGTTTTACAGAGTTTTGTTGTTCACAGACATGTATGCTCCCAGATCAGTCATATGCATATCCATGGTCCCCACTCACCCAGATCCCCCCATCCCACCCCTCCAGACCTACGGCCCAAGCCATTGTAAGCACTCCTATACCCTTAACACTATGACACTAGCTATCTTTTCCACGCGTAACAGTATAGGTTTCCATGTTACTCCCTCCATGCTTCCCCCTCCCTATTTCTTCTCCACATTCTCCCTATGTCTATGCTCTGTCTGTTTTTCCATGAGTTCCCTGCATGTGTTATCAAGACCGTCCTACTAGATTCCATATATGTGTGTTAGTATACTGTATTTGTCTTTCTCTTTTTGACTTACTTCACTTTTTATGATAGGTTCTAGAGCCAGCCACTTCATTAGGACCGTGTCTTCTGCATTTCTTTTGACAGCTGAGTAGTATTCCATTGTATATATGTACCAGAGCTTCTGGATCCATTCGTTTGTCGATGGACGTCTAGGTTGCTTCCATGTTTTGGCTATTGTATAGAGAACTGCAATGAACATTGTACAGGTGTTTCTTTCAGTTTTGATTTCATCAGGATATAAGTCTAAGAGTGGGATTGCTGGGTCATAGGGTGCTTCTATTTTTAGTTTTTTAAGAAATCTCCAGACTGTCTTCCATAGAGGCTGTATCAGTTTACATTCCCACCAGCAATGCAAGAGGGTTCCCTTTTCTCCGCAGCCTCTCCAGCATTTATTGTCTGCAGATTTTTTGATGATGGCCATTCTGACGGGTGTGAAGCAATATCTCATTGTAGTTTTGATTTGCATTTCTCTAATTATTAGTGAAGTTGAGCATCGTTTCATGTGCTTTTGGGCCATCTGTATGTCCTCTTTGGAGAGGCGTCTCTTTAGATCTTTTTCCCATTTTTTGATTGGGTTGTTCGTTTTCCCTGTGCTGAGTTGTTTGAGTTGCTTGTAGATTTTGGAGATTAATTCTTTGTCTGTTGTTTCATTTGCTATGATTTTCTCCCACTCTGTGGGGTGTCTGTTCAGCTTTTTTGTAATTTCTTTTGCTGTACAAAAGCTTTTAAGTTTCATGAGATTCCACATGCTCATTTTTCTTTTCAGTTCTACTATTTTAGTTGGTGGGTCAGAGAAGATTTTGCTTTGATTTATGTCCTTGAGGGTTTTACCTATATTCTCCTCTAAGAGTTTGATGGTTTCTGGTCTTACATTTAGGTCTTTAATCCATTTTGAGTTGATCTTAGTGTATGGTGTCAGGGAATGTTCCAACTTCATTTTTTTGCATGTAGCTGTCCAATTCTCCCAGCGCCACTTGTTGAAGAGGCTGTCTTTGTCCCATTTTATAGTTTCTCCTCCTTTGTCAAAAATAAGGTACCCATAGGTGCATGGGTTTATCTCTGGGTTCTCTATCTTGTTCCATTGGTCTATAGTTCTGTTTCTGTGCCAGTACCATACTGTCTTGATGCCTGTTGCTTTGTAGTAGAGTCTGAAGTTAGGGAGGCTGATCCCTCCAGCTCCGTTTTTCTTTCTCAGAATTGCTTTGGCTATTCAAGGTCTTTTGTGTTTCCATATGAGCTGTGTTATTCTTTGGTCTAGTTCTGTGAAAAATGTCAATGGAAGTTGAATAGGTATTGCATTGAATCTGTAGATGATATTTTGTAGTATGGTCATTTTCACAATATTGATTCTTCCAACCCAGGAACATGGAATATCTCTCCATCTGTTTAAGTCTTCTAAAAATATGGAACGCTTCACGAATTTACATGTCATCCTTGCGCAGGGGCCATGCTAATCTTCTCTGTATCATTCCAATTTTAGTATATGTGCTGCCGAAGTGAGCACGGAAGATTCATTCTTGCCTGAAGAATTTCATGGAGAGAGGAGCCTGACAAGCTATAGCCCATGGGGCCAGAGTCAGACACTAACTGAGAGACTGACACATTCATAGGCCAGAGCTTCCCTGGTAACTCAGATGGTAAAGAATCCATCGGAAATCCACGAGACCAGGGTTTGAACCTTGGGCCTGAAAGATTCTCTGGAGAAGGGAATGGCAATCAATTCCAGTATTCTTACCTGGATAATCCCATGGACAGGGGAGCCTGTTGGGCTAAAGTCAGGCAAAGTGTCAGACCCAACATAGTGCCTAAGCATGCATATATAGGATAAGAGTGGTTTTATATTGAAGGGATTAAAAAAGACTGTTTGTTTTAAAAAATAATGCCTCAAAAATAATTGCTAAGAAAACCCATCATGTGTGTGCTTTCATTGCCAGCACAGATCAAACAAAGCTTTCCTAAGGAGATCTGAAAGACAATTAAGAATTTATCTTGGAGAAGACAAAATAGGAGATAAAAAAAGGGAAGTTTCTAAGAAAAGGCAACAAAGTTTCCTTGAATGGAGGGAACATTAAAAGAAAGGTCACTGGAATTGGGTGAAAAGCGAGTGGGTTTTTGCTGTAGTCGCTAACGCATGTTCAACTCTTTTGCTAACTCATGAAATGTAGCCTGCCCAGCTCCTCTGTCTATGGGATTTCTCAAACAAGAATACTGGAGTGGGGGTGCAATTTCCTCCTCCAGAGAGTCTTCCTGACCCAAGGACTGAACCCACGTCTCCTGCATTGGCAAGTGGGTTGTTTATCATGGAAGCCACTTGAGAAGCCCAAGGAGTAAGTGGGTAGTTGGTGCAAAACAAGTGTTTTGAGATTAGAAAGAGCCAAATTATGCAAAGCCTTGCCACATGGAAAAGTTTTGCCATTTTGTTATAAAACTATGAAAGATCTATGAAAGAAACTATGAAATGCTTTTAGGTAAAAGATGTCTTTTATTTGTCCACGTGTCAACTTTTTTTAAAGAAAAAAACAAAAGCAAATGATAATGGGATGGGTGCATGGAAGAGAAGTTTATGATTGAATGCTTATTCCATTTCTAGCTCTGCTTCAATGTACATGACTTTGAAAATCACACACGTTTTTGCAGGATGTTTCCCTGTAAGTAAATTAGAGAAATAGGACTGAATACCTTAATACTTGAGTTCCCTTTAAATTTAAAATGTATAAAAGTGTTTCTGATTTTCAATTCTCTCAATGCCTGCAGTTTTGTATCTCGCATGCCATTGAAATTTACGTGAATAGTTGGTTTGGTCTCATTTTTGGCAAGGTGTGTGGTTCATAAAGATCTTGTATGTGAGCTACAGAAAATTTATATTTTTTTTTCCTTTTGTTCTCCCTGATCATACTAGCTAATGTGAACAGTAGCTTATCATGGCATTTCAACAGCGACAAGGACTACAATTCTCAACCAAATGAAGAGAAAACTAGTTTCAAGAATAGCTCATTTTGGTTTTAATTTGGCTTCTCTGAGGTAGGAATTTCGGACCTTGCTTTTCTAAATAATTTTTTTTAAAAAGAGTTGTTGAGCTAATACACAAATGATAAACAAATACTGCAGGTTTTTCAAGTATACAATTTGGTAAGTTTAGACATATGCATGTACTTATGACCCTGTTAGGGTGACTATTATGAAAACAACAACCAAAGACTAAAGACAAGTATTAGCAAAGATGTGAAGAAAACAAAACACTATGTTACCAGTGGGAATGTAAATTAGTGCAACCATTATGGAAAACAGTGTGGAGGGTCCTCAGAAAACACTAAAAATAAAATTGCCACATGATCCAGCAACTGCTCTTTTAGGTATATATCCTAGAAAATTGAAATCAAGATTTCAAGGATATTTCTGTACTTGCACCTTAATTCCAGACCTACTCACAGTAGCCAAGTTCTTGACATATTATGAACATATAGGTCTTTCATTGTAGAATGTTAAGAGGTCAAAGCTAACGAATGATTGTTTAATTACATTTTCTTAAATGACCTCAAGTCTTTCATGGTATTTTTTAAAAATCATCATAATAATAAAGGTTTCCCCGGTGGTTCAGTGGTAAAGAATCCATTTGCCAAGCAGGAGACAGGAATTCAGCCCCTGGGTCTGGAAGGTTCCCTGGAGAAGGATTGGGAAATCTCATCCACAGAGGAGCCTGCCAGACTACAGTCCATGAGGTTGCAAATAATCAGATATGACCTAGGTACTAAACAATGAGTAATAATAATAATGGTTAAATCCTTTTGGAACACAAATGTAATCTTTTTTTGAAAAATTTTTGGCCTCTTTCTATTGATCCTCTATTTATCCATCTTCACTCCTCGGCCTGTATGGGCCTCCCACTGCAGTGGCCTCCTTCGCTACAGAACACCGGCTCTGGGCATATGTGCTCCAGAGTGCTAGCTTGCAACTACACACTTGTATGTGAGCTACAGAAAATTTATATTTTTTTTTCCTTTTGTTCTCCCTGATCATACTAGCTAATGTGAACAGTAGCTTATCATGGCATTTCAACAGCGACAAGGACTACAATTCTCAACCAAATGAAGAGAAAACTAGTTTCAAGAATAGCTCATTTTGGTTTTAATTTGGCTTCTCTGAGGTAGGAATTTCGGACCTTGCTTTTCTAAATAATTTTTTTTAAAAAGAGTTGTTGAGCTAATACACAAATGATAAACAAATACTGCAGGTTTTTCAAGTATACAATTTGGTAAGTTTAGACATATGCATGTACTTATGACCCTGTTAGGGTGACTATTATGAAAACAACAACCAAAGACTAAAGACAAGTATTAGCAAAGATGTGAAGAAAACAAAACACTATGTTACCAGTGGGAATGTAAATTAGTGCAACCATTATGGAAAACAGTGTGGAGGGTCCTCAGAAAACACTAAAAATAAAATTGCCACATGATCCAGCAACTGCTCTTTTAGGTATATATCCTAGAAAATTGAAATCAAGATTTCAAGGATATTTCTGTACTTGCACCTTAATTCCAGACCTACTCACAGTAGCCAAGTTCTTGACATATTATGAACATATAGGTCTTTCATTGTAGAATGTTAAGAGGTCAAAGCTAACGAATGATTGTTTAATTACATTTTCTTAAATGACCTCAAGTCTTTCATGGTATTTTTAAAATCATCATAATAATAAAGGTTTCCCGGTGGTTCAGTGGTAAAGAATCCATTTGCCAAGCAGGAGACAGGAATTAGCCCTGGGTCTGGAAGGTTCCCTGGAGAAGGATTGGGAAATCTCATCCACAGAGGAGCCTGCCAGACTACAGTCCATGAGGTTGCAAATAATCAGATATGACCTAGGTACTAAACAATGAGTAATAATAATAATGGTTAAATCCTTTTGGAACACAAATGTAATCTTTTTTTGAAAAATTTTTGGCCTCTTTCTATTGATCCTCTATTTATCCATCTTCACTCCTCGGCCTGTATGGGCCTCCCACTGCAGTGGCCTCCTTCGCTACAGAACACCGGCTCTGGGCATATGTGCTCCAGAGTGCTAGCTTGCAACTACACACTCTGGTCAGCTGCTCAGCAGCACGCGGGATCTTTCCAGGCCAGGGATTGTACCGGTGTCCCGTGTACTGCAAGGCAGACTCCTTATCCACTGGACCACCCAGGGAAGCCCACAAATGTAAATTTTAAGACTCTGGTTCAACATTTCAGTAAAGGATGAAATTATGTGATTTATCATAAAAGCATCCAGAGCCACCACAAATGGCATACAGTGTTGTCAGTATAAGCTAAGTATTGTTACTTTTGTCCTAGAGCTTTGTCATTGCTGAATCCATTTTTGAACTATCTCAACTGGGTCCCCATAGACACATTCCTTACTAAAAGTCTTCTTGTCTGTATCAATGCTCCTAACTGTCTTAAAATAATAAAATGTGTGCTTAGTTGTGTTTGACTTTTCGTTGGCTCCCTAGACTGTAACCTGCCAGGCTCCTCTGTCCATGAAATTCTCCAGGCAAGAATACTGGAGTAGCTTGACATTTCTTCTTCCAGGAGATCGTCCTGACCCATGGATAGAATCCGCATCTCCTTGTATTGGCCGGCCAGTTCTTTACCACTAGAGCCACCTGGAAAGCCTAAAATACAAAACTACGCCTCATCAATGATGACAAGACTTCCCCCTAAAGCAAGGGGTTGGTAATTCAGTCAGCCCTTTTGACAGAGAAACTCTTACTCTCTATAGCTCCACTTCACATTTCTTCTCTGAATTCTCTTAATCATCATTTTTTTTCAGAATTAAACAAAAAATACTTTGATTAAGTATAAAGGATTGACAGTTTACTTGTTTACTTGACATTCAAGATCAAACAGATTTAAAATGGATGCTTGAATACAATTTTTTTGGAAGCCTGGTGAATAAAACATTGGTCAGATTACTTCTTATGAAAGATTCTCCTTCAAAATTGCCTTGTCTGTAATTCTTTATTTTTTAAATTAAGAATGTGTTGAGAATTTACCCAATTTCAGTTTCTCTGTTCTCTCAATATACATCAGGTTATCTTTTTTTTTTTTTTAACCTTTAAGCATACACGGTGGTTTTGAGTCATAGTGGAAATGCTTGGAGCACTTCAGTAAAATTGACCTCCAGTATTTTCATATTTTCATTTGCGGGTTATTTCTGAACATTTTTGAAGAGGGCATGGCCTGAGTGTAGCTGGCTTTGTCAGCAGCAGGCACCAATCGGACACCAGGGGGCAGGCTTGGATCACGAAAGTATTAGCACGCTCTCACTTTCAAGAGGAGTATGTATATGACCTTAGATAGAAGTGACACAATTTATTCAACAGATTGTATCCTCAATAAAAATAAACCATTTTGTTGAATAAATTCAATAGATACTTATATGAAATTGTACATCTTGTATTTTTTCAGAAATAAAAACAATAGTTTTCTCAATTCCAATGTCCAAAATTCTGTTTAATTTTACTCATAGTATATTGATAAAGATGAAGAAGTTATATTAAAAGATGGCTAATTCCCCTCTAAATATTTAATCTGTAAGGCAATTAAAAAACTAACAATTAAAATGAAAATGTTGAATAAGGTATAGGCAAAATATTTCGGAGCCATAGGCTTTTAAAAATATTTCATTTTCTCTTTATTCATTTTAGTATGGAAAACTTGGAAATTGTTAAAGTACAGAGAAGGAGAAAATACTAAGAAGTCTTCATTTCCAGTATCCAAAGAACACAAAGTTAGCAATAGGTGTACTTTTTTTAAGATGATGGTTATAATCAAGATTGAGCTAAGTTTCCCAAACATGAGCTCTAAGCTTTGTGTGATCTGCTTGTAATTTTTTCTCTAATAACCTATAGCTGACCATTTTCATGTCATTGAATGTTCTTTTACATTTTATGTGTGACAACTCTATTGTGTTCTGTATGCACAATGTATCACTGTGCATATTTGTGTGCTTTAGCTTATTTAGATTATATGCAACTATTTTATAAGTTCCTTTTAAATAAAAATAAGACATATTCTATGGTTGACCAGATAAATGGACAGTAATGTGTGTAACATTTTCATACTCAGAACATTTTTATTTCATGAACAATGTTAAAAATTAATTTCAGGTGTGAATAGTCCACTAAATTACAGTGTTTTGAGGAAAGGTGAATCACAATTTAAAAGTCAGTTTTCACACTCATTTCAGGCATTAATCATCTAATTCTCCTCAAGAGAGCATTCAGATGACATTAAATCACATTTAATAACCACTTGTCAAAAGAAATCATTTGAAGTCATTCTGTGCTGTGACTAAGAATACGATAAGTTTACCCAGTTCCCATTATTTAAGTCATTTTTTATTTGACTCCAGTTTACAGCACCTTAATGGAATCTTTTCCTACATTTTAGGGGATATTTTTGTGTTGATGTCTGTATAGGTCAGTGCCAATGAAAACCACAGTGCTGAGAATAACTCCTGAACTCCTAAGAAGTGAAAGTATTGAGGACTAGTCTGCTCTTTGAAATTAAAACTCACCTTTCAAGGTGTTTGTGCTGATATAGGTTGTGCAAATAGTTATGCAATTATACAATTAGTGATGACAATCGGTGTGAACTTGAAAAAGTTTTCACAGACATCTTTGCAGCCCAGATTCCTCTTCTGTAAAGCAGGATTGGCCAGCTCTATCTTTGCAAAGTCATTGTGAGTATTAGAAATTTTTGTTTATAAAAACTTAAATCACTTTGCTGTACTACAACTAAAACAACAGATTAACTGTATTATCTATAAATTAACAATGTTTTAGTTTTAAAAAGTAGTTAAAAAAGAGAAGTATTTGTTTATAACAGGCCTGGCTCTCCACTAACACCCACTGAAAGTAAGGGAGGACATCACACTGTGTAACATTCAGCTACCCCAAAGCCTAGTGTTCATTTACAGGAGCCAGGTTGAGCCTTACTCCTGATGTAAACCCTCACTCCCCATCTGGATCAAGAGCAAACCCAGACACTGGGTCTAAGATAATGGCGTTTCTAGAATTTCAACCCCAGCTTCAGTGGTCACCAGAAGAACTACACTCTGTAGTAAGACTGGCCCTTGCAGACCTCTTTGCCCCCATTTTGTTTCTTCATTCAGTCACTAAGCCCTGTCCAACTCTTTTGCAACCCCATGGACTGTAGCCTACCAGACTCCATTAACAGTGGTCAAATGTTACTATTTCAGGTGTGAATAGTCCACTAAATTACAGTGTTTTGAGGAAAGGTGAATCACAATTTAAAAGTCAGTTTTCACACTCATTTCAGGCATTAATCATCTAATTCTCCTCAAGAGAGCATTCAGATGACATTAAATCACATTTAATAACCACTTGTCAAAAGAAATCATTTGAAGTCATTCTGTGCTGTGACTAAGAATACGATAAGTTTACCCAGTTCCCATTATTTAAGTCATTTTTTATTTGACTCCAGTTTACAGCACCTTAATGGAATCTTTTCCTACATTTTAGGGGATATTTTTGTGTTGATGTCTGTATAGGTCAGTGCCAATGAAAACCACAGTGCTGAGAATAACTCCTGAACTCCTAAGAAGTGAAAGTATTGAGGACTAGTCTGCTCTTTGAAATTAAAACTCACCTTTCAAGGTGTTTGTGCTGATATAGGTTGTGCAAATAGTTATGCAATTATACAATTAGTGATGACAATCGGTGTGAACTTGAAAAAGTTTTCACAGACATCTTTGCAGCCCAGATTCCTCTTCTGTAAAGCAGGATTGGCCAGCTCTATCTTTGCAAAGTCATTGTGAGTATTAGAAATTTTTGTTTATAAAAACTTAAATCACTTTGCTGTACTACAACTAAAACAACAGATTAACTGTATTATCTATAAATTAACAATGTTTTAGTTTTAAAAAGTAGTTAAAAAAGAGAAGTATTTGTTTATAACAGGCCTGGCTCTCCACTAACACCCACTGAAAGTAAGGGAGGACATCACACTGTGTAACATTCAGCTACCCCAAAGCCTAGTGTTCATTTACAGGAGCCAGGTTGAGCCTTACTCCTGATGTAAACCCTCACTCCCCATCTGGATCAAGAGCAAACCCAGACACTGGGTCTAAGATAATGGCGTTTCTAGAATTTCAACCCCAGCTTCAGTGGTCACCAGAAGAACTACACTCTGTAGTAAGACTGGCCCTTGCAGACCTCTTTGCCCCCATTTTGTTTCTTCATTCAGTCACTAAGCCCTGTCCAACTCTTTTGCAACCCCATGGACTGTAGCCTACCAGACTCCATTAACAGTGGTCAAATGTTACTAGTGGGAATGTAAAATGGGGTAGTCATATTGAAATCAAGTTTCATATACATAATGATAGACATACAGTTATCACACAGCTCAGCAATCCCACTCCCTGTTATATGCACCCCAAAATAGAAACATATTTAGAAACATATATCCACACAAATTTTGAACATAAATATCTATAACACAATGATTCCTAACAGCCCCCAAATGGAAACAACCTAAATCTATCAACTAATGAGTGAACAATAAAACTGTGTTCTATTCATAAATGGAATCATATTTAACAATAAGAAGGAATGGACTGCTGATGCATTCTACAAAGGGGATGGACCTTGAAGACACCATGTTAAGGGAAAGAAGCTAGCATAAAATGCCACATGTTTTATGACCCATTAATATGAAATATCCAGAAAAGGTAAATGCATAGAGACAGAAAATAAGTTAAGGTTGTCAATGTTTGGGAACGGGAATGTGGGAAGAAGGTTGGAAAGTGACTGCTAATGGGTTCAGAGTTTCATTTGGGGTTAAAGAGAATGTTTTAAAATCACACTGTAGTAAATAGTTGCACCACTTTGTGAGTTTACTAAAAATGATTGAATGCATACATTCGATGGGTAAATTGTATGATATATTACTTATATCTCCATGAAGATGTTAGAGCTAGTCAGGCCTTCCCACCCCTCACCCCCACATTCAGGGATTCCCCAAAACTCTTGTGAACTCTTTACCAGGATAGATCTTATTAGTAATAGTAATAGGTCTTATTATTATTCTTTATTCCTGTTATTCCAGGTACCACAAAAATCTCCCAGAATGGCATGCCACTCTTTACTGTTTCATTCTAATCACTGTAAGATTCTGCATATGTCCTATTCTTTCACCTTCCCTCACTCCTGTCTTACTAAATATTCCTTCACCTTCTTGCTTTTAGCCAATTCTGGTTCTTCCCTAAAAATCCTGTTTTTTTTCTAAAACTCTCTCTACTACTAACTGTGTCTTCTCCCACAGACCTCATTCTAGTAGATCTGGAGCTGATGAAAATGTCCTCTTTGCCCTTCATTTCTATTTTCAGAATTTTCTATTTTTATTTCTTTAAAATTCTTAATTTTGACTCATATCTTTGTACTACATTAGTTCACTTTCTTATATCATCTTCTAACAAATTCAACCTTGTTCTAGGTTTCTCAACAAATTTATGGTTCACTGACAACCACTCCCTTCTTCTCTTAACTTAATGCTTGATGATTTGCAGAGCAACAAAACCTGATCATTCCACTATACTGGCCTCTGTATTCTACTATTTTTTCTTCACTACTCTACTACAGCTGTTTATTCCGATGATCCTGTCTAGATCCCACTGCCCAAGATGGTAGCCACCAACCACATGTGACTGCTAGTCTTTGAGATGTGGCTAGTATGAACTGTGACATCCTCTAAGTGCAAAATATACACCGGATTCCTAATACTAATAAGAATGTGAAATATCTCATTAGTTTTATACCAATAATATATCACAATGATAATGTTTTGTTATGGACACCTGGAGACATGTTCATTTCTCACAAAAATTAAGAAAGATAGCCGGGCTAAATAGACAATTGTCTCCTCACACTAAGGATAAGCATTGCCTACAAGCCTCGCCTCTCTGAGACCAATACAGAGCACAAAGGTTCTTCCTCTTACCACTTTTTAATGCTAATGAAACACTTTACAAACTCGGAGCGCCCTTTGTAACTTAAGAATTGTAAGAGTGTTTCTCCTCAAGAGCAAAGGTGTTGGTGGAAGAGCAAAGGACTCCAGTGATGACCTCTTTTGCATCTCTAGAGAGACAAAAGGCTTCTTCATGATTATTAATTAGCTTGAGATTTCTAGTTGGAAAAAACATAATAAGGGGTGGGGGAGGATTGTGCGTTAGCCTCGCCCATGGAGATCTGCTGAGCCCCATGGGGTCAAGACTCTCCAGCTCTGGGGTAAGAACATCTGTTTACATTTGATTGAGTTCTGATAATTTCTGATTATTTCTGATTACTTGTGCTTGCCTTTATTTGATGATTAATAAACCCACTCTTGGTTTGACAATACTTGAGACCACGATACTTTATTGTCGAGGTCCGAGGCTCACACCCTGAGGGGACCATGCCTTGTTGGCGGAAAAGACTCTGAGCTATTTAACACAGTTTCTCTTAGCGAGAACTAGTGAGAATAGTAATCAGAGTAAGCTCAGAACACGGTGCCCACGACAGTTTCATCTCTAGTGAATCAAAATATTTTAATAAAATAACTTTAGCTTTTCTTTTTACTTTATTAAAAATGTAGCTACTAGAAAAATGTAAACACATATGTGGCTCTTATTTGTGACTCAGACTGTTCCCAAATTCAAGTACTGTCTGCTTGCCACATAACAGGCCAATGAATATGAGGTGTTGAGGCAAGGAAAACACCTTTATTTGGATAGCAGCTGACCAAGAAAATGGAAGCTTAGTGTCTCTAAATATCCTGGGTGTCTGGATACCAGGTTCTGTTAGAGATCAGACTTGGGACAGGTGAGGAAGCAAAGCAAAAAGGCCATTAAACTTGCAAACATCTCCTAGAATGGCAAGACCCAGGCAGAGGATGTGTTCATTTCTCCCTTCCTACCATCCACAGGTGGATAGGGTTCTGAACAGAGGCACTTTAGTTTAACAGTCAGGCAGAGGGGCAGGATTCTCTGAGGCAAATCATTCTGTATGATTATAATAACAAAGTAATAAAAAGTAAGTCAAAGAAACAGTTTTATTCATATTTTTAAATATGAAACCACACCATATTTCTATTAGGTGGTACTATCCTAGGCTTTGGCATTACTAATAACTGCAACATTCCATTATTCTAACTTCATGCATTCATTGCTTAATGTCACTTTTTGTATAAGATTTATTCAACTACATTTTGATCTCCAATTTACTGATTCTATGATTCATTCCCTTTTGTACATTACTTTAATCTTCTTGTTTTTCTCTTCTATGCAACCAGAACTCTATGGCTAATGATTATAGTAATAACCTGGTGTTCCCTTGCCCTTTTCTCCTTTCACTGAACTTGCTTGCAAAGCTACAGCCCTGGTTTTATACAAGATCCCACCTAAAAAAACAAAAAACAAAAAAAAAACCCCATAGAGATCCCACCTACTCCTCCATGTCTCAGTACAGCTGAATATGACTGAATAATAACACATTACCAGGTTAGTGTCATCATGTTGTTTTCAGAACATGCCAGGAACACCATGATCACCCTTCCAGGAATGCACTTTTTCTAGATATCCCCATGCCTTAACTCCTTAATTCTTCTTATGTCTTTGTTCAGATTTAACTTTTCTAATGAAAAGTATTCTAATCACTCTAAAGTTGCAATCTTCAGCTCAATCTGACCTCTCTGAATTAAACTAGTCTAGTTTTTTCTTTCTTTTTTTTTTTTTTTTTTACTGTACTTATATTTTTCTTTTATGAAGGTAAAATACACATTATCATTGTATACAGTCTCCACAAAAGCATTAATCTTGTTTTATTTGTTTATAGGGAAAGGCCAAATTTCTGGCAGAGTGATTGCCAGAGAACGGTGCTCAACAAATACTTATTGAGCAAATGAGTTAATATAAAATAAAGAATATTTTTTCAAGTGTAAAACTAATATTCATGTCATCAGAGTTCATACACATTTAAAATAATGTGGGCCTAGTTTAGCTTCCCAGGTGGTGCTAGTGGTAAAGAACTTGCTGGCCAATATAGATTGATAACAGAGGATGTGTTCATTTCTCCCTTCCTACCATCCACAGGTGGATAGGGTTCTGAACAGAGGCACTTTAGTTTAACAGTCAGGCAGAGGGGCAGGATTCTCTGAGGCAAATCATTCTGTATGATTATAATAACAAAGTAATAAAAAGTAAGTCAAAGAAACAGTTTTATTCATATTTTTAAATATGAAACCACACCATATTTCTATTAGGTGGTACTATCCTAGGCTTTGGCATTACTAATAACTGCAACATTCCATTATTCTAACTTCATGCATTCATTGCTTAATGTCACTTTTTGTATAAGATTTATTCAACTACATTTTGATCTCCAATTTACTGATTCTATGATTCTTTCCCCTTTTTGTACATTACTTTAATCTTCTTGTTTTTCTCTTCTATGCAACCAGAACTCTATGGCTAATGATTATAGTAATAACCTGGTGTTCCCTTGCCCTTTTCTCCTTTCACTGAACTTGCTTGCAAAGCTACAGCCCTGGTTTTATACAAGATCCCACCTAAAAAAACAAAAAACAAAAAAAAAACCCCATAGAGATCCCACCTACTCCTCCATGTCTCAGTACAGCTGAATATGACTGAATAATAACACATTACCAGGTTAGTGTCATCATGTTGTTTTCAGAACATGCCAGGAACACCATGATCACCCTTCCAGGAATGCACTTTTTCTAGATATCCCCATGCCTTAACTCCTTAATTCTTCTTATGTCTTTGTTCAGATTTAACTTTTCTAATGAAAAGTATTCTAATCACTCTAAAGTTGCAATCTTCAGCTCAATCTGACCTCTCTGAATTAAACTAGTCTAGTTTTTTCTTTCTTTTTTTTTTTTTTTTTTACTGTACTTATATTTTTCTTTTATGAAGGTAAAATACACATTATCATTGTATACAGTCTCCACAAAAGCATTAATCTTGTTTTATTTGTTTATAGGGAAAGGCCAAATTTCTGGCAGAGTGATTGCCAGAGAACGGTGCTCAACAAATACTTATTGAGCAAATGAGTTAATATAAAATAAAGAATATTTTTTCAAGTGTAAAACTAATATTCATGTCATCAGAGTTCATACACATTTAAAATAATGTGGGCCTAGTTTAGCTTCCCAGGTGGTGCTAGTGGTAAAGAACTTGCTGGCCAATATAGATGAACACGAGACATGAGTTCAACCCCTGGGCCAGGAAGACCCTCTGAAGAAGGGCATAACAACCCATTTCAGTATTCTTGCCCAGAGAATCCTATAGACAGAGGATCCTGATAGGCTATAGTCCATAGTTTCATAAAGACTCAGACATGACTAAACCAACTTAACACACACATACGGGCTTATTTTAGAATAGTTTGCCCACATTTTTTCTACATGCTTAAGGTAATAAACAAATAATTATATATATTTTCCCTGTTTCCTCTTTAACTTAAAGGTAAGAATGGTGATTCAGTATTTGGAAACCCTGACAAGGCCACATACACAAATGTTCATACAGATGATAAAGTATGATTTATATTTTTAAGGAACAACAGATTAAAGATATACTACCAATGTATTAATATATATTCACTGAATCGATTAAAAAGGATACCATTTCATGATTTTCAAAGAGAACTAAAGGATAAACCACATATTTTTCATTTGGAGTTTTTAAGATACCTATAGCCACAATTCTAACTGTCGACTTAAAAAGACAATTATAAATATGTCCTGAAATTTGTATGGACGTTTATATTCAGTAAATAGTACTTTAAATAAAGTTATATAAACTATGTACTTGTCTTTTATTTTTAAAAGATAGTTTATGTCATTGTCTAAAATGAAAAGTATTCTAATCACTCTAAAGTTGCAATCTTCAGCTCAATCTGACCTCTTTAAATTAAACTAGGCTGGTTTTTTCTTTTTTTTTTTTTTTTTTACTGTACTTATATTTTTCTTTTATGAAGGTAAAATACACATTATCATTGTATACAGTCTCCACAAAAGCATTAATCTTGTTTTATTTGTTTATAGGGAAAGGCCAAATTTCTGGCAGAGTGATTGCCAGAGAACGGTGCTCAACAAATACTTATTGAGCAAATGAGTTAATATAAAATAAAGAATATTTTTTCAAGTGTAAAACTAATATTCATGTCATCAGAGTTCATACACATTTAAAATAATGTGGGCCTAGTTTAGCTTCCCAGGTGGTGCTAGTGGTAAAGAACTTGCTGGCCAATATAGATGAACACGAGACATGAGTTCAACCCCTGGGCCAGGAAGACCCTCTGAAGAAGGGCATAACAACCCATTTCAGTATTCTTGCCCAGAGAATCCTATAGACAGAGGATCCTGATAGGCTATAGTCCATAGTTTCATAAAGACTCAGACATGACTAAACCAACTTAACACACACATACGGGCTTATTTTAGAATAGTTTGCCCACATTTTTTCTACATGCTTAAGGTAATAAACAAATAATTATATATATTTTCCCTGTTTCCCTCTTTAACTTAAAGGTAAGAATGGTGATTCAGTATTTGGAAACCCTGACAAGGCCACATACACAAATGTTCATACAGATGATAAAGTATGATTTATATTTTTAAGGAACAACAGATTAAAGATATACTACCAATGTATTAATATATATTCACTGAATCGATTAAAAAGGATACCATTTCATGATTTTCAAAGAGAACTAAAGGATAAACCACATATTTTTCATTTGGAGTTTTTAAGATACCTATAGCCACAATTCTAACTGTCGACTTAAAAAGACAATTATAAATATGTCCTGAAATTTGTATGGACGTTTATATTCAGTAAATAGTACTTTAAATAAAGTTATATAAACTATGTACTTGTCTTTTATTTTTTTAAAAAGATAGTTTATGTCATTGTCTAAAATGAAGTTTATCAAGGATAAATATGGGATAAATGGCATTTCCCTGCTTTCCTGAGTGAAAACCCACTTGTTCCCCACAACACTTACAAGACTGACCCCTCTGCATGGCATCTGTCTATGGTCCTTAGATCTGTTCCCTGCCTAGATCTACAACCTTATCTACAGTTCCAGTTCACTTACCTCCTACAGTGAAAACATTATCTTCCCATTCTGTCTTAAGAATTTTATCTTGAAGCATCTTTAAGTTGCAAGATAATTTTAAGTTTCACAAATGTTTCCTAGTAGAGAAATACCATAAATGGAAACACCGTACAAATGTGAGATTTTATTACTCTATCATCAAACTTCATTTTAAGCAAGGTGACAGGTATTATCTTTTTCTTTTTAATTACAGACAATGTGTAGGCAGTACCATTAAATTGGAATTGTTAAAGCAATGAAGTTATTTGTAATGTAAGTTGTATCAGTCAGTCATTGTATGCTTAAAATGTTGTTCACTTGCTAAGTTGAGACTGAATCTTTTGCAACTCCATTAACTGCAACACACCAGGCTTCCCTGTCCTTCACTATTTCCTGGAGTCTGCTCACACCATGTCCACTGAGTCAGAGATATCCAACCATCTCATCCTCTGTCACCCCTTTTTCTTCTTTTCCTCAATCGTTTTCAGCAAATATAATTATCAGAAATAACCATTATTTTACCTTTTGAGTGATGTATAACTTGTGGCAATCTATTTTCTAACTTCATATATCAAGTATTAATTGATGAGTACATTGAAATCAAACCCTCATATGTAGAACTTCTGATAGTTCAAAAATACCATTTTTTCCACTATAAGTATTTCAAATGTCACATTTTCAATTAACAAGAAATATATCTACCATGCTATTTTATAATATAGGAATAAACATCATTACAAAAGTATAGCAAAATTTTTGGAAGAATCATTTTTTGTTATTAAATATTTTTGCTTTTCATAATATCTCTTAACGTCTCCCCTGGCAGCAACCCCCAACACACACAATAATGACAATCTTCCCCTCATATTAGTGTATTTTGTAGGTTTGCAATGCTGCCTAATATAAAAGGAACAGAAGTCTTCAAGTTATTAATGATAAAAAAAATTTAAAAACCACAAAAAATTAAAATTTCAAAAGAAAGAATTTTTCCCACAACACTTACAAGACTGACCCCTCTGCATGGCATCTGTCTATGGTCCTTAGATCTGTTCCCTGCCTAGATCTACAACCTTATCTACAGTTCCAGTTCACTTACCTCCTACAGTGAAAACATTATCTTCCCATTCTGTCTTAAGAATTTTATCTTGAAGCATCTTTAAGTTGCAAGATAATTTTAAGTTTCACAAATGTTTCCTAGTAGAGAAATACCATAAATGGAAACACCGTACAAATGTGAGATTTTATTACTCTATCATCAAACTTCATTTTAAGCAAGGTGACAGGTATTATCTTTTTCTTTTTAATTACAGACAATGTGTAGGCAGTACCATTAAATTGGAATTGTTAAAGCAATGAAGTTATTTGTAATGTAAGTTGTATCAGTCAGTCATTGTATGCTTAAAATGTTGTTCACTTGCTAAGTTGAGACTGAATCTTTTGCAACTCCATTAACTGCAACACACCAGGCTTCCCTGTCCTTCACTATTTCCTGGAGTCTGCTCACACCATGTCCACTGAGTCAGAGATATCCAACCATCTCATCCTCTGTCACCCCTTTTTCTTCTTTTCCTCAATCGTTTTCAGCAAATATAATTATCAGAAATAACCATTATTTTACCTTTTGAGTGATGTATAACTTGTGGCAATCTATTTTCTAACTTCATATATCAAGTATTAATTGATGAGTACATTGAAATCAAACCCTCATATGTAGAACTTCTGATAGTTAAAAAATACCATTTTTTCCACTATAAGTATTTCAAATGTCACATTTTCAATTAACAAGAAATATATCTACCATGCTATTTTATAATATAGGAATAAACATCATTACAAAAGTATAGCAAAATTTTTGGAAGAATCATTTTTTGTTATTAAATATTTTTGCTTTTCATAATATCTCTTAACGTCTCCCCTGGCAGCAACCCCCAACACACACAATAATGACAATCTTCCCCTCATATTAGTGTATTTTGTAGGTTTGCAATGCTGCCTAATATAAAAGGAACAGAAGTCTTCAAGTTATTAATGATAAAAAAAATTTAAAAACCACAAAAAATTAAAATTTCAAAAGAAAGAATTTTTTTTGTAACTTTCTAGAGCTCATAAATATCTCTCGTTCATTTTCAGTAATACTTGTGAAATCAGGGTGTCCTTTAAATGAAGTCACTGTAGGAGTTAATAAAAACACATCTAAGCCTGTGAGGACCTGTCTGAATGGTGTTATTAGTAGGATGTGTCATCACCAACCCTTAGCTTAATGTAAAATTGACTTTTGAAATGACACATATTTTCTGTGATCTCCAGCTAACCAGAGGTTTCTTTTGGGCTTTTTCCCTTTTTCTTTTTTCCTAGTCATCTGTAGAAGAAAAAACTAGGGGCTCTAGAATATATCTGAAGAAGCAGAAAAATTTGTCTTAGTTAACTCAAAATGCATTCTTCTGCTATACCACTAAGAATGCTTAGTTCTCTTAGTAAGGAGGACTGTGTAAGGTACTCTGGAGCCATGGAAGAGCAGTGGAGACCTTTCTGTTTCAGGTGGAGACATAGAGCATGATGGTATAAAGTACATAGTAACCCTATAGGATAATAAAATATTTGACTGTGGGTAGATGAAGACAAAACCAAATATCCTTACGTGTATATGACTAATCAAGGGAAAAAAGCAATAGCTGAAACATTAATCGCATTTGTTTACAGGGGACTAATATATCACAATTATATATTTGGGTCTGCCATATATATTTTATGAATTTGTGAGACATCATTATTGAAATGAGTAGTTTGAAGTCAGACTTTCGAACGGTGGATCTCTGACCTCCCGCCTTTTGAAAGAAGTCAAAATTGCCACCTTTTTATACTTAGTCTCTCTGGGTTGCCTGAGTCCACCCCTTCAGGATTAATTCTTGCTATAGAAACATTATCTCAAGGAATAACAAACATTTCCATTTCCTTCAGTTGTATAACATATACTGTCATACTCTCAAACATACACACTCACACAGAATGATGATGCTTGAATAAGGTGATAGAATGTGACATTACACATGTACTGAAGTAAAGAGGCAAGAGAGAAATTCTTTACACAGAAGAAACAATAGGCAGAGAGATTGCCAGTTTCAGGACCATTGTCTGCCTTCATACTCAGTTCAAACCAAGGCTCTAACTCATTAAATCCACTGGTGAGGTGGAACATCAAAATAAAAATCAACTGCTCCAACAGGAATTGCATTTTTGAGCATTCTGAAAACATGTGCCAGAAAATAAAAGTGAAAATTGTTTATTATCACAATTTTCTTGTATGTCTAATTAATGTGCTTATAAAGGCAACCATCACCTCTGTATAAAAATGTGGTGGTTCAAAGTTTATTATACTAAAGACTAAATCAGGGCATTCTGAGAAGCCCTAGTAGCTCAGTGGTAAAGAATCGGCCTGCTAATGCAGGAGACTCAAGAGGCATGGGTTCAATCCCTGGGTTGGGAAGATCCCCTGGAGAAGAAAACAGCAACTCACTCCAGCATTCTGGTCTGGAATGTCTCATAGATAGATGAGCTTGGGATACAGTCTATTTGGCCACAAAGAGTCAATATGCTTAATGACTTAGCATGCATGTATTCATAGCAGTCTACCTGTAGTAAGTGGAATCATGATAATATTCATATATTGTGTCAATCTTCTTTTCTTTTGGGTTATTGGAAAAAATGGAAATCAAAACACATATTTATTTATCAAAAACAGTTTTGAAAAAGTTTTAGCATAGCCTGAAGTAAAAGGAAAACATCACCTTGGTAACTTTATTCTCTTTGTAGGTGGGACATATGAAATATAAATTGTATTATGCACTTCGCATTGTTATTTCTTGATAAGAATATAGCACTGATGATAAAATTTGCCTTATAATTTTTTTTCTGACAAAGATGTGAGTCATTAGGAATAGAAACAAATGATTAATTACCACCTACACACTACCACTCACTTATTTTGAAAATCAAAATTCTCCCTCCCTGTCTTGTAAGCTGTAGAACTCAACAAATTGTATGTAATGTTTATGTACTAAACAAGTTTTACTTGAAATTATAGAAAAGAAGTTTGATGGTTAAAAACATCACACAGAATGATGATGCTTGAATAAGGTGATAGAATGTGACATTACACATGTACTGAAGTAAAGAGGCAAGAGAGAAATTCTTTACACAGAAGAAACAATAGGCAGAGAGATTGCCAGTTTCAGGACCATTGTCTGCCTTCATACTCAGTTCAAACCAAGGCTCTAACTCATTAAATCCACTGGTGAGGTGGAACATCAAAATAAAAATCAACTGCTCCAACAGGAATTGCATTTTTGAGCATTCTGAAAACATGTGCCAGAAAATAAAAGTGAAAATTGTTTATTATCACAATTTTCTTGTATGTCTAATTAATGTGCTTATAAAGGCAACCATCACCTCTGTATAAAAATGTGGTGGTTCAAAGTTTATTATACTAAAGACTAAAGCAGGGCATTCTGAGAAGCCCTAGTAGCTCAGTGGTAAGAATCGGCCTGCTAATGCAGGAGACTCAAGAGGCATGGGTTCAATCCCTGGGTTGGGAAGATCCCCTGGAGAAGAAAACAGCAACTCACTCCAGCATTCTGGTCTGGAATGTCTCATAGATAGATGAGCTTGGGATACAGTCTATTTGGCCACAAAGAGTCAATATGCTTAATGACTTAGCATGCATGTATTCATAGCAGTCTACCTGTAGTAAGTGGAATCATGATAATATTCATATATTGTGTCAATCTTCTTTTCTTTTGGGTTATTGGAAAAAATGGAAATCAAAACACATATTTATTTATCAAAAACAGTTTTGAAAAAGTTTTAGCATAGCCTGAAGTAAAAGGAAAACATCACCTTGGTAACTTTATTCTCTTTGTAGGTGGGACATATGAAATATAAATTGTATTATGCACTTCGCATTGTTATTTCTTGATAAGAATATAGCACTGATGATAAAATTTGCCTTATAATTTTTTTTCTGACAAAGATGTGAGTCATTAGGAATAGAAACAAATGATTAATTACCACCTACACACTACCACTCACTTATTTTGAAAATCAAAATTCTCCCTCCCTGTCTTGTAAGCTGTAGAACTCAACAAATTGTATGTAATGTTTATGTACTAAACATATTTTGGTTTTTTTTAACTTGAAATTATAGAAAAGAAGTTTGATGGTTAAAAATTATAAAAACTCCATCAGTGAAAAATCATATGGATTTCTCTGTGTACAATATATTATTCTAAGATAAAACTTCATTATGATAATAATTGAATTATAATTTTAACAAACTAAAACTTGGAAAAAATCATTTTTTTCACCAATTCTTCAGAAAATCTGTGGTGCAAATTCTCAACTTTAAATAACTATCAGAAAGAAAATAAATATGTTCATAAGCCTACAGCAAGTGTTATTCAAACTCATCTCATGTGACAGATCATTTTCTGCTCATTTTAAGAGTAGTAAAAATTGAAAATTTTTGCCCAGAGGTAGGCACATGATAATTATATGACAGAGAGAAACGTAGAATTTATGTCTCCTGAATTTAGAACTAGGCTTCTTTTTATTACAACTAGCTACTATTTTCTGGAGACTTACCATCCTTGACATCCAGAGTACTTTATATTGGAGACCTACATATTGAAATATTTCATAAGTGAAATAGTTTGATTGGAATGTGAAATGTATTTTCTTCATGTAAATATCCCTATATAAGAAATTATATGGATAAAAGTTTATTTGAAAGAACACAACATGGGCTAGAACTTCCAGAAGACTGAAGTAAAGAACTCCAAAATGCACTCTTCCATAAAAGCAGTGAGAATATTTACCAAAATTTCCAAAATCTACTCTTTCAGAATTCCTAACTAAAGACATAGAACAGTCCAAGGAGTAAATATTCAAGCAAAATTACTGAAAACTGCTAGTCAGGTAAACTGTCTTCTTATATTTTCCCTGATTGATCCTTGGTTAGTGATATAGAGGTGTTGAAATATCCGCCAATAAAATAATGGGTTTGTTTGTTTTGCCTTTTATTTCTATCTGCTTTGTCTCATGAATGTTGCTCTTTTATTAGGTGTATACAAGTTTAAAATTTTATGTCTTTTGGGTCAATTGATCTCTTTATAATTACTTAGCATTTATTTTTTTAAAGGAAAATGTATAGTTGCATATTTTAAAGGTCACTTAAATTGTTATCAAACATATTTTAGATTTACAGTTGACCAATACCAGTTGACTTCCCTTGCGGGCCAGTGGTAAAGAATCTGCCTGCAATGCAGGAGACCTGGGTTTGATCCCTGTGTTGGGGACCTTATGGACCCCATGGACTACAGCTCACTAGGCTCCTTTGTCCATGGGTTTCTCCAGGCCAGAATATTGGAGTGGTTTGACGTGCCCTTCCCCAGGGCATCTTCCCAACCCACAGATCAGAACCCTCATCTCTTATGTCTAACTCTATTGGCAAGCAAGTTCTTTCTCACTTGCGCTACCTGGGAAGCCTCAACAAAAACTGTAAATATAAAATAAATGTAGAAATATACCAATACATATAAATGCACAGGAAGAATTCTGGAAGTGTTTTGGGGTTCTTAACTATCTTTAAACTGTGGGCTTCTTCTTATGCGTATTTTTCTAAACTAGGGAGCCTTTGGCTTTTATTCTAGTTTCAGAGGGTTCTACAATCCAAAAAGTTAACAATCACAAAAGTCCTCCTCTTTCCAAGGAATGCTTTGAGGAGTTAAGTGAACTTTATCAGAGTTAAAAAAGTGATCCAGAAAATCTTAAGTGTTGAAGTCAGGTTTCTTGCCTCTGTGTCTAGTGTCTTCAACCAATTCCTATTGCTGCTGAGCAGTTTAAAGATATGTCAAGTCATTTAAAATAATTAGATAATATTATAGAAAATTTATTTTTCTGTTGATTTCTGTGTAGAAATTAATCCAATATAATGTTACCCATTTTTACCTGTAGAATGACACCATTTCAGTTTGCTGTTTAAATTTTATTCTCAAAATTACATCTCAGATACTATTTGCTGAAAGCCTTGAACATCTGGTTACACATACAAATTATTAGTTGGTGAAGTGGAGTTTCTATTTTATATTTGGATAGATAAATATATAGAGATGGTACAGTAAATATAGACACTAATATAGATAATATAGAGGTAGAAAGAAATCCCAATTCTGAAATTTTATTTATTTGGGTCAATGATTTTATAATTACTTAGCATTTATTTTAAAGGAAAATGTATAGTTGAAAAACCTTAAATTGTTATCAAACATATTTTAGATTTACAGTTGACCAATACCAGTTGACTTCCCTTGCGGGCCAGTGGTAAAGAATCTGCCTGCAATGCAGGAGACCTGGGTTTGATCCCTGTGTTGGGGACCTTATGGACCCCATGGACTACAGCTCACTAGGCTCCTTTGTCCATGGGTTTCTCCAGGCCAGAATATTGGAGTGGTTTGACGTGCCCTTCCCAGGGCATCTTCCCAACCCACAGATCAGAACCCTCATCTCTTATGTCTAACTCTATTGGCAAGCAAGTTCTTTCTCACTTGCGCTACCTGGGAAGCCTCAACAAAAACTGTAAATATAAAATAAATGTAGAAATATACCAATACATATAAATGCACAGGAAGAATTCTGGAAGTGTTTTGGGGTTCTTAACTATCTTTAAACTGTGGGCTTCTTCTTATGCGTATTTTTCTAAACTAGGGAGCCTTTGGCTTTTATTCTAGTTTCAGAGGGTTCTACAATCCAAAAAGTTAACAATCACAAAAGTCCTCCTCTTTCCAAGGAATGCTTTGAGGAGTTAAGTGAACTTTATCAGAGTTAAAAAAGTGATCCAGAAAATCTTAAGTGTTGAAGTCAGGTTTCTTGCCTCTGTGTCTAGTGTCTTCAACCAATTCCTATTGCTGCTGAGCAGTTTAAAGATATGTCAAGTCATTTAAAATAATTAGATAATATTATAGAAAATTTATTTTTCTGTTGATTTCTGTGTAGAAATTAATCCAATATAATGTTACCCATTTTTACCTGTAGAATGACACCATTTCAGTTTGCTGTTTAAATTTTATTCTCAAAATTACATCTCAGATACTATTTGCTGAAAGCCTTGAACATCTGGTTACACATACAAATTATTAGTTGGTGAAGTGGAGTTTCTATTTTATATTTGGATAGATAAATATATAGAGATGGTACAGTAAATATAGACACTAATATAGATAATATAGAGGTAGAAAGAAATCCCAATTCTGAAATTTTATTTATTAATTGGTAAGTCTTATTTTAATCAATTATGCAAACTTTGTCTTATATTCTACATGTATTACACAAATTGCATATGAGTTACTTTTAAAATCACTGATATTTCTCATCCATTTAAAAATGTAAGTTGCTTACACACAGGGTCATGTTGCATTTAGGGGTTACTAAACTCAAATGATACTCTGCCACAATAATTACACATTTAAAATATTTTTGGATTTATAACCTCTTACCCAAATTTTAAATGCATATGCCAATTGTCCCAATATTTATTCACAGTAGTTTTCATGTAAACAAGGTGAAATAAAGTATGGATTTTGAGAGAATATCAACATTCCTCATTCACTTTCTCAGTATTAAGACATAAAGTGAAACTTCCTCATGATTAAAAGGACAGATGTAGTCATCCTTGACAACTGATTTTTAGTAATGATGAGGTTGTTGGTAAAGTAAAAGGGAATATGTAAACTGATGATGAAAAGCAGCATGTACTGACTGGCAGCAGGATATATTAACTATTTGAAACTGACACATGTATTCATTGATATAGTTCCCACATGTGTCATCAAATAAGTGCCACGTGCTACACGAACAAAGGGAAAATGACTGTGCACCAAATGTAGCATGTAATTAAAACGAAACAGTTCTGAGGTAATCTTGAGATGTTATCCACTTTGTAAAAGCAAATTAAGTATGTTCCTTTGATATATAGGGTGAATAATAGGTTCTAAGATTAACGAATTTACCAAACATTTATTGTTCCTTATTTATTGGGTTGATGAAAAAGTTTGTTCAGATCTTTCCATAATAGAAAAACCTAAATGAATGTTTTAGCCAACCCAATATTATTTGGTATATTTTAGTTTACATGAGAATTTTATTTCTAACCTTTGGGAAAAATAAAAGAAGGAAAACTTCAATCCTATTACCTTTGGTCATTTCCTACGAAGAAATTAAATCCTTATTTAGGTACAAAGCAAAGTACCCCTAACCCTGTTTCCTCTTCCCCTCTCCTTGACATTCCACGTATCTCCCCATACCTTCTACCATGGAATATCAGGTCAATCTTAGATTTCAGAGACAAGTTACATTGCCTTTAACCAACTCTAAGACTCTGATGCATTTCTAGTCCAAATTCCAGACATGGTAGACTAACTTTCCCTCTTCAATGAGGCATGAATACCAGTCAATAGAAATAGAGGTCATTCAAGTCTAACCATCTCTCCTGCTGTTTTTTGTTAATATTCTATTTTGGAGCAGTATTTGACGAGTGAGTCCTCCTTCTTGAAATGTCCATTTCCCTTGATTTCTAGTATAACAAATTCTTTTGGTTGTATTTCTGTTTCATAATATGTACCTTTACAGATTACTCTTTTCATTCCATATTTTCTCCTAGACTTCTCAGATAAATCAATGTATAATTTTCAGAATTTTTCTTTTGTTCATTGATTGTTCTTAAGAAACAACTGTCTTTCATATAGCCTTATGCCTTTAGATACTATCCACATGTTGAACACTTCTACAATGCTCACTGATTAAACTTCTTGAGCTTAATTATACATTCATACTCAAAACAATATCATAAGCCATTTTAGATACCAATCTTCTTAGAAGGTTGTCAGACATGGAACACAGCGTGATAGCAGTTCAACATACTCCTTGCAGGAGTAGTTATTTAAGCAGACCTTGAAACACTCTAAAATTACCCAGAAGATGACAGTTCAGGTTCATTGGGGTGAGACCACTTTGGGCTGCTGGAGAAATTTCTCTGGTTTAAAAACCTCATATAGGACTTCCCTGGTGGTCCAGTGGGAAAAGAGTCCGCCTTGAAGTGCAAGGGGCAATGGTTCGATCCCTGGCCCAGGAAGGTCCCACGTGCCATGGATTGGGCTGCACCGGTGTGTCCAATTAGGAGCCAGCGTTCTGGAGCACATGCACTCAGAGCCAGTGCACTGCAAGGAGAGAGGCCACTGCACTGGGAGGCCCACACATGCCAAAGAATAAAAATGACTGGCAAAAATAAATATAAATGAAATAATATGAATAAATATAAATGAAAGATGCATGATTGAGAAAAGAGAAAAAAGAAAAAACAACAACTCATGTCACACAGTGTTCCCATGTGGCTCAGGAGTAAAAAAATCATCTTCCAGTTCAGGAGACTCAGGAGACTTGGGTTTGATTCCTGAGTTGAAAAGAGCCTCTGGGAAAGAAAACGCCAACTCACTCTAGTATTCTTACCTAGTGAATTCCATGGACTGAGGAATCTGGCAGGCTGCAATAGAAATAGAGGTCATTCAAGTCTAACCATCTCTCCTGCTGTTTTTGTTAATATTCTATTTTGGAGCAGTATTTGACGAGTGAGTCCTCCTTCTTGAAATGTCCATTTCCTTGATTTCTAGTATAACAAATTCTTTTGGTTGTATTTCTGTTTCATAATATGTACCTTTACAGATTACTCTTTTCATTCCATATTTTCTCCTAGACTTCTCAGATAAATCAATGTATAATTTTCAGAATTTTTCTTTTGTTCATTGATTGTTCTTAAGAAACAACTGTCTTTCATATAGCCTTATGCCTTTAGATACTATCCACATGTTGAACACTTCTACAATGCTCACTGATTAAACTTCTTGAGCTTAATTATACATTCATACTCAAAACAATATCATAAGCCATTTTAGATACCAATCTTCTTAGAAGGTTGTCAGACATGGAACACAGCGTGATAGCAGTTCAACATACTCCTTGCAGGAGTAGTTATTTAAGCAGACCTTGAAACACTCTAAAATTACCCAGAAGATGACAGTTCAGGTTCATTGGGGTGAGACCACTTTGGGCTGCTGGAGAAATTTCTCTGGTTTAAAAACCTCATATAGGACTTCCCTGGTGGTCCAGTGGGAAAAGAGTCCGCCTTGAAGTGCAAGGGGCAATGGTTCGATCCCTGGCCCAGGAAGGTCCCACGTGCCATGGATTGGGCTGCACCGGTGTGTCCAATTAGGAGCCAGCGTTCTGGAGCACATGCACTCAGAGCCAGTGCACTGCAAGGAGAGAGGCCACTGCACTGGGAGGCCCACACATGCCAAAGAATAAAAATGACTGGCAAAAATAAATATAAATGAAATAATATGAATAAATATAAATGAAAGATGCATGATTGAGAAAAGAGAAAAAAGAAAAAACAACAACTCATGTCACACAGTGTTCCCATGTGGCTCAGGAGTAAAAAAATCATCTTCCAGTTCAGGAGACTCAGGAGACTTGGGTTTGATTCCTGAGTTGAAAAGAGCCTCTGGGAAAGAAAACGCCAACTCACTCTAGTATTCTTACCTAGTGAATTCCATGGACTGAGGAATCTGGCAGGCTGCAATGAATTGGGATTGCAAAGAGTCAGCCATAACTGAGTACACGCATGCACACACACACACACACACACACCATACACACACGCACATGTTAACATCCCTATAGGCATAGCTTCCAGGATTTCTGCAAGAAACATGTCAATTCCAAGAGTCATTGCTCAATGAACAACCCTATGGAGTATTTATAGTTTCTTGTTCAGGTGAAAATTAGAAGCAATTTCTGTTTTAGGTAGTGTTGTCTGGACAGGGCATTTAACTTATCAGATTACCATGGGAACAAAGCCTGTAAATTAATTGAAGTTCAAATCCTCATGTAAAACTAGAAACACTTGGCTTATCTTTGCCTCTAACTCAAATTTCTATCTTCTGTCTAGACTTTATTTTTATGAACATCATATTCATATATCTTACTGCCTACTTGATGTTTTCATTAGAATATTTAAGTAATGATGACTATTGAAAATATCCACATTGAAATTTTTAATTTTCCATACTGAACATTTGTTACCAAATGCCGTCTTCCAGTCTTCCCAATCTCACTAAAAGAAAATGTCTTTCTATATGCCAATTTAAAATTTTTGCAGTCTTTAATAACTTCTGTCTACCACCTGTACCCCTCATCCAATCAAAAGATACTGAATATCCAAATCCAAATATTTTTCCCAATGTCACTGTCAGACCTCTCTACTTTGGAGAGTGACCGTTTCTTGCTGATTTTCACAATACCTGAATTACTCTAAGGTCATTCTGCTTCAGCCCCTCCTTCTATTCTACCTCTGGACAGGAATGAATGCCCTTTTTATACTAAAGTAAACTTTCATCACTCCTTTACATAAGCTCCTCCATTGGCTTCCTATTCCCTCAGAGTAAGATACTATGACCTTCTTATTCCTATGAATTCTTCACAATCTGTCTCCATCTGTTGTTTCTCTGCCCTCGGCTCATGCTGCTCTCAACAAAGTGACCTCCTGGTTGATCACTGAATACACGAAGCATGATTTTGCTCCTAACCTTTGCATGTGGAGACAAGCATTTTACTTCATAATAACAGGTAGATGGAATGACTTGACTGCATAATAGAATTGCTGGGAAAAAGTACTTATTCATAGTGCAGCAAAAGGCAAAACACATATTTTAAAAATATTGTGTTTTACTTGCTTGTTTGTTTTGGTCCCATTCACCTAAAGTAGTGTGGGAACTAAAACCAGGCAAAAATGGAAAGGATTTTTGGGTGTGATCTTACCTTTACTGAATGCTAGAATAAAAGTTGTGAAGGATATGCTTGAGTCTGATTTGAAGATACTCTGTGTCAAAGGAGGATGATATACATATAATATTAGCAAACTTTGCATAATGCAATGCCAACTATCTTAATTGTTTTTTCTGAACCTAGGATCACGGTAATTACCCATTGCAAGTGACTCCCAAAATCAATGATTTACTATTTTTCACAAATTATATAACATTGAGGGCAGAAAAGGAGGTGGGACTTGAAATTGGAAAAATAATATGTTCTTATTTTGTTGAAGTTCAGGAAGTTGAAAGAAGATATTCCTGTTGGTAAGGCTAAATTGGATACTTCTAAATGCAAACCTTCCAGAAGCCTAGGATTATGGGCTTTCAAAGTAGATAACGGTATTTACAAGCTACTTTTCTTTTTCAGTTCCATTCTATCTAAGTTTTCTCAAATCTTCCTAGAAAGCACAGTACTGTCTCTACAATTCCTTTGTAGACATGTTTAGCATGAGTGAGTTTCTAGTAAATAAAGAGAAACAGAGAAAAAGACAGTCTAAGTTTGAAAATAAACACACTTTATGAAGAGGATCTTCAAACTCTCAAGTTCTCTCTTTATATTATTTCTTTCAATATTTATATTCATGTAGTAAAAGTTATGGGTAATTCTGGTAATGAACCCTTTCATACACTCCTTTACATAAGCTCCTCCATTGGCTTCCTATTCCCTCAGAGTAAGATACTATGACCTTCTTATTCCTATGAATTCTTCACAATCTGTCTCCATCTGTTGTTTCTCTGCCCTCGGCTCATGCTGCTCTCAACAAAGTGACCTCCTGGTTGATCACTGAATACACGAAGCATGATTTTGCTCCTAACCTTTGCATGTGGAGACAAGCATTTTACTTCATAATAACAGGTAGATGGAATGACTTGACTGCATAATAGAATTGCTGGGAAAAAGTACTTATTCATAGTGCAGCAAAAGGCAAAACACATATTTTAAAAATATTGTGTTTTACTTGCTTGTTTGTTTTGGTCCCATTCACCTAAAGTAGTGTGGGAACTAAAACCAGGCAAAAATGGAAAGGATTTTTGGGTGTGATCTTACCTTTACTGAATGCTAGAATAAAAGTTGTGAAGGATATGCTTGAGTCTGATTTGAAGATACTCTGTGTCAAAGGAGGATGATATACATATAATATTAGCAAACTTTGCATAATGCAATGCCAACTATCTTAATTGTTTTTTCTGAACCTAGGATCACGGTAATTACCCATTGCAAGTGACTCCCAAAATCAATGATTTACTATTTTTCACAAATTATATAACATTGAGGGCAGAAAAGGAGGTGGGACTTGAAATTGGAAAAATAATATGTTCTTATTTTGTTGAAGTTCAGGAAGTTGAAAGAAGATATTCCTGTTGGTAAGGCTAAATTGGATACTTCTAAATGCAAACCTTCCAGAAGCCTAGGATTATGGGCTTTCAAAGTAGATAACGGTATTTACAAGCTACTTTTCTTTTTCAGTTCCATTCTATCTAAGTTTTCTCAAATCTTCCTAGAAAGCACAGTACTGTCTCTACAATTCCTTTGTAGACATGTTTAGCATGAGTGAGTTTCTAGTAAATAAAGAGAAACAGAGAAAAAAAGACAGTCTAAGTTTGAAAATAAACACACTTTATGAAGAGGATCTTCAAACTCTCAAGTTCTCTCTTTATATTATTTCTTTCAATATTTATATTCATGTAGTAAAAGTTATGGGTTTAATTCTGGCTAGCATGCTCATTACCAGAACTAGTGAAATGTAATTTCATAATTAGTGAAAAAATACTAATTATTAAAATGTATAATTTTATTTCACTTGCTTTCTCCAAAAGTAATTAATGAATCCAAAAGTAATTAATATT
The DNA here is from genome assembly GCA_022376925.1 of Tragulus kanchil. Classification (NCBI taxonomy): domain Eukaryota; kingdom Metazoa; phylum Chordata; class Mammalia; order Artiodactyla; family Tragulidae; genus Tragulus; species Tragulus kanchil. Next base: position 226,883,564 of record JAIOJX010000028.1, on the reverse strand, counting down.
GATACAAAATAATCAAAATTAAAACCTATTTTTTAGACAATGTTTATATGATTATTATTCTTTAATATACTAATAATACCTAAGTGGTTATCTTGGAAGTCAAATAAATCTGACACAAATAGAAGACAGGACCAAAACCTATAACTTGAGTTGTAAATATTCACTATCACTCATCTTCTATTCTAGTAAGGTTATGCTCAAAATCCTCCAAGCTAGGCTTCTGCATTATGTGAACTGAGGACTTCCAAATTTTCAAACTTTAGAAAAGGCAGAGGAACCAAAGATCAAATTGCCAACATTCATTGGGTCATAGTGAAAGCAAGGGAATTCCAGGGAAACATCTACATGTGTTTCATTAACCACACTAAAGCCTTTGACTGTATGGATCATAACAAGCTATGGAAATCTCTTAAAGGTATAGAAAAATAAGATCATCCTACCTGTCTCCTGAGAAGCGGATCAAGAAGCAACAGTAAGAGACCTGTATGGAAAAATTGACTGGTTCAGGATTGAGAAAGGAGTATGTCAAGGCTGTTTATTGTTACCCTGTATGGGTAACTTAAACGCAGAGCACATCATGTGAAATGCCAGCCTGAATGAGTTACAAGCTGGAATCAATGATTTACTACTTTTCACAAATTATATAACATTGAGGGCAGAAAAGGAGGTGGGACTTGAAATTGGAAAAATAATATGTTCTTATTTTGTTGAAGTTCAGGAAGTTGAAAGAAGATATTCCTGTTGGTAAGGCTAAATTGGATACTTCTAAATGCAAACCTTCCAGAAGCCTAGGATTATGGGCTTTCAAAGTAGATAACGGTATTTACAAGCTACTTTTCTTTTTCAGTTCCATTCTATCTAAGTTTTCTCAAATCTTCCTAGAAAGCACAGTACTGTCTCTACAATTCCTTTGTAGACATGTTTAGCATGAGTGAGTTTCTAGTAAATAAAGAGAAACAGAGAAAAAGACAGTCTAAGTTTGAAAATAAACACACTTTATGAAGAGTATCTTCAAACTCTCAAGTTCTCTCTTTATATTATTTCTTTCAATATTTATATTCATGTAGTAAAAGTTATGGGTTTAATTCTGGCTAGCATGCTCATTACCAGAACTAGTGAAATGTAATTTCATAATTAGTGAAAAAATACTAATTATTAAAATGTATAATTTTATTTCACTTGCTTTCTCCAAAAGTAATTAATGAATCCAAAAGTAATTAATATTGATACAAAATAATCAAAATTAAAACCTATTTTTTAGACAATGTTTATATGATTATTATTCTTTAATATACTAATAATACCTAAGTGGTTATCTTGGAAGTCAAATAAATCTGACACAAATAGAAGACAGGACCAAAACCTATAACTTGAGTTGTAAATATTCACTATCACTCATCTTCTATTCTAGTAAGGTTATGCTCAAAATCCTCCAAGCTAGGCTTCTGCATTATGTGAACTGAGGACTTCCAAATTTTCAAACTTTAGAAAAGGCAGAGGAACCAAAGATCAAATTGCCAACATTCATTGGGTCATAGTGAAAGCAAGGGAATTCCAGGGAAACATCTACATGTGTTTCATTAACCACACTAAAGCCTTTGACTGTATGGATCATAACAAGCTATGGAAATCTCTTAAAGGTATAGAAAAATAAGATCATCCTACCTGTCTCCTGAGAAGCGGATCAAGAAGCAACAGTAAGAGACCTGTATGGAAAAATTGACTGGTTCAGGATTGAGAAAGGAGTATGTCAAGGCTGTTTATTGTTACCCTGTATGGGTAACTTAAACGCAGAGCACATCATGTGAAATGCCAGCCTGAATGAGTTACAAGCTGGAATCAAGATGGCCAGAAGTATCAATAACCTCAGATACGATGGAAAGTGAAAAGCAGCTAAAGAGCCTACTTAATGAGCGTGAAGGAGGAGAATGAAAAGGCTGGCTTAAAACTCAATATTAAAAAAACTATGATCATAGGATATGGTCCCATCACTTCATGGACATTACAAGGGGCTTTACTGGTGACTCAGAGGCTAAAGAATTTGCCTGCAATATGGGAGAGAAGTTTTGATCCTTGGGTCTGGAAGATTTCTTAGAGAAGGGAATGACAACTCACTCTGGTGTTTTTGCCTGGAGAATTCTATGAACGCAGGAGCCTGACAGTCTACAGTCCATGGGGTTGCAAAGCACTGACACAACTGAGTGACTAACATACACCCACAAGGGGAAAAGGTGGAAGTAGTGACAGATTTTCTCTTGTTGGGCTGTAAAATCACTGGAGATGGTGAATGTAGCCTTGGAATTAGAAGATGATTGCTTCTTGGCAGGAAAGATATGACAAACCTAGACACTGTGTTAAAAAGCAAATAAATCACTTTCCCAACAAAGGTCCATATGGTGAAAGCTATGGTCTTTTCTGTAGTCACGTAAAGGTGTGAGAGTTGGACAATAAGGAAGGCAGATGACTGAAGAATTGATGCTTTAAAACTGTAATGCTGGAAAAGACTCTTGAGAGTCCCTTGGAAAGCAATGAGTTCAAACCAGTCAAGCTTAAAGAAAATCAATCCTAAATACTCTTTGAAAGGACTGATGCTGAAACTGAAGCTGAAGCTCCAATACTTTGCCCATTTGATGCTGGGAAAGATTTACTGGAAATGACACTGATGCTGGGAAAGACTGAAGGCAGAAATAGAATAGGATGATAGAGAATGAGAAGGTTGGATGGCATCATGTATTCACTGGACATGAACTTCACCAAACTCTGGGAGATGGTGAGGGAGAGGGAAGCCTGGTATGGTGCAGTCCATGCAGCAGAGAAGAGCTGGACATGGCTTGGTGGTTGAATAATAACAGCAAATAATCACTATTAACAGTGAAAATTTCACTGTTCTAGAGAAAAATCAGTTTTTTTTTTTTTTCAATTATATTTATGACCAATTCTGCTACTAACCTTGTTTAAGGAGACAGTATCATGAAAGAGTCAAATACCATCAATGAAACCACAACTGTCAGAAAAAAAATGAGGTAATAAAGAAAGTTTGGGCGTGTGATCCATTTTCATTTGTAACCACCTGTATAGCTTGAAGACATAGCTGCCAGACAATGAATAATAAATAACATAGCCAACTTGGATAATAATGTGAAATTATATCATCCAATATGGGTTGATTGCTGAGATCCAATTCTATGAACGCAGGAGCCTGACAAAAATCTCACTCTGGTGTTTTTGCCTGGAGAATTCTATGAACGCAGGAGCCTGACAGTCTACAGTCCATGGGGTTGCAAAGCACTGACACAACTGAGTGACTAACATACACCCACAAGGGGAAAAGGTGGAAGTAGTGACAGATTTTCTCTTGTTGGGCTGTAAAATCACTGGAGATGGTGAATGTAGCCTTGGAATTAGAAGATGATTGCTTCTTGGCAGGAAAGATATGACAAACCTAGACACTGTGTTAAAAGCAAATAAATCACTTTCCCAACAAAGGTCCATATGGTGAAAGCTATGGTCTTTTCTGTAGTCACGTAAAGGTGTGAGAGTTGGACAATAAGGAAGGCAGATGACTGAAGAATTGATGCTTTAAAACTGTAATGCTGGAAAAGACTCTTGAGAGTCCCTTGGAAAGCAATGAGTTCAAACCAGTCAAGCTTAAAGAAAATCAATCCTAAATACTCTTTGAAAGGACTGATGCTGAAACTGAAGCTGAAGCTCCAATACTTTGCCCATTTGATGCTGGGAAAGATTTACTGGAAATGACACTGATGCTGGGAAAGACTGAAGGCAGAAATAGAATAGGATGATAGAGAATGAGAAGGTTGGATGGCATCATGTATTCACTGGACATGAACTTCACCAAACTCTGGGAGATGGTGAGGGAGAGGGAAGCCTGGTATGGTGCAGTCCATGCAGCAGAGAAGAGCTGGACATGGCTTGGTGGTTGAATAATAACAGCAAATAATCACTATTAACAGTGAAAATTTCACTGTTCTAGAGAAAAATCAGTTTTTTTTTTTTTTCAATTATATTTATGACCAATTCTGCTACTAACCTTGTTTAAGGAGACAGTATCATGAAAGAGTCAAATACCATCAATGAAACCACAACTGTCAGAAAAAAAATGAGGTAATAAAGAAAGTTTGGGGCGTGTGATCCATTTTCATTTGTAACCACCTGTATAGCTTGAAGACATAGCTGCCAGACAATGAATAATAAATAACATAGCCAACTTGGATAATAATGTGAAATTATATCATCCAATATGGGTTGATTGCTGAGATCCAATCAGAAGCTCTTAGGTAATATGAGAAAATTTTGTGCTAAGGTGTTGTGTACCACATTGTTTTTCCAGTTGAGTTTAGTTGAGGCATGAGGGCTGGCATATACAGTGTGGGTAAAATTCCATTGCAAAGTATTGAATCCTTGCAGGAAAATATTTAAACAATTTATGAGACATAATCCTGGCCAAGAGTCTGTAATGTGAAAATAAGATTACAGTTGTTAACTGACTAAAGTTAATCTGTAACCTTGTCTATAACTTCTCTTGGGAAATTTCACAGCTTTCATGGTATGTAGTTTTTTAAAAAATAGCATTTTATTTTAAAATAGATGTAAACATAAATTTAATGAACTCACTAAAAAATTCTTCTGGGAGTTCTAAATAATACTAACACTGCTTTGTCTAATTTCCACGTCATATATTATAGGAATATAAAACATAAAGTGAGGATTTGCAAAGCAGTTTCCCATTTGATTTTCATACAACTGTGTGATGTGCAATAGTTGAGAAAACCAACTAGAATTGAAAGAATTTGTGTTACTTTTCAAGTGTATCCAATAAATACTTGTGATTTAATGAAGGTCAGAATTCAGCCCTTCGTGTATTCCAAAATGTACAAAGTCTTAAATTTTATGTGATATTGCACAAGCAAATTTTTGAAAGATTTTCTTTCAGTTCTTATTTAAAAAGAATAGTTAATTCTTATTTAGTTTATTTTATAAATGAAATAATTAAATTATCATAATTTCATGTTTATAAAAACAAAATACAAATCCCTTGCCATGAGAATACAATGCTTTAAAAAGAATTTAGATATTAGTTTTCCTCGTGAAAATTCCTGATGCTCCTTGTAAACTTTTAATTTCAGCTAAAGTGCCCTTAATTTTTATTTTAGAATATTAAAATGAGAATGTTTTGTTATGCTTCTGTTTTTTGGGAAGATTTTGTCTATATGATGGAAAAGATCCTAAACTGTCAGAAAAAATGAGGTAATAAAGAAAGTTTGGGCGTGTGATCCATTTTCATTTGTAACCACCTGTATAGCTTGAAGACATAGCTGCCAGACAATGAATAATAAATAACATAGCCAACTTGGATAATAATGTGAAATTATATCATCCAATATGGGTTGATTGCTGAGATCCAATCAGAAGCTCTTAGGTAATATGAGAAAATTTTGTGCTAAGGTGTTGTGTACCACATTGTTTTTCCAGTTGAGTTTAGTTGAGGCATGAGGGCTGGCATATACAGTGTGGGTAAAATTCCATTGCAAAGTATTGAATCCTTGCAGGAAAATATTTAAACAATTTATGAGACATAATCCTGGCCAAGAGTCTGTAATGTGAAAATAAGATTACAGTTGTTAACTGACTAAAGTTAATCTGTAACCTTGTCTATAACTTCTCTTGGGAAATTTCACAGCTTTCATGGTATGTAGTTTTTTAAAAAATAGCATTTTATTTTAAAATAGATGTAAACATAAATTTAATGAACTCACTAAAAAATTCTTCTGGGAGTTCTAAATAATACTAACACTGCTTTGTCTAATTTCCACGTCATATATTATAGGAATATAAAACATAAAGTGAGGATTTGCAAAGCAGTTTCCCATTTGATTTTCATACAACTGTGTGATGTGCAATAGTTGAGAAAACCAACTAGAATTGAAAGAATTTGTGTTACTTTTCAAGTGTATCCAATAAATACTTGTGATTTAATGAAGGTCAGAATTCAGCCCTTCGTGTATTCCAAAATGTACAAAGTCTTAAATTTTATGTGATATTGCACAAGCAAATTTTTGAAAGATTTTCTTTCAGTTCTTATTTAAAAAGAATAGTTAATTCTTATTTAGTTTATTTTATAAATGAAATAATTAAATTATCATAATTTCATGTTTATAAAAACAAAATACAAATCCCTTGCCATGAGAATACAATGCTTTAAAAAGAATTTAGATATTAGTTTTCCTCGTGAAAATTCCTGATGCTCCTTGTAAACTTTTAATTTCAGCTAAAGTGCCCTTAATTTTTATTTTAGAATATTAAAATGAGAATGTTTTGTTATGCTTCTGTTTTTTGGGAAGATTTTGTCTATATGATGGAAAAGATCCTAAACTGCCTTACTTTAATATTTCTTTAACCATACATGCATATTAGAATATTTGCATACGTTTGAGTCATTAGCAATTTGGACTCAAATTTTCAATTACTTAATATTTAAGATAGTAATGACTATAGGATTTTGAAAAACTGTTTTATGTGTTATAATTCTGAAAATTAAATAGAAATGTATACCTGTTAATTATAAAGATCTGAGCTAATCAAATATAGTGTCCCAGAAAGAATAGTCTCCCAGTAGATACTTTTTGGATGAATTAATGTAAGATCAAATATTATGAGAAAGGGAAAGCAAACAGGATATGTAAACTTACTTCTGTTACCTTTATATGCATGCTTTGAAACTATTTTCTTATGTATAATATTAAATATTATATATTATACTATATTTTTAAGCTAATGATAGTTTCATTTTATATGCATATATATGTATGTATATGCATTATTACATGCTAGATATTAAATCTTTGCCTCTTTACCAGGTTTGATTTACTTTTCTGCTACAACTTGGTCAGGTAAATTATGTTTCTAAAGGAGACTAGCTTTCATTATTGAACAATTTGAAGTTTATAATTTTAAATGAGCCAAAGTGACCTATATGAATTCTATATTCTAACATACTTAACATAGAGGGTGTTAAGAAAAATGCCTATTGGTGGATTGTCCTACCCTTAAATAACGTTATTCACACATGGGTTCCAAGTGTCCATTTGAATTTTAATTTGTTCTCTTAATAATCTCAAAACATGCAACAAGATGGGAAGTCTAACTAAATGATTCTCAATTCCATTGTGGTATTTTGACTTGTATTAAAACTCGAGATTTCAGGGCTCCCCTGATGGTCCAGTGGGTAGACACCACCTTGCATTACAAGGGGCACCGGTTCGATCCCTGGCCTGGGAAGATCCCACATGTCATGAAGCTGCTGGACCTATGTGTCCAACTACTGAGCCAGCACTCTGGAGCTCATGCGCACAGAGCTGGTGCTCTGCAATGAGAGAGACCACTGCAATGGGAGGACCACACAGGCCAAAGAACAAAGATGAAAACAAATGAAAGACCAATAGAAGCGGCCAAAGGATAAAAAAAAAAAAAAACTGAAAATTTCAATTGCATGCTATCCTTTGACATTTACAGTGTGGGTTTAGGATCTATCTATGAAAGACAAAGTTATGAAATATTTCAGTGTAAATAAGAGAAAATTTTATGTCTTTTTAGTGTTAAAGGACTCCTTTCTAAAGGGAACAAAAAAGGAAATTTAATTAAACTTCTGTATACCATAAGAATGTGAAGAGTGGGCCAAAAAAATATGTGATTGACAAATTTATTATATATCTAGGGAACTTTCATAAATAAGGAAGAAAAAGATATAACTCGACATAATAACTGGTACTGTGTATAAGCAGACATTTTGATGAATGTCTCATATTTATATGAACGGAGTTCACCTCTTTTGTAATTAGGGAAATTCCAGTGAAAACCACAGTGAGATGCCATTTCACACGCACTGGGATTGGCAAACTTAACAAGTCCAAAAGCATGAAGTTTTGGCAAGGGTGTAGAATAACGGAACTCATACAAAGCATCATATTACATGCTAGATATTAAATCTTTGCCTCTTTACCAGGTTTGATTTACTTTTCTGCTACAACTTGGTCAGGTAAATTATGTTTCTAAAGGAGACTAGCTTTCATTATTGAACAATTTGAAGTTTATAATTTTAAATGAGCCAAAGTGACCTATATGAATTCTATATTCTAACATACTTAACATAGAGGGTGTTAAGAAAAATGCCTATTGGTGGATTGTCCTACCCTTAAATAACGTTATTCACACATGGGTTCCAAGTGTCCATTTGAATTTTAATTTGTTCTCTTAATAATCTCAAAACATGCAACAAGATGGGAAGTCTAACTAAATGATTCTCAATTCCATTGTGGTATTTTGACTTGTATTAAAACTCGAGATTTCAGGGCTCCCCTGATGGTCCAGTGGGTAGACACCACCTTGCATTACAAGGGGCACCGGTTCGATCCCTGGCCTGGGAAGATCCCACATGTCATGAAGCTGCTGGACCTATGTGTCCAACTACTGAGCCAGCACTCTGGAGCTCATGCGCACAGAGCTGGTGCTCTGCAATGAGAGAGACCACTGCAATGGGAGGACCACACAGGCCAAAGAACAAAGATGAAAACAAATGAAAGACCAATAGAAGCGGCCAAAGGATAAAAAAAAAAAAAAACTGAAAATTTCAATTGCATGCTATCCTTTGACATTTACAGTGTGGGTTTAGGATCTATCTATGAAAGACAAAGTTATGAAATATTTCAGTGTAAATAAGAGAAAATTTTATGTCTTTTTAGTGTTAAAGGACTCCTTTCTAAAGGGAACAAAAAAGGAAATTTAATTAAACTTCTGTATACCATAAGAATGTGAAGAGTGGGCCAAAAAAATATGTGATTGACAAATTTATTATATATCTAGGGAACTTTCATAAATAAGGAAGAAAAAGATATAACTCGACATAATAACTGGTACTGTGTATAAGCAGACATTTTGATGAATGTCTCATATTTATATGAACGGAGTTCACCTCTTTTGTAATTAGGGAAATTCCAGTGAAAACCACAGTGAGATGCCATTTCACACCCACTGGGATTGGCAAAACTTAACAAGTCCAAAAGCATGAAGTTTTGGCAAGGGTGTAGAATAACGGGAACTCATACAAAGCAGATAGGTTGTATATTAGTGCAAACATTTTTGAAAGCAACTTGGCATTATCTAATAAAGCTGACAATATGAAGTGTGAATATATAATCCCACTCCTGGGACTATATCCTAGAGACAGATTGACTTCTCTGTTCACCGCAAGTCATAGCAGTGGCTTTGTTTATACTAGCAAAACAAAGCAAGACTAACAAATGAACAAAACATCAGAAACAAAAAAATGCTTTGAAAAGGAAGTAGATTCTTATATAGTATTACATCCTTACAATGCAAATCTGTTGCAGAGAAGAACAATTCCAGACTGGATATGGAAGCTGTTTCTTTTCATTGTTTACTTTTCATTGTTATTGTTACTCAAATCATGCATAATAGCCTGCCTCAGAGAATCATGCCCCTCTCAGTTTAGTGCAGTCTCTCAGTCATGTCTGATTCTTTGTGACCTGTGGATTGCAGCACACCAGACTTTCGAGGCCTTCACCATCTCCTGGAGCTTGCTCAAACTCATGTCCATTGAGTCAGTGATGGGGGATGCTATCCAATCATCTCAGCCTCTGTCCTCCTATCTGCCTCCTATTTTTGCATTGTTAAGATCCTTTCCAATGGGTTGACTTTTCTTATTTGGTGACCATAGCATAGTAATGGAGCTTTGGCTTCAGCATCAGTCCTCGTTAAGCAATTTAGTAAATTCAAGGAAGCTTTGGAGCTTCCATGGAGCTCTGGGTAGTTGCCTTTCTAAAGGGAACAAAAAAGGAAATTTAATTAAACTTCTGTATACCATAAGAATGTGAAGAGTGGGCCAAAAAAATATGTGATTGACAAATTTATTATATATCTAGGGAACTTTCATAAATAAGGAAGAAAAAGATATAACTCGACATAATAACTGGTACTGTGTATAAGCAGACATTTTGATGAATGTCTCATATTTATATGAACGGAGTTCACCTCTTTTGTAATTAGGGAAATTCCAGTGAAAACCACAGTGAGATGCCATTTCACACCCACTGGGATTGGCAAAACTTAACAAGTCCAAAAGCATGAAGTTTTGGCAAGGGTGTAGAATAACGGGAACTCATACAAAGCAGATAGGTTGTATATTAGTGCAAACATTTTTGAAAGCAACTTGGCATTATCTAATAAAGCTGACAATATGAAGTGTGAATATATAATCCCACTCCTGGGACTATATCCTAGAGACAGATTGACTTCTCTGTTCACCGCAAGTCATAGCAGTGGCTTTGTTTATACTAGCAAAACAAAGCAAGACTAACAAATGAACAAAACATCAGAAACAAAAAAATGCTTTGAAAAGGAAGTAGATTCTTATATAGTATTACATCCTTACAATGCAAATCTGTTGCAGAGAAGAACAATTCCAGACTGGATATGGAAGCTGTTTCTTTTCATTGTTTACTTTTCATTGTTATTGTTACTCAAATCATGCATAATAGCCTGCCTCAGAGAATCATGCCCCTCTCAGTTTAGTGCAGTCTCTCAGTCATGTCTGATTCTTTGTGACCTGTGGATTGCAGCACACCAGACTTTCGAGGCCTTCACCATCTCCTGGAGCTTGCTCAAACTCATGTCCATTGAGTCAGTGATGGGGGATGCTATCCAATCATCTCAGCCTCTGTCCTCCTATCTGCCTCCTATTTTTGCATTGTTAAGATCCTTTCCAATGGGTTGACTTTTCTTATTTGGTGACCATAGCATAGTAATGGAGCTTTGGCTTCAGCATCAGTCCTCGTTAAGAATATTCAGGGTTGACTTCCTTGCAGTCCACAGAACTCTCAAGAGTCTTCAACTATGGCACTAATTAGGAGAGCTTTACCAGAAATGAGAGCTCTGGGCTAGTTGCCAATCATTCAACCTTACTTTGCTCTTTTTATGTAATATCTTCCCTTCCTTGCTCTTTCCTCCTGTGTTTGAGAATCAGATATTAGGCTAAGTTATTTTGGCTATCCAAACCTAACAAATTTTCACAGAACTTTCGCAGATTATGTCATCGTAAATACTATATTTAACTCAGACTAGCTACTGGAATTTACTTTTGTTCCAACATATACCTCTAAATAATTTAAACTTTTGAGAATATTATATTTATATTGAAATGTGATTCTGAATCTCTACTATTCATTACTATGTAATGAATGAACCAGTCACTCTGAGGTGATCACTTACTTTTCTGGAAAAAACAAAGATGTTAAATTGCAATTTTGGTCAATCTCCTAAAAAATTCATACTGATGGCACACTGACAATAGAATAGAATAAAATCAATAGAATATCTAGGTTAAAAGAAAGCATTTTCAGGCTAAAAGTATCTTTTTTGAAATCTATAGTTTTAGCTGGTATAAATTGGTATAAATTCTACTCATTAAATATATTTGACTTGATTATTTGATAAATTAACTTATTCCATTTATGAAGAAATGGAGGAGATTCAGTAGAAAACTGACTGCTTTTTCTCAGAAACTACCAGCATGCTTAATTTTTTGTTTTTATATAATTATTTTCTAATTTCTTTTTATTGAAGTATAGTTGATTTGCAATGTTCTGTTAATTTCTGTTATATAGAAAAGTGACTCAGTTATATGAATAAAGACATTTTTTTCTTATATCCTTTTCCATTATGATTTATCCTAGAATATTTTATATAGTTCCCTGTGCTATACAGTATGATCTTGCTGTCTTTTCATTCTATATGTAGTAGTATGCATCTACTAACTCCGAACTTCCAGTCCATCCCACCTCACCAACCTCCCCCTCGGCAACAACAACTCTTTTCTCCGAATCTGTGAGGTTGTTTCTGTTTCAAGGATAGGTTCATTTGTACTGAATATTAGATTCCACATGTAAGTGGTATCATATGGTATTTGTCTTTCTCTTTCTAACTTACTCCATTTACTATGACAATCTCTAGCTGTATCTTAAATATTTCTAGCTTAAATTTGGTATAAAGGATGAGGAGAGAAACATGAATATTCAGTTAAATTTTTGCTAGTCAAAGCAATGAATCTATGATTGTAACCATCTGGCAAAGTTCAGCATTCTATAAATGCTCATATTGAAATATTTGTATAAAAGACATATTACTTTACCATCACTGTTAGGATCTTTTATTATTTCCATTTAATAAATGATAGTTAACTTGTTTAAAGTGTTACAGCTTCTCAAAAGCAGAGCTTTAATTCAAAGTATGTTCTAGATTCACAAGAGGATATCTAAGATGCTATGTGAGAGATGAATCCTCTACTATCCCGTCATTTATTACTGCCTTATTTTGGGGAGTTGTACTTTGAGGTAGTGTTCCCATGTCCGAAATACTTCTCAAATCAAGGCAGTCTTTTGTTAAGAATCAACTAATGGTGATATCCCAATAATGCAGCACTGTAGATCTACAAATTTTTTCCAGACTCAGAAAGTTCTGTTGTCCACGGTCTTGTCTAAACTCACGCCTACCTTCTTAATTCTGGCAGCTTAAAAGTGGAATGATGCATTTCATGATTCCTCACTTGAATGTTTTAGCTATAAATTGGTATAAATTCTACTCATTAAATATATTTGACTTGATTATTTGATAAATTAACTTATTCCATTTATGAAGAAATGGAGGAGATTCAGTAGAAAACTGACTGCTTTTTCTCAGAAACTACCAGCATGCTTAATTTTTTGTTTTTATATAATTATTTTCTAATTTCTTTTTATTGAAGTATAGTTGATTTGCAATGTTCTGTTAATTTCTGTTATATAGAAAAGTGACTCAGTTATATGAATAAAGACATTTTTTTCTTATATCCTTTTCCATTATGATTTATCCTAGAATATTTTATATAGTTCCCTGTGCTATACAGTATGATCTTGCTGTCTTTTCATTCTATATGTAGTAGTATGCATCTACTAACTCCGAACTTCCAGTCCATCCCACCTCACCAACCTCCCCCTCGGCAACAACAACTCTTTTCTCCGAATCTGTGAGGTTGTTTCTGTTTCAAGGATAGGTTCATTTGTACTGAATATTAGATTCCACATGTAAGTGGTATCATATGGTATTTGTCTTTCTCTTTCTAACTTACTCCATTTACTATGACAATCTCTAGCTGTATCTTAAATATTTCTAGCTTAAATTTGGTATAAAGGATGAGGAGAGAAACATGAATATTCAGTTAAATTTTTGCTAGTCAAAGCAATGAATCTATGATTGTAACCATCTGGCAAAGTTCAGCATTCTATAAATGCTCATATTGAAATATTTGTATAAAAGACATATTACTTTACCATCACTGTTAGGATCTTTTATTATTTCCATTTAATAAATGATAGTTAACTTGTTTAAAGTGTTACAGCTTCTCAAAAGCAGAGCTTTAATTCAAAGTATGTTCTAGATTCACAAGAGGATATCTAAGATGCTATGTGAGAGATGAATCCTCTACTATCCCGTCATTTATTACTGCCTTATTTTGGGGAGTTGTACTTTGAGGTAGTGTTCCCATGTCCGAAATACTTCTCAAATCAAGGCAGTCTTTTGTTAAGAATCAACTAATGGTGATATCCCAATAATGCAGCACTGTAGATCTACAAATTTTTTCCAGACTCAGAAAGTTCTGTTGTCCACGGTCTTGTCTAAACTCACGCCTACCTTCTTAATTCTGGCAGCTTAAAAGTGGAATGATGCATTTCATGATTCCTCACTTGAATGGAATTCTTTCCTGTGCTTCTTGACCTATTTTGCCCTCTGTAATCCATGTTCCAACCTGTAAGCCTGGACCATAATTCACCCATACTCCCTTTGACCTCTTTAGAAAACCCCACCCTCCTTTATCTCACACTATACTCTGCCCTTGAACATTCCATTGTCCATTTCTTGGCTGTGCACAAGCCTGGGCTGACCTCTAGGGTTGGGTTTCTTGGCTTTGCTCTTCTGGTGGTTCTATTACATTTGTTATTGATATTGAAAGGATTAGTATTTTGGGAAGTGTATTTGCTATGTGAATGTCAAACACATAATATATTGATATTCTTCTTTAAAGCATATGCTTTGTTCTTTTCTGAAGAGGAAATTTGACTAAAGGATTAAACACAGAGGTAAAACAAAACAAAACAAAAAACTAGAGTCAAACTCTCAAGGTTCAAACTCTAGATCTTTGGCTTTCAAGATGTGTAATCTTTCTTTGTTTCTCTTCATAGCTCAGTTTCTTCCTCTATAAGATAAAATACTAGCCATTATAGCATTGTTGAGATGATTAGAAGGAGTTAATATATGAAGTTTATTTAGAAGTCTTCAAGGCACTGGAAAAGTACTGTACATTTTAATAGTATTTGGAGCAACAGAATGTTACAGTGATTTCATTGTAGATTTTACGTTTATAATTTTAAATTTTGCAAATTATATCACATAGAATTTTCTGTAGTTTAATTCATTTTTCCATGATGGGCACTCATATACAATCTATAGCAAGTGTACATATATAGTGACTTAAAGGTCTTTTGTTTTCTTTAATGCCCATGTATTTAATGAGAAGACTGTAGCATGACCACTTTGGTTAATGAGGGAAAAATCTGCATAACTGAAAAACCCGAAATCTGTGTTTTTAACAAACAAGAAATGAATAGGATAGCACTTTGTCTTTGGCAGCGGTGAGAAAATCAGGTGGCCTGTAGTGAAGTGTCCATCATGGAAAATGGCTGGAGGTGAGAGAGGTTTCCTTGGTAAAACAAGGTTTGACTTTTAAGCACAGGAGATGGTGAGTGGGAGATGGGCAATGCATGGCTGTGTGCAGTCCAGTACTAAGACCTCATTTTCATTTTAGAAATATTTCTCAGATGGCAATGTGGGAATAGTCAGAGTCTCATTGATCAGCTGAAAGGTCATTTCACGCCCTGGACCATAATTCACCCATACTCCCTTTGACCTCTTTAGAAAACCCCACCCTCCTTTATCTCACACTATACTCTGCCCTTGAACATTCCATTGTCCATTTCTTGGCTGTGCACAAGCCTGGGCTGACCTCTAGGGTTGGGTTTCTTGGCTTTGCTCTTCTGGTGGTTCTATTACATTTGTTATTGATATTGAAAGGATTAGTATTTTGGGAAGTGTATTTGCTATGTGAATGTCAAACACATAATATATTGATATTCTTCTTTAAAGCATATGCTTTGTTCTTTTCTGAAGAGGAAATTTGACTAAAGGATTAAACACAGAGGTAAAACAAAACAAAACAAAAAACTAGAGTCAAACTCTCAAGGTTCAAACTCTAGATCTTTGGCTTTCAAGATGTGTAATCTTTCTTTGTTTCTCTTCATAGCTCAGTTTCTTCCTCTATAAGATAAAATACTAGCCATTATAGCATTGTTGAGATGATTAGAAGGAGTTAATATATGAAGTTTATTTAGAAGTCTTCAAGGCACTGGAAAAGTACTGTACATTTTAATAGTATTTGGAGCAACAGAATGTTACAGTGATTTCATTGTAGATTTTACGTTTATAATTTTAAATTTTGCAAATTATATCACATAGAATTTTCTGTAGTTTAATTCATTTTTCCATGATGGGCACTCATATACAATCTATAGCAAGTGTACATATATAGTGACTTAAAGGTCTTTTGTTTTCTTTAATGCCCATGTATTTAATGAGAAGACTGTAGCATGACCACTTTGGTTAATGAGGGAAAAATCTGCATAACTGAAAAACCCGAAATCTGTGTTTTTAACAAACAAGAAATGAATAGGATAGCACTTTGTCTTTGGCAGCGGTGAGAAAATCAGGTGGCCTGTAGTGAAGTGTCCATCATGGAAAATGGCTGGAGGTGAGAGAGGTTTCCTTGGTAAAACAAGGTTTGACTTTTAAGCACAGGAGATGGTGAGTGGGAGATGGGCAATGCATGGCTGTGTGCAGTCCAGTACTAAGACCTCATTTTCATTTTAGAAATATTTCTCAGATGGCAATGTGGGAATAGTCAGAGTCTCATTGATCAGCTGAAAGGTCATTTCTGTAATTTAGATATGTAGCAATATGTCCAGGAATAAGGTAGGAGAGAAATTATGAAGAAGTAGGATCTATAGACCTAGTTACTGATCCAGTAGAGAAAAGGAGAAAGATAGTAACCAATTTCTCAGGATCTATAGACCTAATTATTGATCCAGTGGGGAAAAGGAGAAAGCTAGTAACCAGTTTCTCAGAAGGGCTACTAAATAATTAACATCTCTTTTTATTAAATGGAAACTATAAGACGGGAAGCCAGTTTTAATATAGAGTAGTTGATTATAGATTTAGACGAGTTGAAAAATAAGTGACATAATCCTCGTTGCAAGCATAAACCATTCTCTTGATTGACCTTTGAACCTGACTCTGGCAACTGGAGGCACCTCACCCCTTTCCTTGCCCTTGGAACAAATAGTTTGCCCACAGTTTTGAGTCAAAGCCACTTTCAAGAACATGGACTTGAGAGAGCAAGATAATAATGAGACCATTTGGACTGAATGCATGACTGAACTTAGTTGAGGCCTCTGTTTATACATTTAAGATTCTGGCAGACCTGCAAAATCTACTCATCTTTGCAGTCACCCAAGACAAGTATTCTATGTACACTTAGTAAACTTGCCACCTACCATTCCAGAGTAGTCTACTTCATTCTTTTGGCCTTGTCCTCTATGCACAAAGTCAAACCAGCCAGATTTATTGTTGAGAGCCTTATTGTAGAGATAAGACACAAAGTGTGATCATGAAGCCACACAGTACAAAGCATAGCTGAAAAAGAACCAGAAACTTATTGTGAGGATGTGGAGACCAGAGACAAGCATTTAGGCAAACAAGAAGAGTGCAATGGAGGTAAGAATAAGCCCAAAAGAATAGGGAAATTGATTCTGATATTAGCATACCATAGTATTAAGATTTTAGATGTGGAAGCAGTTTTGGATTTTTAGATATGTAAAGGCCATAAGGTTGTGCCAAAAAAACATAAAGTCCCTATCACTGAAGGTAAGAGAAACGGGGGAGAGTCATGGAAAATGGCTGGAGGTGAGAGAGGTTTCCTTGGTAAAACAAGGTTTGACTTTTAAGCACAGGAGATGGTGAGTGGGAGATGGGCAATGCATGGCTGTGTGCAGTCCAGTACTAAGACCTCATTTTCATTTTAGAAATATTTCTCAGATGGCAATGTGGGAATAGTCAGAGTCTCATTGATCAGCTGAAAGGTCATTTCTGTAATTTAGATATGTAGCAATATGTCCAGGAATAAGGTAGGAGAGAAATTATGAAGAAGTAGGATCTATAGACCTAGTTACTGATCCAGTAGAGAAAAGGAGAAAGATAGTAACCAATTTCTCAGGATCTATAGACCTAATTATTGATCCAGTGGGGAAAAGGAGAAAGCTAGTAACCAGTTTCTCAGAAGGGCTACTAAATAATTAACATCTCTTTTTATTAAATGGAAACTATAAGACGGGAAGCCAGTTTTAATATAGAGTAGTTGATTATAGATTTAGACGAGTTGAAAAATAAGTGACATAATCCTCGTTGCAAGCATAAACCATTCTCTTGATTGACCTTTGAACCTGACTCTGGCAACTGAGGCACCTCACCCCTTTCCTTGCCCTTGGAACAAATAGTTTGCCCACAGTTTTGAGTCAAAGCCACTTTCAAGAACATGGACTTGAGAGAGCAAGATAATAATGAGACCATTTGGACTGAATGCATGACTGAACTTAGTTGAGGCCTCTGTTTATACATTTAAGATTCTGGCAGACCTGCAAAATCTACTCATCTTTGCAGTCACCCAAGACAAGTATTCTATGTACACTTAGTAAACTTGCCACCTACCATTCCAGAGTAGTCTACTTCATTCTTTTGGCCTTGTCCTCTATGCACAAAGTCAAACCAGCCAGATTTATTGTTGAGAGCCTTATTGTAGAGATAAGACACAAAGTGTGATCATGAAGCCACACAGTACAAAGCATAGCTGAAAAAGAACCAGAAACTTATTGTGAGGATGTGGAGACCAGAGACAAGCATTTAGGCAAACAAGAAGAGTGCAATGGAGGTAAGAATAAGCCCAAAAGAATAGGGAAATTGATTCTGATATTAGCATACCATAGTATTAAGATTTTAGATGTGGAAGCAGTTTTGGATTTTTAGATATGTAAAGGCCATAAGGTTGTGCCATGGAAAAGAAGAGGAGCATAAAGTCCCTATCACTGAAGTGTGAAAAACACTGGAAGGTCACAGCTCTAGAATATCTTCAGGGAGCAGAACTCAAAAGTACTAAAGATGAAGGCACACTGTAGTTGTTTGAATATCTAATGGGACACTGTGGCCATATAACATAGGGGGAATTGTTGTACAAGACTCGGACAGTAGAGGTTAAGTGAGCAAGGTCTGGGCCTAACAGATACATTTCAGTACACAATTTATAGCCATTGGCTATGCTGGCCAGAACATGGATGTAGAAACTCCTTAACACACTGAGATAGAGGGCTAAGACAACGATTGACATGGTCATTCAACTGAGATCAAAACTGAGCTGACAAGGGACAGTCCAGGCTACATCTGATCTGGGCAAAGGAAACACCTTGAACAATTACCCCTAGAGACCTCAGTGGCCTCTGTTGCCTTTGTGGACATTCTGTGGATTTTCTACAGCAGCTTTTTTCTTAGGAGTTTTCACTGTGACAGATCCTCCTGAATTCAAGAAAGAAATCTGCCTAAAGCCAGTGAATTCACTCTTTCAGATTAAAATTTCTCTGGGATTGGAGTCAGAACATAAACTTAGAATCGATGGTCCACTTCTGATTAATTCTGCCCCCAGATTGGTTATGTAATCCTAATAATGTGATTACTGATCACTGGGATATCTTGGAGCAACCATCAATGTCATCACTAGAAATCAAAGATACTGGACACTCTTCCAAGAAAGCTGCTATCTGGGTTCATGGGGCCGATGAAAAATCTAAGAGAAACCACTGTTAGAGTTCCTGAAGGACCAAAGGAAGCAACAGAGAAGGCAGAAGGATATAGAGACCATTATGGTACCTATGGGACTTCCCAGGTGGCTCACTGCTAAAGAATCTGCCTGCCAAGCATGAGACCAGGGCTAGATCCCTGGATCAGGAAGAGCCCCTGGGAAAGGAAATGGCAGACCACTTCAGTATTCTTGCCTGGAAATGCCATGAATGGAGAAGCCTGGCTGGCTACAGTCCCTGAGGTTGCAAAACAGTTGGACACAACTTAGTGACTGAACAACATGGTATCTTTATCATCGTGCCCACTTGGGGATGATCTTAATATCTGAAAATGATGGCTGTTTTCTGATAACTGACACATCTACCTTTTTCATGCTGCTTTCAGCTTTCCTTTAAAGATAGGAGTTCCAGTCCTCATTCTCTACTTAATCAAACAAATGGAGATTTTATTATTTGATCATTCATTTTTCAAAGAGTAATAAGAATATTCTTTTTCTTTTTAATTCTTTCTGTTGGACAAAATATAAATAAAATAACACTGATAACTTTCAGTTTTTCTTAGTTGCTTTTTTTCGCATCAAACAATTCACATACTATAAGACCATGCAGGGAGAAATGATAATTTCATGTATATAATTTAGAGTTTTCTGTATCTTTCTGAGATCATGTTATTGCAATGATTAAAAGCAAGAACTCTGGTCCCAGACTGTCTGTTAAAAATCTCAGCTGTATCACTGCCAGTTTTATATATATATATATATATATATATATATATATATATATATATAATTGATTTAATTTGACTTCAGTTCCCTCTGAAATAAAGTGGAGTTTGCAGTAATAGATTTATTTTGTGAAATTAATTTGAAGATTCAGCGTAATACATTAACAATAGTGTCTGAAAAAAATAAGCATTCAACAAACATTAGCCCTTAGTGTAAAAATGGATACTTCTATATATTGATATGTATTTTAGCAAATATAATTTTCAAGTGGCTACTCACTTTCTATTCATGATGTGTTACCCTTTCAGATGGGATAAATTGGATAGCTAGCATCATATCAACAGACTTATTATTATATAAATTTCTTTAACTTGTGAACATTATAACAATTTTTCCACTGATCTCTTCATTTATACTTTTCTTCCAAAACAAGCTTATACGGCAACAGAGAAGGCAGAAGGATTAACCTTCTATGGGACTTCCCAGGTGGCTCACTGCTAAAGAATCTGCCTGCCAAGCATGAGACCAGGGCTAGATCCCTGGATCAGGAAGAGCCCCTGGGAAAGGAAATGGCAGACCACTTCAGTATTCTTGCCTGGAAATGCCATGAATGGAGAAGCCTGGCTGGCTACAGTCCCTGAGGTTGCAAAACAGTTGGACACAACTTAGTGACTGAACAACATGGTATCTTTATCATCGTGCCCACTTGGGGATGATCTTAATATCTGAAAATGATGGCTGTTTTCTGATAACTGACACATCTACCTTTTTCATGCTGCTTTCAGCTTTCCTTTAAAGATAGGAGTTCCAGTCCTCATTCTCTACTTAATCAAACAAATGGAGATTTTATTATTTGATCATTCATTTTTCAAAGAGTAATAAGAATATTCTTTTTCTTTTTAATTCTTTCTGTTGGACAAAATATAAATAAAATAACACTGATAACTTTCAGTTTTTCTTAGTTGCTTTTTTTCGCATCAAACAATTCACATACTATAAGACCATGCAGGGAGAAATGATAATTTCATGTATATAATTTAGAGTTTTCTGTATCTTTCTGAGATCATGTTATTGCAATGATTAAAAGCAAGAACTCTGGTCCCAGACTGTCTGTTAAAAATCTCAGCTGTATCACTGCCAGTTTTATATATATATATATATATATATATATATATATATATATATATAATTGATTTAATTTGACTTCAGTTCCCTCTGAAATAAAGTGGAGTTTGCAGTAATAGATTTATTTTGTGAAATTAATTTGAAGATTCAGCGTAATACATTAACAATAGTGTCTGAAAAAAATAAGCATTCAACAAACATTAGCCCTTAGTGTAAAAATGGATACTTCTATATATTGATATGTATTTTAGCAAATATAATTTTCAAGTGGCTACTCACTTTCTATTCATGATGTGTTACCCTTTCAGATGGGATAAATTGGATAGCTAGCATCATATCAACAGACTTATTATTATATAAATTTCTTTAACTTGTGAACATTATAACATATTCATAATTACTCTTCCACTGATCTCTTCATTTATACCTGGTGAAAGATTTAGGATTTAAAGCTAAATCCTTTCGAAAGAGATTTAGGCAAGAAATTGGGATTAACTCTAAATATGATGAATAGACTTCTCAGTCTCTATAAAGCAAGATTTTCTCTGACATCTATTATAAACCATAGGAAAACATTTCTCCCAGACATTTTCAAAGAACTGAATAGCTATGTGTTGAATGATTATTGTGCAAATAGAAAATATAAGAAAGGATACTGTAATTAGTAGTAGAGTTAAAGGTCTTATACACAACTAAATGTACTTTCATAAATCCACTCATGGAGAAACCATGATTGATTTTAATGGGCTAGGAGGAAGCTAGGGTACTTTTTTGAAAGATTCTAAGGGGACTACCAGATCCCAATGCAATTTGTGGAGATAACTATTAAGAGAATATCTGTTTGGAAAAATATCAAAGGAATTGAAGTTATGCAAAGTAACATAAATAAGATAATTCTTTTTTTTTCCTTTTCCCCATCATGTCTCATTATTTTTAGTTTATATTTATTTTCATCCATCTTTTTATTGTTTGGCATGTGTGAACCTCCAGTTTCAGTGGCCTCTCTCACTGCAGAGCACCTGCTCTGGGAGCATGCACTCCAGAGCACTGGCTCATAATTGGATGCATAGGTCCAGCTGCTCTGCGGCACATGGGATCTCCGGAGATCAAACC
This sequence comes from Tragulus kanchil, assembly GCA_022376925.1. Classification (NCBI taxonomy): domain Eukaryota; kingdom Metazoa; phylum Chordata; class Mammalia; order Artiodactyla; family Tragulidae; genus Tragulus; species Tragulus kanchil. The sequence continues at coordinate 226,861,522 of JAIOJX010000028.1, read as the reverse complement.
TCTGTCCCTTGCACTGCAAGGAGGACTCTTTGCCACTGCACTACCAGGGAAACAAGACAAAATAATTCTTAAGGTATCAGCTTACAAATTAAAACCCAAGGAAACAAAATGAGTCTGTCTGGAAGAAATACATTCTGGAGTTACGTAATTGCTAGCTATTACATAATTTTCAAGATGTCTTTATAGAAACTGTTTCTTAAACATCAGACCCGTGCTCATCAATGGAGGTTTTGGGTCCATTGTCATTATGTGTAAAATTTTGAATTTTGCTCCTTACTATTGTCTAGAAAGGCAGGGAGGTAGCCATAAGGTAGCACAATATGTATTTTTAATTTAATTAATGAATATTTATTGAACATCTAAAACATACCAAGTACTCTCTTGGAGCACAGATACTGATTTGTATGATTCATTACCTGGTGAAAGATTTAGGATTTAAAGCTAAATCCTTTCGAAAGAGATTTAGGCAAGAAATTGGGATTAACTCTAAATATGTGAATAGACTTCTCAGTCTCTATAAAGCAAGATTTTCTCTGACATCTATTATAAACCATAGGAAAACATTTCTCCCAGACATTTTCAAAGAACTGAATAGCTATGTGTTGAATGATTATTGTGCAAATAGAAAATATAAGAAAGGATACTGTAATTAGTAGTAGAGTTAAAGGTCTTATACACAACTAAATGTACTTTCATAAATCCACTCATGGAGAAACCATGATTGATTTTAATGGGCTAGGAGGAAGCTAGGGTACTTTTTTGAAAGATTCTAAGGGGACTACCAGATCCCAATGCAATTTGTGGAGATAACTATTAAGAGAATATCTGTTTGGAAAAATATCAAAGGAATTGAAGTTATGCAAAGTAACATAAATAAGATAATTCTTTTTTTTTCCTTTTCCCCATCATGTCTCATTATTTTTAGTTTATATTTATTTTCATCCATCTTTTTATTGTTTGGCATGTGTGAACCTCCAGTTTCAGTGGCCTCTCTCACTGCAGAGCACCTGCTCTGGGAGCATGCACTCCAGAGCACTGGCTCATAATTGGATGCATAGGTCCAGCTGCTCTGCGGCACATGGGATCTCCGGAGATCAAACCTCTGTCCCTTGCACTGCAAGGAGGACTCTTTGCCACTGCACTACCAGGGAAACAAGACAAAATAATTCTTAAGGTATCAGCTTACAAATTAAAACCCAAGGAAACAAAATGAGTCTGTCTGGAAGAAATACATTCTGGAGTTACGTAATTGCTAGCTATTACATAATTTTCAAGATGTCTTTATAGAAACTGTTTCTTAAACATCAGACCCGTGCTCATCAATGGAGGTTTTGGGTCCATTGTCATTATGTGTAAAATTTTGAATTTTGCTCCTTACTATTGTCTAGAAAGGCAGGGAGGTAGCCATAAGGTAGCACAATATGTATTTTTAATTTAATTAATGAATATTTATTGAACATCTAAAACATACCAAGTACTCTCTTGGAGCACAGATACTGATTTGTATGCATTCATGTTAAACCACTTTAGTTGTGCCCTACTCTCTGCCAACCTGTGCACAATAACCTTCCAAACTCTTCTGTCCATGAGATTCTCCAGGCACAAATGCTGGAGTGGGTTGCCATGCCGTCTTTGAGAGGATCTTCCTGACCCAGGGATTGAACCTGAGTCTCCACCACTTCTGCACTGGCGGGTAGGTTCTTTACTATTAGTACCACCTGGGAAACCCAATGATGGTTCACATGTATTTAAATTATTAATTTCAACAGATATTTGAAGCTGACAAAAATGATAATATTGCTCATACTCTTTCATATTAAACTTCTCATTAAGGAATTTTGACTTGAAAAGTAAATATTAAAAGATATTTTAATTAAAATTTGGGTGAACTGATAAACATGCTGGAAATAAGTTTGTACTCTGACAAAGGACTTTGAGTATGGGTTAATTTATTGACTTTCATTTTTTTATTTATATAAACTAGTCTAAAAGATCTGAAGATAAGATAAAACAACACCACCAACAAGAAAAAGTGTCCTATGTCATTATTTCTTCTCTAAACCAACTTGATTGAGGAATATATAGCAAACAATAAAATACACACATTTTAAGTGCTTAGTTTGATGAAATGTATGCATCTGTGTTATCCGTAGGCTTCCCAAGTGGCACTGACGGTAAAGAACCTGCCTGCCAGTACAGAAAATGTAATAGACTCAGGATTCATCCCTGGATTGGGAAGATCCCGTGGAGGAGAGCATGGCAACCCACTCCAGTATTCTTGCCTGGAGAATCCGATGCACAGAGGAGCCTAGCAGTCTATAGGGTTGCACAGAGTAGGACACTACAGAAGTGACTTATTATGCACGCATGTACTATCAGACTTATAATCACCATGTAAAATATTTCCATCACTTCCAAAATGTTTACCCGTCCCCTTTTCAATCCCACTTTTCTTCCCTTCTGCTCCAGGCAAACAATTTACTCCCTGTCCCTATAGATTAGGCTTGCCTTTAAAGAAATGGAGATTATTTATTGCGTATGCATAATAATTAGCAAAAGAGAAAACATTCAATTATTAAAATATGTCATTTTAAAAGTCATACTGAGGGGCTTCCCTGGTGGTCCAGTGGGTAAGGACACCGCCTTGCAGTGCAAGGGGCGCCAGTTCGATCCCTGGCCTGGGAAGATCCCACGTGCCACAGAGCGGCTGGACTGATGTGTCCAATGACCGAGCCGGAGCTCTGGAGCGCATGCGCCCAGAGCCGGTGCTCTGCGACAACAGAGGCCACCGTGATGGGAGGCCCACACGGGCCAAAGAACAAAGATGGATGAAAATGGACAAATGAAAGACCAATAGATGTGGCCCGCCTACTCCCCTCCATCCCCTCCCCACCCCCCTGAAATTAAAAAATAAATAAATCTTTAAAAAATAATAAAAAAATAAAAGTCATACTGAGAATTCTAAATTTTGTACAGAATGGTTTCATAATAATTGAAGCTTTACAATCACAAAGGATGGTCAGTGACTTTGTTCAGGAGTTTAGATCTACTGGAAAGGCTCATGCTATGTTTTTCCCTATGTGATTAACCTTTCAGGGCTAATTATGCAGAATATGTGAGAAGGAAAATCATAGATATTAGAACAGGAAGGCATTGGAAACAATAGATTCTAAAGATAGACAAAGAAGCTGAAAATGAACCCCTCAAAACCTGACCTAAAATCGCTTAGTAAGAAGGAACAAGTGGAAGAGGAAATTGACTCCAGTAAAAGTACTCAAACTGTGTATTTTGGAAAATAAATTAAATGCTCATTTCTTTTCCTCTTGGGGCAGTGGAATTATATATTTCTAATGCTATGCTTTCTTTCCCATAATAATCTGCCACTCTTAGTCTCCCATGGTAGTCATTTGTATAAACTTATTTTACATTGTTTAGCTGAAATAATCATAGCAATACTTTCATTACTGTTTGACCCTTTCATGTTAGGAATCCACACACCTTATAAATGCCTCTACTCTGGTGAGTGCTTACTGGTAGGCATATGGCCATTATGACCTTATGATCCAATGCTGGCCGAACTCCACAATTATTTGATAATAACGCCAGCTCCAAGCTTGCATTTATGGAGGGTTTAAATGTTACAAAGCACGTCATACACATACAGAGTTTCACAATATCGTCTCTAATTTTCTGAAATAAGAAAGCTGAAGCTAGGGATTGGGTGAAGGATTTTCCTGAAGTCACAGAGGTGCAAGAGATAGAATGAGGAGAATTAGAACATTACTTCTGACTTCTGGTCTAGGACTTGACTCACGGCTTCAGTAGATGTTTCCATCACTTTCAGTCATGTCTAACCCTGTCTCCCCCAAATTTCCCTCTCCACTCATTAGTTATACATCTCTATGCTCTCCTCCTATTTCTATGGGGTGACAAGTTAATCCTAGTTATTTATTGATAAATATTTTAAATATATTTGAATAAGTGTTCACGGATATCAGTCTGAATATCCCGCCATGGAAATAATTTATTTTCCTTTTTTCTCTGCAGTTGACCTTTGAGATTGACTGTACTTCTTAGCCAAATATGGCATTTATTTATGTTTTTGAAATCCATAGCAATATTTATGGCTGAACATGATCCAACATTGATTTTAGGAGTAGGAGAGGCTTGGACTACGTCTGGGGTAAGATAAACTCTGCCTGACATCTTTGTCTCCATTTCTTCAGGGGTCAGGCACTGCCCTCCACTCTTATTTTCCTGAGGCCTCTTATGTCCTAAGCAATTTCATTTAAGCAACAAATGGAATTTCCTTCTGGCCTGTCCAATGCCTATTTGGAACTTTCAACTTTCTGTCTGTATTAATTCCTTAACTCTCTGTCTCTCTCACAAATCACAATAGACAAATGGCATATTGATTTAGAGTTCCTATAAAATTGAAACAGCCAAAAAATCTTAAATCAACCTGTAGAAGAAAACTGTTCCGAAGAATAGCTTACATAATCAGCAGACTATATGGGAGTAAAAGATAAAGGTAAATTTTGGAAGTCTAAGACACTGAGATTTGGAAGAGACATTTTTTCTTTTTTTTTTTTTTACTCTGACTTAACCCACATTGTTCTGATTCTTAATTCTACTTTAATATAACTTTTTAAAATATGTTTTTTAATTAAACATGGCAAATAAGATTATTTTCCTTTTTTCTGATATATTATTTTCATATTAACTTTTTTTTATAACATTAACTCATAGAAAAATCAATAAAGCCTTAAATATTTGAATTGTGTGCTCAATAAATATAATTTTGTCCTATCAGTTGAAGATATTGTTATGTTGTAAAAGACCTGATTTTGGAGTAAAACAACCATTTTTTTTTTTTCAAAAATAGAAGGAACGAAAAAAACAAGGATGCTCAAACATTTAAAATATTGACTTTAAGGCATCAGTAAATTTTCAGCAACAGACCTTGAATGATGCTGAACCCAAGAATACAGAACATACTTTTAAAAATATGATTATTCTAGCCATATAATAGGTCCAGTTGATCCTTAAAATGGGTTTTAACTGCTTGGTACACTTATTCTATGTTTTTTTCAGTAGCAATTACTACATTTCTATATAATTCAAGGTTGGCTGGATCTAGGCTGTGAACATTAATATGGAAAAAACACTCAACAGGAAGGCCAACTGCAAATTCTATGCAGATTTTCAATGGCACAGAAGGTTGGTACTCTTAACCCCTGAGTTTTTCAAAAGAAAACTATATATCAAACATTTTAATTTTGCTTTAAATAAGATTCATCTCATAATTTTGTTGTTTAGTCACTAAGCTGTGTTTGACTCTTTTTCAGCTCCCTGGACTGTAGCCGATACCAGATTCCTCTGTCCATGGGATTTCCCAGGCAAGAATATTGAAGTGGGTTACCATTACTTCTCCATAGGATCTTCCCGACCTAGGGATTGAACCCTCACCTGCTGCATTGGTGGGTGAATTATTTGCTCTTAGCCACCTGCGAAGCCTCATTAGTTTTAGTGTTTATTTTTAAGAACAAATAATTCTACTGCCATTTTCATGATATATTCTGGAAATCTTTTGTTTAAGCTCATGCATTCCATCTGTGTTATTTGGCAAAAACATACCTCTTTTTTGTGAAAATCATTGGCAGGTCTGACCTTGTCCAATCTTACTCCTTTTGTAAGGTTCTGCTGACAACTCAGAACCTGGTAAGTTATGACCAAACCATCGTCATGATGCACGTTAGAGGACAGGAGATAAGAGAAGCAAGTTTAAATAGAATTTTTCATAAAGTTTTTAAGTATAGGAAAAAAAAGAAAAGAGAAGAAGACCTGATCCTTCTGCTGTGATTGTTGTTAGCTACTTCCTAAGTCTGGATGTAGCTTCTGACAGGTTGCCTATACTAAAAAAGAATTTGAAGAAAAAGGAAAAGATAGATTTCTGTTGAAACTACTGGAATTTTGATGAGTAAGGAAAACAATGTTGAGAAGATCAGTGTCTATATCAGTTGAATGATTAGAAAGAACTGTAATATAATGGTGTACTGTCTGACCTTCTAAGAAAATGGAACCAGAAAACTGCCTTCTTCTATCAAACACAAGCAATACTTTAGGCAATTTGATCTAGTTGATTATAAATCTATGAGTTGAGATAAAATTTAACTGTTTGTTGTGTAAGGCATTTCATGTATTGTTATCATTATTAGCATAATGATTACTATATGTTCTCTTTATTTTACACAAATGAGAAAAACGGGGAAACATACTTTATTAAATTCTAAGTGAGAGATCAAGAAAATAACGTAAAGAATCCTTGGAATTTGAGTGATATATGTAAGAGTAAAACTTGACCACCTAAAGGAAAACTAAATTTTAGTAGAGAATAATAATAACTTGGCCAAGAAATTCTTTACTGCCTGAATTCTTCGCTTTTGTCTTTTAATCTCTATTGCATTCATTTTTACTATTCAGATATGATTGTGCTGGGATATGTGTGCTTATATTCTGAAATTTTCAGTTGTCATTCACATTATAATCTGTGGCATCTAAATACTGTATATGTAATCTATTGTGAATATTTCAGAATTCTGGGCTACTGATACTGCATTCATGTTTGAGATGGTCTTCTGTAAAAAGCACTCAGGAGTGTTAACCCACAAACTGAAATACCCTATGTGACTGGATACATATATTGTGACTTACTTGCAGTTTGAGGAAATAATCTAAGAGGTAAAATGCTATTTGTATGCGTGGTTCTCTACATATTCCCCCAAATATGTGTACCTTTAAGTGCACTTCTACAGAACATTATCAATATATCTAATAGAAGACCTAAAGTGTTTGTATATAAGATGAAATCATCAATTTTAGTCCTAAAAGTTGTTTTAAAAGTTAAAATTTCTCAACAACCTAAACTCATTCTGTAGCTGTTCTCTAAGGTGCATATCAAATATTGCTGCATTTTCCCTTAGCCTTTAAAATACTTTAAATATGTTAGATTTCATTATGTTAATCACTTGCATTGACACTTGTATCTTCATCAGAATTATGCTTCTCTATCTTTTCTTTTTTTTTTCAGTTTTTTTGAATGTTGAGGTTTTTTTGTTTACTTTTTGCTTTTACAGAGTTTTGTTGTTTACAGATATGCATAATCCCAGATTAGTCATATGTATTTCCCTGATCCCTCCCTCCTCTGTGCCCTTCCAGTCCCATCCCCCCATCCCCCCACTCCCAGGCCGTCCTATAGGACCCATGTCTATCTTTTCTTAATGTTATGATAGTCATACATTATTTCAATAGTTCCATGGTGGCATTAAAAAACCTGCAGAACACTCCCCAAAGTTTGTTTTTAATTAAGATTCTTTAGGAATTACATAACTGAGCATAAGCTCATAATATGGACATCTGCCAAGAATTAACAATAGTTATGTTAGTGAACTATGTTGCTTAGTAACAAAAGCAATAATAGCATTTTCACAACATTTTAATAAGACAAATTGTCCCAAAGTTCTCATAACCAAATATATGGCAATAATACTCACATTTATTACATAAACACACTAGTGAAATATGTACTTTATCTTTGGTCTCTATGTTCCTTTTGTATATTTTGCCAACTTTCCACTTTATCCTGGAAATGTGTTCTATGCGACAGTAGGCATGAAATGGAGAAGTATACACGACAAAAGCAAAATTTCAATGATTCTCTGGATAAACTGCTTTTTAAAAATGGTTTGAGATGGTCTTCTGTAAAAAGCACTCAGGAGTGTTAACCCACAAACTGAAATACCCTATGTGACTGGATACATATATTGTGACTTACTTGCAGTTTGAGGAAATAATCTAAGAGGTAAAATGCTATTTGTATGCGTGGTTCTCTACATATTCCCCCAAATATGTGTACCTTTAAGTGCACTTCTACAGAACATTATCAATATATCTAATAGAAGACCTAAAGTGTTTGTATATAAGATGAAATCATCAATTTTAGTCCTAAAAGTTGTTTTAAAAGTTAAAATTTCTCAACAACCTAAACTCATTCTGTAGCTGTTCTCTAAGGTGCATATCAAATATTGCTGCATTTTCCCTTAGCCTTTAAAATACTTTAAATATGTTAGATTTCATTATGTTAATCACTTGCATTGACACTTGTATCTTCATCAGAATTATGCTTCTCTATCTTTTCTTTTTTTTTTCAGTTTTTTTGAATGTTGAGGTTTTTTTGTTTACTTTTTGCTTTTACAGAGTTTTGTTGTTTACAGATATGCATAATCCCAGATTAGTCATATGTATTTCCCTGATCCCTCCCTCCTCTGTGCCCTTCCAGTCCCATCCCCCCATCCCCCCACTCCCAGGCCGTCCTATAGGACCCATGTCTATCTTTTCTTAATGTTATGATAGTCATACATTATTTCAATAGTTCCATGGTGGCATTAAAAAACCTGCAGAACACTCCCCAAAGTTTGTTTTTAATTAAGATTCTTTAGGAATTACATAACTGAGCATAAGCTCATAATATGGACATCTGCCAAGAATTAACAATAGTTATGTTAGTGAACTATGTTGCTTAGTAACAAAAGCAATAATAGCATTTTCACAACATTTTAATAAGACAAATTGTCCCAAAGTTCTCATAACCAAATATATGGCAATAATACTCACATTTATTACATAAACACACTAGTGAAATATGTACTTTATCTTTGGTCTCTATGTTCCTTTTGTATATTTTGCCAACTTTCCACTTTATCCTGGAAATGTGTTCTATGCGACAGTAGGCATGAAATGGAGAAGTATACACGACAAAAAGCAAAATTTGGAAGAGATAATTTTAGAACTGAACAATATATTTTCTGGAATAAAAGGACTTTCAATGATAGACTTAATAGCTAAATAGACATGGTAGAGGAAAGATGAAAGAACTTTACAATATATCAATGAAAATTATCTAAGATAAAACATGATGAGAAAAAATAAACAGGGACTTGTTTGTTCAAAGAGAAAAACACGTGTGTAAATGGAATAGTACAAGGATAAACAATTGAGGTCAAAAATATTTAAGAAATAATGCTTAGTGTTTCCCAAATTTGATGAAAAATATATACTTGCAAACATAGGATGCTCAATGGATATCAGGCAAGAAAAAAGGAAAAAAGCCTAATGTAGGATACATAATATTCAAATGGTTGAAAGCCAAAAATAGTTTTGATATGGAAAGTACTAAGAGAAACCTAGTGCATTACACAGAAAGAGAAAAACTTTGTTCAATGGCTGAATTTCTGATGGAATCCTTTGTGGGCAAGAAAAGATGGAAACAACACCTTTAAAGTGATTAAAAAAAAATAAAGGAAAAAATTCAGACAACACAGGATTCTGTACCCATCCAAAACACTCTTCAATAATGAAGTGGAAAAGAATATTTTCAGGTAAAAGAAAACCAGAGGAATTCATTGCCAATAGATCTATCAAAAAAGAACTGTTAAAGGGAAATTCTTCATGCTGAAAGAAAATAATAGATGAGAAAGGACTATGTTCTTAGAAAATAAAGAAAAATATCTGATATCTAGATATGTAAAAAAGAATATTTTTAATTTTGCAATTTTCTTCTCAATTTTGATAAACATGTATGTATTCATACATCTATATCTATATTTATATCTGTATATCTATATTATACCTCTGTTTATCTATGACTATATTTCTATAAAGCATAGTGTTACAGGTTTATTTGTATGTAAATTTAGTGCAAAAACTGTAACAAGATTTTAATTTTCTGGGCAAAATAGTACAGAAATATACTTTAAAGTGTATTACAATACATAAATAAACTTAAATATATAAAGATTTAAGTTTACACATTGTAATCCTTAGTCCAGTGTTAAAAAATAAAAATATTATAGCTAAAAAGCGAACAGAAAAATATAAATGGCATTCTACAACACATTCAAATAATCCAAAAATAACATAAAATAGAATCAGAAGGACAAAAACAGAGCTGGAAAGCAGAAAACATAAAAAAAATTAATCAAAAAACAATCATGTCAATTACATTAATTGTTAATAGATTAAGCAGTCCAAGTAAAAACAATGTTTTCATTACTAAAAAAATAAAACCAACTACCTGCTATCTTATATTTAAAGAAAATTTTAGTTTAAAAGTAAAAAAAGGGACAAAATATATGTATGTGTATATAATCCAAAGTTTAAGCATATGATTGTTATATTAAATTTAAAGAAAAATTTTCAAGACAAAATGTGATACCAGAAAATGAGGGAAATTTCATAAGTGATAAAAGATCATCAGAAATTCATAGTAATCAAAAATATCTATGAACTCAGTAATAGAAATTTCAAAAGCATGAGGGAAAAAAGCTAAGAAAAGATATGGGCAATATCATGATAATATTTGGAGATATTAGCACCCCTTTCTCAACAATTTATGGAATAACTGGAAATAAAAGTCATCAAATTAGTAAGATATAAATGATATTTTCTACACTGTCAACCACATTTACTTAATTGAAGTTTAGAGAATAAAGGCAGAATATATATTCTTTTCAAACTCAATGATTCATTTACCAGGAAAAACTATTCTTCACCATAAAAATATTTTTTGAAAATGTTTAAAGCACAGAAATCATACAGAGTATTCATTGATAAGAAAGAGTATTTAAGTCTGATGGAATTGAGTTTGAAAAAAAAAAAAATAATATAGTTAGGAATACCCCTAATACTTGAAATTTACTTATAATTAACCCATGATCAAGAAGAAGTCATTGAAAAATTAGAATACATTTCAAATTGAATACTAATGGAAATATGTATCAAATTTGTGGGATACAGCTAAGGAAATGCTTAAAAGGATCTTTATAGTTCTATAATTTATATATAATATATATATATATATTTATTATAGATCCATACATATGCATTATATAATTGCTTTTATAAATCTAAACATGATTGCTAAAAATGAATAATTGAATCTTTCTGATTAAATGTTTAGAGAAAAAGATAGGTTAAAGTAATTACAAAGACCAGTGTAAAGATAAAAGGCATCAATGAAAAAGGAAATGCACATATGATAAGGTAAATTAACAACAAAAACTGTATTCTTTGAAAAAAAATTATTAATGCAGATAACCCCTAGCAAGTTTGATGAAGAGGAAAGATACACATGGAAGAGGCTTTGTAAATAGAGATACTGTATGTTTTTAAAAAGACTATAGAAGAATATCATTTACAGCTGCATGATAATACATAATAGCAACTTAGATGAAATAAATCATGCGGCAAACACTGCTGTGAAAGAGAGTTTCACTCAGGTTATTATGATCAAAACTTGCCTCATCCCGCTTTCTACTCCAAAGCTTTTGTTACTCTTTAGCTCTCTCACACTCCTGCATGCCAGAAAATGCAAGCACACTACCACCTATAGGACAACTCTCGACCAGTGGGTAATGAGGAACAAGAGCCATTGGATATGTATTCTACTTTTCAGGTTTTTTCAGATGACAGCTATGGAAAGCACTCACACACCAATTCTCGAACGCCTCAGTGCATCTCTGTGGAATTGTCTCCATCACTGACAACTTAATTAGAAATTCTGAAATTGGCTTTATCTTTTTCCCTCTCTTATTCTTCCTAGTTCTCCATTCCAGTTGCCTGACATTAAGACATAAACAAACTTTCCATAAAAAAGGCAGATCTCAGTTTCAGATTTCTGCAGAAAATATGACATCAGTGAGACCAGAAACTTTAGGAAATATCTGGAAAGTAGCAACTGGAATTGAAAGTGACAGGAAATTAGAAAAAAAGAAAAAGAGCAGAATAATCATTTGTTAATGATCTCCAAATGAATAACTCACAACAGAAGGATATTTTCCTTCTCACTTTTCATATTCATCAGGACTCGGATGTAACTTTTACCCAAATTATCTTTACTCAAGAAGATATTTGGAGGGAATATTTTCTCTCTGATATAATGAGAGATGTCATATCACAGAAATAAAGGAAGTATATCATTCTACTTACAGTTTATTACACAAAGCTTGCCACATGACTGTACTGAGTTCAGTTGCATAAAATACATAATCCTACAGTAGGAAAGGATTACAAATACCAGTGTAAAGATAAAAGGCATCAATGAAAAGGAAATGCACATATGATAAGGTAAATTAACAACAAAAACTGTATTCTTTGAAAAAAAATTATTAATGCAGATAACCCCTAGCAAGTTTGATGAAGAGGAAAGATACACATGGAAGAGGCTTTTTAAATAGAGATACTGTATGTTTTTAAAAGACTATAGAAGAATATCATTTACAGCTGCATGATAATACATAATAGCAACTTAGATGAAATAAATCATGCGGCAAACACTGCTGTGAAAGAGAGTTTCACTCAGGTTATTATGATCAAAACTTGCCTCATCCCGCTTTCTACTCCAAAGCTTTTGTTACTCTTTAGCTCTCTCACACTCCTGCATGCCAGAAAATGCAAGCACACTACCACCTATAGGACAACTCTCGACCAGTGGGTAATGAGGAACAAGAGCCATTGGATATGTATTCCACTTTTCGGGTTTTTTTCAGATGACAGCTATGGAAAGCACTCACACACCAATTCTCGAACGCCTCAGTGCATCTCTGTGGAATTGTCTCCATCACTGACAACTTAATTAGAAATTCTGAAATTGGCTTTATTTTTTTCCCTCTCTTATTCTTCCTAGTTCTCCATTCCAGTTGCCTGACATTAAGACATAAACAAACTTTCCATAAAAAAGGCAGATCTCAGTTTCAGATTTCTGCAGAAAATATGACATCAGTGAGACCAGAAACTTTAGGAAATATCTGGAAAGTAGCAACTGGAATTGAAAGTGACAGGAAATTAGAAAAAAAGAAAAAGAGCAGAATAATCATTTGTTAATGATCTCCAAATGAATAACTCACAACAGAAGGATATTTTCCTTCTCACTTTTCATATTCATCAGGACTCGGATGTAACTTTTACCCAAATTATCTTTACTCAAGAAGATATTTGGAGGGAATATTTTCTCTCTGATATAATGAGAGATGTCATATCACAGAAATAAAGGAAGTATATCATTCTACTTACAGTTTATTACACAAAGCTTGCCACATGACTGTACTGAGTTCAGTTGCATAAAATACATAATCCTACAGTAGGAAAGGATTACAAATACTTATAAAAACTGATAGACATTCAACACAGTAAAACACAGATAAAAGCTAATAGTATAACAATAACAAACTCAATCAACTATTTGGTCACAGGACGACTTTTAGACTTAAGAAATGTTAATAATAATACTCTCCAAATGTAGTATGAGAAATTTTAATAAACGTAAAATAGATACCGCAGTTTCAGAAGTGAAGCTTTACTTCTTTTTAGAGGTTATTTTTTCTATAAAAGAGATTTTTTACAATGAAATTATTTATATCAAAAATAATAGCAACAAAAAAGCCTTAGCATTGTACATTTTTCTTACTGCTTTAACAGTCCCAAGATTTATAACAAAATTGCTTATAAAATTTATTTTATTTTCTTAAACTAAAAGTCTTTGATTGGTGAAGTGTAATTATATAAGATGCTTTCCCATAGAAATAAATTAGAAATAACATTTGACGAAATATATTTGTGGAGCCCACAAGTAACACTTGAATGCTAAAAACTTGCAATATTAAATTGCAATCTATCTCGTTGATGGCACTGATTGCTGATAACATCTGCAGTAGGATTTATGCATTCTCATAAGTTAACTAGTTTTCTGAGTGAGTTTAAAATGTGCTTATTTTTATAAGAGAACATTCTAGAAATCTTACTGAAAATTTTCACTCTCAAACTTACATAGCAAATGATTACATTATTTTTGTACTGTCTATAATTCTATTGGTAACGCCACCTCAAATAATGCCAGAAAATCACCAGCTTGACCTTATAAAAACTGATAAACATTCTGACAGGTGTGAGGTGGTATCTCATTGTGGTTTTAATTTGCATTTCTCTAATAATAAGCGAGGTTGAGCATCATTTCATGTGCTTTTGGACCATTTGTATGTCCTCTTTGGAGAGGCGTCTCTTTAGATCTTTTTCCCATTTTTTGATTGGGCTGCTCATTTTCCCTGTGCTGAGTTGTGAGGTGGCTGGCTTTAGAACCTATCATAAAAAGTGAAGTAAGTCAAAAAGAGAAAGACAAGTATAGTATACTAACTCATATATATGGGATCTAGTAAGATGGTCATGATAACACACACAGTGAACTCATGAAAAAACAGAGAATAGACATAAAGACATTGTGGAGACCGAACAATGGGAGGGAGTAACATGGGAACCTATACTGTCATGTGTAGAAAAGATAGCTATTGTCATTGTGCTAGGGGAATAGGAGTACCTACAACCACTTGGAGCAATGGTCTGGAGGGATGGGGGGGGGGGGACCTGGGGGGGGGGGGGGCCAAGGGATATGCATCTGATTGATCTGGGAACATACATGTACAAAAATAAATAAATAAATAAATAAAAGAAAAAAAAAAAAACTGATAAACATTAAACTCAGTAAGACACGATGTGCCTGCATTGTATGAGATTAGTTTTCTGCTATATATCTGGTACTGATTTTAGTCAAACTGTTATGGAATTACAGATGTCATCATGCTCTTTGAAGACATGCAATTTCACATTTCCAATTAAGTACTCTAAGTTAGTAAACATGCAGATGTCAAACGGATGAAGCTTGCAAGTATTTACCTAAAATGATTTGTGGTATTAAATTAGCTGGTTGTCTTAATTTCTAACAGCCTTGTATATCTACTAGGAAAAGTGACTATTTATGTAAAAATAAAAGTATAAACTTTGTATCCACCACCAGAGAATGTTGATTGAGGCAAGCATAATTTTGGCTGAGAATACATTTTCATTTAATCATCTTGAAAGGCTTAGGGAAAATGCATGCTGCAGTTAGGTAAAGGTGAATACTTGAAACAGGGACTCAGAGTTTCTTTTGAGCCAGAAAAGATGGATAACATGTGTGACTACAAGCCATTTATTTGAGCATCGCACTTAATTATACTCCTTGGGGTAAGAAAAGACAGCATCCCATTATGTCTGCTCTACTATGATCTGCCAAGCACATATTTTTATATAATGGATTTAAAATGCCTCACAGATACTGCATAACTACTCCAGTTCTTCTCACCAGGGTGGGCTGGTCTGAATTTGATAATAGCTACTGTTGGGATCCCTACACTAATAATTTAAGTTTAGTTTAGTTTTGTTTTATAACTAAAGTCTGTTTTTCATTTGCAGGCGTAAGTTGGCCATCTGCTTTGGTGACAGAGAGGAGGTGCCCCAGAAAAGGGGTTCACAGACCAGGCAGCAGTGTTGAAAGCTTTCTAAATCAATTAGATTCATGTAAACATTACTTCCCTAACCCAGATGTGGCATTACTGATAATGATTTATTATGATTATTTTTATTTTCAACCCCAAAGCATAAAGGGTTCAAAATTACAGTTTATTTACTTCGCTCACTGTGCAGTCCCATTTGTCATTGTATTTTTCTAAGGTTCTGGTCTGATTATTCCAATGAGTGTGCCTGGCTGAGATACTTAATTTGTTTGAAAACAGTACTTCTAACACTGTCAGTATAATTGACCTCTACAAATAACAACAGAGAAGACCATCAGCTCTGTATTCTATCATTTACCTTTCTCATTGCCTCTAATTTCTACTTCTTTGAAAATAAGGGTTCAGGGGAAGTTTGTCTCCAGTTTGGGTGGAATTGGAAGCATGACCTTCCAGTTTGAAGTGGACTCTTTCTTGCTAGTTTCCATATCTACCTATCTCCTGGAATTGACTGGATTTAAATGAAAAACAAAATGTGTGATTTCTTGCAAAACAAAGAAGTAATGTTATTTGAAATAGCTACAGATGTTTTCAATGCACATCTAAATGGATCTAAATTTAATATGTTGAGAATCTAAGTCTGGACCTTGTAAACACATTTGTCTGTCAATGTGTTTGTTCCAGTACTTTCGTTGGATGAAAAGGAGGAGAGCCTCTTGGCCAAAGGAGGAGAGTATTTTAAGACATACTCATGTTTGATTTATTACTCACTCTACCAATCAACCTTTGATGAAAAGAAATTGCCAACATTTTTCCAAAGCTTATATTTAAAAATATATGTTAGTAAAATATATTTCAATGAGATGACAGAGCTAGACATTATGTGCAAAAATAATAGCAATTAGATTAAATTTATGGATTTATATAGTATAGTGAATATTATCCTGTAAAAAAAGAAATCATTATGCTTAAGTCAGCTTTGGTGGGGAATAGAAAATATCATCTTATAGTTTATATTTCTTTTATGCATTTCAAATGTATTTGTTGTCTTATGATATTGGCTTGCCAAGTATATTTTTAAAACTAAATGGTATAGAAATCTGAAATAGATTGTCATTTTTTAAAAATTTTGCAATACATTGTCTTGTCAGATTGAGACAACTTATTTTGTCAAAAAAATTCTGACAAATCCAGAGTATCAGCATCTGTTTTCTTAGATATGAAACTTAAAGCATCAAGTTATATAATAGAGACAACTTATTTTTTACTTCAGTTTTCATTTAAGGGAGAAAAGTACAAATTAAATTTACATGTTGTATTTGTGAAACCTACAAAATATTAAGCCTGTAGTGATTAAACAATAATACTTATTAGAAGACCACTTCATGTAATTTCATAATGCTGTTCATCAATGTAACAGAACAGTAAAAAATTACCATTTGGATCACATGAAGAAAACAAAACAATATGAATAAATCAAAATATGAAAGTAATTTTAAAGTGATAAATTAGTATTTCTGTAACTATTTTATCTTTTGAATATCGGGCATATTCAATCTTAATACACTTTTAAATAAACTTGAATTTCGTTTACAAGATTGAATCAATTGCAGTATACAGATGGGGTGTTTGAGATGTTAAAAAAGCATTAATGAGGGCAAAAAAAATTTAAGATACAAAAATACGAAAGAGATACTTAAATAAAATTGAGTGATAGTCTGGATTCTATATGGATATTTGATTAAATATATTTAGCATGAAATGGAATAGCATTCTTTATTAGAATAAAATTTGAGTTTAAGTAAAAAATAGCTCAATACCAAAAGGGTTAAAGAATAGAGATATTATTTGGTTCCTAAAAATATGAGTCTGGGCTTGACTTAATCCACTGGTTCCGTCTTTTCTCTGAAATTCTTTTACCATTGCCTTTCTGCAAATGACAGCCTCTTTCTCAGGTTCTTAATAGTTCCAGGCCAATATTTAGGTAAGTGAAGTCTGACGAAGAGTGAATTACTTAGCAGTGGGTCTCCTAAGAGAGAGAAGAAGAAAAACTAAACTAAACTGAACTAAAAAGAATGAGAAGAATGGGAACAATAACAACAGCAAAAAATCACATTTCCCCAATATTCCCTAGCACACTTCTCTCACATGCCTTTGGCTAGAAGGATCACATATCTTCCTGCCTAAACCAAATCCTGTGACCAGGTTAATGCCATGTGATGATTGGTTTCAGTCTGATTCCAGTGAGAACCAATCAGAGGTAAGGACTCTAGTACTTATTTTAAGATAAACCAAATCATATATACAAACTGGGAACATGCTTGACATCCTGAAAGTTCTTGATATGTTCAGGAGGCGTAATTACAGTTGATTTCTAATCTCTAATACTTCAATATTTAATCAAGTAAAATTTTAGAAAATTGACAATCCATCAGTAGCATTTCTATACCACCATTTAGATTTAAAAAGGTGCTTGGCAATAATCTAATCACATGATTATTTGGGCGGAGCTGGAATACTTCATCTATAAGTTTTGTAATACTGATTCTCTGTGGAATAGATATATATAAATTTTCCTGAAGTATAGATACACCAAGAAAAGTATATATGTATCTTTGTGCATGTATATGCAAATGAATTTTGTTATTTTTTATTTTTTTTACATGCCCATTTCTCTCCAGCTACAGACAGACATGAATAAGGACTATGTTAAAACGGGCATATTCAATCTTAATACACTTTTAAATAAACTTGAATTTCGTTTACAAGATTGAATCAATTGAGTGATGGTGTTTGAGATGTTAAAAAGCATTAATGAGGGCAAAAAAATTTAAGATACAAAAATACGAAGAGATACTTAAATAAAATTGAGTGATAGTCTGGATTCTATATGGATATTTGATTAAATATATTTAGCATGAAATGGAATAGCATTCTTTATTAGAATAAAATTTGAGTTTAAGTAAAAAATAGCTCAATACCAAAAGGGTTAAAGAATAGAGATATTATTTGGTTCCTAAAAATATGAGTCTGGGCTTGACTTAATCCACTGGTTCCGTCTTTTCTCTGAAATTCTTTTACCATTGCCTTTCTGCAAATGACAGCCTCTTTCTCAGGTTCTTAATAGTTCCAGGCCAATATTTAGGTAAGTGAAGTCTGACGAAGAGTGAATTACTTAGCAGTGGGTCTCCTAAGAGAGAGAAGAAGAAAAACTAAACTAAACTGAACTAAAAAGAATGAGAAGAATGGGAACAATAACAACAGCAAAAAATCACATTTCCCCAATATTCCCTAGCACACTTCTCTCACATGCCTTTGGCTAGAAGGATCACATATCTTCCTGCCTAAACCAAATCCTGTGACCAGGTTAATGCCATGTGATGATTGGTTTCAGTCTGATTCCAGTGAGAACCAATCAGAGGTAAGGACTCTAGTACTTATTTTAAGATAAACCAAATCATATATACAAACTGGGAACATGCTTGACATCCTGAAAGTTCTTGATATGTTCAGGAGGCGTAATTACAGTTGATTTCTAATCTCTAATACTTCAATATTTAATCAAGTAAAATTTTAGAAAATTGACAATCCATCAGTAGCATTTCTATACCACCATTTAGATTTAAAAAGGTGCTTGGCAATAATCTAATCACATGATTATTTGGGCGGAGCTGGAATACTTCATCTATAAGTTTTGTAATACTGATTCTCTGTGGAATAGATATATATAAATTTTCCTGAAGTATAGAGACACCAAGAAAAGTATATATGTATGTTTGTGCATGTATATGCATGAATGTATGTGTTCATCTATTTTCCCAGCTAATATGCAGTTTCTGTTTTATTTCTTGCCTAATTCTCTAATTCCACTGGAGGTAGCCACTATTATCAGTCCATGCATATACCAGACTTTTATACAGACAGACATGAATAAGGACATGGATGTAACTGTCTATAAGTATCCAGATTAAGTCCTTTAATCCAAACAGGCTGAGTCATGAAAAGTTGTTTGTTTACAGTTTTGTATACTTTTCTTGTCCTGGCAAAGCTTCCTAGATTTACAGCTCAAAGATAAATTGTTCTTTGAAGATATACAATATTAGTTTGGCCTAATTTTCTTTGTAGTTGGGTCTTGTCTCAACAACCTGTGTCCTACAAGTCTGGTTACTATCATGACTATGATTCACCATGTCTAGTTGTTGGCCATGGCATTATGGAAACTTCTGAGTTGGTACCTTGTGATGACCCATGTGCTGTTGACCAGGTTTCCTGTGGTCTAGACAGTGGCCCAAGGGAAAGTTAATCTTTGTTAATGTCTATTGCCTGAGCCACAGTATGTAAATATTGCTTATTTGGTACTTATTCAAAATTATCTCTAAAACATCTTTTCAATATGTTTGTGTGTGTGTGTGTGCACTCAATTGTGTCCAACTCTTTCTAACCTCATGGACTATAGTCCACAGGATCCTCCGTCAATGGAAATTTCCAAGTAAGAATACTTGAGTAGGTTGCCATCTTCTACTCCAGAGTTTGAACCTGAGTCTCTTGCATCTCTTGTACTGGCAGGTGGACTCCTTATCACTGTGCTACCTGGGAAGCCCTGCTATATTAGAGTCATCATTTAATAAGTTATAACCCTGGAAATTTAGTGTCTGTTTCTTATTCAGTAAGGCATATTTTGGAAAGCATCTCATTAAGTAAAATATTTGTCATTGTATTATATTTAGTTTTCATGTAACACAGTCATTTTTGAAGCATAACTGTCACTCAGATAATTTTGTCTGAATTGCATCTAATGCCCAAATACGGACTCTTTATAAGATGGTAAAATCTGCTAGCACTCTATGTGTGGGGATTTTTTATTTGAAATATTTTTTTGACTACTTCTACTGGTCTTTCATTTATTTATTTTCATCCATCTTTATTCTTTGGCCTGTGTGGACTTCCCATCACAGTGGCCTCCCTTGTCGCAGAGCACTGGCTCTGGGCAGTGTGCTCCAGAGCTGTGGCTCAGTAATTGGACACATGGGTCCAACCACTCTGTGGCACATGGAATCTTCCCAGGCCAGTGAATGAACTGGCGCCCCTTGCACTGCAAGGTGGTGTCCTTACCCACAGGAGCACCAGGGAAGCCCTGAAATATTTTCTTTTATAACAAATATATTTATCTGTGTCAGTTCAGTTCTTCTACCTATTAATGTGCATCTACTTATCTATCAGGGTTTCCAAGGTGACTCAGTGGGTAAAATATCTGCCTGCAATGCCAGAGACCCAGGTTCAATCCCAGGATGGGGAAGATCCCCTAGAGGAGGGCATAGCAACTCACACCAGAATTCTTGCCTGGAGAATCTCATGGACGGAAGAGACTGATGGGCTATAGTCCGTAAGATTGCAAAGACTCAGACAAGTCTGAAGCGATTGAGTACGCACATGTACACTTATCTTTCATTCTCTCCATCTTTATTTCTCAACAAACCATTCTAAGAAAACCTAAGATAAGCCTATGCACTGATTTCACTGTCATATTAGATCTGAATCATTCACTCACAAAACAACTTATTGCAGGTTTCCCTAGTGCCTTGAGCAAATAATCAATTGACCGTAATTTCACTTAAATAATTCCTTTCAAGAATATTGCATTTCAACAATAACTTAGTATATTTCAAGATGCCATGCATATTTCCGGGGTAAAACAAATTGGCCTTTTGGAATGTCAGCTAAGTAGATTGATTGATAGGTAACATACAAGTACACCTGTTCAAGTGATTATTTTAAGCACTTAAAAGTTTATGTTGTTCCCATTATTGCCATGTCATATCAAGATGTGTCATTTTTTCTTTTTTTTAAATCAAGGAGCTATTATAGCTTCCTTAGTCATAACTACACTGAAACTCTGAAACTCCTAACAATTGTATTAGTGCTGAATCATTCCCTTTATAAAATAACTTATCGTTAAATTTACCTAGTGCCTTTTACAATCCATTTAGGAGTTAAGAGTTTCTTATTATTGTGTGAATTCCTGTAATACTCTTGGTGGAATATCCTCCACCTTCTCCTTTTGCTGGTGGAATACTGGGAAGAAACCCCTACTTAATAGTTAGGTACCTACCATTTTCTCAGGAATCCCTTCCAGTCACATAAAATAGAATTAGAATGGGAAGAAGTAGAGCAGTTTAGCCGACTAAATGCCAAGCTAAGACAAGGAGTTAGATTCAAGCCTCAGAGAGGTGTCACAAGCCTTTGGAGTATGTAAAATGCTGGAACTGAACCAGTGACAAAAGTCCTAGTATTATCAAAGAGAGTCTTCTAATGATATTGTAGCTTTAAAATTTAGAATCAACATTTATGGACTTCCAGACAGTAGATCAGCAAAGAGATTGGATGGTTTCATTCAAACAACTGACTCCAAAAGAGCAGAGCTTCCCAAAGGCTCTAGGGCATGGGGTTTTATCTTTATTTCCTGTTATTCAGTTATTACACAAATGGACTAGGGAAAAGATTGACCTTAGCTCATATAATCCACTATTTCTATTTACAATAATTTTGGGAGAGATAGAAACATGTTTCTTTACTTCCTGTTTTGGGGCTTCCCCGGCGGCTCAGACAGTAAAAAACCTGCCTACCATGTAGAAGATGTAGGAGATACAGGTTCAATAACTGGGTTGGGAAGATCCCCTGGAGAAGAAAAAGACAATCCGTTCTGGTATTCTTGCTTGGAGAATCCCACGAACAGAGGAGTCTGGTGGGCTCCAATGCATGGGTTCATAAAAGAGTCAGACGCAACTGAATGACCAAGCACACACACAGACACACATTTCCAATTTAGAGTAACAAAATATTGCCTTTGTGTTATCACTTCCCTTACTAGAATATTTTCTGTCATAAGCTTTATGATCTGGCATATAGGGTGTTGCCAAAAATTTTGTTCAGGTTTTTCCCACATCTACTGGAAAATCCTGAATGAAATTTTGAACCTACTGCCAATTTGCCAATCTTCTCAGCTGCCCACAGTCACAAAAATATTTTCTTTATGTTGGGCTGCTTTGCGATAGTTTCAGTATTTAATATAAGAGGAATTTGCTCTCAGTTTTATAAAAGATAGCGTCTCATATTGGTAGTTTGTCCCCCTACCCCTTTGCAATTCCTGTAAAACAAACTGGCACCCACAGTTTCCAATATCCAGTGGCAATTAGTCATTACTGTTTTAATTACCTAAAGGACACAATTCAAGCTCCAGCAAGTTTTGTCTCCCCCACATCCATTGCAATATAATTTACTGTATTGGCAAGCTCTCTAAATATTTGATCATCTAGCTCATATGGTTCATCTCCTTGTTTCTGGAAAATTAAAATTTGTTTTAGAATTTCTCTCTTCATTAATTTGAAATAATAAGATCTCATTAACTATAAGTGATGATGTGCAGTGATCAAATAAGAAATACTTCACATTTCAAAATTGGTCACATTAAAATCTAATCATTGGAATCTGCATGCAAATAAATAACTTCACATTTGTTACAATTATCCTGATAGGCCTGAGACTTCTGATTTCAATGACAATATTCTTTTATCCTTACCTCTGCCACCATGTGTGTTGGCTGAGTTTGTGCCTCAAATGCAGTCATCCTGAGAAGCCTCATCTTTACCTGGGCCTGAATTAGTTTTGTATTCTAGATGCTGAGCCTCGGTCTGATGATAACTATAAGGAGATAAGACCTGAGTGGGATCTTGCTCTTGAAAGTATTTTGAAAATCTTGGAAGTATTATGCATGTGAAATAAACAAATAGAAGTAAATAGTTGGTGGACAGAGGTCAGCCTTTGGTGGTTTTAAAACATGGCCACCAAGTATTTGAAGCACTTTCATCAAGAAGTATGAATATATTATTTCCACTGAATTTGGGCAGATGGCAGCCACAACTAATATAATATAGGAGAGGATGCTACACTTTCTAAGTTATATAAGAAAATGGTATTACAAAGAGCTAGACAAAACTGAGGACACATTCACTAGAAATACAGATTTTTATTGGTACTGACATTGATGTTTTTCTTGGGAAAATCCTCCCAAAGTAATTATGATCTGGCATATAGGGTGTTGCCAAAAATTTTGTTCAGGTTTTTCCCACATCTACTGGAAAATCCTGAATGAAATTTTGAACCTACTGCCAATTTGCCAATCTTCTCAGCTGCCCACAGTCACAAAAATATTTTCTTTATGTTGGGCTGCTTTGCGATAGTTTCAGTATTTAATATAAGAGGAATTTGCTCTCAGTTTTATAAAAGATAGCGTCTCATATTGGTAGTTTGTCCCCCTACCCCTTTGCAATTCCTGTAAAACAAACTGGCACCCACAGTTTCCAATATCCAGTGGCAATTAGTCATTACTGTTTTAATTACCTAAAGGACACAATTCAAGCTCCAGCAAGTTTTGTCTCCCCCACATCCATTGCAATATAATTTACTGTATTGGCAAGCTCTCTAAATATTTGATCATCTAGCTCATATGGTTCATCTCCTTGTTTCTGGAAAATTAAAATTTGTTTTAGAATTTCTCTCTTCATTAATTTGAAATAATAAGATCTCATTAACTATAAGTGATGATGTGCAGTGATCAAATAAGAAATACTTCACATTTCAAAATTGGTCACATTAAAATCTAATCATTGGAATCTGCATGCAAATAAATAACTTCACATTTGTTACAATTATCCTGATAGGCCTGAGACTTCTGATTTCAATGACAATATTCTTTTATCCTTACCTCTGCCACCATGTGTGTTGGCTGAGTTGTTTGTGCCTCAAATGCAGTCATCCTGAGAAGCCTCATCTTTACCTGGGCCTGAATTAGTTTTGTATTCTAGATGCTGAGCCTCGGTCTGATGATAACTATAAGGAGATAAGACCTGAGTGGGATCTTGCTCTTGAAAGTATTTTGAAAATCTTGGAAGTATTATGCATGTGAAATAAACAAATAGAAGTAAATAGTTGGTGGACAGAGGTCAGCCTTTGGTGGTTTTAAAACATGGCCACCAAGTATTTGAAGCACTTTCATCAAGAAGTATGAATATATTATTTCCACTGAATTTGGGCAGATGGCAGCCACAACTAATATAATATAGGAGAGGATGCTACACTTTCTAAGTTATATAAGAAAATGGTATTACAAAGAGCTAGACAAAACTGAGGACACATTCACTAGAAATACAGATTTTTATTGGTACTGACATTGATGTTTTTCTTGGGAAAATCCTCCCAAAGTAATACTGTCCTTTGAGAATATGCACAAGTATGAGGAGAAATAGAGTGAATTTTTATCTCTCCTTTGTCTTTGCTAAATAATCTGAGGTATCTTTTTAAAAATGACCTATTTGATTTGATTGTCAACATCATCTTGCATTATAAGAACTGTAATGGTACTCATTAAAAACATGGAACTGTCTTCAGTTAACAGAGACTGAGCATTCAAAATGACTTTTGGAAATTGCACTCCAATGGAAGAAATGTTATTTACACAGAATATGAAAAAAATTGGAATTGCACAATGCTAAATCTTCTTCAGAATGCTAAGTATTGGCATAAATAAAAAAGTTAAGTTCTTTTGGAGTAATCAGTTGTAATAACTCCATTATAATTACTATAGATTGATTTTACTTCACTAAAAGCAAAATCATCTTCAGAAATGACTGTCTATAAGTCACAATCAATAAATCACAACCAAACTCTGTAAAAATATGAAAAAAAAATCAAAAAATTAATGAGAAAAAAAAATCACATTGCCCATGATAAATTTCATACTGGTTTCTTGAAACACTGTTTTTTAAGTCATTATTTTCTTTCTTCATCTTTTCTCCACTGGGAACAGTGTTATATTTGTCACTGAAGAAAAAAAGAAAAACTAAAAGATAATTTAGTTGTGTCATGTTATATTACAAATTCTTTACAAATTGAATAAATGCATATCCATTTAGATATATACATGCTTTCCTGTTGGTTCAGATGGTAAAGAATCTGCCTGCTATGCAGGAGACCCAGGTTCAGCCTCTGGGTTGTCCTGAAGAAAGGAATAGAAATTCACTCTGGCATTCTTGCCTGGAGAAACTCATGGACAGAGGAGCCTGGCTGCCTACATTCCATGGAACTGCAAACAGTCCAACATTACTGAGCAACAAAGCATATATATATAAAGCTGTCTTCCCCAAAATGCATGTTATATTAGGTCATTTTAAAAATTAAGTAATATAGAATAGCAATAGCATGAAAGGAAAATAAACCTACAAATGACTGGACATATTATGTGTTTAAATACAAATTTCAAAAATGTTCACTTAGTTGAAAGAAAAACAATATGTTACAGGCTAATGAATAGATCAAAACCCCCCTCATTTTTAATCTTGTTTTCATCACTTTTAACAGAAACTTTAGAAAGTTTTCTAATGTTTTGATCAGTCCTTTCACTACAAAATGGTCCTATTATCTCTCAGGGTTGTAATGAGAGTTTATGAAGAGCATAAGTATAGAGTAATTTAAAAATTAATGTCAGATTTTTTTCTTCCCTTGGAGCAGGGTCAAAGTCTTATATTAATCCTACTTACGTACTTTAGTGACTTTTAAATAGAAGACAGGAAGTGAATGCTTGTAATTCAACTTACAGAATTTTAGTTGGATATCTTAAGCAATTCCCACTTATATTTTTAAAGCAAAAGGGAAACATAACATCATAATAGAGAGTATACTTAACATTTTAGTGTTAATAGATCCATTTTAGTCTAAAAAATTAGACATCCTAGTAGGATCATTGTAATGTAGAGAAGGAATATTTGTAAAAATGTAATATATATGAAAAGTAAATAAAACATAGCATAATTAATTAAAAAGTGTTCTTCCTTTACCTTAACCCTGACTTAAGCTTGTGAAATATAGCAGATGGTACAGACTCATAGACTATGGTTAATCAATTCTATGTTGGAAAAGAAGGTTACTAGTAGTTTCTATATTAATTATTCTGCTTTTACCATAATATAACTGTTTTTTAATAATTATCACTTTTACTTAGTGTTTATGTATTATGTCCTTATCATATAAAACATCAACTTACAGTTCCATTTACCTTCCCCCAATTTCCTGTATTTGAGAAACTGTACATTTTTTTTAATTTTCAGGTTGTTTGTTCATTGATTCATTCATTTAAAAACATTTAGTAAGTACACATTTTATATTAATCACTCTTCCAGGGGCTAGAAATGCAATAGTCAACAGCACAGACTTGGTGTCTCTGTAAAGCTTTAATTCTGAGGAAAATTAAGCAGAGAGTGGAAAGTAAATGAAATAATTATAGCGTGAGATGACAGATAAATCTTTATAGAGAGTATTGAAGTACCATTTTGAGTGCATAGTTGAACATGATCTCTCCTAAGCTTTTACATTTAATCAGGGACATAAAGGTGAGAAGGTAGGATCCAGGAAAAGACTAGAATCATAGAGCATCCCCCATAAAGGAAGCATCAACCATGTAGCAGTATCCCAAAGGTGGCAAAAGCATGATGATCCGAGGCAAAGAGCAGAAATTTGAGGTTCAAATTCTACTGTCAAAATTGTGTCTTTGTCACTCATTTCCAGGTCATGTACATGTGTATTTGGCATAAATCCCCATGCTTACCTGCTTTCACCTTGTCCACTACAGTAGAATAAAGTTTTCTTTTTTCCTAGTAACTTAAGGAAAAGAACTAGTCTCTCATTGATCAGAACTGATTCACGTAATTGACTGAACATTAGCTATCACCTGTTGCTTGGAGCAGATACAATAAATCTAATCTGGACTACATGAGATGAATGATGGAAAAGCATGGGCAAATTTAGAGAATACTGTGCCAAGTGAAATAAGTAAGAGAGAGACAAGTGCAGTGTGACTTTATTTGTATGTGGGATTTAAAAATCAACACAAATTACCAAACATAACAAAATGAAAACTGAGTCTCAGATACAGAGAAGAAATAGATGGTTGCTCGGGGGGCGGTGTCAGAGGAGGGAGATAGATATGTAAGGGAGGTGATGAGGTATAAACTTCGAGTTACAAAATCAACATCATGGGTATGAAATGTACAATGTTAGGGAATGCAGTCAATAAAAATGACAGTCATTCACAGAAAGATGATACCCAGGAAATGAGAAAAGTTTTTTAAAAAGTAGGAAAAAGTATAGCGAAGATAAAATAGCATATGACCTAGCCTTATGGAATTTAGGGGCTGTGTCAATGGCATGAAGCCTGAAGAATAGTCTAAAAAGGAGTGGTCTGCTCTTAGGCATAGCTAGTATGGAGAGGTACCACAGAGTGGACACTTTCGTAAACAGTTTTGCCTTTGATTCTCCTTTGCAGTACTTCCTGTGCCTTGCAATTAAGTAAAACATTGTTTGTTCATTGATTCATTCATTTAAAAACATTTAGTAAGTACACATTTTATATTAATCACTCTTCCAGGGGCTAGAAATGCAATAGTCAACAGCACAGACTTGGTGTCTCTGTAAAGCTTTAATTCTGAGGAAAATTAAGCAGAGAGTGGAAAGTAAATGAAATAATTATAGCGTGAGATGACAGATAAATCTTTATAGAGAGTATTGAAGTACCATTTTGAGTGCATAGTTGAACATGATCTCTCCTAAGCTTTTACATTTAATCAGGGAAATAAAGGTGAGAAGGTAGGATCCAGGAAAAGACTAGAATCATAGAGCATCCCCCATAAAGGAAGCATCAACCATGTAGCAGTATCCCAAAGGTGGCAAAAGCATGATGATCCGAGGCAAAGAGCAGAAATTTGAGGTTCAAATTCTACTGTCAAAATTGTGTCTTTGTCACTCATTTCCAGGTCATGTACATGTGTATTTGGCATAAATCCCCATGCTTACCTGCTTTCACCTTGTCCACTACAGTAGAATAAAGTTTTCTTTTTTCCTAGTAACTTAAGGAAAAGAACTAGTCTCTCATTGATCAGAACTGATTCACGTAATTGACTGAACATTAGCTATCACCTGTTGCTTGGAGCAGATACAATAAATCTAATCTGGACTACATGAGATGAATGATGGAAAAGCATGGGCAAATTTAGAGAATACTGTGCCAAGTGAAATAAGTAAGAGAGAGACAAGTGCAGTGTGACTTTATTTGTATGTGGGATTTAAAAATCAACACAAATTACCAAACATAACAAAATGAAAACTGAGTCTCAGATACAGAGAAGAAATAGATGGTTGCTCGTGGGGAGGTGTCAGAGGAGGGAGATAGATATGTAAGGGAGGTGATGAGGTATAAACTTCGAGTTACAAAATCAACATCATGGGTATGAAATGTACAATGTTAGGGAATGCAGTCAATAAAAATGACAGTCATTCACAGAAAGATGATACCCAGGAAATGAGAAAAGTTTTTTAAAAAGTAGGAAAAAGTATAGCGAAGATAAAATAGCATATGACCTAGCCTTATGGAATTTAGGGGCTGTGTCAATGGCATGAAGCCTGAAGAATAGTCTAAAAAGGAGTGGTCTGCTCTTAGGCATAGCTAGTATGGAGAGGTACCACAGAGTGGACACTTTCGTAAACAGTTTTGCCTTTGATTCTCCTTTGCAGTACTTCCTGTGCTTTGTACACATTCACCAAGTGCTTCATGTTTTTCTGGGATACATTCGAGGACGATTCTCTCCTGCACCATCATCTTCTTATGCTTATTTGGGATTGCACTTGCTCTACTCAGTTGCTCCTTCAATCCAATGCTACATTCCAGAAATTTCTCCATGGTAGTGAAACGCATTAGTTGCATACTTTCTTGCTTTCCAGAACCACATTCTGGATTTACACGTTTTAAAATAAAATTTCCTTCCTTTCCACAGGATATTTGGAGGAAAGGAGGTTAATGTCTTTCCTCAATGTGCCACTTTCTACTACTAGTCTAAACATTATTTCTGTAAAATAATTTCCTGAAGGTTTTATATATTAAAAAATATCCTGCTGGTAATCATTTTCACCTTCAACCTGAAAATGGAAATTGAGTAAAATTAACACTTTAATAATGTGTTTTCTTTCAATTCATTGAACATTTAAAACATTAAAGGCAAGGCCAGCCCATTTATTATTTTCCAGAACATTTTGTATGATAATCAACCTATTTAAAGTAGCTCTCTCGATTCCTGGTTTTACCTAGAATTAACACTTTTTTGCCTTTGTACCACAATAGGAAGAAATTTCTTACAGTCTTATCTCATTGAAAAAAAGAATGTATATATGTATCCATTCTCTTACTATTTTGTTTTAAATTTTTGAAAAGGTAATAACTCCTTAACAGAGTTTTCTTTAAAAATTTAGGATTGAAAATGTCTTCAACATAGCTAGAGTAGAAGTTAGGATACGTGCGTCAAACAATGCTATGGTTCATAGCTAGTTATAATTCTGTGGGTAGATTCACTTCTCTGTCAAAAGGAGCTCATTTATAAAATCTCTTCATAATTTTTGCTTTTTAAAAATGCAGTCAATAAATGACAGTCATTCACAGAAAGATGATACCCAGGAAATGAGAAAAGTTTTTTAAAAAGTAGGAAAAAGTATAGCGAAGATAAAATAGCATATGACCTAGCCTTATGGAATTTAGGGGCTGTGTCAATGGCATGAAGCCTGAAGAATAGTCTAAAAAGGAGTGGTCTGCTCTTAGGCATAGCTAGTATGGAGAGGTACCACAGAGTGGACACTTTCGTAAACAGTTTTGCCTTTGATTCTCCTTTGCAGTACTTCCTGTGCTTTGTACACATTCACCAAGTGCTTCATGTTTTTCTGGGATACATTCGAGGACGATTCTCTCCTGCACCATCATCTTCTTATGCTTATTTGGGATTGCACTTGCTCTACTCAGTTGCTCCTTCAATCCAATGCTACATTCCAGAAATTTCTCCATGGTAGTGAAACGCATTAGTTGCATACTTTCTTGCTTTCCAGAACCACATTCTGGATTTACACGTTTTAAAATAAAATTTCCTTCCTTTCCACAGGATATTTGGAGGAAAGGAGGTTAATGTCTTTCCTCAATGTGCCACTTTCTACTACTAGTCTAAACATTATTTCTGTAAAATAATTTCCTGAAGGTTTTATATATTAAAAAATATCCTGCTGGTAATCATTTTCACCTTCAACCTGAAAATGGAAATTGAGTAAAATTAACACTTTAATAATGTGTTTTCTTTCAATTCATTGAACATTTAAAACATTAAAGGCAAGGCCAGCCCATTTATTATTTTCCAGAACATTTTGTATGATAATCAACCTATTTAAAGTAGCTCTCTGCGATTCCTGGTTTTACCTAGAATTAACACTTTTTTGCCTTTGTACCACAATAGGAAGAAATTTCTTAAAGTCTTATCTCATTGAAAAAAAGAATGTATATATGTATCCATTCTCTTACTATTTTGTTTTTAAATTTTTGAAAAGGTAATAACTCCTTAACAGAGTTTTCTTTAAAAATTTAGGATTGAAAATGTCTTCAACATAGCTACAGTAGAAGTTAGAATACGTGCTTCAAACAATGCTATTGTTGATAGCTAGTTATAATTCTGTGGGTAAATTCACTTCTCTGTCAAAAGGAGCTCATTTATAAAATCTCTTCATAAGGTTGTTGTGAGTCCTAATGTTATAAAAATGAAATATATCACAGCAACAAGCACATAATAGTATTTAGCCCATGTTTCAAAATTAACTTCACAAACAATTCATTAATTTGCAGCTGAAAAGTTTTATTTATTATGTGTTTTTCGTGCTTCATGGGAAAAACAATTAAAAATCTGATACGAAACCAGTGTATACAGTTCACATTCATTTTAAAAGCCTATATTCTGTCCATTTCATTTTTTTTTTTTTTATTTTCTGGCACTGCCTAAAAGCAGGTGATATTACACCATGAAAAATGAACTGGGTACTGAGTTTTTCCAGTTGTGAGAAAAAGGAAAGAATTTCCAACTTTTTATGCACCATGTATAAGGAAAATATTTTTACAACAGGTAAATATATCTGTGCTTTTAAACTACCATCAGGTGACGGATCTTGTTTGAAATTGTTCTTAAAATGATTGTGACAGTAATGGGAGCTCAGATAGTCAGGCAGGGATAACTTTTGACTATATGACTATTTCAATTATAGCTCTATTGCTTAATGTAAAGCAGGAAATTTTTTGCTATGATAAGAACTGATGGTATTTAGTATGAAACTGGCACACTAGTTTATACTCTGAATAGCAATACGCTCATTCTCATTTAATGTGTTCACTTAATACTGTTCCTTCTCTTTCCTAAACTTCAGCTTTGTCATTTCTAAATATGAATAGTTACAATCTCACCTCCTTATTTGTGTGTGTGTGTGTGTATTAAAAAAAAAATGGTTGGGGAGATAATCTGATTAGGAAGAAGAAACCCTGAATTTAGTGGCTTAAAACAATACAAATGAATTTTAATCAAATGTCTAAAATGGGTCAGCAGAACTGTCTTCTAAAACTTCTAAAGGAAAGTGCACTTTGCTGCTTGTCCGAACTTCTAGAGTCCTCTATATTCCTTGACTTCTAGCCTTACCTTACATTTTCAAAACTAGCAGCACACACCTTGGAATCTTTTCCTCAGTTTTTGTCATCCCATCATCTTTTTCTGATTCTCACTTTTCTGTCTCCCTCTTATTAGAACCCTTGAAATTATACAGGGCCTATCCAGACAATGTAGAAATTTTTCCCATTTCAAAATTCTTAACCTACACCTCCAAAATCCCTTTTGCCATATAAGTTTTTGGGGATTCAGATGTGGGCATTTAAGGCATTACTCTGTCTGTCACAAACCTTAAAAGATTCAAGTCTATCCTGCATCACTGAAACACATCCACCCCTTTCCAAGATCCTCTACACTTTAAGGTCCTTATGGTTTCATTTAAGTCTAGAATCTCATCTAATTCTCGTCATCACAAAGGCACAAATACCAGTATCTAAATCACCTAAATTAGGTATTTGTGACAGGATGAGATGGTTGGATGGCATCACCGTCTCAGTGAACATGAGCTTGGGCAAACCCCAGGAAATAGTGACAGGCAGGGATGCCTGGTGTGCTGTCTGGATAGCAAAGGGTTAGACACGGCTTAGTGACTAAACGGCAACAACAGTTAGAGGCAGAGCTCATTGTATGATCCATCTAGGGCAAGTACATTCCTCCTTGTATGAGAATCGGTGAAATAGAAAAATATCTGCTCCCAAGCTATAATGGTGTGACAATGATAGGGCAATAGTTATCATCAATGTGCCAATTCCCAAAGGGAGAAAGTAGAAAGGAAAAAAAAAAAAAAAAAGAGGTCACCAATTCAGAGTAATTTCAAAATCCAATTGGGCAAGCAACCTCAGGCTCCAAAGACTGTGAACAACCATCTGTGGTCTGGTTCTGCTCTCTGAGCCAGAGGCTTTACGTTCTGGCTCTAACCTTCACTCTAGGAATCTCTTTCCTTTTTTGGAAAGGTGAAGGGTAGTATGTGTTTGCAGCAGAGTAGTTTTATAGACTTATTTCCTACCAATAGAATCATGGGAGTCCAACAGTCTTATTTTGTCTCTCTGTTTCTTTCAGTCCAGGCTGGCAGTGTGACTGTTGGCAGAGTATTCTCAAGAGCCTTGTCAATCTCCCTTTGGTGTTTCAGAGACTCACTCCATTATACAAAATCCTTTCCATCTAGCCTTAACATTTTCAAAATTAGCAGCACACACGTTGGAATCTTTTCCTCAGTTTTTGTCATCCCATCATCTTTTTCTGATTCTCACTTTTCTGTCTCCCTCTTATTAGAACCCTTGAAATTATACAGGGCCTATCCAGACAATGTAGAAATTTTTCCCATTTCAAAATTCTTAACCTACACCTCCAAAATCCCTTTTGCCATATAAGTTTTTGGGGATTCAGATGTGGGCATTTAAGGCATTACTCTGTCTGTCACAAACCTTAAAAGATTCAAGTCTATCCTGCATCACTGAAACACATCCACCCCTTTCCAAGATCCTCTACACTTTAAGGTCCTTATGGTTTCATTTAAGTCTAGAATCTCATCTAATTCTCGTCATCACAAAGGCACAAATACCAGTATCTAAATCACCTAAATTAGGTATTTGTGACAGGATGAGATGGTTGGATGGCATCACCGTCTCAGTGAACATGAGCTTGGGCAAACCCCAGGAAATAGTGACAGGCAGGGATGCCTGGTGTGCTGTCTGGATAGCAAAGGGTTAGACACGGCTTAGTGACTAAACGGCAACAACAGTTAGAGGCAGAGCTCATTGTATGATCCATCTAGGGCAAGTACATTCCTCCTTGTATGAGAATCGGTGAAATAGAAAAATATCTGCTCCCAAGCTATAATGGTGTGACAATGATAGGGCAATAGTTATCATCAATGTGCCAATTCCCAAAGGGAGAAAGTAGAAAGGAAAAAAAAAAAAAAAAAGAGGTCACCAATTCAGAGTAATTTCAAAATCCAATTGGGCAAGCAACCTCAGGCTCCAAAGACTGTGAACAACCATCTGTGGTCTGGTTCTGCTCTCTGAGCCAGAGGCTTTACGTTCTGGCTCTAACCTTCACTCTAGGAATCTCTTTCCTTTTTTGGAAAGGTGAAGGGTAGTATGTGTTTGCAGCAGAGTAGTTTTATAGACTTATTTCCTACCAATAGAATCATGGGAGTCCAACAGTCTTATTTTGTCTCTCTGTTTCTTTCAGTCCAGGCTGGCAGTGTGACTGTTGGCAGAGTATTCTCAAGAGCCTTGTCAATCTCCCTTTGGTGTTTCAGAGACTCACTCCATTATACAAAAGGCTTATCTTCCCATTTTTCTTGGATAATCCCATTTCTATTTGTGGCTTTTGCTAGATGGTTGAGGAGATCTGTGAAATACTTGTCTAATCTCTCAAAGAGCCACATGTGTAATTGAACACAATCTGCTCTTTCAATCTTTCAAAGCACTAGGAAAAGGTTGTGTGACACACCTTTGGCTTTCTCTTTGGAGGCTTCTTGAGAGTGACTCTCTTAGCTCTACGAGAGGCAATCCAGATAGGCTGGGATTTTCTCACATCAAGTTCCATTTCCTTTCTCTTATATACTGCCTCCCTCAATCTCTCTCTTTCCTCTCACAGATTCCTGTAACTAACAGGAAAGAACTAGGCTCTAATTTTATCACGTCGCATAGAAATCTCCTCATCTGGATGTTCAAGTTCATTGCTTCCAAGTTCTGCATTTCACATAACTGTAGGACATAATTCCACTAAACCTTCTGCCACTGTATAATAAGGACCCTTTTCTTTCAGCTTCCAATAACATTTTCCTTATTTCCTACTGAGCTCTCATCTCCAGTGCCTTTGTTATTCACATTTCTGTCAACATTCCATTTGCGGTGATTTGAGTGTTCTCTAAAATGGGTGAACATAGATTTTCCTGAGAAATGTATGTTTTCCTAGGAACATATAATTAGTGTTCCCTGTACAAATTGCATTACCATTCTTCTTTTGTTTTCTTTTTTTATATTGCCTGGTTTTCTTTTTTTAAGTATATCATTTAACTAATACACTCCTTTGAAATGTGAATCCTTGTTTCTAAGTTATAGAAAATTTTCTTATATTTTTTAAAGTACTCTTCTTCTGAAACTATTTTATTTCTGAAATATTTCTGAATAACTGTTCAGTTATTGAGCTCCCTGGGTCAATCCTATAATTTTAAAATTCTTTTGTGTTTATTTGTATGCTTTTTTTTCTGAATTATTTCCTTCTATATTTTTTTCAGATTTTAAGAACTTTTTACTTATCATAGCTTTTAAACTTAATGATTGCATTCTGTTTATTCATTTGTACACACACTCTTCTATTTTCTTTCAGGGCATTACTTACATAATTTTAATTTTTCTGCAATGTGTATATTTTATGTAAGTTCTTTTAATCTACCTTTTGATATATTTCACTTTAAGCTGTTCAAATATACCTATGATCCTTATCTTCCATTCACAAGTGAAAATGTGACACTGAAAATATTCTTCAGATCCTCTGTGTGTGCAAATAGAGCTTGTGGATTAGTGATCTTTATTAAAGCAGTCAGGTAAGTTCAGTCTTTGCATCATGGTACCTCCAAAATATTAACATCAGTTTTCATTTTTTTGGAGGCCAACTGCTACTCCCAAAGAAGAATGCTGTAATCTGCTGGTAACCAAAAGAGAAAAATGGTTTTATATTGTTTTTTTTTTTTTCTTTTTTTGATTCCATAACAGCACCTAAGTCATAACCACCAAGGTGCTCCATGTTCCTTATATGAAAGCTACAAGGGTCCAGTCTCCCCAGAAAGTAGCTTTCCACTTTTTTAAAGGGATGAGGTTAGTTATTTGACTTTCAGTTTAGTCCATTCACTCAGTTGTATTCAGTTCTTTGTGACGCTGTGGACTGCAGCAAGCCAGGCTTCCCTGTCCTTCACCAATTTCTGGAACATGTTCAAACTCATGTCCATTGAGTCAGTGATGCCATCCAACCATCTCATTCTATCGGTCCCTTCTCCTCTTACCTTCTGTTTTCCCCGTATCAGGCTCTTTTCCAGTGAGTTGTCTCTTTGCATCAGATAGTCAAAATATTCAGCATAATTCCTTCTAATGAATATTCATTCAGCATAATTCCTTCAATTAATATTGATTTCTTTTAGGAGTAACTTGTTTGATTTCCTTGCAGTCTTTATTTGATTCTAAGAGGTTGGAAAGAGATGGGTAACTCAGATACCTGACATACATATTTTTACTGTAGGCCTGATTTCAGGCCCATATCATGCCGTTATCTTCAGAGGCATCTGATTTCTCCAACAGCTGATGTTTCCTACAGTCAGTTACAATTACTAGTAAATATAGTATGTCAGATTTTATGAAGTTAATCTTTCAATAGAAAAAAAGACATAAATAGAACTAATTATGTTCCACTTAAATAATCATTTTTTTTTCCAACGCCAAAACTAAGTATGTGTTCAATGAAAGCTGAGTGGCCACTAATTTTGAGACTTCTTTTTAAAAAAACTTTTATTAGAAATATTGAAATATAGTTTGATTCTAAAAGTTAAAAAACAGTCATTGCATAATGTTCCTGGATCAGAAGGGTCAATGTGATTAAAATGGCAATGCTTCCTAAATTCATATGGTGATATCACAATATTCTAATAAAATCTAATAAAAATGCCTCCATTTTTTATTTATACTGACAAGACAGTTACAAAACATATATAGAAAATAAAGAACTGAGAAGAGCCAAACCATTTTAAATAAGAATAAAGCTGGGGGAACTTAGAGTAAATTCCAGGTTGCCATGAATTTCAAAAGGTAGATTTCTAGTGAATACTGTCAGTGTGTTGCCAAATCTTAGTGGCGTTTCTTTTCGAGAGTCATAACCACCAAGGTGCTCCATGTTCCTTATATGAAAGCTACAAGGGTCCAGTCTCCCAGAAAGTAGCTTTCCACTTTTAAAGGGATGAGGTTAGTTATTTGACTTTCAGTTTAGTCCATTCACTCAGTTGTATTCAGTTCTTTGTGACGCTGTGGACTGCAGCAAGCCAGGCTTCCCTGTCCTTCACCAATTTCTGGAACATGTTCAAACTCATGTCCATTGAGTCAGTGATGCCATCCAACCATCTCATTCTATCGGTCCCTTCTCCTCTTACCTTCTGTTTTCCCCGTATCAGGCTCTTTTCCAGTGAGTTGTCTCTTTGCATCAGATAGTCAAAATATTCAGCATAATTCCTTCTAATGAATATTCATTCAGCATAATTCCTTCAATTAATATTGATTTCTTTTAGGAGTAACTTGTTTGATTTCCTTGCAGTCTTTATTTGATTCTAAGAGGTTGGAAAGAGATGGGTAACTCAGATACCTGACATACATATTTTTACTGTAGGCCTGATTTCAGGCCCATATCATGCCGTTATCTTCAGAGGCATCTGATTTCTCCAACAGCTGATGTTTCCTACAGTCAGTTACAATTACTAGTAAATATAGTATGTCAGATTTTATGAAGTTAATCTTTCAATAGAAAAAAAGACATAAATAGAACTAATTATGTTCCACTTAAATAATCATTTTTTTTTCCAACGCCAAAACTAAGTATGTGTTCAATGAAAGCTGAGTGGCCACTAATTTTGAGACTTCTTTTTAAAAAAACTTTTATTAGAAATATTGAAATATAGTTTGATTCTAAAAGTTAAAAAACAGTCATTG
This sequence comes from Tragulus kanchil, assembly GCA_022376925.1. Lineage (NCBI taxonomy): Eukaryota > Metazoa > Chordata > Mammalia > Artiodactyla > Tragulidae > Tragulus > Tragulus kanchil. Next base: position 226,823,887 of record JAIOJX010000028.1, on the reverse strand, counting down.
CATAATGTTCCTGGATCAGAAGGGTCAATGTGATTAAAATGGCAATGCTTCCTAAATTCATATGGTGATATCACAATATTCTAATAAAATCTAATAAAAATGCCTCCATTTTTTATTTATACTGACAAGACAGTTACAAAACATATATAGAAAATAAAGAACTGAGAAGAGCCAAACCATTTTAAATAAGAATAAAGCTGGGGGAACTTAGAGTAAATTCCAGGTTGCCATGAATTTCAAAAGGTAGATTTCTAGTGAATACTGTCAGTGTGTTGCCAAACTTCTTCAGTGGCGTTTCCCTGGTGTCTCAGAGAGTCATAAATATGCCTGCCAAACAGAAGACCCTGGATATGATTCCTGGTTCAGGAAGATTCCCTGGAGAAGGGAATGGCTACCCACTCCAGTATTCTTGCCTAGATTCCATGAAAAGAGCCCCGTGGACTACAGTCCATGGGGTAACAGAGAGTTGAACACGACTGAAAAATTAACACACACATATATTGCTATGAGTGGCCCATTTCTAATGAGATTTCGTTTTCAGTCCTAGGAGAGGATAGCCTCTTCTGTCAGTGTTTTATGTCATTGCTGGGGTGATAGCTCCTCCTTATGCCTGTTGCTACATTCTTTTTTTGTTTGTTTGTTTTTCTGGCCACTTCTATTGGTCTTTCATTTATTTATTTTCATTCATCTTTATTCTTTGGCCTGTGTGAACCTCCCATTGCAGTGGCCTCTCTTGTCGCAGAGCATCGGCTCTAGGCGCATGTGCTCCAGAGCTCCGGCTTGGTAGTTGGACACATTGGTCCAGCTGCTCCATGGCACATGGGATCTTCCCAAGCTAGGGATCAAACTGGCCCCCTTACACTGAAAGGTGGTGTCCTTACCCACTGGGCCACCAGGGAAGCCCATATATTCTTTAAAGTTCTAATTGTCTCTTATAAGTCAATCCCTCAATATTCCAATTCCCATGCTAATAATTTTTTATTAAAATTATACCATTCAAGTTATTGTGTGACTTCTGAATGATGCATTGCCAGAAAAACTTGTAAGTAAACCAATGCAATAGAATGTGTATCAGTAATAAAACCAAATAGACTTCTAACATATGGAAATATATTGCTAAATACTAAAACGTTATTCTAAGAGAAAGAGGACAGAAAAGAAAGACTACCTACTGTAGAATTTAATTTACATGATTCTGAAAAATGGAACTGAGCATGAATCATATCAAGGGTTGTGAGGGGAAATTGTTAGAAATCCACAAAAGGGTCAGTTTGAGGATGCAGCATATACTAAACTTTGTATAGTGATTCCAGGGCTTCATGTGTTTGTCCACAGATAGGATGACTAATGACGAGAATAAACTCTCATGTTTCTTCTGATTAGCTGCTCTTTTTCCCTCTTGGTATTTTTTAGTAGATATCCCAAACTGATGTCTTTAGGTGTCAATCTGTGTATCTATTTTTGTTCATTGTTTATAAGTTTTATTATATTTACTTGTCTTATTCTGTTTACTTGTTTCCTACTCAGGACAGTCTGCTATAATGAGTTTGTTAATAACTTGTTCCCTTCTAATTCATGAAAACTCTTTGTAATCTCGTTTTCTGGTACCATTATCCTGTCTAATAACTCTTCTCCCCACATTATCTTGCATTTTGTTGGGTTGTTGTCATATAATATGACTCAATCTACCCTATCTGGAAAAGGGACTAGAAACCCACTCCAGTATTCTTGCTTTGAGAATATCATGGACAGAGGAGCCTGGCGGGCTACAGTCTAGGGTGATCACAAACAGTCAGACACAACCGAGCAACAGAGCATGCACTCAATGTATGCTGAATATGGTTGGTTGTTCTGAGGGAGACGTGAACCAAAAAGAATGAATGAGTTCTTGGGGTCTTTTAACATGGCACTAGAAGGGTGCATAAAGCTATTTTTATTTCCAGGAGCTGAGTTCTAGGAAACATCTTAGTTGTATTTAATAAATGAGAGCGAAATCAGAACTTATATGCTAAGATTCGTGAAATGGGCTGAACATCAAGGAAGTGATTATAGATAGAAAATCAGATGGCTGTCTGCTGTCTGAGTCCTGAGACACACCAATATGCAGTCATTAGGGAAACAAGAAGAGAGAGTAAAAGGTCAGTGAAATGTAGGAGAATAAAGAAAAAAAAAAGATTTCTCGAAAGGGAAGTTACACAGATCATTCAAGGTGGAGAAACTAGGTGTTAATGTTTGAAATGCATTTAATATTTTGAGTAAACTTCCTTTGAATAGTGATTCCAGGGCTTCATGTGTTTGTCCACAGATAGGATGACTAATGACGAGAATAAACTCTCATGTTTCTTCTGATTAGCTGCTCTTTTTCCCTCTTGGTATTTTTTAGTAGATATCCCAAACTGATGTCTTTAGGTGTCAATCTGTGTATCTATTTTTGTTCATTGTTTATAAGTTTTATTATATTTACTTGTCTTATTCTGTTTACTTGTTTCCTACTCAGGACAGTCTGCTATAATGAGTTTGTTAATAACTTGTTCCCTTCTAATTCATGAAAACTCTTTGTAATCTCGTTTTCTGGTACCATTATCCTGTCTAATAACTCTTCTCCCCACATTATCTTGCATTTTGTTGGGTTGTTGTCATATAATATGACTCAATCTACCCTATCTGGAAAAGGGACTAGAAACCCACTCCAGTATTCTTGCTTTGAGAATATCATGGACAGAGGAGCCTGGCGGGCTACAGTCTAGGGTGATCACAAACAGTCAGACACAACCGAGCAACAGAGCATGCACTCAATGTATGCTGAATATGGTTGGTTGTTCTGAGGAGACGTGAACCAAAAAGAATGAATGAGTTCTTGGGGTCTTTTAACATGGCACTAGAAGGGTGCATAAAGCTATTTTTATTTCCAGGAGCTGAGTTCTAGGAAACATCTTAGTTGTATTTAATAAATGAGAGCGAAATCAGAACTTATATGCTAAGATTCGTGAAATGGGCTGAACATCAAGGAAGTGATTATAGATAGAAAATCAGATGGCTGTCTGCTGTCTGAGTCCTGAGACACACCAATATGCAGTCATTAGGGAAACAAGAAGAGAGAGTAAAAGGTCAGTGAAATGTAGGAGAATAAAGAAAAAAAAAAGATTTCTCGAAAGGGAAGTTACACAGATCATTCAAGGTGGAGAAACTAGGTGTTAATGTTTGAAATGCATTTAATATTTTGAGTAAACTTCCCTTTGAATATTTCTACCTGATCAGAATAAGAAATTCACTTATGTCCACTATTTATCTGTGTTAAGATATCTGCAATAAAATGTAAAGTACAGGCGGCTACTCTTGGGGTTCGGCGCAGGCGCCAGCATCGATCTGTTTCTCGTCAGCCTTAGTTGGGGTTTTGGTCTCACCACTACCATGAAATGACTCTTCATAGCATCACCAGCAGGATATTCAGACTCTTGCTTCATCTCAAATGAACCCCATCCACTCCCCCACAATGTGCTGTGTGCTGGCAGTGTTTGGCTACTTTTGATAAATTGTTGGGATGTGGCAATCCTGCTGCTGATGGAGTTGGAAGGTCCCTTCAGACAAGGTCTAGTGATACTTCACATGGCAGAGGAGTCCAGAACCAAAACCCCTCATTGCCAACTGTTTAGTCTGGATATAAGAAAGTGGATAAATTTTCTTCTCAAAAATTCTTAAATCACTTTCCGAGCCGCGCGGACGCCGCGAGGAGCAGCGGACGCGCGAGGAGCCGCAGGACGCCGCGAGAGCCGCGACGCCGCGAGGAGCGCGACGCCGCGAGGAGCGGGCCTCTTGTTCCTCAGATGCTAGTGTGTGAATAGATACAACCTCACCAGCAAGACCATAACATAACACAGAATAGAGAACTCCTGACAATCCATCAAAGGCCAAGGATCTTCGAGGGATAGACCTACGTTCAGCCAACATGATATCCACCAAAACAAGCACTGACTTACAGGAAAACCAAGAGGAGAATCAACCAAAACCCTGGAAAGAACCCAAACACAGACACACACAAAGAAACAAAAATTAACCTAATGAATCGAAATCAGAACTTATATGCTAAGATTCGTGAAATGGGCTGAACATCAAGGAAGTGATTATAGATAGAAAATCAGATGGCTGTCTGCTGTCTGAGTCCTGAGACACACCAATATGCAGTCATTAGGGAAACAAGAAGAGAGTAAAAGGTCAGTGAAATGTAGGAGAATAAAGAAAAAAAAAAGATTTCTCGAAAGGGAAGTTACACAGATCATTCAAGGTGGAGAAACTAGGTGTTAATGTTTGAAATGCATTTAATATTTTGAGTAAACTTCCCTTTGAATATTTCTACCTGATCAGAATAAGAAATTCACTTATGTCCACTATTTATCTGTGTTAAGATATCTGCAATAAAATGTAAAGTACAGGCGGCTACTCTTGGGGTTCGGCGCAGGCGCCAGCATCGATCTGTTTCTCGTCAGCCTTAGTTGGGGTTTTGGTCTCACCACTACCATGAAATGACTCTTCATAGCATCACCAGCAGGATATTCAGACTCTTGCTTCATCTCAAATGAACCCCATCCACTCCCCCACAATGTGCTGTGTGCTGGCAGTGTTTGGCTACTTTTGATAAATTGTTGGGATGTGGCAATCCTGCTGCTGATGGAGTTGGAAGGTCCCTTCAGACAAGGTCTAGTGATACTTCACATGGCAGAGGAGTCCAGAACCAAAACCCCTCATTGCCAACTGTTTAGTCTGGATATAAGAAAGTGGATAAATTTTCTTCTCAAAAATTCTTAAATCACTTTCCGAGCCGCGCGGACGCCGCGCGGAGCCGCGCGGACGCCGCGAGGAGCCGCGCGGACGCCGCGAGGAGCCGCGCGGACGCCGCGAGGAGCGGGGATGCACCTCTTGTTCCTCAGATGCTAGTGTGTGAACTAGTATCACAGAACACCATAGCAAACCAGACATAGAGCCTACACTCCCTGACCAATCATCAAACCAAGGATCCTCGAAGCGGAAGCCCGGATTCCAAGGCCCCACACTGATTATCGAAGAACATACAACACTACAGATTATTCACCTGTAAACAAGGTCTATCACCACCCAAGACACAAGCCACTGAACCCTTCTACAAGGACAAAAACCCAAAGGAAGGGAGAATTCAACCAAGAAGCCTGGTGGGAATAAGAACTCCATACACACAGACACACACAAAGAAACAAAAATTAACCTAATAATGAAACGTCAGAGAAACACTGTACAAATGAAGGACCAAGCTAGAGAAACACCACTTCAAATGACAGAGGAGGAGATAGACAAACTATCTGAAAGAGAATTCAGAAAAACTATACTAATGAGAATGCAAAACACGAATACAGAATATTAGAGGAAATTAGTGCATTGAGAAAAGACATGCAGGAAATGAAAAATAAGCAAATAGAGACCACCAACTCAATTGCTGAACTCAAAAATACTATAGAAGGTCTCAACAGTAGAGTATCAGAGGCTGAAGAACGGATAAGTGAGCTGGAAGACAGAATGGTGGAAATAAGTACTGAAGAACAGAACAAAGCCCAAAGAATTAAAAGAACTGAGGATAGCCTCAGAGACCTATGGGACAATATTAAACGCACCAACATTAGAATTATAGGAGTTCCAGAAGAAGAAGAAAGAAGAAAGACTATGAAAAAATTCTTGAAGAGGTTATAGTTGAAAACTTCCCCAGCATGGGAAAGGAGATAGTCAGCCAAGTCCAGGAAGCACAAAGAGTTCCATACAGGAGAAACCCCAGAAGAAACACACCAAGGCACATACTAATCAAACTAACGCAGACTAAATATAAAGACAGATTACTAAAAGCAGCTAGGAGCAAACAACAAATAACATATAAAGGAAACCCCATACGTTTAACTGCGGATCTCTCAACAGAAACCCTACAGGCCAGAAGAGAATGGCAAGATACATTTAAACGGGAATAACCTGCAACCACGAATTCTCTACCCAGCAAGAATCTCATTCAAAATCGATGGTGAAGTCAAAAGCTTCACAGACAAGCAAAAACTAAAAGAATTCTGTACCACAAAACCAGCCCTACAACAAGTGTTAAAGGACCTGATATAGCCAATAAATACAAGAGTAGGAGAAGCCTTACAAAACAAACCCCAAATTTCTAAGAAGATGACAATAGGAACATTCGTATCAATAATTACTTTGAATGTAAATGGACTAAATGCTCCAACCAAACGACACAGGCTGGCTGAATGGATCCAGAAGCAAGACCCATATATATGCTGTTTACAAGAGACCCACTTCAGACCTAGAGACACTCATAGACTGAAAGTGAAAGGCTGGAAAAAGATATTTCATGCAAATGGAAATCAAAAGAAAGCTGGAGTAGCAATCCTTATATCAGACAAAATAGACTTTAAAGTAAAGAAGATTCTAAGAGACAAGGCAGGTCACTACATCATGATTAAGGGATCTATCCAAGAGGAAGACATAACAGTCATGAATATCTACGCACCCAACACAGGGGCACCTCAATACATAAGACAGGTACTTTCAGACATAAAAGAAGAAATCAACAATAACACAATAATAGTAGGAGACTTTAACACTCCTCTCACACCAATGGACAGATCAACAAAACAGAAAATTAATAAAGAAACACAAGCCTTAAATGCCACACTGGAAAAGATGGACCTCATCGATATCTTTAGGACGTTCCATCCAAAAGCAGAAGAATACACTTTCTTCTCAAGCGCTCACGGAACATTCTCCAGGATAGACCACATCTTGGGCCACAAATCTAACCTCAGTCAGTTCAAGAAAACCGAAATTATATCAACCATCTTCTCGGACCACAATGCAATGAGACTGGAGATCAACTACCAGAAAAAAACCCCTAAAAACAGAAACACATGGAGATTAAACAATACATACCTAAAAAACCAACTGATCGTTGAGGAAATCAAAGGAGAAATTAAACAATTCCTAGAAGAAAATGACAATGAACACACGACATTGCAAAACCTATGGGATACAGCAAAAGCAGTTCTAAGAGGGAAATTTATAGCAATACAATCCCACCTCAAGAAACTAGGAAAATATGAAGCAGATGACCTAACCCTCCGCTTAAAATCGATGGTGAAGTCAAAAGCTTCACAGACAAGCAAAAACTAAAAGAATTCTGTACCACAAAACCAGCCCTACAACAAGTGTTAAAGGACCTGATATAGCCAATAAATACAAGAGTAGGAGAAGCCTTACAAAACAAACCCCAAATTTCTAAGAAGATGACAATAGGAACATTCGTATCAATAATTACTTTGAATGTAAATGGACTAAATGCTCCAACCAAACGACACAGGCTGGCTGAATGGATCCAGAAGCAAGACCCATATATATGCTGTTTACAAGAGACCCACTTCAGACCTAGAGACACTCATAGACTGAAAGTGAAAGGCTGGAAAAAGATATTTCATGCAAATGGAAATCAAAAGAAAGCTGGAGTAGCAATCCTTATATCAGACAAAATAGACTTTAAAGTAAAGAAGATTCTAAGAGACAAGGCAGGTCACTACATCATGATTAAGGGATCTATCCAAGAGGAAGACATAACAGTCATGAATATCTACGCACCCAACACAGGGGCACCTCAATACATAAGACAGGTACTTTCAGACATAAAAGAAGAAATCAACAATAACACAATAATAGTAGGAGACTTTAACACTCCTCTCACACCAATGGACAGATCAACAAAACAGAAAATTAATAAAGAAACACAAGCCTTAAATGCCACACTGGAAAAGATGGACCTCATCGATATCTTTAGGACGTTCCATCCAAAAGCAGAAGAATACACTTTCTTCTCAAGCGCTCACGGAACATTCTCCAGGATAGACCACATCTTGGGCCACAAATCTAACCTCAGTCAGTTCAAGAAAACCGAAATTATATCAACCATCTTCTCGGACCACAATGCAATGAGACTGGAGATCAACTACCAGAAAAAAACCCTAAAAACAGAAACACATGGAGATTAAACAATACATACCTAAAAAACCAACTGATCGTTGAGGAAATCAAAGGAGAAATTAAACAATTCCTAGAAGAAAATGACAATGAACACACGACATTGCAAAACCTATGGGATACAGCAAAAGCAGTTCTAAGAGGGAAATTTATAGCAATACAATCCCACCTCAAGAAACTAGGAAAATATGAAGCAGATGACCTAACCCTCCGCTTAAAACAGTTGGAGAAAGAAGAACAAAAACATCCCAGAGCCAGCAGAAGAAGAGAAATCATAAAGATCAGAGCAGAAATAAATGAGAAAGAAACAAAAGAAACAATAGTAAAGATAAATAAAACAAAAAGCTGGTTCTTTGAAAAGGTCAACAAAATTGACAAGCCACTGGCCAGACTCATTAAGAAAAAGAGAGAAGAACCAGATCAACAAAATCAAAAACGAAAAAGGAGAGATTACAACAGATAATGCAGAAATCCAAAGGATTCTAAGAGACTATTATGAGCAACTCTATGGCAACAAACTGGACAACCTGGAAGAAATGGACAGTTTCTTGGACAGGATTAATCTCCCAAGACTGAGCCAGGAAGAAACAGAAACTTTGAACAACCCAATCACAAGCTCAGAAATCAACTTTGTGATTAAAAATCTACCCAAAAATAAAAGCCCAGGACCAGATGGCTTCACAGCCGAATTCTACCAAACATTTAAAGAGGAGCTAATGCCTGTCCTTCTAAAACTCTTTCAAAAAATTGCACAGGAAGGAAAACTCCCAAACACATTCTACGAGGCCACCATCACCCTGATACCCAAACCAGGCAAAGACAACACAAAAAAGGAAAACTATAGGCCAATTTCACTGATGAACTTAGATGCCAAGATCCTCAACAAAATCCTAGCAAACAGAATTCAACGACATGTCAAAAAACTCATACATCACGATCAAGTTGGGTTCATCCCAGGCATGCAAGGCTTCTTCAACATCCGCAAATCAATCAACGTGATACACCATATCAACAAGTTGAAAGACAAAAATCACATGATCATCTCAATAGATGCAGAAAAAGCCTTCGACAAAGTACAACATCCATTTATGATCAAAACTCTTCAGAAAATGGGCATAGAAGGAACCTATCTCAACATAATAAAAGCCATCTATGAGAAACCTACAGCGAACATTATTGTTAATGGTGAAAAACTGAAAGCATTCCCTCTAAGATCAGGAACAAGACAGGGGTGCCCACTTTCACCACTGCTATTCAACATAGTCCTGGAAGTCCTAGCAACAGCAATAAGACAAGAGAAAGAAATCAAAGGAATCCAGATTGGAAAGGAAGAAGTCAAGCTCTCTCCTTTGCAGGCGACATGATATTATACATAAAAATCCCAAAGACACGGTTACAAAGCTACTAGAACTAATCAATGAATTCAGCAAAGTTGCAGGATATAAAGTCAACACACAGAAGTCACTGGCATTCCTATACACAAACAATGAAAAATCAGAAAATGAAATCAAAGAGGCAATCCCCTTCACCATTGCAACCAAAAGAATCAAATATCTAGGAATAAACCTACCCAAAGAAACAAAAGAATTGTACACAGAAAATTACAAGACACTCATGAGAGACATTAAAGAAGACTTAAACAGATGGAGAGATATTCCATGTTCCTGGATTGGAAGAATCAATATTGTGAAAATGACCATACTTCCAAATATCATCTACAGATTCAATGCAATACCTATTCAACTACCACTGACATTTTTCACAGAACTAGACCAAATAATAACACAGTTCATATGGAAACACAGAAGACCTCGAATAGCCAAAGCAATCCTGAGGAAGAAAAATGGAGTTGGAGGGATCAGCCTCCCTAACTTCAGACTCTACTACAAAGCAACAGTCCTCAAGACAGTATGGTACTGGCACAAAAACAGAACTATAGATCAATGGAACAAGATTGAGAACCCAGAGATCAACCCACGCACCTATGGGTACCTTATTTTTGATAAAGGAGGAGAAACTATAAAATGGGACAAAGACAGTCTCTTTAACAAGTGGTGCTGGGAGAATTGGACAGCTACATGCAAAAAAATGAAATTGGAACATTCCCTGACGCCATACACTAAGATCAACTCAAAATGGATTAAAGACCTCAATGTAAGACCAGAAACCATCAAACTCTTAGAGGAGAATATAGGCAAAACCCTCAAGGACATCAATCAAAGCAAGATCTTCTCTGACCCACCAACTAAAATAGCAGAACTGAAAAGAAAAATGAACATATGGGACCTCATGAAACTTAAAAGCTTTTGTACAGCTAAAGAAACTACAAAAAAGCTGAACAGACAGCCCACAGAGTGGGAGAAAATCATAGCAAATGAAACAACAGACAAAGAATTAATCTCCAAAATCTACAAGCAACTCAGACAACTCAGCACAGGGAAAATGAGCAGCCCAATCAAAAAATGGGAAAAAGATCTAAAGAGACGCCTCTCCAAAGGGGACATACAAATGGTCCAAAAGCACATGAAACGATGCTCAACCTCGCTTATTATTAGAGAAATGCAAATTAAAACCACAATGAGATACCACCTCACACCTGTCAGAATGGCCATCATCAACAAATCGACAGACAACAAATGCTGGAGAGGGTGTGGAGAAAAGGGAACCCTCTTGCATTGCTGGTGGGAATGTAAATTAATACAACCTCTATGGAAGACAATATGGAGATTCCTTAAAAAACTAAAAATAGAAGCACCCTATGACCCAGCAATCCCACTATTAGGCCTATATCCTGATGAAATCAAAACTGAAAGAGGCACCTGTACCCCAATGTTCATTGCAGCTCTCTATACAATAGCCAGAACATGGAAGCAACCTAGATGTCCATCGACAAATGAATGGATCCAGAAGCTCTGGTACATATATACAATGGAATACTACTCAGCTGTTAAAAGAAATGCAGAAGACTCAGTCCTAATGAGGTGGCTGGCTTTAGAACCTATCATAAAAAGTGAAGTAAGTCAAAAAGAGAAAGACAAGTATAGTATACTAACTCATATATATGGAATCTAGTAAGATGGTCATGATAACATACACAGTGAACTCATGAAAAAAAAGAATAGACATAAAGACATTGTGGAGACCGAACAATGGGAGGGAGTAACATGGGAACCTTTACTGTCATGTGTAGAAAGGATAGCTATTGTCATTGTGCTAGGGGAATAGGAGTACCTACAACCACTTGGAGCAATGGTCTGGAGGGATGGGGGAACCTGGGTGGGAGGGCCAAGGGAAAGGATCTGACCCACCAACTAAAATAGCAGAACTGAAAAGAAAAATGAACATATGGGACCTCATGAAACTTAAAAGCTTTTGTACAGCTAAAGAAACTACAAAAAAGCTGAACAGACAGCCCACAGAGTGGGAGAAAATCATAGCAAATGAAACAACAGACAAAGAATTAATCTCCAAAATCTACAAGCAACTCAGACAACTCAGCACAGGGAAAATGAGCAGCCCAATCAAAAAATGGGAAAAAGATCTAAAGAGACGCCTCTCCAAAGGGGACATACAAATGGTCCAAAAGCACATGAAACGATGCTCAACCTCGCTTATTATTAGAGAAATGCAAATTAAAACCACAATGAGATACCACCTCACACCTGTCAGAATGGCCATCATCAACAAATCGACAGACAACAAATGCTGGAGAGGGTGTGGAGAAAAGGGAACGCTCTTGCATTGCTGGTGGGAATGTAAATTAATACAACCTCTATGGAAGACAATATGGAGATTCCTTAAAAAACTAAAAATAGAAGCACCCTATGACCCAGCAATCCCACTATTAGGCCTATATCCTGATGAAATCAAAACTGAAAGAGGCACCTGTACCCCAATGTTCATTGCAGCTCTCTATACAATAGCCAGAACATGGAAGCAACCTAGATGTCCATCGACAAATGAATGGATCCAGAAGCTCTGGTACATATATACAATGGAATACTACTCAGCTGTTAAAAGAAATGCAGAAGACTCAGTCCTAATGAGGTGGCTGGCTTTAGAACCTATCATAAAAAGTGAAGTAAGTCAAAAAGAGAAAGACAAGTATAGTATACTAACTCATATATATGGAATCTAGTAAGATGGTCATGATAACATACACAGTGAACTCATGAAAAAAAAGAATAGACATAAAGACATTGTGGAGACCGAACAATGGGAGGGAGTAACATGGGAACCTTTACTGTCATGTGTAGAAAGGATAGCTATTGTCATTGTGCTAGGGGAATAGGAGTACCTACAACCACTTGGAGCAATGGTCTGGAGGGATGGGTGGGGGGGAACCTGGGTGGGGGGAGGGCCAAGGGATATGCATCTGATTGATCTGGGAACATACATGTACAAAAATAAATAAATAAATAAATAAATAAATTAAAAAAAAAGAAAAAAAAAATGTAAAGTACTAGCTTGTTTGGCATAGGCTAAAGAAAAAGTAGATGGAAAATAATTCATCACTTAATGACTACATTTTTGAGAAGTTTTGTATTTAAAAGCAGTAGTGAATTAAAGGGCTTCCCTGGTGGCTCAGTCATAAAGGATCTGCCAGCAACTCAGAAGATGCTGAAGACAAGAGTTTGACTTCCGGGTGGGGATGATCCCTTGGAGGAGGACATGGCAACCCACTTTAATATCCATGCCTGGAGAATTCCATGGACAGAAGAACCTGGCAGAATACAGTCCATGGGGTCACAAAGAGTCAGACACATTTGAAGAGACTGAGCATGCACGCATGTACAATGAAATCAAGCATAGTTAATAATATACAGGGGGTAAAAAGAAAGATTTTATTTTGTTTTGAAAATGTGTGAAGTAATATAATGATTTAATGGTTAAGGGGAATGAGTAACAAGGAAAAATAAAAGTAAAGATGCAGGAAAGAGAAGCATTGCAGGAGTGGTCTTCCTGAATAAATAAGCGTGAATGCAATCACATAAGCTGGGTGGTCAGCCACTGGAAGGAATATAAAATATTAATTCACAGGAATAGGAGAAAACACCAAAAAATGCAGTGAATTAGTGCATGTGATGGTGTAAGGTTATGGACTTTAGTTCTGAGTTCACCTTAAATTACGAGACTGGACACCGTGTCATCATGGTCATGTTCATGGAATGGATCCAGAAGCTCTGGTACATATATACAATGGAATACTACTCAGCTGTTAAAAGAAATGCAGAAGACTCAGTCCTAATGAGGTGGCTGGCTTTAGAACCTATCATAAAAAGTGAAGTAAGTCAAAAAGAGAAAGACAAGTATAGTATACTAACTCATATATATGGAATCTAGTAAGATGGTCATGATAACATACACAGTGAACTCATGAAAAAAAAGAATAGACATAAAGACATTGTGGAGACCGAACAATGGGAGGGAGTAACATGGGAACCTTTACTGTCATGTGTAGAAAGGATAGCTATTGTCATTGTGCTAGGGGAATAGGAGTACCTACAACCACTTGGAGCAATGGTCTGGAGGGATGGGGGAACCTGGGTGGGGGGAGGGCCAAGGGATATGCATCTGATTGATCTGGGAACATACATGTACAAAAATAAATAAATAAATAAATAAATAAATTAAAAAAAAAGAAAAAAAAAATGTAAAGTACTAGCTTGTTTGGCATAGGCTAAAGAAAAAGTAGATGGAAAATAATTCATCACTTAATGACTACATTTTTGAGAAGTTTTGTATTTAAAAGCAGTAGTGAATTAAAGGGGCTTCCCTGGTGGCTCAGTCATAAAGGATCTGCCAGCAACTCAGAAGATGCTGAAGACAAGAGTTTGACTTCCGGGTGGGGATGATCCCTTGGAGGAGGACATGGCAACCCACTTTAATATCCATGCCTGGAGAATTCCATGGACAGAAGAACCTGGCAGAATACAGTCCATGGGGTCACAAAGAGTCAGACACATTTGAAGAGACTGAGCATGCACGCATGTACAATGAAATCAAGCATAGTTAATAATATACAGGGGGTAAAAAGAAAGATTTTATTTTGTTTTGAAAATGTGTGAAGTAATATAATGATTTAATGGTTAAGGGAATGATTAACAAGGAAAAATAAAAGTAAAGATGCAGGAAAGAGAAGCATTGCAGGAGTGGTCTTCCTGAATAAATAAGCGTGAATGCAATCACATAAGCTGGGTGGTCAGCCACTGGAAGGAATATAAAATATTAATTCACAGGAATAGGAGAAAACACCAAAAAATGCAGTGAATTAGTGCATGTGATGGTGTAAGGTTATGGACTTTTAGTTCTGAGTTCACCTATTAATATTTCCCACGAGACTGGACACCGTGTCATCATGTGATCATGTTCATGGGAAACGGGGAGGAGGGAGGGAATGTTAGAGAAACAATGCAGCCCAATAGTTATTTAGGACAGTAAGGGATTGAACTGAGTAGGGGAATGTACCAGGATTACCCTGAGAAATGCTAAGGATGTTCTTGAAATCAATGGTCATAAATTAACATGAATCAAGTTGGCCTTGCATTTTGCAGCAATAGCCATCCTTTATAGAGGTGACCATTGACTAGTTATAATTAAGGTTAAGTTAAATGCAGCCAGGGTTTTGCATTTTGTTTTTCCCAAGAAACCGTTACTAAGAAAGAAGTTTGGTAAATCAACCAAATATGCATGAAAAGAAGTGACTATAATAAATTTTGTGCTCCATAAAAAGGGAAGCTAAAGGAAGAGGATATCAAGCACTGGAGAATAATTGAGCACCATTACTAAAGGCCAATGGAAATGAAAGATTCTGGGATATAACAAGGAATAAAAATGGTGGCAACTAGAGAGCAGACTCTTGAGTCTGAGATTTTGGTACAACTTTTGATAATGATACATTCAAGCTCTGATGACCCAGGAGAGTTACAATCAGAGAAGTGAACAACATAATCACTTCCTTGATGTTCAGCCCATTCCATGAATCTTAGCATCTAAGTTCTGATTTCTCTCTCATGTATTAAATACATGAAGTAAAAAAAAAAAAAAAAGAGAGAGACAGAGAGAGACTGAGCATGCCATGTACAATGAAATCAAGCATAGTTAATAATATACAGGGGTAAAAGAAAGATTTTATTTTGTTTTGAAAATGTGTGAAGTAATATAATGATTTAATGGTTAAGGGAATGATTAACAAGGAAAAATAAAAGTAAAGATGCAGGAAAGAGAAGCATTGCAGGAGTGGTCTTCCTGAATAAATAAGCGTGAATGCAATCACATAAGCTGGGTGGTCAGCCACTGGAAGGAATATAAAATATTAATTCACAGGAATAGGAGAAAACACCAAAAAATGCAGTGAATTAGTGCATGTGATGGTGTAAGGTTATGGACTTTTAGTTCTGAGTTCACCTATTAATATTTCCCACGAGACTGGACACCGTGTCATCATGTGATCATGTTCATGGGAAACGGGGAGGAGGGAGGGAATGTTAGAGAAACAATGCAGCCCAATAGTTATTTAGGACAGTAAGGGATTGAACTGAGTAGGGGAATGTACCAGGATTACCCTGAGAAATGCTAAGGATGTTCTTGAAATCAATGGTCATAAATTAACATGAATCAAGTTGGCCTTGCATTTTGCAGCAATAGCCATCCTTTATAGAGGTGACCATTGACTAGTTATAATTAAGGTTAAGTTAAATGCAGCCAGGGTTTTGCATTTTGTTTTTCCCAAGAAACCGTTACTAAGAAAGAAGTTTGGTAAATCAACCAAATATGCATGAAAAGAAGTGACTATAATAAATTTTGTGCTCCATAAAAAGGGAAGCTAAAGGAAGAGGATATCAAGCACTGGAGAATAATTGAGCACCATTACTAAAGGCCAATGGAAATGAAAGATTCTGGGATATAACAAGGAATAAAAATGGTGGCAACTAGAGAGCAGACTCTTGAGTCTGAGATTTTGGTACAACTTTTGATAATGATACATTCAAGCTCTGATGACCCAGGAGAGTTACAATCAGAGAAGTGAACAACATAATCACTTCCTTGATGTTCAGCCCATTCCATGAATCTTAGCATCTAAGTTCTGATTTCTCTCTCATGTATTAAATACATGAAGTAAAAAAAAAAAAAAAAGAGAGAGACAGAGAGAGACTCACAGAATAGAAGTATTTTCTAAGTGGATATTGATAGTAAGAATTATAAAATGATGCTGGAGAACTTAAAGCAGGTTGAGAAATATTCAGGGGCATGTGGAATAATGTGAATCAAAATCTATAAATAATTAGAACAAAGAGTTGTGGTAGATGATATGGAAGAGTGTTAAGTATAGGTAGTATATGAATTGTTTTCTTTGCTATTTAGTTGATCTATAATGTGATTTTAATTTTGGGTGTACAGCATGGAGATTTGCTATTTTTACAGATTGTGCTCCATTAAAGGTTATTATAAAATGTTGGTTATAATCTTTGTTTCATTTATTGCATCTTTGTGTCTTAATTATTTTATGTCTAGTAGTTTGTATTTCTTAATCTCATTGCTCTATATTGCACCTACTCTCTCTTTCCAGTGCTAACCACTAGTTTGTTTTCTGCTGTGAGTCTGTTTCTGTATTTGTGTTTTAAGAGTAAAAATTTGGGAGAAAGAAGGAAAACAAGAGGGTGGAATATATCATCAAGAGCAAAGAGGACACTTACCTAGTGTGTAAGGTAGGTCTTACAAAGACTGTGAAGGACAAATAAACAAACACAAACAGCTGTGGAAAGATTTCAATTAAGACCAAGAAGGTTAAGGTAATATTTCATAAAAACCCAAGGAAATAGAGGCTTGCTTAGTCACGACATCAGGAGGAGCTAGTGTTTCAGATATGAAGCAGTCCATACTTAACTGATGGGATATAAGATTCCAGGTAATAAGAACCTGGAAATCTTGAGTGTCTGTGGCAATGATATCAAAAGAAAATTATGGTGTGATAGATTATGTTGTATATTTTAGAGAGGTACTTTTTTTAATCATGGAAAGACTAAAAAAATTGGCACTAAAATGGAAATGAAAGATTCTGGGATATAACAAGGAATAAAAATGGTGGCAACTAGAGAGCAGACTTTGAGTCTGAGATTTTGGTACAACTTTTGATAATGATACATTCAAGCTCTGATGACCCAGGAGAGTTACAATCAGAGAAGTGAACAACATAATCACTTCCTTGATGTTCAGCCCATTCCATGAATCTTAGCATCTAAGTTCTGATTTCTCTCTCATGTATTAAATACATGAAGTAAAAAAAAAAAAAAAAGAGAGAGACAGAGAGAGACTCACAGAATAGAAGTATTTTCTAAGTGGATATTGATAGTAAGAATTATAAAATGATGCTGGAGAACTTAAAGCAGGTTGAGAAATATTCAGGGGCATGTGGAATAATGTGAATCAAAATCTATAAATAATTAGAACAAAGAGTTGTGGTAGATGATATGGAAGAGTGTTAAGTATAGGTAGTATATGAATTGTTTTCTTTGCTATTTAGTTGATCTATAATGTGATTTTAATTTTGGGTGTACAGCATGGAGATTTGCTATTTTTACAGATTGTGCTCCATTAAAGGTTATTATAAAATGTTGGTTATAATCTTTGTTTCATTTATTGCATCTTTGTGTCTTAATTATTTTATGTCTAGTAGTTTGTATTTCTTAATCTCATTGCTCTATATTGCACCTACTCTCTCTTTCCAGTGCTAACCACTAGTTTGTTTTCTGCTGTGAGTCTGTTTCTGTATTTGTGTTTTAAGAGTAAAAATTTGGGAGAAAGAAGGAAAACAAGAGGGTGGAATATATCATCAAGAGCAAAGAGGACACTTACCTAGTGTGTAAGGTAGGTCTTACAAAGACTGTGAAGGACAAATAAACAAACACAAACAGCTGTGGAAAGATTTCAATTAAGACCAAGAAGGTTAAGGTAATATTTCATAAAAACCCAAGGAAATAGAGGCTTGCTTAGTCACGACATCAGGAGGAGCTAGTGTTTCAGATATGAAGCAGTCCATACTTAACTGATGGGATATAAGATTCCAGGTAATAAGAACCTGGAAATCTTGAGTGTCTGTGGCAATGATATCAAAAGAAAATTATGGTGTGATAGAATTAATGTTGTATATTTTAGAGAGGTACTGGTAGTGAAGTTTGTTTGGAGGGTAGGAAGTGATGGAAATTCACTGGAAATACCCAGAGCTCCATGACCTTACCGAGTCTTAAGAATGCTTAAGAAAAAAAAGAACAAAGTAAGAATACAATTCTGTCATTTTTGCCATTTCTGCAAGTAGCTTTCTAGTAGCTCAAAACTACTAGATAACTTGATGTCTTTATAAACCACCTCCTTCATATTAAAACAACTTCCGAAAAGCATTCTGAACTCATCCAAGCATTATGGCCCTAGGTTAAATGCATATTCTATTAGCCTAGAATTTTCTAATTGCTTCTTTGTCTTGATTATTTTATTTATTAATTTTAATTTTATTTATTTATTTATTTTGAGTCTGTAGCTGGATTCTCTCTGATTGCCCTAAGGCAATCACTCTTTCACAGTGCTAATATGAACATTTATTCATTCCTCTCTCAAGTTCATCATTCTCAATAGGTTAAAAATCTAAACACTCTTCACAATAGTCAAAGTATTTTGTAATCTGGTCTATACAACCTTTAGTTCACATTAAACATTTTCCCAGTATAACTTTCTGTAGTTAGATGTGGAATTACACCTGAACATGTCCCATCTTTTTGCAATCTCTCCTTTCTATTTTCCTGTAAATCTAAATCTAATTCACACATTTATTCCCAAGTAAAGGATAAATCATCTATGTTCTCATCCCTAAGTATCCAGAGTCAATATACTTAAACCTTCTCCCTCTCCTATGGTACTCCAGGGCATGAATTAGCCCTTCTTCTTCTAATTTTCCATTGGATAACTCCATTAATCAGTGTGTTCTTTCAGGAATGATTTCATTTGATTTTTTTTTTTTCACTTGCTTAAAAATGCAATTATTGTCAAGTAGGAAGCTAACAGTACATATTTTTAGGTAAATGATGTATACAGAGAACAAAGTAATTTAAGCATTGCCTTGGGATTCTGAAATACAAACTTTAATTTTTCAGAGAGAAATATGTGAATACGGGGAAAACACTTGTTTGGGACTCCTAGCAAAAAAAAAAGGACAAATCAAAAAAGCTACTATTTAAGAAATAGAGATAAATATCAATCCATCATGAAAAATTAGTTTAATTGATTCAACGTTTACCATCATCAACATAGTAGGTATATCCATTCCTACTATCATTGAAAAATTGGTTTTTAAGACCACTTGCTTTCTGCTATTTCAATATTTATTATCGAGGTAAAGTAGCTCATGGACTTCCCAGATGGCTCAGCAGTAAAGAATCTGCTTGCAATGCAGGAGACTTGAGTTCAATCCCTGGGTTGGAAAGATCCCCTGGAGGAGATCATGGCAACCCACTCCAGTATTCTTGCCTGGAGAATTCCATGGACAGAGGAGCCTGGCATGCTGCAGTCCATGGGATCACAAAGAGTTGGACATGACTGAGTGACTAAGCACACGAAGTAGCTCATAGTAGGCATAGTGATGGCACCACTAGTCTTTTCGATAGTAGATCATTAGGTTAACTTGTAACAAGTGGATGATGTCTGTTAACTTGTAATAAGTGGATGATTTATCTGTTTTGTGTAATTCAATTGGACCATTTCTTTTTGGTTTGTCGTCTACATTCTAAAGAAAAAAGTATAAAGGGTAAAGACGTGGAACTCAGCAACTGAAGGTGCATACTTTTTAAAAGCTTTCTGATATAATTCACCTGAACATCCCATCTTTTTGCAATCTCTCCTTTCTATTTTCCTGTAAATCTAAATCTAATTCACACATTTATTCCCAAGTAAAGGATAAATCATCTATGTTCTCATCCCTAAGTATCCAGAGTCAATATACTTAAACCTTCTCCCTCTCCTATGGTACTCCAGGGCATGAATTAGCCCTTCTTCTTCTAATTTTCCATTGGATAACTCCATTAATCAGTGTGTTCTTTCAGGAATGATTTCATTTGATTTTTTTTTTTTCACTTGCTTAAAAATGCAATTATTGTCAAGTAGGAAGCTAACAGTACATATTTTTAGGTAAATGATGTATACAGAGAACAAAGTAATTTAAGCATTGCCTTGGGATTCTGAAATACAAATTTTAATTTTTCAGAGAGAAATATGTGAATACGGGGAAAACACTTGTTTGGGACTCCTAGCAAAAAAAAAAGGACAAATCAAAAAAGCTACTATTTAAGAAATAGAGATAAATATCAATCCATCATGAAAAATTAGTTTAATTGATTCAACGTTTACCATCATCAACATAGTAGGTATATCCATTCCTACTATCATTGAAAAATTGGTTTTTAAGACCACTTGCTTTCTGCTATTTCAATATTTATTATCGAGGTAAAGTAGCTCATGGACTTCCCAGATGGCTCAGCAGTAAAGAATCTGCTTGCAATGCAGGAGACTTGAGTTCAATCCCTGGGTTGGAAAGATCCCCTGGAGGAGATCATGGCAACCCACTCCAGTATTCTTGCCTGGAGAATTCCATGGACAGAGGAGCCTGGCATGCTGCAGTCCATGGGATCACAAAGAGTTGGACATGACTGAGTGACTAAGCACAGAAGTAGCTCATAGTAGGCATAGTGATGGCACCACTAGTCTTTTCGATAGTAGATCATTAGGTTAACTTGTAACAAGTGGATGATGTCTGTTAACTTGTAATAAGTGGATGATTTATCTGTTTTGTGTAATTCAATTGGACCATTTCTTTTTGGTTTGTCGTCTACATTCTAAAGAAAAAAGTATAGATAAAGACGTGGACTAAAATGACTTTTTTATGAATAGTTGCAAGAAGTCCTCAGCAACTGAAGGTGCATACTTTTTAACTTCCAGAAATGATGCCTTTGACCAAATTATTTTTTAAATAAACACTAATAAGATTATGACTTACATGTAAAATGTATAGTTGGTTAGAAGTGTCCTATGATGATTTATTATGTCGGGGACATTTTCCTTTCTTCCTTAACAGTCACAAAACTGTTTATGGATAACTACAGTGTTTTTTTTTATGTCCTAGCATCCTTCACACAATCTGTATTTTTGTAATGAATCATGACTGCCAGAGCTGAGCTAACTGGCATGCTATTAACCATGCCCAAGGCCATGCTCATCAAAACTCGGCAAATGAGACTAGAGAAGACATTTCCAGAACAACATGCTCTCTCTGCACCTTTCAAGGTGGTGCACAATAGAAACGTGCGTAATTCTGTGGTTATCTCCTTTCCCAGAAGTTAATCAGCCTTAGGATAGACAGAGCTCATTATGGAAGGCAAAGTAGACTAATGAAAGGATCCTGCTTCCTGATGAGGTCGCAAAACAAAAAATCAAATAAGACATGAGCCTTTGAACTCTCTTGATAGCAGAGCCAGTAAATCCACTTTATTGTTTGAACTAACTGGAGTTACATTCTCCATTATGTCAAAATGAAAGACTCTTAGCATTGCACAGAGGGTTGCTATAAATTGCCACAGCAAGGTTGTTGCTTTCTGGGGGCTGTTATTTTTAAGGTGTGCTAGGGGTGACAACAAGGAACATGTTTTATCAAAAGAAATCACCTTTTTCTATGTGACTGAAGTCCACAAAGGCATCAAATTCCACAAAGGCATCAAATATTTTTATGGTGAACAAAGACAGCAATGATGACATATGAGGACAAAGGACAGGTATGTTTTGGCAGGCGGGATATACAATCTAAAGTGTTTGGTTTCACCAAACTCTGCAGGAGTTTAAGTGATGTGTAGATGAAGGGTTTCTGAGAAAGATTTTTGCTGAGGCCTCCAAGGAATTTTGGATGAATAGAGTGCATGGGTCCGGATTCACACGGATTGGTTTTTCCTCAAACACCAACCCCTATGCCAACATGAAATGCTTTGAGTCTGTGTAGATAGCTGGAAAACAGAAACACAATTTAACAAAATGAAGTATTTGCAACAAACTTAATTTTTCAACAGTTTGTACTCTTAGTGGAATTTTTTAAAAAGTAAACTGATATTTCTGTGTTGAGTAAAATAACTTATATTTGAATTTAACAAAATTAAAAAAAGGGATTGAGGTAGGTTATCACTGAACTCCCTACAATATTCTTGGCCTTCTTATTTAAAAGCTCTTATTATGAGTTATAATTAAATATTTCAGGAATACTATTAATTTCCAGTGGCACCTGAGTCAGAGGTGGAATTTTGCTCATTTTTAAATTCCTTGGGCTATTTGAATATTTTTAGAGTAAGGCCAGACAGGGACTTCCTAGGTGGCTTATTGGTAACAAATTTGCCTGCCAATGCAGGAGATGGAGGAAACGTGGGTTTTATCCTTGGGCTGAGAAGATCTCCTGGAGGAGAAAATGGCAACCCACTCTACTATCCTTGCCTGGAAAACCACATAGACAGAGGAGTCTGACGGGCTATAGTCCATGGGGTCACAAGAGTTAAACATGACTGAGTGACTAAACACACACACACACAGAGTCTAGTGAACTTTTGTCACCATAAAAGAGTATTATTTATAGCTATACCATATTCCATGAACTGCTTTCCTCTTTCCACTAATAAATTTCATAGCATCCACCAAGCTAAATGAAATCTCAAACTGTGTGACAATTACAGACTGCTAATGTCACATTCAAGTTTGTTACAAATGAGGATAAACACTAAATGATCCATGAGTCCAAGATTTGAGTCACACCTAATTTTTTAACTTTATGTGGAAAGCAGTATTGAGAAGTTCCCTTTCAATCTGTTTATTTATCACTCTGTTATCTGAAAAGAAGTCACACCAATAAATAAAATAAACATAACAATAACCTTCTTTTCCATCTATTAAATATGGTGAAAAAATAGATACTTAATAAATAAAACTAAAATTCTCAAGTCCAAATCTTTTGACTCAACATATTAAAAATTATACAGTCTGTTTAACACATGTTTGATTCTAAAGAAAGTAAACATTTTATCTTATGGACTTTAATATAAAAGTCCGGATCCGAAATCTTGAGTCTGTGAGATGCTGGAAAACAGAAACACAATTTAACAAAGTACAACAAACTTAATTTTTCAACAGTTTGTACTCTTAGATAGTGGAATTTTTAAAAAGTAAACTGATATTTCTGTGTTGAGTAAAATAACTTATATTTGAATTTAACAAAATTAAAAAAAGGGATTGAGGTAGGTTATCACTGAACTCCCTACAATATTCTTGGCCTTCTTATTTAAAAGCTCTTATTATGAGTTATAATTAAATATTTCAGGAATACTATTAATTTCCAGTGGCACCTGAGTCAGAGGTGGAATTTTGCTCATTTTTAAATTCCTTGGGCTATTTGAATATTTTTAGAGTAAGGCCAGACAGGGACTTCCTAGGTGGCTTATTGGTAACAAATTTGCCTGCCAATGCAGGAGATGGAGGAAACGTGGGTTTTATCCTTGGGCTGAGAAGATCTCCTGGAGGAGAAAATGGCAACCCACTCTACTATCCTTGCCTGGAAAACCACATAGACAGAGGAGTCTGACGGGCTATAGTCCATGGGGTCACAAGAGTTAAACATGACTGAGTGACTAAACACACACACACACAGAGTCTAGTGAACTTTTGTCACCATAAAAGAGTATTATTTATAGCTATACCATATTCCATGAACTGCTTTCCTCTTTCCACTAATAAATTTCATAGCATCCACCAAGCTAAATGAAATCTCAAACTGTGTGACAATTACAGACTGCTAATGTCACATTCAAGTTTGTTACAAATGAGGATAAACACTAAATGATCCATGAGTCCAAGATTTGAGTCACACCTAATTTTTAACTTTATGTGGAAAGCAGTATTGAGAAGTTCCCTTTCAATCTGTTTATTTATCACTCTGTTATCTGAAAAGAAGTCACACCAATAAATAAAATAAACATAACAATAACCTTCTTTTCCATCTATTAAATATGGTGAAAAAATAGATACTTAATAAATAAAACTAAAATTCTCAAGTCCAAATCTTTTGACTCAACATATTAAAAAATTATACAGTCTGTTTAACACATGTTTGATTCTAAAGAAAGTAAACATTTTATCTTATGGACTTTAATATAAAATTCTGTGTCTTTAAATAATTCATTTTAGCAGTTTTTATTTTATATTTGTTAAATATATTGCAATTTATTATTCATGTGCAATTATAAAAAGAATTTAGCACCATAAAACCAGTTCCAATATACCAGTATTTCATAAACTGAAGAAAATGCAAATTACTTAATTAAAGACTCAAGTATAATAATGCACATTTTGGCAAAATAAATATGTTTCCAGAAATTTCAAGAGTTTTTCCATTAAATTTCAATTGCTAATTAATTAGAGTATGCATATTTGGTAAGTTGTTTCAGTCATGTTCAATTCTTTGTGACTCACTGAAAAGACCCTGAGGTTGGGAAAAATAAAAGGCAATAGAAGGGGCTTCCCTGGTGGTCCAGTGGGCAAGGTCACCGCCTTGCAGTGCAAGGGGCGCCAGTTCGATCCCTGGCCTGGGAAGATCCCACGTGCCGCGGAGCGGCTGGACCGATGTGTCCAATGACCGAGCCGGAGCTCTGGAGCACATGCGCCCAGAGCTGGTGCTCTGCGACAACAGATGCCACTGCGATGGGAGGCCCACGGGGCCAAAGAACAAAGTTGAATGAAACTAGACAAATGAAAGACGAGTGGAAGTGACCCGTCCACCCCTGCCAAAATATATAAATGAATTAAAAAAAAAAAGGCAATAGGAGAAACGAAGGATGAGGAAATTGGATGGCATCACTGAGTCAACGGACATGGATTTGAGCAGTCTCCTGGAGATTGTTAAGGATAGGGTAGCCTGACGTGCTGCAGTCCATGGTGTCTCAAAGAGTTGGACATGACTGAGCAACTGAACTTAACTGAACTGGTAACTGATTCACTTTGCTGTGTACCTGAAACTAACACAACATTATGAATCAACTGTATTCCAATAAAGAATTAAAACACTGCTATAATGGAAATACCTTAAAGCATATAATATCTTTTTGTCTATTCATAACATTTGTCATCAAAACTGATAATATTAAAAATGAAGGAGGTTCTGATACTAGGTCTAATATGTAAAGAGCTTGGAAATTTTATCTTATGCACTTTAATATAAAATTCTGTGTCTTTAAATAATTCATTTTAGCAGTTTTTATTTGATATTTGTTAAATATATTGCAATTTATTATTCATGTGCAATTATAAAAAGAATTTAGCACCATAAAACCAGTTCCAATATACCAGTATTTCATAAACTGATGAAAATGCAAATTACTTAATTAAAGACTCAAGTATAATAATGCACATTTTGGCAAAATAAATATGTTTCCAGAAATTTCAAGAGTTTTTCCATTAAATTTCAATTGCTAATTAATTAGAGTATGCATATTTGGTAAGTTGTTTCAGTCATGTTCAATTCTTTGTGACTCACTGAAAAAGACCCTGAGGTTGGGAAAAATAAAAGGCAATAGAAGGGGCTTCCCTGGTGGTCCAGTGGGCAAGGTCACCGCCTTGCAGTGCAAGGGGCGCCAGTTCGATCCCTGGCCTGGGAAGATCCCACGTGCCGCGGAGCGGCTGGACCGATGTGTCCAATGACCGAGCCGGAGCTCTGGAGCACATGCGCCCAGAGCTGGTGCTCTGCGACAACAGATGCCACTGCGATGGGAGGCCCACGGGGCCAAAGAACAAAGTTGAATGAAACTAGACAAATGAAAGACGAGTGGAAGTGACCCGTCCACCCCTGCCAAAATATATAAATGAATTAAAAAAAAAAAGGCAATAGGAGAAACGAAGGATGAGGAAATTGGATGGCATCACTGAGTCAACGGACATGGATTTGAGCAGTCTCCTGGAGATTGTTAAGGATAGGGTAGCCTGACGTGCTGCAGTCCATGGTGTCTCAAAGAGTTGGACATGACTGAGCAACTGAACTTAACTGAACTGGTAACTGATTCACTTTGCTGTGTACCTGAAACTAACACAACATTATGAATCAACTGTATTCCAATAAAGAATTAAAACACTGCTATAATGGAAATACCTTAAAGCATATAATATCTTTTTGTCTATTCATAACATTTGTCATCAAAACTGATAATATTAAAAATGAAGGAGGTTCTGATACTAGGTCTAATATGTAAAGAGCTTGGAAATTTTTGCTGCATAGTTATAATAATAAAAGGCTGAGTAAACAAAAAACTAAAGGCTTTTCTTTTATTTATTGCATAAATAGAATTGAAGTGCAAAACACCTGCTTGTAATCTAAAGACACAACAAATTTCAGTCTTTGTGAGGACTCTTAATCTGGGGTAGACACTGCTTAAGCCAGCAACTACCAGGAACACTTGTTTACTGAGAGTTTTGACAAATTTCTGGAGGCTAAATGTCACTAGCATAGAACTGAGAAAATTTCATGGGCCATGTCTTCATTCTTTTATAGGTTCCACTTCTAACAGTCTTACCAGATTCTTACAGTGAAGAGCCAAGAAAGATTGTATGTGGTTCTAGTCAGGAGAGGGGAGGGGAAGGAAGACATTAGAAATGCCTTGAAAAGATTCTTTGTAACACAGTCAACTCTCCACCAAGAAAGGATTTTACTAGAAACTTATCTGATCTGTGAAAGAGCACTTGTTGAAATCCAGACCTTTTAGACTTTCTGTTTCACCTAAGTATGGGGTCACTGGGGAGATATGAGACATTAGTTAAGGTCAGAGTTCATGGTCATAAATCAAGTTAAATTTTGAGATATAAACATAAAATTATAGAATGGTCCTACTCTCCCATATCCTACTCCAACATTACCAGAGCTCCAGATTGTAACACTGGATAACAGATTAAAACAACAACAACAACAGCTATAGGACACGGACAATCTATGAGAGAGCTCTTAGAAAATCACAAAGACAATATAAGAGACAAAATCTAAGATATTAGAGGAATCTGAAACCTTTGGCAGCTACAACTAGGTCAGACAATAAACAAAGCAGAACTCCTAAATAGATTAACAAACCATCACACCAAACGCTTATTTGATCAATATATCAAATTCAGATTTTAACACAATTACAGAATGTGTTAAAAGCCAAGAAGAAAGAGTCTGAAGAGACAAAGCCAATTATCAGAAACAGACAGATATGAAACAGATGTTGAAATCTTTTGTCTATTCATAACATTTGTCATCAAAACTGATAATATTAAAAATGAAGGAGGTTCTGATACTAGGTCTAATATGTAAAGAGCTTGGAAATTTTTGCTGCATAGTTATAATAATAAAAGGCTGAGTAAACAAAAAACTAAAGGCTTTTCTTTTATTTATTGCATAAATAGAATTGAAGTGCAAAACACCTGCTTGTAATCTAAAGACACAACAAATTTCAGTCTTTGTGAGGACTCTTAATCTGGGGTAGACACTGCTTAAGCCAGCAACTACCAGGAACACTTGTTTACTGAGAGTTTTGACAAATTTCTGGAGGCTAAATGTCACTAGCATAGAACTGAGAAAATTTCATGGGCCATGTCTTCATTCTTTTATAGGTTCCACTTCTAACAGTCTTACCAGATTCTTACAGTGAAGAGCCAAGAAAGATTGTATGTGGTTCTAGTCAGGAGAGGGGAGGGGAAGGAAGACATTAGAAATGCCTTGAAAAGATTCTTTGTAACACAGTCAACTCTCCACCAAGAAAGGATTTTACTAGAAACTTATCTGATCTGTGAAAGAGCACTTGTTGAAATCCAGACCTTTTAGACTTTCTGTTTCACCTAAGTATGGGGTCACTGGGGAGATATGAGACATTAGTTAAGGTCAGAGTTCATGGTCATAAATCAAGTTAAATTTTGAGATATAAACATAAAATTATAGAATGGTCCTACTCTCCCATATCCTACTCCAACATTACCAGAGCTCCAGATTGTAACACTGGATAACAGATTAAAACAACAACAACAACAGCTATAGGACACGGACAATCTATGAGAGAGCTCTTAGAAAATCACAAAGACAATATAAGAGACAAAATCTAAGATATTAGAGGAATCTGAAACCTTTGGCAGCTACAACTAGGTCAGACAATAAACAAAGCAGAACTCCTAAATAGATTAACAAACCATCACACCAAACGCTTATTTGATCAATATATCAAATTCAGATTTTAACACAATTACAGAATGTGTTAAAAGCCAAGAAGAAAGAGTCTGAAGAGACAAAGCCAATTATCAGAAACAGACAGATATGAAACAGATGTTGAAATTATCAGAGAATTTAAAATAGCTATGATTAACTTGTTATGAACCCTAATGGAAAAAAAAAAAATTCCAACATGGAAGAACAGATGGGTTAGATGGACATGTTAAGAAGGAATTAAGAGGGAATACTAGAAATCAAAAACACTGTAACAGGCTTGAAGAATGCCTTTGATCATCTCATCAGTAGACTGGACACAGCTGAGAAATAAACCACTGAGCTGGAATATATGACAATAGAAACTTCCCAAACTTAAATGCAGGGAGAAAAAGGAATGGGAAAAACAAAGAGCCATGGGACAATTTCAGAAGAGGCAACTTGTCTGCAATTAGAATATCAAAAGGAGAAAAAAATAGAATAAAGTAGGAGCAATATTTGGTCAAGTATTTTCCAAAATTAATGACAAATAATAAATAATTGATGCAGGAAGCTCAGAGAATACCAAGCAAGCTAAATATTTAAAATCTGCACTAGTGATAATGTACTCAGATTGAAGAAAATGAACAAATACAATTTAAAAAGATAAAGAAATACCACCTTAACTATAGAGGAACACACATAAGAATTATATGGGACTTCACAACAGAAAACATCCCGGGAGCATGGTACGACAAATTTCATTTATTTTTTTTAAGCTACCAACACAGAACTTTATCAAGAGAAATTACGTTTCAGAAGCAAAAGAGAAACACTTTCTCAAAAAAAAAAATCCCAGGGTATTCATCAAAAAAAGAAATATCTTGAAATAAATATAAACAAAATTCTTCAGGGAGAAATGAAAATATATGAGTCAGCTACTCAAATCTATACAAAGAAAGAAAGAATGTTCAAAAAATAAATGAGCAAAACAATTTTTAATTGTTTCTACCTTTAATGATATAAAAATAACATTTAAAGTAACAAAAATAATGTTTTTCATACTTAAAGATTATGGGTAAGTCTAAAGTCTAAGGGGCTTCCCAAGTGGCTCCTGGTAAAGAATCTGCCTGTTCATGTTGGGAACTCAGGAGATGCAAGTTCAGTCCCTGGATTGGGAAGATCCCCTGGAGAAGGAAATGGCAACCCACTCCAGTATTCTTGTCTAAAAACTCCCATGGACAGAGGAGCCTTGCAGACTACAGTCCATGAGGTTGCAAAGGGTAGGACATGGCTGAGTGACTGAGTGCATACCTACATTTCTAAAGGGTGGATGGTAACAGGTCTCTATGAAGCATGACATTTACTTGGTAAACACAACATTAAAAGGAAGTATAAACAAAAACAAATGATGGAACCAAAATTCAAAACCTAAACATTTGAAAATCAAAAGCATATTTAAGCACATAAATATTCTGAGTCACCCTTGTTCCAAAAGCAAAGTTACTTACTCTCAAATATGGATAATCTTAGAATACTTTTGGGGATGCTTCTCTGCCTATTCATAGCATTTTATGACATATAGCAAGCTATAAATAATAGCCAATAAATTGTTGCTTATTCTTCTACTTGCCAATAATATACTTACGATCAAATGAGGTACATTTTGTACATCCGGCTACATTTAAAAAAATTTTTTTGGCCTCTTTTATTGTTTTTTATTTATTTATTTTCATCCATCTTTGTTCTTTGTCCTGTGTGGGCCTCCCATTGCAGTGGCCTCTCTCACTGCAGAGCACCAGCTCTGAGCACATGCACTGGAATATCACCAGGACTAAGGGGTTAACACTTTTGCTTTCATTAATATTAATATAGCATGTTTACAGAGTGTTCTGTAGGGAGAACATCTATTATTAACTTTACAAAGCTACTCTAAGGAAGAAACATTATAAAGAGATCAGCTTCTCAATATCCAAATTTTCTTTTTCCTGTTCATCGCCATAACACAGTCAAAAGGAAAATGTGCTGCCAGTGGGTATCTATTTCTAAGGCATGACCCTGTAGAAATGATAGATCAGTCCTGGAAGCAAGTATAAAGCTTCCTGAAAAAAATTGGAAGACAATCTGAATTTCCCTACTGAATCCTACCTCAGGCCAGAGATACATTTAAAAAAAAAAGTAACAAAAATAATGTTTTTCATACTTAAAGATTATGGGTAAGTCTAAAGTCTAAGGGGCTTCCCAAGTGGCTCCTGGTAAAGAATCTGCCTGTTCATGTTGGGAACTCAGGAGATGCAAGTTCAGTCCCTGGATTGGGAAGATCCCCTGGAGAAGGAAATGGCAACCCACTCCAGTATTCTTGTCTAAAAACTCCCATGGACAGAGGAGCCTTGCAGACTACAGTCCATGAGGTTGCAAAGGGTAGGACATGGCTGAGTGACTGAGTGCATACCTACATTTCTAAAGGGTGGATGGTAACAGGTCTCTATGAAGCATGACATTTACTTGGTAAACACAACATTAAAAGGAAGTATAAACAAAAACAAATGATGGAACCAAAATTCAAAACCTAAACATTTGAAAATCAAAAGCATATTTAAGCACATAAATATTCTGAGTCACCCTTGTTCCAAAAGCAAAGTTACTTACTCTCAAATATGGATAATCTTAGAATACTTTTGGGGATGCTTCTCTGCCTATTCATAGCATTTTATGACATATAGCAAGCTATAAATAATAGCCAATAAATTGTTGCTTATTCTTCTACTTGCCAATAATATACTTACGATCAAATGAGGTACATTTTGTACATCCGGCTACATTTAAAAAAATTTTTTTGGCCTCTTTTATTGTTTTTTATTTATTTATTTTCATCCATCTTTGTTCTTTGTCCTGTGTGGGCCTCCCATTGCAGTGGCCTCTCTCACTGCAGAGCACCAGCTCTGAGCACATGCACTGGAATATCACCAGGACTAAGGGGTTAACACTTTTGCTTTCATTAATATTAATATAGCATGTTTACAGAGTGTTCTGTAGGGAGAACATCTATTATTAACTTTACAAAGCTACTCTAAGGAAGAAACATTATAAAGAGATCAGCTTCTCAATATCCAAATTTTCTTTTTCCTGTTCATCGCCATAACACAGTCAAAAGGAAAATGTGCTGCCAGTGGGTATCTATTTCTAAGGCATGACCCTGTAGAAATGATAGATCAGTCCTGGAAGCAAGTAGAAAGCTTGCTGAAAAAAATTGGAAGACAATCTGAATTTCCCCTACTGAATCCTACCTCAGGCCAGAGATACACTGGATGCTGAAATATTTGGGACACACAACAGTTACTTGATATAAATATGATAACATCCTTATTTCACAGTTACTATGTATTGACTATACATTGATTTTTGTTACTTTTATGTTGTTCTTATTTTGGGAATGCTTATATTTTCTTGGAAATAGGAAGAGACCTTAGGTTCATTTGACCTATTAGCCTTATCATGGCTTGTGTGTGTATCATAAGATTTTCCAATTCCTGATTATTGTGGAAAATTTTGTGAAAGTGTAAGACTTTCTGGGAACTAATTGGCTGTTGCCACAATTTCGATATTTTCATAACCAGTGTCTGGGTATTTTGATATTATTATTTGGACGGAAAATGATGCAAAGAATATTAAATGTTTTTCTTTTGCTTAAATGGCTGCCAGATATTAAGCAATGGTTAGAATGCAGTTCCTTTGAAAAGAAAAAAAAAAAAAAACAAAACCACACACAGATATTGTTCAAGCAATATTTTACCACAAAAGGAAGAATATTAGCTCCATTACATGCTTAAGCACACTGAAACTCAAATTCTTTTAGAAATTAACTACAATTGAGAAAGTGCAGATCTTCCTTCTATAATTGCAATATTCCAAAGATATCTATTTCTAATGGTTTTCAATGCTACAATTGCTATGCAGTTTTATGGAGACACTTGTTAGAGAAGTACTTGAAAGGATTTATCTTCTCAGAATATGTTCTAAAAGTAAATTTCCATTATGTAACAGCTGGACAGAAAATCCAAAATGTTGAAAACTGAAATTCTTCAGAAGAGGCCATCAAAGTTTATCCACTCTAATAGGAAAAGAAAAATTTTTTTTTGCCAGTGTTCTGTAGGAGAACATCTATTATTAACTTTACAAAGCTACTCTAAGGAAGAAACATTATAAAGAGATCAGCTTCTCAATATCCAAATTTTCTTTTTCCTGTTCATCGCCATAACACAGTCAAAAGGAAAATGTGCTGCCAGTGGGTATCTATTTCTAAGGCATGACCCTGTAGAAATGATAGATCAGTCCTGGAAGCAAGTAGAAAGCTTGCTGAAAAAAATTGGAAGACAATCTGAATTTCCCCTACTGAATCCTACCTCAGGCCAGAGATACACTGGATGCTGAAATATTTGGGACACACAACAGTTACTTGATATAAATATGATAACATCCTTATTTCACAGTTACTATGTATTGACTATACATTGATTTTTGTTACTTTTATGTTGTTCTTATTTTGGGAATGCTTATATTTTCTTGGAAATAGGAAGAGACCTTAGGTTCATTTGACCTATTAGCCTTATCATGGCTTGTGTGTGTATCATAAGATTTTCCAATTCCTGATTATTGTGGAAAATTTTGTGAAAGTGTAAGACTTTCTGGGAACTAATTGGCTGTTGCCACAATTTCGATATTTTCATAACCAGTGTCTGGGTATTTTGATATTATTATTTGGACGGAAAATGATGCAAAGAATATTAAATGTTTTTCTTTTGCTTAAATGGCTGCCAGATATTAAGCAATGGTTAGAATGCAGTTCCTTTGAAAAGAAAAAAAAAAAAAAACAAAACCACACACAGATATTGTTCAAGCAATATTTTACCACAAAAGGAAGAATATTAGCTCCATTACATGCTTAAGCACACTGAAACTCAAATTCTTTTTAGAAATTAACTACAATTGAGAAAGTGCAGATCTTCCTTCTATAATTGCAATATTCCAAAGATATCTATTTCTAATGGTTTTCAATGCTACAATTGCTATGCAGTTTTATGGAGACACTTGTTAGAGAAGTACTTGAAAGGATTTATCTTCTCAGAATATGTTCTAAAAGTAAATTTCCATTATGTAACAGCTGGACAGAAAATCCAAAATGTTGAAAACTGAAATTCTTCAGAAGAGGCCATCAAAGTTTATCCAAATGAGAATGTATAGATTTGGCTTGAACCACTCCCTTACCTTCGTAATAATTATGATATGAGGGCTTCCCCTGGTGGTCCAGTGGTTAAGGACACCGCCTTGCAGTGTAAGGGGCGCCGGTTCAATCCCTGGCCTGGGAAGATCCCACGTGCCGTGGAGCGGCAGGACTGATGTGTCCAATCCCCGAGCCAGAGCTCTGGAGCGCATGCGCCCAGAGCCGGCGCTCTGCGACAACAGACGCCACCGCGATGGGAGGCCCGCAGGAGCCAAAGAACAAAGACGGATGAAAACAGAGAAATGAAAGACCAATATAAGTGGCCCGCCCGCCCCTTCCCTCCCCAACCCGACCCCTGCCCAAAATAAATAAATAAATCTTAAAAAAATAATAATAATTATGATATGAGATTATTCATAGAATAACCACTTGGGAAGAAAAACTCCCTGGATACTTGAGAATTTTGAAAAGATGTTTTTTCTCAGAAGCTTATTTTAAACTCTGAAACAGAAAGTCAAGCTTCCCACAGTATCTCACACACCCTAAAAGGAACTAATTTGTAGCCAATGGTTACACCCTTTCTTACTACTATCTGAGGCTTTGGAAATGGATTCCAGGGTTTTAAATATACTGGGACTCTATAGAAACTCGAAAGAAATCTCTAGCTTTCTAAGGACATATCATATATCTGCTAAATAAAAGCACTGAAGACAAACCCATTTCCTAAATGTCAGAAGCCATAAAACAACTGCAAATGGTTAGAATGCAGTTCCTTTGAAAAGAAAAAAAAAAAACCACACACAGATATTGTTCAAGCAATATTTTACCACAAAAGGAAGAATATTAGCTCCATTACATGCTTAAGCACACTGAAACTCAAATTCTTTTAGAAATTAACTACAATTGAGAAAGTGCAGATCTTCCTTCTATAATTGCAATATTCCAAAGATATCTATTTCTAATGGTTTTCAATGCTACAATTGCTATGCAGTTTTATGGAGACACTTGTTAGAGAAGTACTTGAAAGGATTTATCTTCTCAGAATATGTTCTAAAAGTAAATTTCCATTATGTAACAGCTGGACAGAAAATCCAAAATGTTGAAAACTGAAATTCTTCAGAAGAGGCCATCAAAGTTTATCCAAATGAGAATGTATAGATTTGGCTTGAACCACTCCCTTACCTTCGTAATAATTATGATATGAGGGCTTCCCCTGGTGGTCCAGTGGTTAAGGACACCGCCTTGCAGTGTAAGGGGCGCCGGTTCAATCCCTGGCCTGGGAAGATCCCACGTGCCGTGGAGCGGCAGGACTGATGTGTCCAATCCCCGAGCCAGAGCTCTGGAGCGCATGCGCCCAGAGCCGGCGCTCTGCGACAACAGACGCCACCGCGATGGGAGGCCCGCAGGAGCCAAAGAACAAAGACGGATGAAAACAGAGAAATGAAAGACCAATATAAGTGGCCCGCCCGCCCCTTCCCTCCCCAACCCGACCCCTGCCCAAAATAAATAAATAAATCTTAAAAAAATAATAATAATTATGATATGAGATTATTCATAGAATAACCACTTGGGAAGAAAAACTCCCTGGATACTTGAGAATTTTGAAAAGATGTTTTTTCTCAGAAGCTTATTTTAAACTCTGAAACAGAAAGTCAAGCTTCCCACAGTATCTCACACACCCTAAAAGGAACTAATTTGTAGCCAATGGTTACACCCTTTCTTACTACTATCTGAGGCTTTGGAAATGGATTCCAGGGTTTTAAATATACTGGGACTCTATAGAAACTCGAAAGAAATCTCTAGCTTTCTAAGGACATATCATATATCTGCTAAATAAAAGCACTGAAGACAAACCCATTTCCTAAATGTCAATCAAATAAGTATGCAGAAGCCATAAAAACAACTGAAGAGTAAAGGAACATGATGCTCCATCAATGAACACAGAAAATTCGATCAGTGACTTTCAGGGTGGCCTTCTGCTGGAGCTTCATTGAGGCAATGAGCAACTCCAAAGTGTGAGCCAGTTTTTTCCCAGGGCTTCTGTAACTATTTTCACATGGATGCTTGTGAAAAGTTCAAAAACATTGAATCTTCTTCTCAGAAGTCACCCTTACATAAACTTTTCCCTGAAATGTAGCCACCACGGAGCATTTCTTGGGAAACATGATAATCTATATAGTGGTTAATTTACATGGAAAAAAAATATGATGTTGAAGCACTAGAGAAAGCTTGACACTGTTCAGGGGCTCATTGCTACATCAGCATAGAGATCTCAGCTTCTTTATGATGTGAGCCATTGATGAAAAGGTAGTGGGTCAAAAATAAGTCATAAACATATTAAAAATAAGGGCATTGTAAAGGAGAATGGATTTCAATAAGGATACTATAGAGCAATTGAAGAATCCCATGCGTAGAAAACAGCAATTGACTTTGGAAGGGGCCAGAGACATTTCTGTCTTATGGTATTGTTTACGTCATGTCCTTACAACTGAGCCAGAAAAGTTTTATTCTGAGATTTTGTTGTGATGAATTCACAGGCAGAGATAAAGAATTAGGGGCTACCCATATCATCTTGCCTTGAATAATGTTCAGAAATGGGAGGCTGTAATTATATATTTCTGCCATTAGTATCACTATAGGAAGAGATAGAAACTGAATACACAGGAAATAAAAATAAGACAAGTGATTAGGTCTAAACTGGAGTCAAGTGGCACTGTATCAATAGATGTATACTTCATATTTGGAAGGCAGAAGTTATTTTAAACTCTGAAACAGAAAGTCAAGCTTCCCACAGTATCTCACACACCCTAAAAGGAACTAATTTGTAGCCAATGGTTACACCCTTTCTTACTACTATCTGAGGCTTTGGAAATGGATTCCAGGGTTTTAAATATACTGGGACTCTATAGAAACTCGAAAGAAATCTCTAGCTTTCTAAGGACATATCATATATCTGCTAAATAAAAGCACTGAAGACAAACCCATTTCCTAAATGTCAATCAAATAAGTATGCAGAAGCCATAAAAACAACTGAAGAGTAAAGGAACATGATGCTCCATCAATGAACACAGAAAATTCGATCAGTGACTTTCAGGGTGGCCTTCTGCTGGAGCTTCATTGAGGCAATGAGCAACTCCAAAGTGTGAGCCAGTTTTTTCCCAGGGCTTCTGTAACTATTTTCACATGGATGCTTGTGAAAAGTTCAAAAACATTGAATCTTCTTCTCAGAAGTCACCCTTACATAAACTTTTCCCTGAAATGTAGCCACCACGGAGCATTTCTTGGGAAACATGATAATCTATATAGTGGTTAATTTACATGGAAAAAAAATATGATGTTGAAGCACTAGAGAAAGCTTGACACTGTTCAGGGGCTCATTGCTACATCAGCATAGAGATCTCAGCTTCTTTATGATGTGAGCCATTGATGAAAAGGTAGTGGGTCAAAAATAAGTCATAAACATATTAAAAATAAGGGCATTGTAAAGGAGAATGGATTTCAATAAGGATACTATAGAGCAATTGAAGAATCCCATGCGTAGAAAACAGCAATTGACTTTGGAAGGGGCCAGAGACATTTCTGTCTTATGGTATTGTTTACGTCATGTCCTTACAACTGAGCCAGAAAAGTTTTATTCTGAGATTTTGTTGTGATGAATTCACAGGCAGAGATAAAGAATTAGGGGCTACCCATATCATCTTGCCTTGAATAATGTTCAGAAATGGGAGGCTGTAATTATATATTTCTGCCATTAGTATCACTATAGGAAGAGATAGAAACTGAATACACAGGAAATAAAAATAAGACAAGTGATTAGGTCTAAACTGGAGTCAAGTGGCACTGTATCAATAGATGTATACTTCATATTTGGAAGGCAGAATAGAACTTCTAGGAGATGACAGCTAAACTGATTCTGAGGACAGCAAAGTAGTCATGTGATGATCAGAGACTGTATATTTCAGGAAGAGGAAAGCAAGTCTTTTGAGTTGAAAGAAGCTTGGTTTACTTAGAAAGCAGCAAGAAGGGGGAGAATAGCAGGGAGAGAAATTAAAGTGTTCTTTTAAAATAGTTGTGAACAAATTGGGAGCTTCACAAATTTCTCATCATGAGGTTATTTTTATAACCCAGCTTTTCTAAAAAAATTAAAGTTACATACTTTTTTAAAAAATTGAAAGATAATTGCTGTACAGTACTGTGTTGGTTTCTGCTATGTATCAAATGATGCACTTAAATATCAACCAACCCACTATCACAAGCCGTAACAGTAACAAAAGCAAACAATTTCCAAGATTGAAACCAGTGAGCTGAATTAAATAACATGAAACTAGGAAGAACAACAAGAAAGAAAATAAACTATTTGGAGAAGGAGGATTAGAATCCACTCAATTAAGTTAAACTATGTTCTAGGCTGGTCAGAGTTTTGGTCAGCCAAGTTCTGGTCAGTCCACTTGAGCTGACTCTTCTCATCAAGCAGCCAAAATATTGGAACTTCAGTTTCAGCATCAGTCCCTCTAATGAATATTTAGGGTTGGATTTCCTTTAGATCTCCTTGC
Source organism: Tragulus kanchil (assembly GCA_022376925.1). NCBI lineage: Eukaryota > Metazoa > Chordata > Mammalia > Artiodactyla > Tragulidae > Tragulus > Tragulus kanchil. Next base: position 226,785,807 of record JAIOJX010000028.1, on the reverse strand, counting down.
AGTCTCAAGAGTCTTCTCCAACACATTTCTAAAGTTCCAATTCTTCATCACTCAAACCTTCTTTATGGTCCAAACCTCACATTTATACAAGACTATTAGAAAAACCATAGCTTTGACTATATGCACCTTTGCCAACAAAGTGTTATCTGTGTTTTTTAATATGCTGTCTAGGTTTTTCATAGCTTTCCTTCCAAGGAGCAATTGTCTTTTACTTCCATGGTTATTGTCACTGTCCACAGTGATTTTAGAGCCAAGAAAATCTGTCATTCTTTCCACTTCCTTCCCACCTATTTGCCATGAAGTGTTGGGACTGGATGCCATGATCTTCATTTATTGACCGTTGAGTTTTAAGTCAGCTTTTTCGCTCTCCTCTTTTATCCTCATCAAGAGGGTTTTACTTACTCTCCAATTTCTGCCATTAGAATGAAATCATTTGCATATCTTAGGTGTGCTCTTTCTCTCAGTAATCTTGATTCCAGCTTGTGATTTATCTGTCCTGGCATTTTGTATAATGTATTCTTTATGTAAGTTAACAGGGAGACAATGGACCAGGGAACTTTGTCATACTCCTTTTTGCAATTTCGAGCCAAGCAGTTATCCCAATTCCAGTTTTAATTGTTGCTTTGGCTCACATACAGGTTTGGCATGAGGCAGATAAAATGATCTGGTATTCCTGTGTCTTGAAGAATTTTTCATAGTTTGTTGTGATCCACACAGTCAAAGGAAGCAGCTGAAGCCTTTTTCTGGAACTCCCTTGCTTTATCCATGATCCAATGAAAGCTGGCAATTTGTTCTCTGGTTTCTCTGCCTATTTGAAACCCAGATGGTATGTCTGGAAGTCCTTGATTCACATACTGCTGAAGCTTAGTTTGAAGGATTTTGAACATAACCTTGTTAACGTGTGAAATCAGAGTGATTATATGGTAGTTCAAACATTGTTTGGCATTGCCCTTCATCAGGATTGGAATGAAAACTTACCTTTTCCAGTCCTGTGGGTACTGACTAGTTTTCCAAATTTGCTGACCTATTGAGTGCAGCACTTTGACAGCATTATTTTTTAGGATTTTCAATAGTCACTTTATTCTTTTTGGATCTATTAACAATTGCCATCTATTCTTCCCCAGTACCATATGGGACACCTTCCAACCCAGGGAAGTGTCATATCTTTTACCTTTTCATACAGTTCATGGCAAGAATACTAGATGGCCTTGCCATTCCCTCCTCTAGTGGACCACATTTTGTCAGAATTCTTCATTATGACCCATCCACACTGGGTGGCCTGGTGCAGCATGGCTCATAGTTTCATTGTCACACGAGTCCCTTCACCATGACAAGGCTGTGGTCCATGAAGCAAATTATTATACTTGGCTTCTAATAAATTATTGGAAATCACTAATTCTAGTCACCATAGTATCCTGTCCTATTTTGATTCTGCATTACTTCTAGTTACTTGTAAAAGCTTCATAATTTTATGCTTCATATTTTATAACTCATTTGAGATTTTTCCTTAAATTTTTATTGTTCTATTAAGTTATTTGTATGACCTACATCTTTCTTGATTCCCCAGTTAAAGGATCTATCCTCACGAATCAGCCCAAATATGTCAAAATAAAGTAGTAGCACCATTTCTTGTTTCTAAAATGGTATTTGTATCCCATGATTTTTTAATAAATATTCTAATTTTGTTGCCTCTGTTATGAGTTTTTTTTGTTGTTACTCTAACATTCTTGCCAATTAGTAGATTCAGACAGGATGGCTTTCTAAAGATATCCAATCCTTAAATCTTCAAATATGTTATATTAAATCAGACATACATAAAAACTATAGATAAAATTGAGGTCAGCGACTTTTATTAATACATAAAAAGATTATCCTGGATTATTTCAGTGGATTCACTTTAATTATACGAGCCCTAAAAAGGAAAGAACTTTCTCTGACTGAGGAGATAATGAAGGCGGATAAGTTCAAAGTGTAAAAAGAATGTGGCACCCTGTTACTGATTCTGAGAAATAGACCTTCATGCAAAATTCAGAAGTGCTAAGCAGGATATATGAAAACTTACCTTTTCCAGTCCTGTGGGTACTGACTAGTTTTCCAAATTTGCTGACCTATTGAGTGCAGCACTTTGACAGCATTATTTTTTAGGATTTTCAATAGTCACTTTATTCTTTTTGGATCTATTAACAATTGCCATCTATTCTTCCCCAGTACCATATGGGACACCTTCCAACCCAGGGAAGTGTCATATCTTTTACCTTTTCATACAGTTCATGGCAAGAATACTAGATGGCCTTGCCATTCCCTCCTCTAGTGGACCACATTTTGTCAGAATTCTTCATTATGACCCATCCACACTGGGTGGCCTGGTGCAGCATGGCTCATAGTTTCATTGTCACACGAGTCCCTTCACCATGACAAGGCTGTGGTCCATGAAGCAAATTATTATACTTGGCTTCTAATAAATTATTGGAAATCACTAATTCTAGTCACCATAGTATCCTGTCCTATTTTGATTCTGCATTACTTCTAGTTACTTGTAAAAGCTTCATAATTTTATGCTTCATATTTTATAACTCATTTGAGATTTTTCCTTAAATTTTTATTGTTCTATTAAGTTATTTGTATGACCTACATCTTTCTTGATTCCCCAGTTAAAGGATCTATCCTCACGAATCAGCCCAAATATGTCAAAATAAAGTAGTAGCACCATTTCTTGTTTCTAAAATGGTATTTGTATCCCATGATTTTTTAATAAATATTCTAATTTTGTTGCCTCTGTTATGAGTTTTTTTTGTTGTTACTCTAACATTCTTGCCAATTAGTAGATTCAGACAGGATGGCTTTCTAAAGATATCCAATCCTTAAATCTTCAAATATGTTATATTAAATCAGACATACATAAAAACTATAGATAAAATTGAGGTCAGCGACTTTTATTAATACATAAAAAGATTATCCTGGATTATTTCAGTGGATTCACTTTAATTATACGAGCCCTAAAAAGGAAAGAACTTTCTCTGACTGAGGAGATAATGAAGGCGGATAAGTTCAAAGTGTAAAAAGAATGTGGCACCCTGTTACTGATTCTGAGAAATAGACCTTCATGCAAAAATTAGAGTCAAGCATCTAGATGCTAAAAGCAGGACCTATATGACAGCCAACAGGGAGACTGGTGCCTTAATCCTAGAAACACAAGGAATTGCATTCTTCCTGGAAGTGAGAAGAGTTTGGAAATGGATTCTCCTTCTGAGCTTTCAGATAAAAGCTCTGGCTTATCGGCACCTTGATTTTGGTCTTTGTCAATCTGGAGGATCTAGTGAGCTCAGTTAGACTTCTGATCCTCAGAACTTTGAGACTATAAATTGGTGCTGTTTAAACCTCTAGGTTTGACATGGTTTATTATAGTAGCAATAGAAAATTAATGTAAGTGAAACCATGCACCATAGATTTGGACTGGAACCCATGAGCCAGGATTTGAATCTTTAAAACCGTATTTGGGACTTGAACCCCTGGTCTTCCAACTCATATCACATGCATGGTTTCAGCACTTAATGAAGCTCAGATTCTGGATGTTTCACTGCAGAAAGAATTCAGTGAGAGACAAAGTGATAGGTTAAGAAGTGGATTTATTGAGAGAGAAAACACTTTAGAGATGGAAAGTGGGTCATCTCAGAAGGCAAGAGTGGCCTCAAACTGTGGTACGGTTAGTTTTTATGGGCTGGGTAATTTCACAGGCTGCAACCATAAAATTAAAAGATGCTTTCTCCTTGGAAGAAAAACTAAGACAAACCTATACAGTGTATTAAAAAGAGACATCCCTTTGCCAACAAAAGTCAGTACAGTCAAAGCTATGGTTTCCCCAGTAATTATGTATGGATGTGAGAGCTGGACCACAAAGAAGGCTAAGTACCAAAGAATTGATACCTTTGAATTGTGGTGTTGGAGAAAGCACTTGAGAGTCCCTTCCGACTGCAAGCAGATCAAACTAGTCAATCCTAAAGGCAATCAACCCTGAATATTCATTAGAAGGAATGATGCTGAAGCTCTAGCTCCATTTCTTTGGCCACCTGATTTAAGAGATGACACATTGGAAAAGAGCTTGATGTTGGAAAAAATAGAAGGAAAAAGGAGAATGGGACAACAGAGGATGATATGGTTGCAAAGTTAAAAAGAATGTGGCACCCTGATGTTCTGAGAAATAGACCTTCATGCAAAATTAGAGTCAAGCATCTAGATGCTAAAAGCAGGACCTATATGACAGCCAACAGGGAGACTGGTGCCTTAATCCTAGAAACACAAGGAATTGCATTCTTCCTGGAAGTGAGAAGAGTTTGAAATGGATTCTCCTTCTGAGCTTTCAGATAAAAGCTCTGGCTTATCGGCACCTTGATTTTGGTCTTTGTCAATCTGGAGGATCTAGTGAGCTCAGTTAGACTTCTGATCCTCAGAACTTTGAGACTATAAATTGGTGCTGTTTAAACCTCTAGGTTTGACATGGTTTATTATAGTAGCAATAGAAAATTAATGTAAGTGAAACCATGCACCATAGATTTGGACTGGAACCCATGAGCCAGGATTTGAATCTTTAAAACCGTATTTGGGACTTGAACCCCTGGTCTTCCAACTCATATCACATGCATGGTTTCAGCACTTAATGAAGCTCAGATTCTGGATGTTTCACTGCAGAAAGAATTCAGTGAGAGACAAAGTGATAGGTTAAGAAGTGGATTTATTGAGAGAGAAAACACTTTAGAGATGGAAAGTGGGTCATCTCAGAAGGCAAGAGTGGCCTCAAACTGTGGTACGGTTAGTTTTTATGGGCTGGGTAATTTCACAGGCTGCAACCATAAAATTAAAAGATGCTTTCTCCTTGGAAGAAAAACTAAGACAAACCTATACAGTGTATTAAAAAGAGACATCCCTTTGCCAACAAAAGTCAGTACAGTCAAAGCTATGGTTTCCCCAGTAATTATGTATGGATGTGAGAGCTGGACCACAAAGAAGGCTAAGTACCAAAGAATTGATACCTTTGAATTGTGGTGTTGGAGAAAGCACTTGAGAGTCCCTTCCGACTGCAAGCAGATCAAACTAGTCAATCCTAAAGGCAATCAACCCTGAATATTCATTAGAAGGAATGATGCTGAAGCTCTAGCTCCATTTCTTTGGCCACCTGATGCGAAGAGATGACACATTGGAAAAGAGCTTGATGTTGGAAAAAATAGAAGGAAAAAGGAGAATGGGACAACAGAGGATGATATGGTTGGATGACATCACTGAGTCAATGGACAGGAGTTTGAGCAGGGTCCAGGAGATGGTTAAGGACAGGGAGTCTTGGCATGCTGCAGTCCATGGGGTCTTAAAGAGTCAGACATGACTGAGTGACTGAACTGAACTAATTTCATAGGCTAAAAGAGTGGGGGGATTATTCCAATTATTCTGAGGAAGGGGCAGAGATTTCCAAGAATTGGGCCACTGCCCACTTTTTGGTCTTTAATGATTGACTCTGGAACTGTCATGGTGGTTATGGGTATATCATTTAACTTGCTGATGTGTTACAATGAATGTATACTGAGGCTCAAGATTTAGTAGAAGTCCATCTCTCAGTCTGTGGATGCATTTGGTTCTAATCAGTTTATGTTGTGTCCTGGACCTGTCATTCTATCACAGGCTGTGCCCTGATCCCTTCCCTCCTGTTTTACAAGGATTCACTGTTTCTAAATATCATTGGTTATTATTAAAAATGATTAATTGGAGATGAGGAGTATTAAAACTAGAAGCACTAATAGGATGCTTTCTACCACAGTGTTCAGAAGAATGTTAAAGAATAGAGAAAAGAAGTTTAATAAGAACCTGAGTATTTTTTGGAAGTCATATATATTCAGGATAAAATGTCAGCAGAAATCACTCCTAGTATGTTTTTAAAGCATATTTTACATCAAAGAGGATGTTTATTTTATTCTCATTAAGAAGAATTATGGCAGGTTCATGTAACTGAAAGTCCCACCTCAATTGGTTCGATTTTTTCTTTTGAAAAATGAGTCACTGTTCTTAAATTTCCACAAGAAAAGAATAAGTATTTATCTGACAAGAACATTTTTTCCCAAGCAAAAGGGTAAGCAATTCACTTCCTATTTTAACCTAAACTCTTCTATGCTGTGTTGTTTTAAAATGGCAGGTCCCTTCCGACTGCAAGCAGATCAAACTAGTCAATCCTAAAGGCAATCAACCCTGAATATTCATTAGAAGGAATGATGCTGAAGCTCTAGCTCCATTTCTTTGGCCACCTGATGCGAAGAGATGACACATTGGAAAAGAGCTTGATGTTGGAAAAAATAGAAGGAAAAAGGAGAATGGGACAACAGAGGATGATATGGTTGGATGACATCACTGAGTCAATGGACAGGAGTTTGAGCAGGGTCCAGGAGATGGTTAAGGACAGGGAGTCTTGGCATGCTGCAGTCCATGGGGTCTTAAAGAGTCAGACATGACTGAGTGACTGAACTGAACTAATTTCATAGGCTAAAAGAGTGGGGATTATTCCAATTATTCTGAGGAAGGGGCAGAGATTTCCAAGAATTGGGCCACTGCCCACTTTTTGGTCTTTAATGATTGACTCTGGAACTGTCATGGTGGTTATGGGTATATCATTTAACTTGCTGATGTGTTACAATGAATGTATACTGAGGCTCAAGATTTAGTAGAAGTCCATCTCTCAGTCTGTGGATGCATTTGGTTCTAATCAGTTTATGTTGTGTCCTGGACCTGTCATTCTATCACAGGCTGTGCCCTGATCCCTTCCCTCCTGTTTTACAAGGATTCACTGTTTCTAAATATCATTGGTTATTATTAAAAATGATTAATTGGAGATGAGGAGTATTAAAACTAGAAGCACTAATAGGATGCTTTCTACCACAGTGTTCAGAAGAATGTTAAAGAATAGAGAAAAGAAGTTTAATAAGAACCTGAGTATTTTTTGGAAGTCATATATATTCAGGATAAAATGTCAGCAGAAATCACTCCTAGTATGTTTTTAAAGCATATTTTACATCAAAGAGGATGTTTATTTTATTCTCATTAAGAAGAATTATGGCAGGTTCATGTAACTGAAAGTCCCACCTCAATTGGTTCGATTTTTTCTTTTTGAAAAATGAGTCACTGTTCTTAAATTTCCACAAGAAAAGAATAAGTATTTATCTGACAAGAACATTTTTTTCCCAAGCAAAAGGGTAAGCAATTCACTTCCTATTTTAACCTAAACTCTTCTATGCTGTGTTGTTTTTTCCTCTAAAGCCATCAAAGATTGTTGTTTAGTCTGTAAGTTGGGTCTGACTCTTTAGTAACCCCATGGAATGTAGCCCACCAAATTCTTCTGCCCATGTGACTTCCCAGGCAAGAATACTGCAGTGAGTTTCCATTTTCTTCTCCAGGAAATTTTCCTGATCCAGGGATTGAACTCACATCTCCAGCATTAGCAGGCAGTTCTTTACCACTGAGCCACCAAGGGAGATCTAGCATCAGATTGTTATGAAATAAAAGTTGAAAGTCTGCATTTATATAAAAACTATTTGAGATACTTCCTTTTCCTCTTTATTCAGTCAGTATCCAATTTGAGACCCATCTCCCACTTATTCACTTTATTCACTTTTAAAAAAACTTCATAATACAATAGAAATTGATTAAAAAATGAAAATTCTGGAGGTAATTGGGTAAATTTTTCATTTTTAAATATTAAGGCAAATTTTATAAATAAACATGGCTTTTGCCACCAAAGAAAAAACATTTAGAAAAATACTTTGATATTTTCTCAATGTCTAATTTTGCAGCTTTGTTTTATAAAAAATTCACATACATTTTACAGTCCAAAAATAGTTATTGTAACTAAATAATAACTTCTTTTTTCACTTTTTGTCAAATAACTTATCTGGTCTTGTGATGCCTCTGAATCAGTACTTGTCATGAAAAATGTATTAATAAATACTCTATGAATGTTTAGGATATGAAAATGTTCAGAAGTGGGAAAATGTAGCAAATTCTTCAGACTCCTTAGATTATTACAAGATAATTTTGAATTGTATATAGGCAAGATGTGAATGTCTTAGTCACCCAGGGTCGCAAAGAGTCAGACAGGACTGAGTGACTAACACAGACATGGACTGTAGCCCACCAGAGTCCTCTGCCCATGAAATTCTCCAATCAGGACTACTGAGTTTGGTAGCCATCTCTTCTCCGGAGAATATTTCCCACACAGGGATTGAGTCCAGGTCTCCTGCATTAGCAGGCAGTTCTTTACCACTGAGCCACCAAGGAGATCTAGCATCAGATTGTTATGAAATAAAAGTTGAAAGTCTGCATTTATATAAAAACTATTTGAGATACTTCCTTTTCCTCTTTATTCAGTCAGTATCCAATTTGAGACCCATCTCCCACTTATTCACTTTATTCACTTTTAAAAAAACTTCATAATACAATAGAAATTGATTAAAAAATGAAAATTCTGGAGGTAATTGGGTAAATTTTTCATTTTTAAATATTAAGGCAAATTTTATAAATAAACATGGCTTTTGCCACCAAAGAAAAAACATTTAGAAAAATACTTTGATATTTTCTCAATGTCTAATTTTGCAGCTTTGTTTTATAAAAAATTCACATACATTTTACAGTCCAAAAATAGTTATTGTAACTAAATAATAACTTCTTTTTTCACTTTTTGTCAAATAACTTATCTGGTCTTGTGATGCCTCTGAATCAGTACTTGTCATGAAAAATGTATTAATAAATACTCTATGAATGTTTAGGATATGAAAATGTTCAGAAGTGGGAAAATGTAGCAAATTCTTCAGACTCCTTAGATTATTACAAGATAATTTTGAATTGTATATAGGCAAGATGTGAATGTCTTAGTCACCCAGGGTCGCAAAGAGTCAGACAGGACTGAGTGACTAACACAGACATGGACTGTAGCCCACCAGAGTCCTCTGCCCATGAAATTCTCCAATCAGGACTACTGAGTTTGGTAGCCATCTCTTCTCCGGAGAATATTTCCCACACAGGGATTGAGTCCAGGTCTCCTGCATTACAGGCAGATTCTTTACAGAGGATGAGATAGTTGGATAGCATTACCAACTCAATGGACATGAGATTTCTATAAGTTATGAGGATATAGTAAAGGTTATAAAATAATTCCTCCAAATCCTGTCTTTATCCAAGCCATGTTATAATTGGCAGGGAGGTTCCTAACCTAATGAGTCTTACAGCATAGCTGAAAAAATATTATATATGTGAATTTATATACACCTGACTTAATTTAATTCATCTCTAATTATTTCAGTTTTTGTGTAGCAACCTTAAGAAAATAAAATATCAATCTCATTCTCCTTTTAAAATTAATACAAACAAAGAAACAAACATACCTGAACACTAACTCAGAGTACAGCAGGATAAACTTCCTGCTTAACTTGAATGAGGAAATATTTTTTTCTCCTATTTTACAGCTGGAAAATAAGGATCAGGCAAATGCTAAGCAACTTGCCTGAGGTCACTCAGTGAGGTTCAGTTGAGTCTGGGCTGTAACTCAGAAGTTCCTGATTCCCTGTGGTTGGGCCACAAGTTCATAGCCGCTGGCTCATAGCAGCTTCCGGAACAGAACAGAGTTTTCCTGTAAGCCCTAGAGAGCTAGACTGCCACATCAACATAAGTGGTTTTAGAAACCAGGCTTCAAGGAAGGTCAGTGACCTTAGGTTATTATTGCTTTAACCTTTTGTCCACGTTGAGGGAATTCACAGCAAGGTAAGTATTGCCAAGAGAAGGCAAGCAAGAAAGATAAATGGAGGAAATGTAGTGCCTAATATCCATGTGTGGAAATTTAGGGTTCTTAAGGACTGGGAAAATTAACATTTTCTGCAGCAGAAGTTGTGAAATTAAATTTAGCACTCTCGACAGTTTTCTGACAAATATTTTTGTTTTTTCATTAATCCCAAAAGAAACCGTACTAACTCCAAGTTAAAATTAGAGCCAGGCCAGTGAATAGGCTGTGAATCTTTGTACCTAAGAGTGTAATGTTTTCTAGACTTAAGCAGTTACGCCTGGGAGTCTGAAGAATGATCTACTTGGATTCAGGTACAACTAAATCAATTCCAAAAACTCTGGCACACAAAATGCAGGGTTTCCTGCCTTGATGCAGTGCACTTGGGTGGGCTCAAAAATTATGAGAGAAAAACAAAATTAAATGCTTTTAAATTGACTCAAACCACTGGATTTCTAACATTAAACATATGAAAAGGACACAGTGCTGAAAACTTGTATTTCAAAAAAAAGTACAATAGAACAAAAACAAAACAAAAAAGCCCCATAAAAATCATACAAGGAGGATTCAGTCTTTCAATCTGTAAAGACTATAGATTCTCCGGTGAGATTATGTCATATCTGTGGCATTAAGAGAAATACAGCAAACTTTCTTTTCCAAAGACAGAGGGAGTTGGTCAGTTATGGACAGAATCCTACTCGCTGTGGTGCAATTAGATGTACAATTTACAGAGATCCACTTAAGAGCTATTTAAATGCTCAAGTATTTAGGTGTAATGTGTATCCTTGATGTGTTCAGCACTACTTTCTGTTGGTACAGAGAGAAGTGCAATGGATAAAAGAGGAAATAAACACCCTTTTTGTTTAAGTTATTCTCATGAATCTTACGTATAAATTGTACAAACACACAAAAGTTAGAAAAATTGAAGAAAATCATATCTATAAAGAAAAGTCAGGTTAACGACATCTCTATTCTTGTTGAGTCACTCAGTCATGTCCAAATCTTTGTGATCCCATGGACTGCAGCACTCTAGGCTTCTCTGTCCTCCAATATCACCTAGACTTTGTGCAAACTCATGTCCATTGAGTCAGTAAAGCCATCCAACCATGTCATCCTTTGTCACTCCCTTCTTCTCCTGCCCTCAATCTTTCCCAGCATCAAGGTACATAGAATTTCTATTTATCAGAGACTCAGGGCTGGTATTTGGTTACAGGAAGAATTGAACAAGTTATATTGAAGCCATATGTGTATAGTGACTTCACTGCCCTACATAGGAATTAGATTTAGTGTGGTTAGTTATGGGAGTTACTGATAATCTGGGAGAAAAGAGTTTGTTAAAGACCCCTAAGTGGGGCTTCCCTGGTGGTCCAGTGGGTAAGGGCACCGCCTTGCAGTGCAAGGGGCGCCGGTTCCATCCCTGGCCTGGGAAGATCCCACGTGCTGCGGAGCGGCTGGACCGATGTGTTCAATTACCTAGCCAGAGCCGGTGCTCTGCGACAGCAAAGGCCACTGCAATGGGAGGCCCACACGGGCCAAAGAACAAAGATGGATGAAAATAGATAAATGAAAGACCAATAGAAGTGGCCCACCCACTCCCCCCCCCCCCCAACCCAATCCCCCACCAAAAAAAAAAAAAAAAAAAGTTACAAAACTTTAAAAAAAAAAAAAAAAGACCCCTAAGTGCTTCCACGAATTTATCACTCTGTATCCACGCTCAGTTCCCTGGCTGGGTATACTTACTATTTTAGGTAAATTGTTAGGTATAAGAGTTTCTTCTGTCAATTATATTAACAGAAAAATAAAAATATCCTTTGGCCAATTATATCATGTTATCAGGGCTTTCATAAACTCAAGCATTGTTTTCTAGGCAAGTTAAATTGATATGACTAAAAACCTAGCAGTCAGGCCTTTCCTGATGGCCCAGTGGTTAAGACTCTGCTTTCCAATGCAGGGGACACAGGTTTGATCCCTGGTTGGGGAAATAAGATCCCACCTGCTATGGGGCAACTAAGCCCATGCACTGCAACTACTGGAACTGAGCACTCTAGAGTCCTTGCTCCACCACAAGAGAAGTCCACTCACTGCAAACAGTGAAAGTTTGTGTGCTGTAACTAAAGATCCAGTGAAACCAGGACAAAGAAGGAAAGGAAAATTTTAAAGTTATTGTTTTTTTAAAAAATTTTTTTTTTTCCCACTCAGTCATGTCCAAATCTTTGTGATCCCATGGACTGCAGCACTCTAGGCTTCTCTGCCCAATATCACCTAGACTTTGTGCAAACTCATGTCCATTGAGTCAGTAAAGCCATCCAACCATGTCATCCTTTGTCACTCCCTTCTTCTCCTGCCCTCAATCTTTCCCAGCATCAAGGTACATAGAATTTCTATTTATCAGAGACTCAGGGCTGGTATTTGGTTACAGGAAGAATTGAACAAGTTATATTGAAGCCATATGTGTATAGTGACTTCACTGCCCTACATAGGAATTAGATTTAGTGTGGTTAGTTATGGGAGTTACTGATAATCTGGGAGAAAAGAGTTTGTTAAAGACCCCTAAGTGGGGCTTCCCTGGTGGTCCAGTGGGTAAGGGCACCGCCTTGCAGTGCAAGGGGCGCCGGTTCCATCCCTGGCCTGGGAAGATCCCACGTGCTGCGGAGCGGCTGGACCGATGTGTTCAATTACCTAGCCAGAGCCGGTGCTCTGCGACAGCAAAGGCCACTGCAATGGGAGGCCCACACGGGCCAAAGAACAAAGATGGATGAAAATAGATAAATTAAAGACCAATAGAAGTGGCCCACCCACCCCCTCCCTCCCCAAAACAAACCCCGCCCAAAAATAAAAAAAAAAAACTTTAAAAAAAAAAAAAGACCCCTAAGTGCTTCCACGAATTTATCACTCTGTATCCACGCTCAGTTCCCTGGCTGGGTATACTTACTATTTTAGGTAAATTGTTAGGTATAAGAGTTTCTTCTGTCAATTATATTAACAGAAAAATAAAAATATCCTTTGGCCAATTATATCATGTTATCAGGGCTTTCATAAACTCAAGCATTGTTTTCTAGGCAAGTTAAATTGATATGACTAAAAACCTAGCAGTCAGGCCTTTCCTGATGGCCCAGTGGTTAAGACTCTGCTTTCCAATGCAGGGGACACAGGTTTGATCTCTGGTTGGGGAAATAAGATCCCACCTGCTATGGGGCAACTAAGCCCATGCACTGCAACTACTGGAACTGAGCACTCTAGAGTCCTTGCTCCACCACAAGAGAAGTCCACTCACTGCAAACAGTGAAAGTTTGTGTGCTGTAACTAAAGATCCAGTGAAACCAGGACAAAGAAGGAAAGGAAAATTTTAAAGTTATTGTTCATTCCTTTATTGCCTATACACAATCATCAAGTTCTTTTAGCTGGTGTTTGTTTGTTCACCTCTCACCGTACATATTACCTTAAGGTAAATTTATTGTGACTAAGTCTCTAACCCAACCCTCTGGTCCCTTTTATAGCCTATTATTTTGTCTTAGGTCTACTCAGGTGGTGCTAGTGGTGAAAAAAAAAAAAAAAGACACCTGCCCATGCAGGAGACAGAAGAAACCAGGATCCTATTCCTGGGTGGGAAGATCTCCTGGAAGAGGACATGGCAACCCACTTCACTGTTCTTGCCTGGAGAGTGCCCATGAACAGAGGAGCCTGATGGGCTACATACAGTCCACGTGGTTGCAGAGTTGGAAACAACTGAAGTGATTTAGCATGCACATGTGCATTCTGTTTTACCAATTGTTCTTAAATCTTAATCTTATTATGAAATGTTTCAACTCAGACAAATTCTAGATGATCTATTCAATTTTAACTCTACTGTCTGGCACCAGTCAACTAAACACACATTGCCTCTTTCACTCTCCATTCACAGTTTCAGCTGACCTTTTCTACTTCATTCACTTTTTCATGGAATATAACCTATCATTTTTAATCCCTCCCTCTCCCTCCTGCCTTCTTACAACTTCTTTCATTTCTTTTAGCCTCCATCACTCTGTACCTTCTTTCTTCCCTTTTTTCTTTTCTTTTCCTTTTCTTCTTTTTTCTCCTTACCTATTCTCTCCTCTCTTCTCTCTTTTCCATCTCCTTTCCTTTCCCTTCCATTTCTTTCTTCTCCATCCCTTCTACCCTTCCTTCCTTTTTCCCTTCTCTGTCTTTTTTGTTTTTCTGATCTTTATTAAGACTCACCTCTGGTGCCAAGTCACTTTACATAGGCTTAACATCAACCACACTGATTAATATAGAGGAAAATACAATGAATGCTACTGATTATCTCTTTTTTCACTTAGCTGAGATAAAGAAATAAAAACTAATAACACACATATGTGTTGAGAGATTAAGAAACAGGCACTTGCACAGTTGAATTACAGTACTAATAGTTGGTAAAACCTATGTGTAGAGAATTTGGTAATAGCTATTGGAAGTGCAGATGAGCATGTGAAAAGACAATGCCACTTTTAAGATTTTTTAGTATCTTAGAAATATACACATATGTGTGCAATAATGCATATAGTAGTTATTCTTTGCAGGATTTTTGTTTGACCTTGTTGTTCACTATATCCAAAGTTTATAGAGTAAATATTCAACAAAAAAGATGGTTTTGGTTACTGAACTTCACAAATGGAATGTATCTGATTAGACAGACATGATACATGCATTTAAATAAATATTGCTAACTTTTAAACAAAATTAAATAAAATTTATTTATAAGTTAAAAAAGAATAGAATATCTTTGTGTGTTAAAGTGGAAGAATATCCAAGATACACTTATTAGAAAACTAAAACAACAAAAATAACAAAAGTGCACAGTGCCAAAAACTATATATATGCAACAAATTTTGAAAAGAACAGGAAAATCTAAGCGTATATTTAAATTTAGTTGTATTTGTTGTTTAATTGCTCAGTCATGTCCGACTCTTTGTACCTCTTGAACTGCAGCACACCAGGCTTCCATGTCTTTATAATTTCCTGGAGTTTGCTGAAATTCATGTCCATTGAGTCAGTGATGCCATCTCCTCTTCTGTTCTCAATTTCTCCTTCTGCTTTTAATCTTTCCCAGCATCAGGGTGCTTTTCAGTGAGTAGGTTCTTCGCATCAGGTGGCTAATCTATTGAAGCTTTAGCTTCAGTACCAGTTCTTCCAATGAATATTCAAGGTGGATTCCCTTGAATATTCAATAATTAACTGGTTTGATTTCCTTGCAGTCTGAGAGACTCTTCAAAGACATCTCCAATATCACAGTTCAAAAGCATTAATTTTTGGTGCTCAGTCTTCCTTATGATCCTGCTCTCACATTCATACATGACTACTGGGAAAACCATAGATTTGACCAAATGGACCTTTGTCAGCAAAATGTTATCTCTGTTTTTTTATACACCATCTAGGTTTGTCATAACTTTCTTCCAGGGAGCAAGTGTCTTTTAATTTCATGGCTATAGTCACTAGCCGCAGTGGTTTTGGAGCCCAAGAAAATAAAATCTGTCACTGTTTCCTTTTTTTCCCATCTATTTGCCATGAAGTGATGGGAGCAGATACAATGACCTTAGTTTTTTAGTATCTTAGAAATATACACATATGTGTGCAATAATGCATATAGTAGTTATTCTTTGCAGGATTTTTGTTTGACCTTGTTGTTCACTATATCCAAAGTTTATAGAGTAAATATTCAACAAAAAAGATGGTTTTGGTTACTGAACTTCACAAATGGAATGTATCTGATTAGACAGACATGATACATGCATTTAAATAAATATTGCTAACTTTTAAACAAAATTAAATAAAATTTATTTATAAGTTAAAAAAGAATAGAATATCTTTGTGTGTTAAAGTGGAAGAATATCCAAGATACACTTATTAGAAAACTAAAACAACAAAAATAACAAAAGTGCACAGTGCCAAAAACTATATATATGCAACAAATTTTGAAAAAGAACTGGAAAATCTAAGCGTATATTTAAATTTAGTTGTATTTGTTGTTTAATTGCTCAGTCATGTCCGACTCTTTGTACCTCTTGAACTGCAGCACACCAGGCTTCCATGTCTTTATAATTTCCTGGAGTTTGCTGAAATTCATGTCCATTGAGTCAGTGATGCCATCTCCTCTTCTGTTCTCAATTTCTCCTTCTGCTTTTAATCTTTCCCAGCATCAGGGTGCTTTTCAGTGAGTAGGTTCTTCGCATCAGGTGGCTAATCTATTGAAGCTTTAGCTTCAGTACCAGTTCTTCCAATGAATATTCAAGGTGGATTCCCTTGAATATTCAATAATTAACTGGTTTGATTTCCTTGCAGTCTGAGAGACTCTTCAAAGACATCTCCAATATCACAGTTCAAAAGCATTAATTTTTGGTGCTCAGTCTTCCTTATGATCCTGCTCTCACATTCATACATGACTACTGGGAAAACCATAGATTTGACCAAATGGACCTTTGTCAGCAAAATGTTATCTCTGTTTTTTTATACACCATCTAGGTTTGTCATAACTTTCTTCCAGGGAGCAAGTGTCTTTTAATTTCATGGCTATAGTCACTAGCCGCAGTGGTTTTGGAGCCCAAGAAAATAAAATCTGTCACTGTTTCCTTTTTTTCCCATCTATTTGCCATGAAGTGATGGGAGCAGATACAATGACCTTAGTTTTTTTTATTGTTGAGCTTTGCACCAGCTTTTTCACTCTCCTTTTTCACTTTCATCAAGAGGCTTTTTAGTTCCTATTCACTTTTTGCCATAACAGTGGTATCATCTGCATAGCTGAGTTTATTGATATTTCTCAAGGCAATCTTGATTCCAGTTTGTGCTTTATCCACACTGGTATTTCACACGATGTACTCTTCATGTAAATTAAATAAGCAGGGTGACAATAGGAAGCCCTGACATACTCCATTTCCAATTTTGAACCAATCCATTTCTCCAAATCCTGTTCTGTTACTTCATGACCTGCAAACAGTTTTTGCAAGAGGCAGGTGAGGTGGTCTGGTATTCCCATGACATTCAGAATTTTCCACAGCTTGTTGTGATCCACACAGTCAAAGGCTGTAGTGTAGTGAATGAAGAAAAAGTAAATGTTTTTCTAAAATTCTCTTGCTTTTTCTATGATTAAACAGATGTCATCAATTTGACTTAAACTTACTTGTATATTCATAGATATACTCTGAAAGAGTACATGAGAAGTGGGAAACATTGCCATAAAAGAAATTGGAGGAGAATAGAAGGAGACGTTTTCTCTAAGTGTGCTTCTAAAATTATGAAGATTAAAAATGTATTTTGGAAAAAAAAAAGTTCTTACCAAATACTGAACCTGAACTGTTTTCTTCTTGTCACTATATGCTTCAGTTACTGAAAATTAATGTGCCTTTCATCACTAAGCACTAAGTGTTGCTTCAGCATAGTGGTGATTGCAAAGTCCAGAAACTCCTAGGACTTAGTTCAAATTCCAAGAGTCAAATGTTCTGGTATCTTGGAAGGTTTTCAACCTCATTTCAATGACGCTTCATGTGACTCTAGCTCTGACAGGATGCAGCAGACTTTCCACATTTTGTGGACTATTGCATATCCATGAATCTACCAGTTGTCAGTGAATATTTCTTAATGTTGATACCTTTTTTTTTGAAAATTACCAAACACTAGCCGCAGTGGTTTTGGAGCCCAAGAAAATAAAATCTGTCACTGTTTCCTTTTTTTCCCATCTATTTGCCATGAAGTGATGGGAGCAGATACAATGACCTTAGTTTTTTTTATTGTTGAGCTTTGCACCAGCTTTTTCACTCTCCTTTTTCACTTTCATCAAGAGGCTTTTTAGTTCCTATTCACTTTTTGCCATAACAGTGGTATCATCTGCATAGCTGAGTTTATTGATATTTCTCAAGGCAATCTTGATTCCAGTTTGTGCTTTATCCACACTGGTATTTCACACGATGTACTCTTCATGTAAATTAAATAAGCAGGGTGACAATAGGAAGCCCTGACATACTCCATTTCCAATTTTGAACCAATCCATTTCTCCAAATCCTGTTCTGTTACTTCATGACCTGCAAACAGTTTTTGCAAGAGGCAGGTGAGGTGGTCTGGTATTCCCATGACATTCAGAATTTTCCACAGCTTGTTGTGATCCACACAGTCAAAGGCTGTAGTGTAGTGAATGAAGAAAAAGTAAATGTTTTTCTAAAATTCTCTTGCTTTTTCTATGATTAAACAGATGTCATCAATTTGACTTAAACTTACTTGTATATTCATAGATATACTCTGAAAGAGTACATGAGAAGTGGGAAACATTGCCATAAAAGAAATTGGAGGAGAATAGAAGGAGACGTTTTCTCTAAGTGTGCTTCTAAAATTATGAAGATTAAAAATGTATTTTGGAAAAAAAAAAGTTCTTACCAAATACTGAACCTGAACTGTTTTCTTCTTGTCACTATATGCTTCAGTTACTGAAAATTAATGTGCCTTTCATCACTAAGCACTAAGTGTTGCTTCAGCATAGTGGTGATTGCAAAGTCCAGAAACTCCTAGGACTTAGTTCAAATTCCAAGAGTCAAATGTTCTGGTATCTTGGAAGGTTTTCAACCTCATTTCAATGACGCTTCATGTGACTCTAGCTCTGACAGGATGCAGCAGACTTTCCACATTTTGTGGACTATTGCATATCCATGAATCTACCAGTTGTCAGTGAATATTTCTTAATGTTGATACCTTTTTTTTTGAAAATTACCAAACACTAAAGACATATTAGTACCTCTGAAATTTCCAAGGTTCTGTGATTTTAAGGTGCTTCCCAAAAGAAAATGAAAGTTCACATGAAGGGAAAAGTCGATAACATAGCACTTTTTATATAAAACATTATGATTATGATTTAAAAGGCAATTAGTATATTTTGTAAATTACAAATTCCACAGATAATTAAACATCATTCCAGATAGGAAGAGAGAAATTTATTCTCTGGGTAGTTTTCATTTTTATAAAGCCCCTTAAATCAAAAGGAAAGTTTTTATTGCATAAAAATCATTATTTATTATTATATTTTATGTATTTCAAGCATATACTTTTTAAAATGGAATTAAAAAAAATTCCACTTGGATTTAAGGATTTAACCTATATTTTCAATCCCTCTAGCAAATTTCCAGGACATATTTTACTTTCTTTTACCTTATGTAAACATTGGGAATATTTACTGAATATGAACCAAATGACAAAATTCTACAGTCAGCTTCAAGCAAATTAAATCCTAGAAGTTTCAATGCAGCATATTTTGTATGTGATTTCTTTTGAATTTCTAATAGTTTTGTTTATATGTTTCACTACAGTAAATGTGAAGACAAAACTGTATACACAAAACAGAAAACAGCTTTTTAATTTATATGTAAAAAATTTTTAAGAAATACATTTATGTTTCATCAAAGATCAAATGAAAACATGCTAAGCAATATATTTATATGAGGAGTTTAGGTAATATACCGACATAAATTATTTAAAGTTGAAAAGTAAATCTTTTTGGTAATCTGATGATTTTATCATGAATTGCTTTCCCTATTGGTTGCTTGCTAATGTGTAAAGTGTTTTTAAAGATATAAATATAAGGAAATAGTTACCTTTCAATTCTTGTAACTAATGTTTTTAACCATACTTAGAAATGGATATTATCCTACGTAAAACTAACTCTTTCATCTCACTTCTAATCCTAATTCTATTGATGCTTAAAGGATAATTTCAGAATTTCAAAAAATAGAGATAAAAACAATTGTTTTTAAATATATACAAGTAGTTCTTTTAGTATGCAAAACACATAATATTTTAGAGGAATTATGGAATCTGAGATTTTTGTGCATGAGGTGGAAGGTACAGTTATAGAATGAGCTATGTTCATGTATCATAACCAAATTTCAAGCAGCAGTTGAATCCATGTTCTTGTAAATTGGGATTATTGCTTTTTAGTATTGGGATTATGCCTCATTTGTCTCTTCCTAACTTCTTGAAAAAATGTTAAGAATCAGAATATTCTAAAAGTTTGTCATTTTAATTATTGTTCTCTAGTCTCTAAGTCATGTCCAGCTCTCTTACGACATCATGGACTGTAGGTCTCCAGGCGCCTCTGTCCATGGAGTTTCCCAGGCAAGACTACTAGAATGGGTTGCCACTTCCTTCTCCAAGGGATCTTCTCAACCCATGTATCAGACCCAATGGATGTATTTAAATACAACACATTATTTTAAATATTCCTGTTGAAGAGACTCTGTTAACTTTAATGGCAGCAGCTTCAATAGAAGATACAGCCATTACTGTTATATTTTCCTCTGATTTTGGGGAGCAACTTTGCCATCATAGCCAGTTTCATCTTCCTTTGATCTCCTCTTCTTTCAGATTCAAAATTGACTCTCTGCCACTGTGACTAGAGACCTTACCTTTGCCATGTGACGTAACTGCCTTGCTTCATGACTGTGGCCTCACTCTGGTGCTTAAAAGACCAGTTCACTAATGCTAAATATTCTCTGCTCACCTTGAAATTTGTCAGATACTAGAAACCATTCTATATAAATATGTCTAGGATGGCCTGAATTCCAATGGAAATGGCAAATGAAAGGAAGAACTTTAATCCAGATGTTGTTGACAACTTGGCTAAGAGCATCAAGAATATAATAAGAGAACATGGTGGCCCATCTCTAGAGTTGCTCACATCTGAGATTTCAACCAGATCCAGAGAATCAGTTCAAAGTCTGCAGGGAAAAAAAAATGGTCCAAAATCAACAGCTAGTTCCTCTTTGCTCCTATTAGCACGTTGAAAATGAGCCATTCAGGGCATCTGTATGTTCTTGGAAATATGCATGAAAATAAGAAATCTTTGAGTTAGAAGTTGGAGCTAATTATTAGACTTTTAGCCTTCCTATTCATAGCTGACACTAAAGAAAGTTAAGATGACTGAAACTTGTAGACAGACTGAACCTCCCAGTTGTCGCTTTTATTTTCTTCACATTCCAAGTGTCTTTATTTTAATTGCAAGTACCCCTCTCTAGCTTTTAGATACAATTTACCTGTGCTGTGCATGTTAAGTCATTTCAGTCATATCTGACTCTTTTCGATCTCATGGACTATAGGCCACCAGGCTCCTTGACCCATGTGATTCTCCAGGCAAGAATACTGGAGTATGTTGCCATGCTCTCCTATGGGAAATCTTCCCAACCCAGGGATTGAACCCATGTCTCTTAACTCTCCTGCATTGGCAAGTGGGTTCTTTATCACTAGTGCCACTACATGGAACATTGTATAAATTTAAGATGTAAAATATGTTGATTTGATACACATGTATTAAAAAAATGATTACCACCACAGCTTTTCTTTTATCATTCACATCATTACTATTTTATTGTCTGAGTCACCTTATAATTTGCAACTATTTTAGTAAATTTCAAATATACAGTGCATTATTATTAATTTTAATCACCATGCTATACATTAGATTTCCAGATTTTACTTGTCTTATAATTGGAATGTTGTACCCTTTGACTAGCTTCTTCCAATGTTTCTGCAATCCACCCTACCTCCCACAGTCCTTGGTAACTACCGGCTATTCCTTATATAATTTGCCCTAAGCAGATACTAGAAACCATTCTATATAAATATGTCTAGGATGGCCTGAATTCCAATGGAAATGGCAAATGAAAGGAAGAACTTTAATCCAGATGTTGTTGACAACTTGGCTAAGAGCATCAAGAATATAATAAGAGAACATGGTGGCCCATCTCTAGAGTTGCTCACATCTGAGATTTCAACCAGATCCAGAGAATCAGTTCAAAGTCTGCAGGGAAAAAAATGGTCCAAAATCAACAGCTAGTTCCTCTTTGCTCCTATTAGCACGTTGAAAATGAGCCATTCAGGGCATCTGTATGTTCTTGGAAATATGCATGAAAATAAGAAATCTTTGAGTTAGAAGTTGGAGCTAATTATTAGACTTTTAGCCTTCCTATTCATAGCTGACACTAAAGAAAGTTAAGATGACTGAAACTTGTAGACAGACTGAACCTCCCAGTTGTCGCTTTTATTTTCTTCACATTCCAAGTGTCTTTATTTTAATTGCAAGTACCCCTCTCTAGCTTTTAGATACAATTTACCTGTGCTGTGCATGTTAAGTCATTTCAGTCATATCTGACTCTTTTCGATCTCATGGACTATAGGCCACCAGGCTCCTTGACCCATGTGATTCTCCAGGCAAGAATACTGGAGTATGTTGCCATGCTCTCCTATGGGAAATCTTCCCAACCCAGGGATTGAACCCATGTCTCTTAACTCTCCTGCATTGGCAAGTGGGTTCTTTATCACTAGTGCCACTACATGGAACATTGTATAAATTTAAGATGTAAAATATGTTGATTTGATACACATGTATTAAAAAAATGATTACCACCACAGCTTTTCTTTTATCATTCACATCATTACTATTTTATTGTCTGAGTCACCTTATAATTTGCAACTATTTTAGTAAATTTCAAATATACAGTGCATTATTATTAATTTTAATCACCATGCTATACATTAGATTTCCAGATTTTACTTGTCTTATAATTGGAATGTTGTACCCTTTGACTAGCTTCTTCCAATGTTTCTGCAATCCCCACCCTACCTCCCACAGTCCTTGGTAACTACCATTCTACCTATTGTGTTTGACGTTTTTATATTCCTTATATAAGTGATACCATACATTTGTGTTTGTCTGAATATTTCACTTAACATAACACCCTCAAGGTCCATCCATGTCACAAATGGATAGCTGTCTTGATATCATAGACTCCCATAGTATTTTTTTCTCTACTTCATAAGCCTCCAACAATAAACTTTGTCTATTGTTTTTAGGACTTCAGCCAAACATCTAGCCACTCATGACAGGCAAAGCTACCAAGGAAACAATGTCAGCTATCTACAGATATGAGTGAGCCCAATCAGCTAAAAACAATACAGGACCTTCATAATCAAACCTAATCAACACTGCAGATATACAATTTTATGAGCTAAACAGTTTATTGAGGACTAAGTTTTGTAGTGACTTGTTACCTAGACAAACAGTGAAAGTATTAAGTACACATTCTAAAATAAGATTTGTTAATTTTACTTATACTTTCTTTTCTGTGGCATGATATAAGTCTCTGAAATGGTGTTGATTTGTTTTTGAAGGTTGGTTCTAACAGTCTTTGGATGGGAAAGAAATTGTTTGCAATTCAGGAGACTCGGATTCGATGTCTGGTTGGGAAGATCCCCTGGAGAAGAGAATTACAACCCACTCCAGTATGCTCGCTTAGAGAATTCTGTGAACAGAAGAGTCTGGCAGGCTAGTCTATAGGGTCACAAAGAGTTGGATACGACTTCTAACAATTATCAGCTATGGAGAATGGGACAAGTTAATTAACTTTTTCAGATTTTTAATATTTTTAACTATAAAATAGGGGCACTATTTGCTAAATAGAGTGCCTATGATGATTAATAAATGAAGATATGTAAAATATCTGAAATATAGTAACCACTTAGTAAATATTAGTCTGTCTTATCCTTTCAGTCTTAAATAAATATGCTATAGTAGATGCAAAAAGTGGTTACAATTTTTTAAATATCTGTATGTACACCCTCTAACAACATGACCTTGCCCTCCTTTTGTAAAATGTCAGGGTCTGATTCTTCACTTTCTTGAATTCAGTCAGACTTTTGAGTAATGGTAGAAGTGATGTTAGACTATTTCAATGACAACCTTCAAGAAACCTTGCAATTAGCTTTCTCACACTGTTAGAAACCAGTCACCGGTCCAAGCTGGCCTTGAAAGAAAACCAGAGTAGCATTTCTGGCCACTTGAGGCAACTTCCAGACATGTAGTGAGATAGTCCTGGAACAACTAGTCTCTGAGCAGCCTGCCCCCGACCACAAGTGCATGAGTGATCCCAGCTGACACCACATGAAACATATATGAGGTGTTTCAGCTGAGCCCTACCCAAACTGTAGACTCACAGAATCATTAACATATACATTTTTTGTTTTACCACTGACTTATAAGAGTGCTTTTTCCATACATGAAAAGCTAATTGAAAGTACACATTTATATATGCTTTAATATATCTGGTATCATGCTTTTAAAAATACGACAAATACGATATTCTTATGTTTTAAAGGGAATGTCACACATTTGACTTTTTGAACTGTTATAATAATGCAAAGTGATAATATATAGAAAAGTACTTTATATATCGCAATATAGACCACAAGTATATTCAATTATTTATCAATCTATTTTTCTAAACACTCTCTTTTAATGCATATCCCATATAATTGTTTTATGCCTATTTATGTCATTGCTTGTTGGTGACTTACCTCATTCATATCATCAATGATTTATATCATTGATGAATGTTACAATGTTCAGTAAGAAAGTTGGCACCAAGAAAATCTCCAGAAGCAGTAGTAGACACAGACTAGTGAACATTAAATGAAAGTGTTGTAGGACAAATCCTCAATACAGTACTGAGCCTGCAAGTAAGAGAGGTGTCTAACCCAGTGCCATATGGATAGCAAAAGAATTCTTCAGGTGGTAATAATAATCAAAATCTTGTAATGCAGAAACATTCTTATTGGGGAGGAAAAGATTACATAGTGGTGAGAGATTACATTATGCCTACACTACAATTGAATATACCCAGTCTATAGGATAGTAAATATCTGAAGTGGTCATAAATGTGGAGAATTCAATTGGGATACGTTAACACTATCTTTTTCTTTTCCTTCTCAAGCCAGATCCTATGAGTTGATAACTATAAAGTGATGTAATTTGACATAAAAGTTTATTATGAGAGAAGCTGGATTAACGATGTAATCTAAAAACCTAGTTACTTGTTTAAAATTTCCTCTATATCATACAGTGGCAACTCCAAACACAGACAAAACTAAGGCAATTATAGGTTTCTGTCACAGGTACAGAACTTTCCTAAGGTCAATACAAGACAAGAGAGCAAATGCAAATTTGTGTCACATTGTTATTACCTGGAACAACTAGTCTCTGAGCAGCCTGCCCCGACCACAAGTGCATGAGTGATCCCAGCTGACACCACATGAAACATATATGAGGTGTTTCAGCTGAGCCCTACCAAACTGTAGACTCACAGAATCATTAACATATACATTTTTTGTTTTACCACTGACTTATAAGAGTGCTTTTTCCATACATGAAAAGCTAATTGAAAGTACACATTTATATATGCTTTAATATATCTGGTATCATGCTTTTAAAAATACGACAAATACGATATTCTTATGTTTTAAAGGGAATGTCACACATTTGACTTTTTGAACTGTTATAATAATGCAAAGTGATAATATATAGAAAAGTACTTTATATATCGCAATATAGACCACAAGTATATTCAATTATTTATCAATCTATTTTTCTAAACACTCTCTTTTAATGCATATCCCATATAATTGTTTTATGCCTATTTATGTCATTGCTTGTTGGTGACTTACCTCATTCATATCATCAATGATTTATATCATTGATGAATGTTACAATGTTCAGTAAGAAAGTTGGCACCAAGAAAATCTCCAGAAGCAGTAGTAGACACAGACTAGTGAACATTAAATGAAAGTGTTGTAGGACAAATCCTCAATACAGTACTGAGCCTGCAAGTAAGAGAGGTGTCTAACCCAGTGCCATATGGATAGCAAAAGAATTCTTCAGGTGGTAATAATAATCAAAATCTTGTAATGCAGAAACATTCTTATTGGGGAGGAAAAGATTACATAGTGGTGAGAGATTACATTATGCCTACACTACAATTGAATATACCCAGTCTATAGGATAGTAAATATCTGAAGTGGTCATAAATGTGGAGAATTCAATTGGGATACGTTAACACTATCTTTTTCTTTTCCTTCTCAAGCCAGATCCTATGAGTTGATAACTATAAAGTGATGTAATTTGACATAAAAGTTTATTATGAGAGAAGCTGGATTAACGATGTAATCTAAAAACCTAGTTACTTGTTTAAAATTTCCTCTATATCATACAGTGGCAACTCCAAACACAGACAAAACTAAGGCAATTATAGGTTTCTGTCACAGGTACAGAACTTTCCTAAGGTCAATACAAGACAAGAGAGCAAATGCAAATTTGTGTCACATTGTTATTAAAAAAGAGAAAGAAAGGGATTGGTAGAGGTATGCTCAATTTCTTCTCTAAATTTACCCGTTAGTTAAATTGTTTCTTTCCCATGGAGAGAAATGTATAACAATTATAGAGAAAAGTAAGGAATGTTATTCATGCTGAAAAAAATCTTCCATCTATAAACATGAAGCTTAAGAAATCAAGATAACTTGTTAGTAATAAACATATAGATATTTCAATTAAAATTAGGACAAATGATATTAATTCACAAAAATAAAGAAGGAAAATTTAACAACAGAAACCAAATTTAGCTTAACAGAAACATTCACTTGAAGATAACAACCACAAGTGTAAGTTTTAGTTCATTTTAGTTCAGTCCAGTCGCTCAGCCATGTCAGACTCTTTGTGACCCTACTTACTGCAGCATGTCAGGCTTCCTTGTCCTTCAACATCTCCTGGAGCTTTTTCAAACTCATGATCATTGACTTAGTGATGCCATCTAACCATCTCGTCCTCTGTCATCCCCTTCTCCTTTTGCTTTCTGTTTTTCTCAAAATAAGGGTCATTTCCAGTGAGTTGTCTCTTGGTATCAGGTGACCAAAGTACTTGAGCTTCGGTTTCAGCGTCAGTCCTTCCAATGAATATTTGGGGTGATTTTCTTTAGGATTGACTGGTTTGATCTTCTTGCAGTTCAAGCACTCTCAAGAGCCTACTCTAACACCACAGTTCAAAGGCATCAATTCTTTGGTGCTCAGCCTTCTTTACAGTCCTGCTCTCACATCCATACATGACTATCTGGAAAACCATAACTTTGAGTATACAGATTTTTGTTTGCAAAGTGATTTAAGTTTCAGTATATATCTGTCTTTGGTGTCTTCAATATTCTCTCTCATTGGCTCTGATTTGCCAGGCTTAGGTAAGGGAAATGCAATACTCTGTTAGACTTAAGCAATTAGCTTACTCCAAAACCTGGGTACAAATCAGTTCTATCCAATCATGAGCCCTACGGTGTATATCCAATTGTTACTACCCAAAGGTAAAGTGGATGTTAGGATCTTTGAAGAATATGTGTATTGCTTTTGCTGTTGAGTCCCTAAGTTGTGTCTGAGTCTATTGTGATCCTATGGACTATAGGCCACTAGGGTCCTCTGTCTATGGGACTCCCCAGGTAAGAATGATTGAGTGGGTTACCATTTCTTTCTCCACGGGATCTTCCCAACCCAGGAATCAAACTCACATAGCCTGCATTGGCAGTTGGGTTCTTTACCACTGAGCCAACAGAGAAGCCCATGAATATGTGTCTAGTAAGATATTACTCATGAGAAGTTGACAGAAAGCATATTAAAAGCAGAATTGCAAATATAGTTGAAATTGGAAAATATCATTATTCTTTGTAGAATCTATATAATATAACATGGTATTTTATGCTTTGATATTAAAATGCACATTTCTAGAATATATTCTTTCAAGAAAACTTATATTATGCTTCCCATAAATATATTTAAACATACTTAAATATATAATATATGTATATGTATGTATATATATATAGAGAGAGAGAGATTGAGAGAAAGAATCATATCCTAATATATGCTTAAAAACAATTTGGTATTGAAGGTCTGAGAACCTCAGACCTAAGTGTATTTATATCATTTAAACATATGCTATGATTTTTACAATTTACCCATATTTACATATCTATGTGTATGTGTATATAGCATCTAAGTTATAGTCTGAAAAATAGGCTGACTATAAAAGGTAAATATTGGAGTTAAAAAGAATCCTAAAGAATTTACTTCCTTGAAACTATTACTTTCTCAAAGTTTCCATGCCTCCTTGCTATAAAGATATATCATTAAAGATGTGTCACAGACTTAGTTTCACTGGTGAGTGACTCACAATTACATACTTTAAAGAGCAGAAGCACACTCTTTGAATGCATTCTAACCCCACCTCTACTTTTTACATGAAATAGTAATGTATAAAATGCCTTATAACTAATAGCACTTTGATATAGATGACTCATAACCGACGCTGTTAAGTAAAGTACCACTTACGAGTTGAGTAGTGTGAATCAAGAGGTGAAACTTTCATATGTGAAATTTCCTCTATAAATTAAGAATAACATATTCTTATTTAGAGAACAGGTCATGTTTCCCTAAAGGATGTTGTAAAGTTTTAATATCAGAGAAATACTGTGTGATTCATGTCAGTAATATTTAGTTTCATTAAAATATGAGTATTGGGTCTTCAGGTGTTTCTAGAAATACATGTGTATTTACACTAAAATGACTGTAGCATATCAACTGGATTTTTAAAACTTCTCAATGATTTAAGCACTACAAACAGTCATTTTGATGAAGTAATTGAAAGTCTAAATTAAACTGGAGGGAGAATATGTGAACTACATAGAAACATAATTCTATAAGAAAAAGCAAATGGTTTATTTAGTTATCATTAATTAGCATATAGTTGCATTAGTACATATTCCTTTAAGAAAATATAACTATTCAAAGTAGGAAAACAAGACAAAAGAAGGGCTTCCCTGGTGATCCAGTGGGTAAAGAGTCCACCTTGCAGTGCAAGGGGAAACGGTTTGATCCCTGGCCCGAGAAGATCCCACGTGTCGTGAAGTGGCTGGACTGGTGTATCTAATCGCAAGCCAGTGCTCTGGAGCGCACGCGCTTAGAGTCAGCGCTCTGCAACGGAGAGGCCACTGCAGTGGGAGGCCCACACAGGCCGAAGAATAAAGATGGACGAAAATAAATAAAAATAAAATAAAATAAAATAGAATAAATAAGGCCAACATTAAAAAAAAAAAAGACAAAACTAGTGGATGTCTACAAGTAGTGATAGCAATAGAGAAAACCATCATTTTACGACACCACTGTTGGATACTATGTCAAATTTTTACTAATTTACATATCAACTCTATTTCACAACTACTATCTCTTAGGAAGTAACTTTGCTTTTATTCCAAACATATGTGATAAGCTACAACTTCCCTTTGTTTTAGCTTACAGACTTCTCTGGCTACCTCAGTAGCTCCTGTATTAGTAGAAGACTTTCATATGCACACAGTCTCTTTTCTCCTCCTAATATGATTTTGCTCTTCACCCAACTCATATCATCTTTGAGTTTTTAATCTTTTTCTTTCTTACAACTTATTTCAAATAATCAGCATGCTCAAAACTCTTCCAAGTGAAAAATGAAAACCTAATGAACAACTTTTCTATTAACCTAACCCCTCCATCTCCACCACTATCTGCACCTCCATCTCCATCTTCACCTTTATCTTGATTCCCTGCTCCATTGCTACCCTGACATCCATCTCTATCTCTTGGTTGCCTTCACAGAATTTTCCATATTGCTTTATGATTCCAGGTCTTTGGATGTTTTATTCTGTTGTTTCAACATCCCTCACTTCCTTTCTTCACTTCACCATCTTCTGCAAGCATACCTTGGAAGTATTGAAAGTTTGGCTCTAGGCCACTGCAATAAAATGAATATTGCAACAAAGTGAGTCACATAAATTTTTTGGTTTGCCAGTGGATATAAAAGTTATGTCCACACAATACTAGCCTACTAAGTATGCAATAGGTTAATGGCTTAAAAATCCCAATGGTACATACCTTATTAAAAATGTATTACAAAAAATGATAACCATCATCATACCGTTCAGCAAGTCATAATTGTTTATGAGTGGAGGATCTTGCGCAGTGTTGATGGTTGCTGAGTGATCAGAGTCATGGTTACTAAGGGCTGGGGTGGTTGGTGATTTCTTAAAATAAGACAATGATATTGTATAGCACATGGAATCCTGCTAAGTGTTATGTGCTAGCCAAATGAGAGAGGTTTTGGGGGGAGAATGGATACATGTATATGTATGACTGAGCCTCTTGACTGTTCACCTGAAACTATCACAAAATTGTTGCTAATTGTCTACACCCCAATACAAACTGTATTTGGCATTAAAAATAATAAACATTTTAAAAATTTTTAAATGAAAAAACAATTGTTGGGCTTCCCTGGTGGTCCAGTGGGTAAGGACACCGCCTTGCAGTGCAAGGGGCACCGCTCGGTCCCTGGCCTGAGAAGATACCACGCGCCACGGAGCGGCTGGACCGATGTGTCCAATTACCGAGCCGGAGCTCTGGAGCTCATGTGCCCAGAGCCAGTGTTTGCAACAACAGAGGCTTCTGCAATGGGAGGCCCATAAGGGCCAGAAAGAACAAAGATGGATGAAAATAGATAAACGAAAGACCAATAAAAGTGGCCCGCCCACCCCACTCCCTCCCCCCCCCCCCTCAAAAAAAATAATAAAAGTTTAAGAAACATTAAAAAAAAAAACAATTGTCACATCAATTGACTCTTTTTCATGAGTGATTTCTCTGTGACATATTATACTGTTTCATAGTTTAAAAATGTATTTCCATATTGCTTTATGATTCCAGGTCTTTGGATGTTTTATTCTGTTGTTTCAACATCCCTCACTTCCTTTCTTCACTTCACCATCTTCTGCAAGCATACCTTGGAAGTATTGAAAGTTTGGCTCTAGGCCACTGCAATAAAATGAATATTGCAACAAAGTGAGTCACATAAATTTTTTGGTTTGCCAGTGGATATAAAAGTTATGTCCACACAATACTAGCCTACTAAGTATGCAATAGGTTAATGGCTTAAAAATCCCAATGGTACATACCTTATTAAAAATGTATTACAAAAAATGATAACCATCATCATACCGTTCAGCAAGTCATAATTGTTTATGAGTGGAGGATCTTGCCGCAGTGTTGATGGTTGCTGAGTGATCAGAGTCATGGTTACTAAGGGCTGGGGTGGTTGGTGATTTCTTAAAATAAGACAATGATATTGTATAGCACATGGAATCCTGCTAAGTGTTATGTGCTAGCCAAATGAGAGAGGTTTTGGGGGGAGAATGGATACATGTATATGTATGACTGAGCCTCTTGACTGTTCACCTGAAACTATCACAAAATTGTTGCTAATTGTCTACACCCCAATACAAACTGTATTTGGCATTAAAAATAATAAACATTTTAAAAATTTTTAAATGAAAAAACAATTGTTGGGCTTCCCTGGTGGTCCAGTGGGTAAGGACACCGCCTTGCAGTGCAAGGGGCACCGCTTCGGTCCCTGGCCTGAGAAGATACCACGCGCCACGGAGCGGCTGGACCGATGTGTCCAATTACCGAGCCGGAGCTCTGGAGCTCATGTGCCCAGAGCCAGTGTTTGCAACAACAGAGGCTTCTGCAATGGGAGGCCCATAAGGGCCAGAAAGAACAAAGATGGATGAAAATAGATAAACGAAAGACCAATAAAAGTGGCCCGCCCACCCCACTCCCTCCCCACTCCCCCTCAAAAAAAATAATAAAAGTTTAAGAAACATTAAAAAAAAAAACAATTGTCACATCAATTGACTCTTTTTCATGAGTGATTTCTCTGTGACATATTATACTGTTTGATAGTACTTCGCTCACAGTAAAATTCTAGTCAGTCCTTTCAAATTCTGCCTCTTCTTTACCAACTAAATGTATATAATATTGTATTAAGGAAGAGCAAATCTGACTCCATATTAAATCTGTTCCTTTAAATTTAATCTTACTTTAACCTTCATGCTCTGTTGCCTGTGCTTACTCATGCTGGCTCTGTACCTTTTTAAAAGGAATGTTGCCTATAGCTTGAAATACACAGGAACATTGTGACCTGGTGTGACCTAATCTAAACAAAAAACATTTGTCTTGTTCAAAGTTACATCTTGACCTGATCAATGCAGACAGTGGCAAGAACTAAAGGATTTGACACCAAGAAGCTTGCAACCATGGTCCTCTCTCAATTTGCTTTTTAAAGGACTTTGCTGAGAGCTTTCAAAGAGCTTGGGATTTTTAAGCCATGAACCATTTTTCTCCTGGCATGGTCCTGCAATAAACCTCTGCTCCAAACTCTGACATGTCAGTATTGTTTCGCCTCACTGTGCTTCGGGCACTTGGAATTGCATTCAGAAGCAATATCCTAAATCTTTTGTTGTCATTTCAACAGTTTTCACAGCCTCTTAACCAGCTTCTTATGCTCATCCATGAGAAGTATCTTCTAATCCCTTAAAGATTTATTATGAACTTGTAGCAATTCAGTCATATCTTCAGGTTTCACTTTTAATTTTGATTATACTGCTATTTACACCACATCTTGAGTTATTCATGTGACTGAAGTTTTAAACTCCAAGAATCTATCCATAAGGATTGTAATCCATATTTTCCAATCTCCCATTAGTAGTGGTGATGTTTTGACCTTTTTCTACAAGTCACATGTGTTCTCAATGGCATTTAAAAGAGTGAATTCTTTCTAGAAGGTTTTCAAAATACTTTGTGCAGATGCAACAGAGAAATCATTTATCTATGACAGCTTTAGTTTCACTAAATGTGCTTATTGCATAGTAAGAATCAAAAGTCACAATTATTCCTAGAACCAGATTGGACTGCAGAATGGATGTTAATTAACAGACATGAAAAGAACACTGATCTCATTGTATGTCTTCATTAGATCTCTTAGGCAACCAGGTACCTTGTCAATGAACAGTAATATTTTGAAAGATATCTTTTTTTTTCTTTTTCTGAGCAGTAGATCTTAACAGTGTGCTTAGAATATTTAGTAAACCATGTTGCAAACAGATGTGTCTTTGTTGTTTCATTTATAGAATACATCCATATTTAGCATAATTCTTAAAGGTTTAGGATTTCTGCAATAGTAAATGAGCATTGGCTTTAACTTACAGCAGTGCAACCATTGTACCTGGTGTGACCTAATCTAAACAAAAAACATTTGTCTTGTTCAAAGTTACATCTTGACCTGATCAATGCAGACAGTGGCAAGAACTAAAGGATTTGACACCAAGAAGCTTGCAACCATGGTCCTCTCTCAATTTGCTTTTTAAAGGACTTTGCTGAGAGCTTTCAAAGAGCTTGGGATTTTTAAGCCATGAACCATTTTTCTCCTGGCATGGTCCTGCAATAAACCTCTGCTCCAAACTCTGACATGTCAGTATTGTTTCGCCTCACTGTGCTTCGGGCACTTGGAATTGCATTCAGAAGCAATATCCTAAATCTTTTGTTGTCATTTCAACAGTTTTCACAGCCTCTTAACCAGCTTCTTATGCTCATCCATGAGAAGTATCTTCTAATCCCTTAAAGATTTATTATGAACTTGTAGCAATTCAGTCATATCTTCAGGTTTCACTTTTAATTTTGATTATACTGCTATTTACACCACATCTTGAGTTATTCATGTGACTGAAGTTTTAAACTCCAAGAATCTATCCATAAGGATTGTAATCCATATTTTCCAATCTCCCATTAGTAGTGGTGATGTTTTGACCTTTTTCTACAAGTCACATGTGTTCTCAATGGCATTTAAAAGAGTGAATTCTTTCTAGAAGGTTTTCAAAATACTTTGTGCAGATGCAACAGAGAAATCATTTATCTATGACAGCTTTAGTTTCACTAAATGTGCTTATTGCATAGTAAGAATCAAAAGTCACAATTATTCCTAGAACCAGATTGGACTGCAGAATGGATG
The DNA here is from genome assembly GCA_022376925.1 of Tragulus kanchil. Classification (NCBI taxonomy): domain Eukaryota; kingdom Metazoa; phylum Chordata; class Mammalia; order Artiodactyla; family Tragulidae; genus Tragulus; species Tragulus kanchil. The sequence continues at coordinate 226,752,268 of JAIOJX010000028.1, read as the reverse complement.
TTAATTAACAGACATGAAAAGAACACTGATCTCATTGTATGTCTTCATTAGATCTCTTAGGCAACCAGGTACCTTGTCAATGAACAGTAATATTTTGAAAGATATCTTTTTTTTTCTTTTTCTGAGCAGTAGATCTTAACAGTGTGCTTAGAATATTTAGTAAACCATGTTGCAAACAGATGTGTCTTTGTTGTTTCATTTATAGAATACATCCATATTTAGCATAATTCTTAAAGGTTTAGGATTTCTGCAATAGTAAATGAGCATTGGCTTTAACTTAATGTCACTGTCTGCGTAGCCCCTAATGAGATGGTTACTCTGGCTTTTCAAACTTTGAAATCAAACATTTGCTTCTCCTAGATGGACATCTTCCAGTAGGAAGCTGTATCACCTGCATTGAAAATCTGTTGTTTAGTGGAGACACCTTTACTAATAGTCTTAGCTAGATCTTCTGTCTAACTTGCTGTAGTTTTATGTCAGCACTTGCTGTTTTACTTTGTGCTTTGATGTTATGGAGATGGCCTTTCTTCTTAAATCTCATGAAGTAACCTTTTAAACTTCAAACTGTTTTTGACATTTTCCTCACCCCTCAGTCTTCATAGAATTGAAGAGACTTAAGGCTTTGCTCTGTAATTAAACTTTGGTTAAAGGCACTGTTACAGCTGGTTTGATCTTCTATCCAGACCACTAAAAATCAGCAGTGAAACAGTTTGGCTTTTTTATCTTTCATGTGTTCATTGGAGTAACAGTTTGTTTTTCTTGTAGATTTTTTATTTTGCATTCACAACCTGGTTAACTCTTTGGCACAAGAGGCCTACCTCTTGGTCTAGCTCAGCTTTCAACATGCCTTCCTCACTAAATTTGATCATTTCTAGTTTTTGATTTAAAGTGAAAAAAAAAAAGTGAGAGATGTCTGACATCTTAACTTGAATACTAAAGGAATACTGTAGGTTTATTAATTGGACTAATTAAAATGTTGTGGTTCAAAAGGAAGCTAGGAAGAAAGGACAAGGACGGTGTTGTGGACATTGAGTCACATTATTCCTAGTTTCAAACTTATTGCATAGTAAGAATCAAAAGTCACAATTATTCCTAGAACCAGATTGGACTGCAGAATGGATGTTAATTAACAGACATGAAAAGAACACTGATCTCATTGTATGTCTTCATTAGATCTCTTAGGCAACCAGGTACCTTGTCAATGAACAGTAATATTTTGAAAGATATCTTTTTTTTTCTTTTTCTGAGCAGTAGATCTTAACAGTGTGCTTAGAATATTTAGTAAACCATGTTGCAAACAGATGTGTCTTTGTTGTTTCATTTATAGAATACATCCATATTTAGCATAATTCTTAAAGGTTTAGGATTTCTGCAATAGTAAATGAGCATTGGCTTTAACTTAATGTCACTGTCTGCCGTAGCCCCTAATGAGATGGTTACTCTGGCTTTTCAAACTTTGAAATCAAACATTTGCTTCTCCTAGATGGACATCTTCCAGTAGGAAGCTGTATCACCTGCATTGAAAATCTGTTGTTTAGTGGAGACACCTTTACTAATAGTCTTAGCTAGATCTTCTGTCTAACTTGCTGTAGTTTTATGTCAGCACTTGCTGTTTTACTTTGTGCTTTGATGTTATGGAGATGGCCTTTCTTCTTAAATCTCATGAAGTAACCTTTTAAACTTCAAACTGTTTTTGACATTTTCCTCACCCCTCAGTCTTCATAGAATTGAAGAGACTTAAGGCTTTGCTCTGTAATTAAACTTTGGTTAAAGGCACTGTTACAGCTGGTTTGATCTTCTATCCAGACCACTAAAAATCAGCAGTGAAACAGTTTGGCTTTTTTATCTTTCATGTGTTCATTGGAGTAACAGTTTGTTTTTCTTGTAGATTTTTTATTTTGCATTCACAACCTGGTTAACTCTTTGGCACAAGAGGCCTACCTCTTGGTCTAGCTCAGCTTTCAACATGCCTTCCTCACTAAATTTGATCATTTCTAGTTTTTGATTTAAAGTGAAAAAAAAAAAGTGAGAGATGTCTGACATCTTAACTTGAATACTAAAGGAATACTGTAGGTTTATTAATTGGACTAATTAAAATGTTGTGGTTCAAGGAATAGGAAGGCCTGAGGAGAGGAAGAGAGACAAGGACTGAGTGGTTGGTGGAGCAGTTGAAACACACATAACATTCATGGCTTTTATATTCAATACAATTTTAATGTATACTGTGACTTTCAAAATGTTCAGTGCAATTAGATACAGGTCAAGAGTCTTTGACTAAGATAATATGTGATGACACTTTTTATATTTATTTTTCCAATTATCATAAATAAATCTAGATATTTATATTCACTTACTAGATGTAAAAGGAAGTTGTATAGATTTGACATTAATTTTTTAGAGAAGAAAATCAGGAACTCTGGTTTGAAAGATGTTTATAAATGTCAGTTATTTAATCTTAACTTTCTGCTAAAAATAAGAACAATACATGAACGCTGGCTAAGCTCTTATCTAAGCAATACTTGTATTCACTATCTAAATCTTTTATTAAAATGCAATTTTTACAATAATTCTATTCTTTTCTTCAATTTAATGTTATTTTATTCAAAATCACATTCTTTTTAACAATAAGTAATTTCTCATTGATGCTTTCATTGTGGAAGTAGCTAGACATAAAGTTTTAAAGGCTTAGTCTATGTTAATGATTCAACAGAATATTAATCGGGCAAAACTGCTTTATAAGTCATTCCTGGAGAATTATCTCATTTTTGGAATATGGATACATGACTGAAGATAATCCATGATTCTCAAAGGGAGGTGGAAAGAAAATGTGATAGCAGTGGCTTGGAAAGAACAACAAATTCTCAAAGGAAAAAAGAAATAGTCACATTACTAAAGAATTGTTTTGTTGGCTGATTCTCTTGTGTTTGTTGTTGTCTATATATATCAGGTGTTAGAACATTTTGTATTTCTATTCAATCTTTGGAAAACATACACCAAACCATGTGGAGACACTAGTTGTTTTCCTGTATGTGTAGCTTAATTGCAAAAAAAAAGAAAAAAGAATAAAAAAAAATATTCAAAATAATCACAATGATATTCTGTGGGGAAAAAATTTTATCCAAGCAAGATGAGTTTATTTTACAGCTCAGCTTTCAACATGCCTTCCTAAATTTGATCATTTCTAGTTTTTGATTTAAAGTGAAAAAAAAAAAGTGAGAGATGTCTGACATCTTAACTTGAATACTAAAGGAATACTGTAGGTTTATTAATTGGACTAATTAAAATGTTGTGGTTCAAGGAATAGGAAGGCCTGAGGAGAGGAAGAGAGACAAGGACTGAGTGGTTGGTGGAGCAGTTGAAACACACATAACATTCATGGCTTTTATATTCAATACAATTTTAATGTATACTGTGACTTTCAAAATGTTCAGTGCAATTAGATACAGGTCAAGAGTCTTTGACTAAGATAATATGTGATGACACTTTTTATATTTATTTTTCCAATTATCATAAATAAATCTAGATATTTATATTCACTTACTAGATGTAAAAGGAAGTTGTATAGATTTGACATTAATTTTTTAGAGAAGAAAATCAGGAACTCTGGTTTGAAAGATGTTTATAAATGTCAGTTATTTAATCTTAACTTTCTGCTAAAAATAAGAACAATACATGAACGCTGGCTAAGCTCTTATCTAAGCAATACTTGTATTCACTATCTAAATCTTTTATTAAAATGCAATTTTTACAATAATTCTATTCTTTTCTTCAATTTAATGTTATTTTATTCAAAATCACATTCTTTTTAACAATAAGTAATTTCTCATTGATGCTTTCATTGTGGAAGTAGCTAGACATAAAGTTTTAAAGGCTTAGTCTATGTTAATGATTCAACAGAATATTAATCGGGCAAAACTGCTTTATAAGTCATTCCTGGAGAATTATCTCATTTTTGGAATATGGATACATGACTGAAGATAATCCATGATTCTCAAAGGGAGGTGGAAAGAAAATGTGATAGCAGTGGCTTGGAAAGAACAACAAATTCTCAAAGGAAAAAAGAAATAGTCACATTACTAAAGAATTGTTTTGTTGGCTGATTCTCTTGTGTTTGTTGTTGTCTATATATATCAGGTGTTAGAACATTTTGTATTTCTATTCAATCTTTGGAAAACATACACCAAACCATGTGGAGACACTAGTTGTTTTCCTGTATGTGTAGCTTAATTGCAAAAAAAAAGAAAAAAGAATAAAAAAAAATATTCAAAATAATCACAATGATATTCTGTGGGGAAAAAATTTTATCCAAGCAAGATGAGTTTATTTTACAAAGGTTTGTATTTGCCATTAAAACCAGGTAACTATAAAGTCAATATATTTGCTATCCAATTTCCGCAAAGTATATCAGCATTTCACTTGATTTGCAATGGACCTGAACAACCGATTTGATTCTGTGGGGATGGTTATTTGCAAAGAAGTTTATTTCTAAGCAAAAATAATAGAACACCAAGGTCTTAAATTACTCATTTTAAAATGACCTATTATCAAGATATAGTTTTCAGGCAGTATCAAATAATGTATAATAATATTCACAAAGACCATGGACTTGTGTTAAGAGAAAAATACCTGTAGGTTTTAATCAGCTACCTGCTTCATCTTCTTTATGACTGGTGTGGACAATAAAATCAATTGAAAAATAAATAATTTTAAAATCATAGAATGAAAGTGTCAGATGTTAAACCATATTGCTCAAGCTAGGATAGGTAAGTAAAGGCTGAACTTACACATTTTACCAACTAGGCAAAAACCACAACAGCTGTGAATGAAACATTACTCACACATCTGAGGTTCTATCATTCATTCTTCAACAATGTGAAGTCTTCCACTTGTGTAAGCTTGTTTTGCTTTGTTGGTGTTTTTATCCAGGAGACAATTTGATTCATTTATGAAATATTCTAACTATGCAAGTCCCTCCTCATAGGAGGTTTCTTAGAAAAGTTAGTACATCCAAATAAAAGAAACTGAGGTCCATCGCTAGGTTGATGATGACTGATTATATCAACTGTAACAGCTAAAAAACTTCAGGAACTTTAGGAGGGGTATGAATAATTGTCTACAGCTGGGAAAAATTAAACTGCCTGAGGTGCTATCCTACAGAGCAAATCAGTGATATAGTACAAAATTTCCAATAGAAATGTTTTATAAGTACAATTTTTCTTACACTGGAGATTACACAATTTTAGAAAAAGTCATAAAGAGAAGCAGCAACACTTAAAGAAAATATTTTAGAGCTAAACAATGGCTTAAAATGTACTGGTTTTAGTCGTATATACTGGTTTCAAACTTTAATTCTTCTATTAATAGTTATGATCCTTAAATTAATATACAATTTGATTTACCAGTAGACCTACTATTAGTAATGCAATCCTTAAATACTCAGAGTATAATAAACCTTTTTTTAACTCATCACATAAGAGAAAAATTCAAAGCCATTCATTCCTCATTGATATCAATTTTACTTCAACCAATTGATTAGTAATACACTGACTTCTACTAATTGCTAGAAAGATTATTTGAAGCTGTAGTTTCAAAACTGGTACATGTGACCATGGAAGAATATATTGCCTCCCCTCTGCTACACAATTTGATGTATTTATCATGAAGAAAAGCTCTGCTCTTTGAGAATGTGACCCACAAACCCAGATAGGAAAACTAGTAGCTTTTAGTCAGTTAAAGTTGTGGAATGAGATGTGACTTGGCATCAGGCTTCTTGCTGTTTATATTCATTACTTATTTCCATTCCTGTGCTTTAGTTCTCAGCCAATCAACATTTTCTGACGCTTTGAACTTTCCCATTATATTTTGTGGCTTCCCCGGAGGCAAGACAGTAAAGAGTCTGCCTGCAGTGGGGGGGACACAGATTTAATCCCTGAGTTGTGAAGGTCTCCTGGAGGAGGAAATGGCAACCCACTCCAGTACTTTTTCCTTGAGAATTTCATGGACAGAGGAGCCTGGCAGGCTACAGTCCATGGGGTTGCAAAGAGTTGGATATGGCTGAGCGACTAACACGCACATTATATTCTATATCAGTGTTTTCTTATGTCTGCCAGAAAGGCATAGCATATGACTGGCTTAAAAGGACAGAAATTTATTATCTCATGGTTCTGGAGTCCAGAAGTCTGAAATGAAGATGTTGGCAGGATCATACTCCTTTCAAAAGCTGTAAGGGCGAATTCTGCCCTGACTCAGCTTTTTCTAGGTCCTGACATTCCTTGGCTTATGGCAACATAACTTTAATCTCTGCCTCTGTCTTTGCTGAGTTTTCATCCAGAATCACTCTGTTTTTGTGTCTCTTCATTTTATAATGTCATCAGTGTTTGGATTTTGGGCTCATGCTCAGTCCAGATTTAGTTCAACTCAAGATCCTTAGCTAATTAGATTTTGAAGAGATTTTGTTTTCCTAATAAGACTTTTGGTATTTACCTTAATTAATATACAATTTGATTTACCAGTAGACCTACTATTAGTAATGCAATCCTTAAATACTCAGAGTATAATAAACCTTTTTTTAACTCATCACATAAGAGAAAAATTCAAAGCCATTCATTCCTCATTGATATCAATTTTACTTCAACCAATTGATTAGTAATACACTGACTTCTACTAATTGCTAGAAAGATTATTTGAAGCTGTAGTTTCAAAACTGGTACATGTGACCATGGAAGAATATATTGCCTCCCCTCTGCTACACAATTTGATGTATTTATCATGAAGAAAAGCTCTGCTCTTTGAGAATGTGACCCACAAACCCAGATAGGAAAACTAGTAGCTTTTAGTCAGTTAAAGTTGTGGAATGAGATGTGACTTGGCATCAGGCTTCTTGCTGTTTATATTCATTACTTATTTCCATTCCTGTGCTTTAGTTCTCAGCCAATCAACATTTTCTGACGCTTTGAACTTTCCCATTATATTTTGTGGCTTCCCCGGAGGCAAGACAGTAAAGAGTCTGCCTGCAGTGGGGGGGACACAGATTTAATCCCTGAGTTGTGAAGGTCTCCTGGAGGAGGAAATGGCAACCCACTCCAGTACTTTTTCCTTGAGAATTTCATGGACAGAGGAGCCTGGCAGGCTACAGTCCATGGGGTTGCAAAGAGTTGGATATGGCTGAGCGACTAACACGCACATTATATTCTATATCAGTGTTTTCTTATGTCTGCCAGAAAGGCATAGCATATGACTGGCTTAAAAGGACAGAAATTTATTATCTCATGGTTCTGGAGTCCAGAAGTCTGAAATGAAGATGTTGGCAGGATCATACTCCTTTCAAAAGCTGTAAGGGCGAATTCTGCCCTGACTCAGCTTTTGCTAGGTCCTGACATTCCTTGGCTTATGGCAACATAACTTTAATCTCTGCCTCTGTCTTTGCTGAGTTTTCATCCAGAATCACTCTGTTTTTGTGTCTCTTCATTTTATAATGTCATCAGTGTTTGGATTTTGGGCTCATGCTCAGTCCAGATTTAGTTCAACTCAAGATCCTTAGCTAATTAGATTTTGAAGAGATTTTGTTTTCCTAATAAGACCATATGAGTTGAGGTTCTGGTGGGCTCGAATTTAGGAGGGGAGTATTCCACTCTTCAGCATGTTATTAATCCTTTCCTTCTCAGTTATTTAGAATAAATTCAGCAGAATCCTCAGGCACCAGTGAGTAGCTCTTTGGAAAATCAACAATCCACCTTTGGCAAAGGACTGTACAAAAGTAACAGTTTCAATTCTCCACTTATCAAGAGAAATAAACAGTTTCATTTATGCCACCCACACCACTGTGGGTGCCTTTAAGCTATGCCTGTAGCTGGTATTTGAATTTCACATCCTGAGAATTCTTCTTGTGTGATGGAATGTGCCAGCTTTGGGAGGCCTGCAGAATTGCAGCTCCTAGTGCAACAGCTGCATCTTGATGTGTTCCCCTAATTGGAAGAAGGGCCCAAGAGCAATTCTTAACTGTTTCCGAGGAAGGAACACTGTTGGACACGAATGTCTCCTCCTGCTGACAGCTGAGAAATGAGCACGTGACTTGTAAGGGGCTTTGTGTCTGTGCAGTGGTAGAAGAGTGATGAGTTAAAGCACCTCTAAAAAGTAGAGCCTGAAGCAGTTGATGTTGAAACACTGTAGGAAGGGGTGTAGTTGTAGGTCACAAAAGTTGAAGGGAAAAAAAAAAATCACATTTGAGGTGGTATGTTGCTGAGGTGGCCACATAACACACAGCTGTTTGCTGAGTGGTGTTCAGTTGGTGGAAAAGCTCGTGGAAATATTTTCTCCAAGATGACTCTTTGAGGGTGAAGGAGGATGTGAGTAAATGTGAAGAAATAATGTGTTGGTTCCTCCACTTCTTCTATTTCTCAGTGACCATATTTTATTCCAATGGCCAACAGTGTTGCACTGTGTTACTTAGTCCCCCTGATAGTAACTGGGGAGGTTACAGCCTCCCACAGTTCAGAAAACTTTGCACTGAGCCCTGGAGTTCCTATAGCTTCCATCACAACAGGTAAGAATGATACAGGCCTTCTGTCTAGCCCATTTCACAGGGAGGCTGAGATCCAGAATGACTCTGTTTTTGTGTCTCTTCATTTTATAATGTCATCAGTGTTTGGATTTTGGGCTCATGCTCAGTCCAGATTTAGTTCAACTCAAGATCCTTAGCTAATTAGATTTTGAAGAGATTTTGTTTTCCTAATAAGACCATATGAGTTGAGGTTCTGGTGGGCTCGAATTTAGGAGGGGAGTATTCCACTCTTCAGCATGTTATTAATCCTTTCCTTCTCAGTTATTTAGAATAAATTCAGCAGAATCCTCAGGCACCAGTGAGTAGCTCTTTGGAAAATCAACAATCCACCTTTGGCAAAGGACTGTACAAAAGTAACAGTTTCAATTCTCCACTTATCAAGAGAAATAAACAGTTTCATTTATGCCACCCACACCACTGTGGGTGCCTTTAAGCTATGCCTGTAGCTGGTATTTGAATTTCACATCCTGAGAATTCTTCTTGTGTGATGGAATGTGCCAGCTGGCAGGCCTGCAGAATTGCAGCTCCTAGTGCAACAGCTGCATCTTGATGTGTTCCCCTAATTGGAAGAAGGGCCCAAGAGCAATTCTTAACTGTTTCCGAGGAAGGAACACTGTTGGACACGAATGTCTCCTCCTGCTGACAGCTGAGAAATGAGCACGTGACTTGTAAGGGGCTTTGTGTCTGTGCAGTGGTAGAAGAGTGATGAGTTAAAGCACCTCTAAAAAGTAGAGCCTGAAGCAGTTGATGTTGAAACACTGTAGGAAGGGGTGTAGTTGTAGGTCACAAAAGTTGAAGGGAAAAAAAAAAATCACATTTGAGGTGGTATGTTGCTGAGGTGGCCACATAACACACAGCTGTTTGCTGAGTGGTGTTCAGTTGGTGGAAAAGCTCGTGGAAATATTTTCTCCAAGATGACTCTTTGAGGGTGAAGGAGGATGTGAGTAAATGTGAAGAAATAATGTGTTGGTTCCTCCACTTCTTCTATTTCTCAGTGACCATATTTTATTCCAATGGCCAACAGTGTTGCACTGTGTTACTTAGTCCCCCTGATAGTAACTGGGGAGGTTACAGCCTCCCACAGTTCAGAAAACTTTGCACTGAGCCCTGGAGTTCCTATAGCTTCCATCACAACAGGTAAGAATGATACAGGCCTTCTGTCTAGCCCATTTCACAGGGAGGCTGAGATAGGCATGAGATGAGGCATGGATACTGATGAAACTATGTGGAACAAGTAGACAAGGCACAAGTGGCACTGAGCAAATACCTTAGGAAAAACCACAACCCATCCTAGAGGGGTGGGGTGGAGTGGGAGGTGGGAGGGAGGTTCTGGAAGGAGGGCACACGTGTCTATGGCTTATTCATGTTGATGTGTGTGCAGCAGAATCCAACACAATAATCTAAAATAGTTATCCTCAAACTAAAAATAAACAAATTAAAAGAAAACTAAGAAAACAATAAGAAACAGCACACCTCTAGCCACCCATATATCACTATTTCCTCATTTCAGAGGCAATTGCCTTTAAATTATTTTACAAATTTTAAATTAATTTTTATTGTGAGTCATTTACATGAATTGCTTTTTCTTGATGTTTGATTTTAACACACCATTGACTTGACACACTCCTTTCCCAGTTATGAATATGCCCATTCTTTGATGTCTGGTTTTAACTGTTGCTTCTTGACCTGCATATGTTTTTCTCAGGAGACAAGTAAGGTGGTCTGGCATTTTCATCTTTTTAAGAATTTTCCAATATGTTGTGATCCACACAGTCAAAGGCTTTAGCATAGTCAACGAAGCAGAAATACATATCTATTTTTGATTCCCTTGCATTTTCTAGGTTCCAAAGGATGTAGGCAATTTGGTCTCCAATTCCCCCAACTTTTGTAAATACAATTTATACATCTGGAAGTTTTCAGTTCATGTACTATAGAAGCCTAGCTTGAAGGATTGAGAGAATTACCTTGCTAGCATGTGAAATGACTACACTTGCACAATGGTTTGAACAGTTTTTTCATTGCCTTTCTTTGGAATTGGAATGAAGACTGACTTTTTCCAGTCCTGTGGGTACTACTAAACTTGCCATATTTGCTGGCACATTGAGCACAGAACTTTAACAGCATTATCTTCTAGGATTTGAAATAGCTCAGGTAGAATTCCATCATTTCCACTGGCTTTGCTTGTAGTAATGCTTCCTAAGACCCATTTGACTTCAAATTCTAGGATGTTTGGCTTTAGGGTAGTGACCACACCAGGGTGGTTATCTGGGTCATGAAGACTGTTTTTGTATAGGTCTTTTGTGTATTCTTGCCACCTCTTAATGTCTTCTCTTTCTGTGATGCCCTTGCTATTTCTGTTCTTTCTTGTGTCTGTCTGCATGAAATGTTCCCTTGGTATTTCCAGTTTTCTTGAAGAGCTCTCTAGTCTTTCCCAGTCTACTGTTTTCCTCTGTATCTTTTCATTCTTCACTTAAGAAGACTTTCATAGCTCTCTTTGATATTCTCTGGAACTTTGCATTCAATTTGGTATATCTTTTCTTCTTTGCTTTTCGCTTCTCTTCTTTTCTCAACTATTTGTAATGCTTCCTCAGACAATGTCTTCTTACATTTCTTTTTCTTTGGGATGATTTTGTTTGCAGGGAGGCAATCCATTGCTAGAAGAAATGGAGTAACCCTCATAGTCAAGACAAGAGTCTGAAATGCAGTACTTGAACGCAATCACAAAATGACTGAATGATCTTGGTGTACTTCAAAGACAAACCATTTGGACTCTTTTCTTGGCTATGAGGTCTACTCTTATTTCTTCTAAACATTCTTTCCCACAGTAGTAGATATAATCGTCATGTGAATTAAATCCGCCCAATCCTAGTTTTTTTCCACATTCAGTTCCTCCTATTAGGAAACTTGCCCAAGCCTCTTATCCTCATCCATCAGAGGGTAAACAGAAGAAGTAAGAACTTTAATCTCACAGAATGAAAACCACAATCATGGCCAGATAACCAAAATGATCACTGCCCTGTGTAGTTTAATGAAGCTATGAGCTATGCTGTGCAGGACCTCCCTAGATGGACGGGTCATGTTGGAGTATTCTGACAAAACATGGTCCTCTGTAGAAGGGAATGATAAACCACTTCATTATTCTTCCTTCCATAACCCCACAAATAGTATAAAAATGCACATAATACAACACTGGAACATGAGGTCCCAGGTAAGTAAGCAGGGAAGAGTGGAAAAAGAGCTACAGAAAGATGAAGAGGCTAGGGAAGCCAAAATGATCCTTAGGTGTGAACATGCCTGTACTGAAAGCAAGGTCTGATGCTGTAAAGAACAAAATCGCATAGGAACCTGGAATGTTGGGTCCATGAATCAAAGCAAACTGGATGTGGTCAAGCAGGAGATGGCAAGAATGAACACTGACATTCTAGGAATCAGTGAACAAGGGCTCATGAAAATTATGCATTTTACTTTCAGAGTCATTAGAATTGACTGCATTTTGTATATAAAAATGAAACTCAAAAGAAAACAAAAGATTTTTAAAGTCTAGTTATTCACTCAATTCTTCATTCATTCATTCATTCATGCAGATTTTGCTTAAATCGTCAAACCTCACCACGAAGAGGCCTGTGCTGACTCCTCCATTAATACAGCCATCTGTCTTCACTTCTATAACAACCCTCCCAAATGCCTTAAATCCATTGCATTTTTTCCTGCCTCCCACAAGTCAAATCATTTCCTTATCCTGTTTGCTTTTTGTTTTTTCTGCATCCATTGCTAGAAGAAATGGAGTAACCCTCATAGTCAAGACAAGAGTCTGAAATGCAGTACTTGAACGCAATCACAAAATGACTGAATGATCTTGGTGTACTTCAAAGACAAACCATTTGGACTCTTTTCTTGGCTATGAGGTCTACTCTTATTTCTTCTAAACATTCTTTCCCACAGTAGTAGATATAATCGTCATGTGAATTAAATCCGCCCAATCCTAGTTTTTTTCCACATTCAGTTCCTCCTATTAGGAAACTTGCCCAAGCCTCTTATCCTCATCCATCAGAGGGTAAACAGAAGAAGTAAGAACTTTAATCTCACAGAATGAAAACCACAATCATGGCCAGATAACCAAAATGATCACTGCCCTGTGTAGTTTAATGAAGCTATGAGCTATGCTGTGCAGGACCTCCCTAGATGGACGGGTCATGTTGGAGTATTCTGACAAAACATGGTCCTCTGTAGAAGGGAATGATAAACCACTTCATTATTCTTCCTTCCATAACCCCACAAATAGTATAAAAATGCACATAATACAACACTGGAACATGAGGTCCCAGGTAAGTAAGCAGGGAAGAGTGGAAAAAGAGCTACAGAAAGATGAAGAGGCTAGGGAAGCCAAAATGATCCTTAGGTGTGAACATGCCTGTACTGAAAGCAAGGTCTGATGCTGTAAAGAACAAAATCGCATAGGAACCTGGAATGTTGGGTCCATGAATCAAAGCAAACTGGATGTGGTCAAGCAGGAGATGGCAAGAATGAACACTGACATTCTAGGAATCAGTGAACAAGGGCTCATGAAAATTATGCATTTTACTTTCAGAGTCATTAGAATTGACTGCATTTTGTATATAAAAATGAAACTCAAAAGAAAACAAAAGATTTTTAAAGTCTAGTTATTCACTCAATTCTTCATTCATTCATTCATTCATGCAGATTTTGCTTAAATCGTCAAACCTCACCACGAAGAGGCCTGTGCTGACTCCTCCATTAATACAGCCATCTGTCTTCACTTCTATAACAACCCTCCCAAATGCCTTAAATCCATTGCATTTTTTCCTGCCTCCCACAAGTCAAATCATTTCCTTATCCTGTTTGCTGTTGTTTTGAGCCCCTGATCACTAATGCAAGAACCACAGAGCTAAAGCCTGTTTGGGTGTTTGTTACTGTATTACAAGCAGCTTCTTAGGGGCACCAAGTATATGAGAGAAAATGTGCTCGATAATCATTTACTTAGGACAGAATTTCCCTCTGGCTAAATCACTTATTAAACTTTTAACCTTTCTCACAAATTCACACTAGACAGTTTAAACTTGTTTAAATAGTACATAAAATAAGTTTGTTTTTTTTTTTTTTCCTTCCTTTAGATTTCTTCCAATGAAAAATTTTAGCTTTTTTTTTTTTTAAAGCTTTGTAGCCGACATGGTCACATTCTCAGCGGAGAGGTCATGGACCAAATATTCTCATCCAAGAAGGTATTTTCTTTAGATCAGACTCAAGAGGTACAATATTGGCATGTCAGCATGTGTGATATTTTTCTGGGCCTGTTCTCACATATATCCATTTCTGTTCACTGTCCACAGCATGAACTTCACATTTATGGGAGGTACTTTTTAAGTTTACATAGAGACCCTTTGAATACATACTTGAACTCAGTCTGCTTATAGATTCTGTAGCAGAAACCCAACTATTTTTTAACTTCCTAAAATATCAGAGCTGTCATTCACCAGAAAAGGGCAGGCTTGCATTTTTAAAAGGACACTGATCTTTTCTCCAAACTGTCTGAAGTATTGACCAGTAGAGGGCAGCTGCAACGCTTCAAAACTGCCTTCATGTCCTGACCATCAGGAGACACACACTTCACTCATCATTTATCGAGTTATTATTGCTTTCAGCTTATGTTCATCTTAGAATAGTATTGAGTTTTATACATAAGTAGCAAAAATGAACAGATTAGCAAAGAGAGAAAAATAAGATCACTGATATAACCATTACCCTCAGATAGCATAACAGCTATTAATATTGATTGACATATTCCAATTACTTATGCATATAAATTTCATTCATTTTCCAAAAATAGGATCATAGAGTGAGCACTAGCAATATCTTTTAAAAGTAGAATAAATACGTACATTAATGCATGATGTCAAAGAGACAAATGAACCCACTGAAAAATCTCTCAGTGTTCAAAGCTGAACCATTTTGGGAAATAAAATGGAGTAGTATTGCAGTATAAACCAAGGTATCAAATAAACATATGAGTCCATATTGACACCAACAATGACTGAATAAATTAATGAATGTAGAAAAGAGACAAATCTCTTTTGCAGAAGAATATTAAATATTTCGAACAATTTCTCTTTTTAAGTAAATGTGGGCTGTGGACAATGATTTTCTTATAAAAAGTACAGTACAAGAAGAAAGGATTTATACCTGATTTATACTGTTAGCTAGGCTATCAAGGTCAAAAATTTAAAAACAACATTGATAGTATATAACCTTGATATTTATGATGCACTTTCCTGTGACAGTAATTCTGGAATCTAATAAACTAGTCGAAATAGAGACCTGAAACGACCAAAGACAAATTTCAATTTGCCAACATTTATTGATCAGCTAAGTGTTGGATAGAAGGCTAAGACAGTTGAAGTGTCTTGAAAGTTGGCAATGGCAATCTGGATGAAAGCAGATCTACTCTATTGATTTATGAACAAAATATATAATTATTAAACAGAAATATTGTGATATATACAACACAAAATGCCCTGGGAGATGATGTCTTGAACTCCCATATATCCATTTCTGTCTGCACAGCATGAACTTAAATTAGGATTTTTTAACATAGAGACCCTTTGAATACATACTTGAACTCAGTCTGCTTATAGATTCTGTAGCAGAAACCCAACTATTTTTTAACTTCCTAAAATATCAGAGCTGTCATTCACCAGAAAAGGGCAGGCTTGCATTTTTAAAAGGACACTGATCTTTTCTCCAAACTGTCTGAAGTATTGACCAGTAGAGGGCAGCTGCAACGCTTCAAAACTGCCTTCATGTCCTGACCATCAGGAGACACACACTTCACTCATCATTTATCGAGTTATTATTGCTTTCAGCTTATGTTCATCTTAGAATAGTATTGAGTTTTATACATAAGTAGCAAAAATGAACAGATTAGCAAAGAGAAAAATAAGATCACTGATATAACCATTACCCTCAGATAGCATAACAGCTATTAATATTGATTGACATATTCCAATTACTTATGCATATAAATTTCATTCATTTTCCAAAAATAGGATCATAGAGTGAGCACTAGCAATATCTTTTAAAAGTAGAATAAATACGTACATTAATGCATGATGTCAAAGAGACAAATGAACCCACTGAAAAATCTCTCAGTGTTCAAAGCTGAACCATTTTGGGAAATAAAATGGAGTAGTATTGCAGTATAAACCAAGGTATCAAATAAACATATGAGTCCATATTGACACCAACAATGACTGAATAAATTAATGAATGTAGAAAAGAGACAAATCTCTTTTGCAGAAGAATATTAAATATTTCGAACAATTTCTCTTTTTAAGTAAATGTGGGCTGTGGACAATGATTTTCTTATAAAAAGTACAGTACAAGAAGAAAGGATTTATACCTGATTTATACTGTTAGCTAGGCTATCAAGGTCAAAAATTTAAAAACAACATTGATAGTATATAACCTTGATATTTATGATGCACTTTCCTGTGACAGTAATTCTGGAATCTAATAAACTAGTCGAAATAGAGACCTGAAACGACCAAAGACAAATTTCAATTTGCCAACATTTATTGATCAGCTAAGTGTTGGATAGAAGGCTAAGACAGTTGAAGTGTCTTGAAAGTTGGCAATGGCAATCTGGATGAAAGCAGATCTACTCTATTGATTTATGAACAAAATATATAATTATTAAACAGAAATATTGTGATATATACAACACAAAATGCCCTGGGAGATGATGCTAAACCCATCTGATAGACAGAGTATTGGAGCATTCTCTCCTCCATGGGTCACAAAGAGTGACTTTCACTTTCACTTTTGCAAAAAATTGCCTGAATCACAGAAGAACAATAATCTTGCTATAAAAGATAACTAGTCACCTTTTAAAAAGTAGATATAAGTGGAAAATATTGAGTTTTCAAGTTAGAAAAACTTGGGTCAAAATCCGACTGTACTGTTGTAACTTTGGGCAAGAAAGTGATTATGCAAAGTGGAATAACACATGAATTTCAAAGTTGATATGAAACTTGATGAAATTATATAAAGAGTTATAAGAAATCAGATTTTCCTCTCAAAACTGGAATCGGAGAAAAAATCACAACTGTTATTAGCTGCCAAGAGTGACAGAAGGATTACATTTCTAGTTACTATTAAAATGGGATGATGACAGATTATCTGCATCTCCAAGCCACACTTCTACTATAGGTGATATCTGTATGTTGATCTTAAATTTAATAACCCCACTTTTAAGTCTCAGATTACTAGACTATCCATTCTATCAATAAAAATAATTAAGACTTCACAGAGTATCAACAGTAGTCGTCTGACACTTATGGCAAAAAATAGGAAAAATAAATTAATTTTATAGTAAATAAAATAATTAATTTTTTTAAATAATGACTCTTTTACTTAGCTAATATCTGAAACAATACTAATCAAATGTGTCAGAGAGAAAAAAAAGAATGTCAAGGTCAGGAAAGAAAGGAAAAACAAACTTAAAAAAAAAAAGGTAAATGTCAAAATGAACAGATTGGACCATGGTAGGCTAGTGTAAGAATGCAGAGAACAACAACAATGAGCTACTAGTGGGAAATAATATGTAACTTGGGCTTCTCTGGTGGCTCGGTGGTAAAGAATCTGCCTGCAAGCAGGAGACCCACATCGATCCCAACATTTATTGATCAGCTAAGTGTTGGATAGAAGGCTAAGACAGTTGAAGTGTCTTGAAAGTTGGCAATGGCAATCTGGATGAAAGCAGATCTACTCTATTGATTTATGAACAAAATATATAATTATTAAACAGAAATATTGTGATATATACAACACAAAATGCCCTGGGAGATGATGCTAAACCCATCTGATAGACAGAGTATTGGAGCATTCTCTCCTCCATGGGTCACAAAGAGTGACTTTCACTTTCACTTTTGCAAAAAATTGCCTGAATCACAGAAGAACAATAATCTTGCTATAAAAGATAACTAGTCACCTTTTAAAAAGTAGATATAAGTGGAAAATATTGAGTTTTCAAGTTAGAAAAACTTGGGTCAAAATCCGACTGTACTGTTGTAACTTTGGGCAAGAAAGTGATTATGCAAAGTGGAATAACACATGAATTTCAAAGTTGATATGAAACTTGATGAAATTATATAAAGAGTTATAAGAAATCAGATTTTCCTCTCAAAACTGGAATCGGAGAAAAAGTCACAACTGTTATTAGCTGCCAAGAGTGACAGAAGGATTACATTTCTAGTTACTATTAAAATGGGATGATGACAGATTATCTGCATCTCCAAGCCACACTTCTACTATAGGTGATATCTGTATGTTGATCTTAAATTTAATAACCCCACTTTTAAGTCTCAGATTACTAGACTATCCATTCTATCAATAAAAATAATTAAGACTTCACAGAGTATCAACAGTAGTCGTCTGACACTTATGGCAAAAAATAGGAAAAATAAATTAATTTTATAGTAAATAAAATAATTAATTTTTTTAAATAATGACTCTTTTACTTAGCTAATATCTGAAACAATACTAATCAAATGTGTCAGAGAGAAAAAAAAGAATGTCAAGGTCAGGAAAGAAAGGAAAACACTAAGGTAATGTCAAAGATTGAAAACAGAGGACACATAGGTAAAATGCTAGATTATAGTCAACAACAAAAATGAGCTACTAGTGGGAAATTATCTGTAACTTGGGCTTCTCTGGTGGCTCGGTGGTAAAGAATCTGCCTGCAAGCAGGAGACCCACGATCGATCCCTAGGTTGGGAAGATCCCCTGGAAAGGGAATGGCAACCCAGTCCAGTATTCTTGCCTGGAGAGTTCCATGGACAGAGGAGCTTCGTGGGCTACAGTCTGTGTGGTCGCTCACAGTTGGACATGACTAAGCAGCAGAAGTAGCGATTTGTAGTTTAGTTGATATAAAAGTACCAAAGTTATGTTCTATGTTTTAACAATTGTTATTTGGTCATGTAAGAAGTTTACATAAATAAAAATGGTAAAATAAACACCAGACTTTTTTGTACTGGTTCTGTAATTCTTTTGCAAATCTAAAATTATCTCAAAATAAAAAATATATAAATAAAATATTAAAGGCAAAGTTATTGACATTTTAATATTTTAAAAAGGTAGTGTTATAAAAATTACTGTAATAATTATGTGACACTAGAATATTTTGCTCATGGCAAAGAGTATGAATTGGGCTTCAAAGGAATTTTTTAAAAATATATTTTTGATTTATTTTCTCAATCTCTAGTGAAAAGAGAGCAAAAAGAAGAATAAAGCTATAAAAGGGTAACAGAAATTAATAATATAGTAATATTCATGATGTATTCAACTAACTATGCAAATGATATTCAATACCAACCTTTCCTAAGAATTTTCTAATTATAAAACATTAGGAACATTTGAAGTCAATGAAACTGTTGGGTAACAATTGCTGGGGGGAAGTTGAAGAAACAGTTCATATTTAAGGAGTTAAAAAAAAAAAAAAAAAAACTTACCTGTGAATTACATCTGGCTTTGTTCTGAGGCCACAGAATTCTGAGCTCATTGAAATTATTGGAATGGCAATTTTCTTACAATTATGTGATGTAAAATAGAAAATTATTTTAGAAACAAGTAGTATATTGTTACAGATATTCTTAACAAAGATCCATAGAAGTGTATATTTTTAGAGTGTTGCCCCATTAAAAAACTTTTAGGATGTACCCAGATCACTATTAAATTCCATCTTGGGCCAAAATCAATTAAAACTAAACCTTTCATTTCACCAATTCAGAATACATGTTTAGCACACAATACACTACATTAGGAGGGGAAGGGGAAGAATACAAGGATAGAAAGCAGCCAACTAACAGGATAGGATGGAACCCAGCAGTAATATTTAACTTTGGATGTGTCAAAATCCATTTAATATCCTGGTAGAGAATACAGACCTAACCGACTTCCTAATGTTCCCCAACATAATAGACACAAGTCTATCCCATCAAAATTTTGCAAGCATTCAAGAGTTCAGAAATGCCCTGAACCCCTCGAAATTAAGCTGAAATACTCTTGGTATAAAGAAAGTTAGCATGTCATGGACAGTTTCTAAATATGCCATTTTACTGTTTTATAAATATAGAAGTTATGACAGTGTTGTCCACTGAATTTAAAGCTCTTTGAGTACTATAATATTTAAATATGTTACTCCAATCATCTAAAAGGTTGATTCAGTTTGCCTGGCTGGCAAGATGAATGCTTCAACTTAATAATTTTTATTGCCCAGTTGGTGGTTGACATAGAGTTCTGCCACACACAAAAGGATAGAACTACTTCTGGACAAAGATACACTGTTATTTTGTTCTGTATCCATGACAGAAATTTTAGAGTTCTTGGTATGTTTCTAAAGCCTATCCTATCATATGTGAACATGATGGACATTTTAACTTCAAATCTGAGAATACAGATAACAGACCTATTACGGCTTTTGCAGATGTCGCCACAGCATTAACAAAAAGACGTTTTTCTTACTGACTTATAATAACTGCTAAGAGATAAGACAGTGTAAATATCTGTTTTGTGATTGGTGATATTTCATTTTGCTATAGTTACCAATTTAACTGAAAATTGATTACATAATTTTTGTTTAATAAATATGTGCTCTATAGCAAAGCAAGGCATAAAGTCAGGGTTTTTGGAATAACTAAGCTGTACTTACTGAGATTTGGCTGAACAGCATATACAATTAAAGCAATCATACATTTGGCAAGCATTCTAAGATCCGAATATAGTGGACATTTCAGTGTAATATGACTTATGACAAGATTTTTTTTAGACTTAAGGACACAGCAAGAATTCTCTCATTTTACGAATTTTTTGCAGTTTAGCACACAATACACTACATTAGGAGGGGAAGGGGAAGAATACAAGGATAGAAAGCAGCCAACTAACAGGATAGGATGGAACCCAGCAGTAATATTTAACTTTGGATGTGTCAAAATCCATTTAATATCCTGGTAGAGAATACAGACCTAACCGACTTCCTAATGTTCCCCAACATAATAGACACAAGTCTATCCCATCAAAATTTTGCAAGCATTCAAGAGTTCAGAAATGCCCTGAACCCCTCGAAATTAAGCTGAAATACTCTTGGTATAAAGAAAGTTAGCATGTCATGGACAGTTTCTAAATATGCCATTTTACTGTTTTATAAATATAGAAGTTATGACAGTGTTGTCCACTGAATTTAAAGCTCTTTGAGTACTATAATATTTAAATATGTTACTCCAATCATCTAAAAGGTTGATTCAGTTTGCCTGGCTGGCAAGATGAATGCTTCAACTTAATAATTTTTATTGCCCAGTTGGTGGTTGACATAGAGTTCTGCCACACACAAAAGGATAGAACTACTTCTGGACAAAGATACACTGTTATTTTGTTCTGTATCCATGACAGAAATTTTAGAGTTCTTGGTATGTTTCTAAAGCCTATCCTATCATATGTGAACATGATGGACATTTTAACTTCAAATCTGAGAATACAGATAACAGACCTATTACGGCTTTTGCAGATGTCGCCACAGCATTAACAAAAGACGTTTTTCTTACTGACTTATAATAACTGCTAAGAGATAAGACAGTGTAAATATCTGTTTTGTGATTGGTGATATTTCATTTTGCTATAGTTACCAATTTAACTGAAAATTGATTACATAATTTTTGTTTAATAAATATGTGCTCTATAGCAAAGCAAGGCATAAAGTCAGGGTTTTTGGAATAACTAAGCTGTACTTACTGAGATTTGGCTGAACAGCATATACAATTAAAGCAATCATACATTTGGCAAGCATTCTAAGATCCGAATATAGTGGACATTTCAGTGTAATATGACTTATGACAAGATTTTTCTTAGACTTAAGGACACAGCAAGAATTCTCTCATTTTACTTTATGACCTAAAGAAGGCAGCTGATAAATGTGTGATGTTTCTCAATAGGAGCCAAGGAGGCTCCTTAATGTGAATATCATGAACAAATTAGTCTAGAAGAAAACAAATATTTCCTTTCCTTTCAATACTATTAATACCTCTTACCTAATGTCAAATCTCTGCAGTGTGTCACCATTCTAAAATATCCCATTTTTATTGGAGGCTGTGGCCTACAGATCAAGAATGCAACATTCAAACATGCAAAGTAAAAAAAAAAAAAAAAACTTTTGATTATGAAACTATTAATCAAAGTAGTAGCAAAATGTCTAATAGACCTCCTGTGCCTACTATGTGTGCTCAGTCATGTCTGATTCTTGTGGCTCCACGGACAGAGAAATTCAGCAGAGGACCAGGTTTCTCTGTCCATGGACAGTTCCAGGCAAAAATATTAGTTGCCATTTCCTCCACCATGGATTCCTCCCTACACAGAGGTTGAATCAAGTCTCTCACATCTCCAGCACTTGACAGGCCATTGAACCACCTGCAAAACACAAATCCTCCTATAGTTAATTAAAACCCATCAATGCAGTACTTAGTAAGGAAGGGCGTGTGTGCATGCTAAGTTGCTTCAGTTGTGTCTAATTTTTTGTGACTATATGGGCTGTACCCTGCCAGTTCCTCTGTCCATGGGATTCTCCAGGCAAGAATATTGGAATGGGTTGCTGTTTCCTATTCCAGGAGACTTTCATGTTCCAGGGATCAAACCCACTTCTCTTATGACTCCTGCATGGGCAGGTGGATTCTTTACCACTAGTGCCATCTGGAAAGGCCAAAGAAGAGCATAGCTTATAGATAAAATAATTATAAGAAGAAATAGAATTAACTTAATTTTTAAAATATAATGGTTATACATACTGATATCTTAAAATATAGTGATTTGGGAATCATTTTTAATTCAGTGACGGCCATGTGCTGAACATATTGATGGTTTTTATCTGGTTGAAAACCAAACACCCTTTTGTCACTTTATTTCCAACAAACAAAAAACCCTTTTGCTTACTGTTCTGACTTCACATAATGAGCTGGAGGATAGGCTGATGCATCTCTGTTCTTGAACTCTGAAAGTAATTAACAAAAAATGCATCATGTATTCCATTTTAAAGTGAGATGGCACTTTAGTTCTGCTACTAACCTGCTATTACACTTAGAATACACATTCTCAGATTAAACATTAGACGATAGATTTGAATGCATTGTTTCTCTTCTAACAGATAGATGGGCTTCCCTGGTGGCCCTGACAGTAAAGAATCTATCTGCAATGCAGGAGACCCAGATTTGATCCCTGAGGTGGAAAGATTCTGGCTACCACTCCAGTTTCCTTGCCTAGAAAATTCTATGGACAGAGTAGCCTGGAAGCTTACTGTCCATAGGGTAGAAATAGTTAAGTATGAAGTAATTTGAACACTTTTGGAAGATGATCTAAAGGATTTTAGAATCTATTTTCAATATGACAATACTTAAACTACAGCAGCAGTAGATGATGGGAGTAGTGTTCCTTAATAAGTGTTCTTTAATAACACCAATTATGGAATCTTAATCAGACAAGAGATGAATAATATCACTATGTACCACTCTATCAAATAACTTCCAAAGATGCACTGTTACATTGAGATTAACAAAATAAAATTATTCCAAGATACAAAAGATATTATATTCATTCCAATCAACAGTTTCTCCTTTTAAACAACTTCTAATGTCCTATCTCTGCTTTTTCACAAAGGACAACAAGCTTTGTATTGAGTGAATTTTCCATTGTTATCACAAGACTTTCAGAAATTCGAGATACATAAGAGAACAGGGTTAATGACCACAAACACATTCACTCATCATTGGAAACTAATGCTAAGTATTAATGAATAATGGAATATTATTCCTTTGCCTCTTTTACATAAGACAAGAATTTTGGTGTGGAAAAGAGGGGCTTTTATTATATTTGTTATTTTTAATAGTGGAAGAACAGCACAAAAAGATGACAAAAATCATGGCAGCATGTCCTGTGCTGAGCAAGTTGAAAACCAAACACCCTTTTGTCACTTTATTTCCAACAAACAAAAAACCCTTTTGCTTACTGTTCTGACTTCACATAATGAGCTGGAGGATAGGCTGATGCATCTCTGTTCTTGAACTCTGAAAGTAATTAACAAAAAATGCATCATGTATTCCATTTTAAAGTGAGATGGCACTTTAGTTCTGCTACTAACCTGCTATTACACTTAGAATACACATTCTCAGATTAAACATTAGACGATAGATTTGAATGCATTGTTTCTCTTCTAACAGATAGATGGGCTTCCCTGGTGGCCCTGACAGTAAAGAATCTATCTGCAATGCAGGAGACCCAGATTTGATCCCTGAGGTGGAAAGATTCTGGCTACCACTCCAGTTTCCTTGCCTAGAAAATTCTATGGACAGAGTAGCCTGGAAGCTTACTGTCCATAGGGTAGAAATAGTTAAGTATGAAGTAATTTGAACACTTTTGGAAGATGATCTAAAGGATTTTAGAATCTATTTTTCAATATGACAATACTTAAACTACAGCAGCAGTAGATGATGGGAGTAGTGTTCCTTAATAAGTGTTCTTTAATAACACCAATTATGGAATCTTAATCAGACAAGAGATGAATAATATCACTATGTACCACTCTATCAAATAACTTCCAAAGATGCACTGTTACATTGAGATTAACAAAATAAAATTATTCCAAGATACAAAAGATATTATATTCATTCCAATCAACAGTTTCTCCTTTTAAACAACTTCTAATGTCCTATCTCTGCTTTTTCACAAAGGACAACAAGCTTTGTATTGAGTGAATTTTCCATTGTTATCACAAGACTTTCAGAAATTCGAGATACATAAGAGAACAGGGTTAATGACCACAAACACATTCACTCATCATTGGAAACTAATGCTAAGTATTAATGAATAATGGAATATTATTCCTTTGCCTCTTTTACATAAGACAAGAATTTTGGTGTGGAAAAGAGGGGCTTTTATTATATTTGTTATTTTTAATAGTGGAAGAACAGCACAAAAAGATGACAAAAATCATGGCAGCATGTCCTGTGCTGAGCAAGTTAGAAAAACAAACTGTCAGTCAAAAACTGAGTAAAGTGATACGTAAAAGACAATGCCAGATGTCCTGATGGGAATTGTTTTACCTAAATGTATTTGAAAGCAGGAACTCTGCAAATGTTCAGAAATAAAAATCAACCAGGGCAGAGTTGATACCACATGTAAACATTTTAGCTCATAAATCTGAACAGCCAGTGTATATGAGTGGAACTACGTTGTTATACAATCATAATCTAAACATAATAAGCTTTGTACTTGGCACTTTGCTAATACACGTTTCTTCCACTTAAAGAGGTCTTGCCGGTTTCAC
The DNA here is from genome assembly GCA_022376925.1 of Tragulus kanchil. NCBI lineage: Eukaryota > Metazoa > Chordata > Mammalia > Artiodactyla > Tragulidae > Tragulus > Tragulus kanchil. The sequence goes on along the minus strand of JAIOJX010000028.1, from coordinate 226,727,333 downwards.
CACGGCACCACAGGCTCTTCTCAAACAGAGGTAATCTGAGATGGAAGGATCTAAATAAGATGAAAACTCAGAAGCATCCAAAATAAACCTCATAAATAAAAGTAATTCCCTGATTCTGATTTTATATTTGACCAGATGGGTGAAACTAAGAAGCAGGATGGCCTCTTGATTAATATTTCATGTTTTTAAGCCTTTATAGTCAAAAATAGGGAAAAAAAAACATGATTTTACAGTACAAACTCTGTGGTTTCATTCATAAACATTTGGTTAAAATGACCAGAATGTCAGTCTGTGATCTCCTTCACCTCTACTCACTTCTTTCCTTCTTTTTGTCTTTGTCTTTGTTCTCCGAGAATGGTAGACATAGCTTTCAACATTGGGATCTCAACCTGAGTGGTGAGCTTCGTAAGACTGTGTTTAGCTTGTGTGTTTAATCTTATTGCTCCTATCATTTACATTGCTAGAAAGGTCAGAATTAGAAAATTCCTTTAATATCTGTTGTATCTGTCCAGTCCAGGTCTGAGCAACTTCAAAACTCTAATTTCATAGGATTAAAAAGGTAGGACATGAACGAAAATTTCAATCTCTTGATATATGCTAATACCCAGTGGATCCCACATATACTCATGATACCAATAAATTTTAGGGTGAACATAGATGGCTTAATTCCCCAAGTCTTGACCCAAAGATTTAATCATTTAATGCAAATAGAGGACATGAGATAAGAGACCAGACAGAATAGAAGGTTTGTCAAATATATTTAGAAGATTCTAAGACAGAAACATGAAGGAATCACACAACGTGTACTGTTTTATCTCTCATTCTGATTTTGACTCCAGTTTCTCACAGTACTTATAAATTGAATCTAACATTATTTATTCACACCAAAACAGATGAACATGTTCAAAATATTTAGTCTTTAGTACTATTTGGAGGTTCTTAAAATTTGGCGAGATTTTGAAATTTCTAAACTCAGTGGAATGCAAACAAAACTCACTTCAATTTTCACTCCCTTCATTAATGTCCATGCATGCTCAGTTGCTTGGTTGTGTCTGTCTCTTTATAACCCTATGGACTGTTACCTGCCAAGTGCCTCTGTCTATGAGATTTCCCAGGGAAGAATACAGGATAGGATTTTCATTTCCTCCTCCAGGAGACCCTCCTGACTCAGAAATCAAATCAATGTCTCCTGCATCTCCTACATTGCAGGTGGATTCTTTACCACTGAACCACTGGGAAAGCCCTTAATTCTTATGGTTTTATGTCAAATCATTTTTCTAAGTCCCTGTATAAGAAGAACACAGGAGAGTCACTGTGTTTAAGGTCACATTCAAGTTGTTTTTACAGTACAAACTCTGTGGTTTCATTCATAAACATTTGGTTAAAATGACCAGAATGTCAGTCTGTGATCTCCTTCACCTCTACTCACTTCTTTCCTTCTTTTTGTCTTTGTCTTTGTTCTCCGAGAATGGTAGACATAGCTTTCAACATTGGGATCTCAACCTGAGTGGTGAGCTTCGTAAGACTGTGTTTAGCTTGTGTGTTTAATCTTATTGCTCCTATCATTTACATTGCTAGAAAGGTCAGAATTAGAAAATTCCTTTAATATCTGTTGTATCTGTCCAGTCCAGGTCTGAGCAACTTCAAAACTCTAATTTCATAGGATTAAAAAGGTAGGACATGAACGAAAATTTCAATCTCTTGATATATGCTAATACCCAGTGGATCCCACATATACTCATGATACCAATAAATTTTAGGGTGAACATAGATGGCTTAATTCCCCAAGTCTTGACCCAAAGATTTAATCATTTAATGCAAATAGAGGACATGAGATAAGAGACCAGACAGAATAGAAGGTTTGTCAAATATATTTAGAAGATTCTAAGACAGAAACATGAAGGAATCACACAAACGTGTACTGTTTTATCTCTCATTCTGATTTTGACTCCAGTTTCTCACAGTACTTATAAATTGAATCTAACATTATTTATTCACACCAAAACAGATGAACATGTTCAAAATATTTAGTCTTTAGTACTATTTGGAGGTTCTTAAAATTTGGCGAGATTTTGAAATTTCTAAACTCAGTGGAATGCAAACAAAACTCACTTCAATTTTCACTCCCTTCATTAATGTCCATGCATGCTCAGTTGCTTGGTTGTGTCTGTCTCTTTATAACCCTATGGACTGTTACCTGCCAAGTGCCTCTGTCTATGAGATTTCCCAGGGAAGAATACAGGATAGGATTTTCATTTCCTCCTCCAGGAGACCCTCCTGACTCAGAAATCAAATCAATGTCTCCTGCATCTCCTACATTGCAGGTGGATTCTTTACCACTGAACCACTGGGAAAGCCCTTAATTCTTATGGTTTTATGTCAAATCATTTTTCTAAGTCCCTGTATAAGAAGAACACAGGAGAGTCACTGTGTTTAAGGTCACATTCAGTTGTGAAGTCGTTTGTTTTTTGATAATTACAATTTTCTCCAGGGATTTACATTTCAAATCTAAACCAAACTTCAAACATGGCTAATTCAACACTTCTTATCTCTCCTATGAGTGAAGTGAAAGTTGGCGAGTCATGTCTGACTCTGCGACCCACTGAAAAGCAAAGGAATTCTCCAGGCAAGAATAATGGAGTGAGTAGTCTTTCTCTTCTTCAGGGAAGCTTCTTGACCCAAGCATTCAGGGTCTCTTGCCTTGCAGGTGGATTCTTTACCAGCTGAGTTACAAGGGAAGCTCTCCTGTAGTTGAAGTCTAATCCTTAACTAGTGAACTCACAGTGGAGGAAGTGTTAAATAAACCCTGGGATTTGATTGTCAGTTTTGTTTTATTGTTTTCTGCCCCCACCCCCTTGATATTCTGGATCCTTCCAAATAGAAAGAATATGGTAATATTAGAGGAAGAGGGTAAAATTCTTTACATTTAGGTTGGATTATTTGCAAATTATCTTTCATTTTCAACAAAATCCCCATGTAGCAAGTACTGAAATATTCTGTCTTCCAAAGATAGTGTTAATGGATTCTACGAAACTTTCCATGTAAGCATGCATATACTATAATTCCCTAATATTAACTCTCAGGTCATGTCTGGTAACTCATCTTTAGCTTCTGGCCTCTGGAAATCTTTCCCAAGACAGAAAGAGCTCAGGCAGCCAGCTCTCCTTGATGAGATCACATTGAATGATGGCAGTTACATGCAGTGGTATTTGTTTTATCCACAAGAAATACATGAGTTCTTGCCAGAGTGCATTTGGTTTATAGTTTATGAGATTAGCTGTGCACTGTACAACTGAGGGAATGACATTACTCTTGTGTAACAGAGTACTACTCCTACTTGCCATGACAATCTCTGGGAATGTAGGCAACCTCCTGTCATTACAGGAAGTTCCAGAAAATTTTCTATGTTGAGCCTAGGGAGAACCACGAACAAATAGGTATATCCATACATAATCTAAACCTCTCTTCTATTGGATGAAGGAAAGTGGAAAGTTACTTTTTAATTGACTTTAGGCAAGTTGTATTTAAGTTCTGTGTATTATTGTCTAGATGTGTATCTCTTTAGACTATCGATGTCCTTCTCTGATATTCTTGCTCTTTTGGGACTTTCAGAGCCAAAATATTGTATCTCTTTAGACTATTGATGTCCTTCTCTGATATTCTTGCTCTTTTGGGACTTTCAGAGCCAAAATATTGAGAAAAATAGTAAATACTTCATTCAGCACCAATTTATTTTTATGAATAAATCTTTAAATTTTGGCATAGTCTAGTCTTGCTGCAGGTACTATTTTGTTTGAATCTATTTTATGAGTTAAAAAAAGTCTCAAATAGTCTACCACTAATTATGTTTGCTTCAAGATTTTGCCTCATTTGAATTCTACTTTGTTTTTATTATAAAAATTTGTTTTTTCAAATGTCTTTGCTACATCTGTTGAAGATGACTATCAGTTTTTCAGCCATTAAGTATATTAATGTGCTGAACACCATTTATTTATGTTGAAAATATTTATCTTTTAGGAATGTTGTCTCTTGCAAATAATGTAATAAATAAATTACAAAAGTAATGACAATATAAGCAATTTTTCCCACAGAAATCCAGAGATGGCTAGTAAACAAAAATAATTCATTTCTTAAATGTGGATTCAGGGATCAAAGCTTTTATGATCTTTTCTCTGTGCCATTCTTAGCCTGTTGGATTTAATTTTCATATTTTTACCTAATAGTTCCAAAATATCTACTAGAGCCTCAGATACCATATCATCATTCAGTAAACAAAGAGATGGAGAAGGGTGACAAAAACCTCTGTCCCTTTTGTTGAGAGAATAAAAAAAGCTTTTTGCTTAAATGCCCTGGTGGATTTGATAGCATTCCATTGGATATAACTGTGTCAAATGTCATCCTTGCAAAGATATGAAAGTGAAATTTAAAGGAGGAATTACTTTTCAAGTAAATACAATTTATATTAGCAAGCAAGCAGAAAAGAATGGATATTAGGTAGGTGTATAATTTTTCTGGGCTTTCCCTGTTGGCTCAGACTGTAAAGAATATGTCTGCAATGCAGGAGATGAAGATCCAGTCCCTGGGTTAAGAAGGTCCCATGGAGACATGAATGGCTCTCCCTTCCATTATTCTTGCCTGGAGATTTCCGTGAACAGAGAACCCTGGTGGGTTACAGTCCATGGGAGTCACAAAGAGTGGAACATCACTAGGAAATAGGCAGCTCACAAATACACATATCACTTGTCTACAAAGCCATCCTTGAATTTCTAACATTCCTAGCATTCCTAGCATGAGGGTTTTTATGTCAATATTGTTGATTTCTCTTGTGTGTGAAATAATTATTTTTCAGAAATGAGCTCAGTTCAGTTCAATCATCGAGTCATATCTGACTCTTTGCAACCCCATGGACTGAAGCATGAGAGGCTTCCCTGTTCTACACCATCTCCCAGAGCATGTTCACGTTATGCCCATTGACTCAGTGATGCTTTTCAGCCATATTGTCCTCTGACTTCCCCTTCTCCTTTTGCCTTCTATTTTTCTCACAATCAGGGTCGTTTCCACTGAGTTGTCTCTTCATATCAGGTGGCCAAAGCATTGTAACTTCAGCTTCAGCATAGTCCTTCCAATGAATATTCAGGGTTGATTTCCTTTAGGATTGAGAGTTTGATCTCCTTGCAGTCCAAGGGACTCTTAAGAGCCTTCTCCAATACCACAGTTCAAAGGCATCAATTCTTTGATGCTCAGCTTTCTTTATGGTCCAGTTCTCACATCCATACATGACTACTGGGAAAACCAGAGCTTTTACTACATGCATTTTTGTTGGCAAAGTGAGATTGACCTGTATTTTTTTTTTCTGACTTGGATACTAAGATTATACTTAATTGATAAAACAATTTTAGAAGTGTCCCTTCATTTCTATGATCTCAAAGGCATTATATAGTCCTGGAATTTTACTTCAAATAATTAAGTGAGTCAACTTGAAAAACACTATATTTCAGCCGATTTGTTTAGCATTCCATTGGATATAACTGTGTCAAATGTCATCCTTGCAAAGATATGAAAGTGAAATTTAAAGGAGGAATTACTTTTCAAGTAAATACAATTTATATTAGCAAGCAAGCAGAAAAGAATGGATATTAGGTAGGTGTATAATTTTTCTGGGCTTTCCCTGTTGGCTCAGACTGTAAAGAATATGTCTGCAATGCAGGAGATGAAGATCCAGTCCCTGGGTTAAGAAGGTCCCATGGAGACATGAATGGCTCTCCCTTCCATTATTCTTGCCTGGAGATTTCCGTGAACAGAGAACCCTGGTGGGTTACAGTCCATGGGAGTCACAAAGAGTGGAACATCACTAGGAAATAGGCAGCTCACAAATACACATATCACTTGTCTACAAAGCCATCCTTGAATTTCTAACATTCCTAGCATTCCTAGCATGAGGGTTTTTATGTCAATATTGTTGATTTCTCTTGTGTGTGAAATAATTATTTTTCAGAAATGAGCTCAGTTCAGTTCAATCATCGAGTCATATCTGACTCTTTGCAACCCCATGGACTGAAGCATGAGAGGCTTCCCTGTTCTACACCATCTCCCAGAGCATGTTCACGTTATGCCCATTGACTCAGTGATGCTTTTCAGCCATATTGTCCTCTGACTTCCCCTTCTCCTTTTGCCTTCTATTTTTCTCACAATCAGGGTCGTTTCCACTGAGTTGTCTCTTCATATCAGGTGGCCAAAGCATTGTAACTTCAGCTTCAGCATAGTCCTTCCAATGAATATTCAGGGTTGATTTCCTTTAGGATTGAGAGTTTGATCTCCTTGCAGTCCAAGGGACTCTTAAGAGCCTTCTCCAATACCACAGTTCAAAGGCATCAATTCTTTGATGCTCAGCTTTCTTTATGGTCCAGTTCTCACATCCATACATGACTACTGGGAAAACCAGAGCTTTTACTACATGCATTTTTGTTGGCAAAGTGAGATTGACCTGTATTTTTTTTTTCTGACTTGGATACTAAGATTATACTTAATTGATAAAACAATTTTAGAAGTGTCCCTTCATTTCTATGATCTCAAAGGCATTATATAGTCCTGGAATTTTACTTCAAATAATTAAGTGAGTCAACTTGAAAAACACTATATTTCAGCCATGGACATAATGCATCCAACCTTTTACAGGGTTTTTCTTTTTAAAAACTTCTTACTTGGTTCCCTAAAAATAAAGATACATTTATTTAACCTTCTATCTTTATAATATGTTCCAAAGTATTTGTTCACTTGCTTTTCAGAAAATTGGCTTTCTAGCATGTCTAGATAGAAAGCTCCTCAATGAAGCAAAACATCTGGTATTGTTTGGTTTTGTTTTCTTTAAAAAAAAAAAAAGAAAGAAAACTCTACATTCCTCTTCCTGGCAAGGCTAGAATCATACAGTGACAAACAGTTCATAAGACCATTTAATCACATTCTTTGTACTTTCCCACCTCTTTATGTCAGCTAGCCATGTAAACACATCTTCAGTTGACCAGTTAAAAGTTACACTAAACATAGCACAGAAGCTAAGGGCAGCTGACTGTAGGTGGAGAAATTTAAAAAAGATACCTGAAGACTTGTTTGTTATATGATCACAGATGTGTTTCATGTATCATAAATAAACAAAGAAAGATATATGAAGTACATGCAACAAGGCCAAAACACCAGAGGCAAATTGCTTTCGCAATGTCATCAGAATCTTTGATCTGAATCATGCATTCTCACCTCCAGCTAAAAAGAAACACATCTCCACACCTAATTCAAGCATCAGCATCTTAAAATTGTTTCCATTATATATATATATATATATATATATATATATATATATATATATATATAGATATATATATATATATATATATATTTTAGATTTATTTATTTATTTATTTTGGGCAGGGGTCGGGTTGGAGAGGGAGGGGAGCAGGCGGGCCACTTCTATTGGTCTTTCATTTCTCCATTTTCATCCGTCCTTGTTTGGCTCCGTGGGCCCCTCCATGGCCTGTGGGCTCCCATCACGATGGCGTCTATGCATTTTGTTGGCAAAGTGAGATTGACCTGTATTTTTCTGACTTGGATACTAAGATTATACTTAATTGATAAAACAATTTTAGAAGTGTCCCTTCATTTCTATGATCTCAAAGGCATTATATAGTCCTGGAATTTTACTTCAAATAATTAAGTGAGTCAACTTGAAAAACACTATATTTCAGCCATGGACATAATGCATCCAACCTTTTACAGGGTTTTTCTTTTTAAAAACTTCTTACTTGGTTCCCTAAAAATAAAGATACATTTATTTAACCTTCTATCTTTATAATATGTTCCAAAGTATTTGTTCACTTGCTTTTCAGAAAATTGGCTTTCTAGCATGTCTAGATAGAAAGCTCCTCAATGAAGCAAAACATCTGGTATTGTTTGGTTTTGTTTTCTTTAAAAAAAAAAAAAGAAAGAAAACTCTACATTCCTCTTCCTGGCAAGGCTAGAATCATACAGTGACAAACAGTTCATAAGACCATTTAATCACATTCTTTGTACTTTCCCACCTCTTTATGTCAGCTAGCCATGTAAACACATCTTCAGTTGACCAGTTAAAAGTTACACTAAACATAGCACAGAAGCTAAGGGCAGCTGACTGTAGGTGGAGAAATTTAAAAAAGATACCTGAAGACTTGTTTGTTATATGATCACAGATGTGTTTCATGTATCATAAATAAACAAAGAAAGATATATGAAGTACATGCAACAAGGCCAAAACACCAGAGGCAAATTGCTTTCGCAATGTCATCAGAATCTTTGATCTGAATCATGCATTCTCACCTCCAGCTAAAAAGAAACACATCTCCACACCTAATTCAAGCATCAGCATCTTAAAATTGTTTCCATTATATATATATATATATATATATATATATATATACATATACATATACATATACATACATATATATATATATATATTTTAGATTTATTTATTTATTTATTTTGGGCAGGGGTCGGGTTGGAGAGGGAGGGGAGCAGGCGGGCCACTTCTATTGGTCTTTCATTTCTCCATTTTCATCCGTCCTTGTTCTCTGGCTCCTGTGGGCCTCCCATCACGATGGCGTCTGTCGCTGCAGAGCCGGCTCTGGGCGCATGCACTCCAGAGCTCCGGCTTGGTCATTGGACACATTGGTCCAGCCGCTCCTCAGCATGTGGGATGGTCCCAGGCCAGGGATCGAACAGGCGCCCCTTGCACTGCAAGGTGGTGTCCTTACCCACTGGACCACCAGGGGAAGCCCTCCATTTTATATTTTTAAGAAGAAATATTTTTATCCTGGGGGTGAAAGAGATTTAGAACCCATAGAACTTGTTTATTAAATATTGACTGGGAAGAAAATAGGGAAGAGGGCTACTGCTGTTCTTGGTCACATTTGGCATTATATTCATGATTGCAAAATTGCTGCAAAGGCTCCTGTTTTTTTGTTTGGTGCCTTGGCATCTTGGTACTCAGTGTATCTTCTGATGGAATTTTTATAAAGTTTTATTATATTTTTGTTTTATTTGGGTCATGTCACAGGGCACTCAGGATCCTAGTTTCCTGATCAGGTATCAAACCTTGCCTTCTGCAGATGAAGCACAGAGTCTTAACTGCTGGACTGCCAGTGAAGTCTCTCCAACTGCATTTTTCACGTTTCCACTTGCTATGTGTTATTTGTCATAATAGATGGTTCAGTCTCTCCTTAGATGTATGTCGACTTTTCACCTTTGCTTATTCATTTCCTTGAAACTTAATTAGTTTTTATTTTTTTCTGTTTGTAGACAATTGAAACTGTATGCAATTTTAAAGACCAAATTATATGTTGCCTCTTTCTGAAACAGTCTTTTCCTGTTACCCCCTCTCTTTGTTCTCCTATATGTGTGTGTATGTGTGTTAGTTGCTCAGTCATGTCCGACTCTTAGTGACCACATAAATGCTACCCCTAAGGGGCTCCTCTGTCCATGGAATTCTCCAGGCAAGAATACTGGAGTGAGTAGACATTCGCTTCTCCAGGAGATCTTCCCAACCCAGGGATTGAACCTGGTAGATTCTTTAAAGTCTGAGCCACCAGGAAGCCATTATGATCCTATGTTGCATATTATAGGTCTTTCATTTCTCCATTTTCATCCGTCCTTGTTCTCTGGCTCCTGTGGGCCTCCCATCACGATGGCGTCTGTCGCTGCAGAGCCGGCTCTGGGCGCATGCACTCCAGAGCTCCGGCTTGGTCATTGGACACATTGGTCCAGCCGCTCCTCAGCATGTGGGATGGTCCCAGGCCAGGGATCGAACAGGCGCCCCTTGCACTGCAAGGTGGTGTCCTTACCCACTGGACCACCAGGGGAAGCCCTCCATTTTATATTTTTAAGAAGAAATATTTTTATCCTGGGGGTGAAAGAGATTTAGAACCCATAGAACTTGTTTATTAAATATTGACTGGGAAGAAAATAGGGAAGAGGGCTACTGCTGTTCTTGGTCACATTTGGCATTATATTCATGATTGCAAAATTGCTGCAAAGGCTCCTGTTTTTTTGTTTGGTGCCTTGGCATCTTGGTACTCAGTGTATCTTCTGATGGAATTTTTATAAAGTTTTATTATATTTTTGTTTTATTTGGGTCATGTCACAGGGCACTCAGGATCCTAGTTTCCTGATCAGGTATCAAACCTTGCCTTCTGCAGATGAAGCACAGAGTCTTAACTGCTGGACTGCCAGTGAAGTCTCTCCAACTGCATTTTTCACGTTTCCACTTGCTATGTGTTATTTGTCATAATAGATGGTTCAGTCTCTCCTTAGATGTATGTCGACTTTTCACCTTTGCTTATTCATTTCCTTGAAACTTAATTAGTTTTTATTTTTTTCTGTTTGTAGACAATTGAAACTGTATGCAATTTTAAAGACCAAATTATATGTTGCCTCTTTCTGAAACAGTCTTTTCCTGTTACCCCCTCTCTTTGTTCTCCTATATGTGTGTGTATGTGTGTTAGTTGCTCAGTCATGTCCGACTCTTAGTGACCACATAAATGCTACCCCTAAGGGGCTCCTCTGTCCATGGAATTCTCCAGGCAAGAATACTGGAGTGAGTAGACATTCGCTTCTCCAGGAGATCTTCCCAACCCAGGGATTGAACCTGGTAGATTCTTTAAAGTCTGAGCCACCAGGGAAGCCATTATGATCCTATGTTGCATATTATAGTGTAAGATTATTTCCAGTCTAGGCTCTAGCCTTATAGTAGAAGAGATCAGTCTTGCCTAGGCATTCAATATTCCCTGGAATTCTACAATGCTATGAATCTATGTAAAACACCTAAGATACTCTGTGGATCTCTCATTTTGTCATCAAGGATTTAGCTGTCCTCAGTTCTTCATCATTTCTCTGCAAGGCATCAATGCGACCTTTTTTTTCCCCCACCTTTGCAGTACCTGAATCATTGTATCAGCCAGGGAGCTCTCAGCCCTTGTGAATAATTTCCCAAGGTAATATCTCAGCATATTTTATGGAATTGGGAAACATTTTTCCAAATGTTCAAGCTAGAAGATGAGTGATCCATTTTCCAAACAAATACCTTATTACCTGTCTAATCACTTTTGCTTCCATAGTGTTAATGCAGATCTTCTAGGAAGCAGACTCCAAGATAGAAGTGAAAAAGATTTATCAGAAGGGTGTTTATAAAAACTCTAAGGGAGAGGGAGAAAGAATAAATAGAAGTTTCCATTTTATTTATTATATGTCAATCCCAATTCATTTCCCTCTTATCCTCTCGTAAAAGAATCTGAAAAGAGAGTAGATATATGAACATGTATAACTGATCCACTTAGCTGTACAACAGAAACTAACACAATAGTGCAAATCAATAATACTTTTTAAAGTCAAATAAAATAAATAAATGAAAGGCAAAATAGAGTAAACATAGATATGCCCTAGGTCATGATGTAGGCCTGAAGACTGAGATAGAAGAAAGAAAATGTCAAGGATCAGGTAGTGAGAATCTCAGATGGCAGTGTAGCTCTGAGAATGTCTTGGGCGGGCTGTTGGGAAGCTCTGAAGCAAATATTGTCTATTTCAGGAATATTAAGTGGGGTAGAAATGACCAGGTTCTGGTACCCTACGGTGGATACATTGGTTGGGGGACAGTTCAGGCATTGTGTCATCTCAGTGAACTCTGCAAGAAATCCAAAGGCAATCAATTAGTTACATTCCTCACAGTGTGGTTTTTCTCTTGAAAACCTGAGAAGCACACTTTCATAATTTCCACAGTTCCTTACACAAAAGTGAACACAACCACAGAAACAGATCAGTGAATAATTTAAAAAACTAATGCCTGACAAACAACCTGTTGAACAACTAAAACTTTGTCAGCATCTAAATGTTTTATGTTCTCAAACAGGCATTAGCCTTCTATCCTTCCTCATATAATCTATCTTCCAATTCTACACATTCTTATCAGCTATTATGGGCCTTCATACAGAAAATATATATTCTCCTGTGTCAGCTGATTGCATTTAACATTACATTTGTAGACTCATACATGTTTATGTTTGTAGTTATCATGGACAAAATTTTTATGAAAAATAATGCCAACAGCTTGAGTTCTCAGCCCAAATTTTCTGTTGGGGGTCTTCATTAGAAGTGTACTGTCTTAAGAATAATACATCTTCAACCTTAGTGGCTAATGTTAAAATATTTTTCAAAGGGGCTGTGCCAATTATCCTTTCTTGGTAGTATGTAAGAAAAGATCATCAGAAGGGTGTTTATAAAAACTCTAAGGGAGAGGAGAAAGAATAAATAGAAGTTTCCATTTTATTTATTATATGTCAATCCCAATTCATTTCCCTCGTATCCTCTCGTAAAAGAATCTGAAAGGAGAGTAGATATATGAACATGTATAACTGATCCACTTAGCTGTACAACAGAAACTAACACAATAGTGCAAATCAATAATACTTTTTAAAGTCAAATAAAATAAATAAATGAAAGGCAAAATAGAGTAAACATAGATATGCCCTAGGTCATGATGTAGGCCTGAAGACTGAGATAGAAGAAAGAAAATGTCAAGGATCAGGTAGTGAGAATCTCAGATGGCAGTGTAGCTCTGAGAATGTCTTGGGCGGGCTGTTGGGAAGCTCTGAAGCAAATATTGTCTATTTCAGGAATATTAAGTGGGGTAGAAATGACCAGGTTCTGGTACCCTACGGTGGATACATTGGTTGGGGGACAGTTCAGGCATTGTGTCATCTCAGTGAACTCTGCAAGAAATCCAAAGGCAATCAATTAGTTACATTCCTCACAGTGTGGTTTTTCTCTTGAAAACCTGAGAAGCACACTTTCATAATTTCCACAGTTCCTTACACAAAAGTGAACACAACCACAGAAACAGATCAGTGAATAATTTAAAAAACTAATGCCTGACAAACAACCTGTTGAACAACTAAAACTTTGTCAGCATCTAAATGTTTTATGTTCTCAAACAGGCATTAGCCTTCTATCCTTCCTCATATAATCTATCTTCCAATTCTACACATTCTTATCAGCTATTATGGGCCTTCATACAGAAAATATATATTCTCCTGTGTCAGCTGATTGCATTTAACATTACATTTGTAGACTCATACATGTTTATGTTTGTAGTTATCATGGACAAAATTTTTATGAAAAATAATGCCAACAGCTTGAGTTCTCAGCCCAAATTTTCTGTTGGGGGTCTTCATTAGAAGTGTACTGTCTTAAGAATAATACATCTTCAACCTTAGTGGCTAATGTTAAAATATTTTTCAAAGGGGCTGTGCCAATTATCCTTTCTTGGTAGTATGTAAGAAAAATGTTGCTCTGTATCTTTATCTATTTTAAGACTGTGTAGCAGTTTTCAATCAAATTTTTAGGCTGGCTATTTTTATATACTCATATAAATCTATTAATCTTTCTTTTTGACTAATTCAGCATATTTAGATTTTTGTTTAAATGCCCTCTATACAAGGCTCAAATAAATATAAATATTTTCTTTTAATTTGAATAGTTATTAAAGTTATTGCTATTTTATTTTGATTTCTTAATTCTTCCTACAATTTGTTTGCTATAGAGAAGTATTCTGAAAATCTCTATGGAGTAGGTAAACAGTTTACCACATTGTTTATGAAAATACAATTTAATCTCCTTCAAACTGTGTTGTTTCCATTATTTGTTAAGTGTTTTATGTAGGCTTCACAAACCTTAGGACTATTTTTCCTACTTCAATGATGTGTCTTTAATTAAGGTCATGATTTCATTTATTGTGATTTTAATATATTCATTATTATTGAATTGTATTCAAGTATTATTGTTATATGGTTATGATAATTGTTCTTTATTCCCATTTAAAAATAATTATTTTATACAAATTTTATCTTTAAAAATGTAGATTTCATTTTGAATTATATTAAATCTATTTGAGAAAGTGATTTTCATATTAAATCCTCCAATTCAAGAAAATAATAGTTTTACCAATAATCTCAAGTCTTTTTTCAATTCTAAGGCTATAATTATTGATTCTCTTTTGCTTTATTTGCTTTTATGGGCCTTCATACAGAAAATATATATTCTCCTGTGTCAGCTGATTGCATTTAACATTACATTTGTAGACTCATACATGTTTATGTTTGTAGTTATCATGGACAAAATTTTTATGAAAAATAATGCCAACAGCTTGAGTTCTCAGCCCAAATTTTCTGTTGGGGGTCTTCATTAGAAGTGTACTGTCTTAAGAATAATACATCTTCAACCTTAGTGGCTAATGTTAAAATATTTTTCAAAGGGGCTGTGCCAATTATCCTTTCTTGGTAGTATGTAAGAAAAATGTTGCTCTGTATCTTTATCTATTTTAAGACTGTGTAGCAGTTTTCAATCAAATTTTTAGGCTGGCTATTTTTATATACTCATATAAATCTATTAATCTTTCTTTTTGACTAATTCAGCATATTTAGATTTTTGTTTAAATGCCCTCTATACAAGGCTCAAATAAATATAAATATTTTCTTTTAATTTGAATAGTTATTAAAGTTATTGCTATTTTATTTTGATTTCTTAATTCTTCCTACAATTTGTTTGCTATAGAGAAGTATTCTGAAAATCTCTATGGAGTAGGTAAACAGTTTACCACATTGTTTATGAAAATACAATTTAATCTCCTTCAAACTGTGTTGTTTCCATTATTTGTTAAGTGTTTTATGTAGGCTTCACAAACCTTAGGACTATTTTTCCTACTTCAATGATGTGTCTTTAATTAAGGTCATGATTTCATTTATTGTGATTTTAATATATTCATTATTATTGAATTGTATTCAAGTATTATTGTTATATGGTTATGATAATTGTTCTTTATTCCCATTTAAAAATAATTATTTTATACAAATTTTATCTTTAAAAATGTAGATTTCATTTTGAATTATATTAAATCTATTTGAGAAAGTGATTTTCATATTAAATCCTCCAATTCAAGAAAATAATAGTTTTACCAATAATCTCAAGTCTTTTTTCAATTCTAAGGCTATAATTATTGATTCTGTTTTGCTTTATTTGCTTTTAAGGCTTATATGTAACTTTTCTTGTTGGATTATTAGAGTCATCTTGTTGGTTGATTTTGTTTGATTATAATAGTGGATTACTGCTGTCTGCTGTCCTCTAATTTCTTTTATTGAGATCCCAGCTGATCTCCAGATGTTTTCTTGGCAAATGTTTAACATGGACAAACTAAGTAGGTCATCACAACTCAGCCCTTTATTTGTTACAAAATTAGTTTGTGTAGCTCCCTTAAGGGAAATAAAAAGCATTGCAATAAATTCTAATAATAGTTAAAAACTACTAAGTGATTATTGGGTACTAGACACTGCACTAACTGCTCTACATCTAATAACTCAGATATTTTATCATGAAAGTTATTTCACTGAAGAGAACATGAAGTACAGAAAAATGAACTGTCCATGTTTCATATAGCCTGTGATGAAGACAGTTTTTAAAGCTAAATTTGTTTGTGTAGTTTGTGCATTTCTGAGCAGTACACTGTGTACTATTTTGTGATTCAAAACATGTACAGGACACATGGTTTTGTAGCCTTAAAATTAGACGAAAGAGGATGAATTCAAGCACAAAAGAAAGCATGTTTGAAATGGTGTAGGTTTCACTGAAAGAGATAATGGCAACAAAATAAGAAATAATAAGAAATTAATCATTCTTTAATTTAGAAAACTCAGGATGTTAATAAAAATATCAAGTAAATATTAGGGAAATATCATAGTGAGAAGACTGATGTTCAGTTCTAACAATTTCAGTTTTGAACTAAGGCAGATGGGTAGGTCATGATAAATTATTTAGGAAAAAACATAGATATATGCATAATATCTGTAATAGAAATGAATAAAATTATGTTAAAAGTACTATTTCCTGCATGAAAACAGAAACATAAAATCAGGAAATTCAATAGTATAATATTTAGAGAGTACTGGGTTTCATATTTAGACCAGAATCCACTATAAAAAATTTATTTTACATTCTGGTATAGATCAACAACAACAAACTGATGCAGGAGAAAATAATGCAAATAAGAAAAGCATACATTTGGGTTCTTAGGAATAGAGATTCAGGAGGCACAGATGTGGGTAATCCCAAATAGTGTTTCCAAGATAAGAAAGAGTCAGGGGCTTATAAAGACAAAACACCATGAAATTGTTAAAAGTTTCCTGACAACAATTTTGATTCACTCTGATGTGAGTTGGAAAATATTTATCCTTAAGGAAACATGAGCTATTTTAGGGTAGGGGTTCAATAAGGAGATAGACTGTCCCTAGTTTCTGGCAGATGTTCTGGATGACTTCATTAGGTCAAAAGGTCAGATTCCATCAAGGCTGGGACGTGCAAAATTACACTCCCTTAATGGCCCTCTGGACTTCATTTTAGAGCATTCTGTTAACAATACTGACTTCATTTTGATTTTCCTTTTGTGTTTTTCCCTTTTGATTAAGATCTTTGGTTAGAAAGCATTGATGATTAATCATTGAGTTATTTGACACCGGTATCAACTCCTTTGGCACTTAGAAGGCTCATTCTCCGGAAGCCATGTCCCAAGAAGAAAAGAAAGAAATAGTTGTGAGAGAAATACACTTTTACAGAGTCTATGTTCACATTCGAACAAGAAGGAGCCATCTAGGAAGTGAGTCTCAGGCAGTGTTTGAAATGGGAGGAATAATCACTTCTTAGACTTTTGGCTAAGTACAAGTGTTGTATCTGTTCTAACCAGTGTACTATCTGAAATGGCAGGAATTCATTGATCTATATTATGAGAGATCATTTAAGGGTAGTCAGTCATCTTAGACATCAAACTATCATTTACCCTGTGGAGCGTGTTATCATGTAGCAGCAGTACAGCAGCAAGTTATGCAAATTGTAAACAGCATAAAATCAGCAAAGAGAGTAGAAATTAAAACAATAATTAGTATAACTAGTTGCAATCTGGGTTGCAATGAACTGCCAAGTACAGAGGAGAGCCAACTAAATCAATACAAATTAAAAGAATGAAATGGAAACCAGAAACACTAGTTTGGAGAGTAACAGCCAGATATTGAAGTAGAAAAATTCAGTATCTAGTCTGGTTTACAGGTAAAATATCAAAACCTCAAAAACAAATAACAGCATGAGTAACTAATATCCACAAAGGTACAATATTAAAATGCAGGCCAAGAAGCAGCAGTTAAAACCAAACATGCAACAATGGACTGATTACAGATTTGGAAAGAAGTACGACAAGTCTGTATAAGATCACTGAATGTTTAACTTTATGCAGAGTACATGTGAAATCTTGGGCCTGGTAAATCACAGGCTACAATCAAGGTTGTTGAGAGAAGTATCGATATTCTCAGATATACAGATGTTACCATTTAACAGCAGAAAGCAAAGAGGAAACAGAGTCTGTTGATAAGGCTATAAGAGAGGAGTGAAAAAGTTGACTTAAAACTCAACATTCAAAAACCTAAGGTTATGACATCAAGTCCCATCATTTAATAGCAAATAGAAGGGGAAAAAGTGGAAACGGTGGCAGATTTTATTTTCTCGGGTTCCAAAATCACAGAAGACAGTGACTGAAGCCATGAAATTAAAAGATGGTTTCTCCTTAGAAGGAAAGTTATAACAAACTTAAGCAGTGCGTTAAAAAGCAAAGACATCACTTTGCCACCAAAGGTCTGGATAGTCAAAGCTATGACTTTTCCAGTAGTCATGTATAAATGTGAGAGTTGGACCATTAAGAATGCTGAGGACCAAAGAATTGATGCCTTTGAATTGTGGTATCCATTCCCTTGTAATTAATTCTTGAAGTTAGTCATTTGCTAGCTGGTTATAAAGCAATCAGTTTCTTCAATAGGGTTCTGTAATTCTTACCTAGTTCAATGATATGATTTAAATGTTTATTAGAAGCCTGCATTTTACAGTGTCAGAGTCCTTTCTGAAAATTGTCTAAAGATGAAATATATTTGTAAATTATTAGAATAAAACAATTTATTTTGTCTGTATATGACAAAGACTTAAAATGACATGGTTAAAGACCTGATTACAATGTAATTGAAAAGTAAATTAATTTACTTTTTGTATTATGTTGCTGTCATTCAGTTGATAAATCATTACCAATGCTCTACAACTGCATAGACGACAGCACACTGGGCTTCTCTGTCCTTCAGTATCTCCCAGAGTTTGCTCCATTTCATATCCACTGCATCAGTGATACTGTAGAAACATCAACCCTGCAGCCCACTTCTACTTTTGCCTTCAATCTCTCATAGCATCAGAGTCTTTTCCAATGAGTTGACTCTTTACATCAGTTTGCAAACTTATGAATACATTTCATAACTTTTAACATATTTTCTTATAGAAAAGTTTTTCTGTGGCACTAAATAATTTACTAATACTCCCAAATGTTCCTTAGTTGTCTGTAGGAAAAACCTTGAAAAGTGACAGTATTAGCTGTTGAGCGGTGTCAGATTCTTTGGGATTCTCTGGACTAGAGGCTACCAGGCTCCTTTGCGCATGGAATCTATAGAGAGGAGTGAAAAGTTGACTTAAAACTCAACATTCAAAAACCTAAGGTTATGACATCAAGTCCCATCATTTAATAGCAAATAGAAGGGGAAAAAGTGGAAACGGTGGCAGATTTTATTTTCTCGGGTTCCAAAATCACAGAAGACAGTGACTGAAGCCATGAAATTAAAAGATGGTTTCTCCTTAGAAGGAAAGTTATAACAAACTTAAGCAGTGCGTTAAAAAGCAAAGACATCACTTTGCCACCAAAGGTCTGGATAGTCAAAGCTATGACTTTTCCAGTAGTCATGTATAAATGTGAGAGTTGGACCATTAAGAATGCTGAGGACCAAAGAATTGATGCCTTTGAATTGTGGTATCCTTTCCCCTTGTAATTAATTCTTGAAGTTAGTCATTTGCTAGCTGGTTATAAAGCAATCAGTTTCTTCAATAGGGTTCTGTAATTCTTACCTAGTTCAATGATATGATTTAAATGTTTATTAGAAGCCTGCATTTTACAGTGTCAGAGTCCTTTCTGAAAATTGTCTAAAGATGAAATATATTTGTAAATTATTAGAATAAAACAATTTATTTTGTCTGTATATGACAAAGACTTAAAATGACATGGTTAAAGACCTGATTACAATGTAATTGAAAAGTAAATTAATTTACTTTTTGTATTATGTTGCTGTCATTCAGTTGATAAATCATTACCAATGCTCTACAACTGCATAGACGACAGCACACTGGGCTTCTCTGTCCTTCAGTATCTCCCAGAGTTTGCTCCATTTCATATCCACTGCATCAGTGATACTGTAGAAACATCAACCCTGCAGCCCACTTCTACTTTTGCCTTCAATCTCTCATAGCATCAGAGTCTTTTCCAATGAGTTGACTCTTTACATCAGTTTGCAAACTTATGAATACATTTCATAACTTTTAACATATTTTCTTATAGAAAAGTTTTTCTGTGGCACTAAATAATTTACTAATACTCCCAAATGTTCCTTAGTTGTCTGTAGGAAAAACCTTGAAAAGTGACAGTATTAGCTGTTGAGCGGTGTCAGATTCTTTGGGATTCTCTGGACTAGAGGCTACCAGGCTCCTTTGCGCATGGAATTCTCAAAATAAGAATATTGGGGTGGGTTGCCATTAACTTCTCCAGGGGATCTTCCTGACTCAGGGATCAAACCCAGGTTTCCTGCATTGCAGGCAGATTCTTTATAGTTTGATCCATGACAGAAATCCATATGTCTCCAGCTTAGGCATGTGGGTTCTTTACCACTAAGACCAACTGGAAAGCCAAAAGGAAGCTTTTGTTAATCTGTCCGTATTTTATTTCACTTGAGAATGATCTAGATATGTTGCAGGAAGGAGGACCTCTTCCAGGCCCTGAGAGTGGGCTCTTACTAACACTTTAAAATGAATTGTTTGAGGAGACGTCCATGCTGACGAAGCAAGAGGTTTTATTGGGAAGGGATAATTGGGCAGAGAGCAGCAGGGTAAGAAAACCCAAGAAAACTGCTCTGCTATACAGCTTACAGTTTAGGATTTCATGGTAAAGGGGCTAGCTTCCAGGTTGTCTCTGCTCAGTCATTCTGACTTGAGCTCCTCCCTGGTGGTATGCCAAAACCCTTAGCCAAGACAGATTCCAGTGAAAAGGATTTGGGGAGGCTAGCAGGATACAAGGACTGGCATCTCCTTTCTCCTTTTGACCTTTGCCAAATTCTTCTGTTAGTGGTAGCTTGTTAGTTCTGCATTTCTTACCAAAACCTCCTTTAATAAGATGGCTCATGCAAGTGGTTACTATCAGTCCTAGCCATGGTGACTGGTTTTGGTCAGCAGTTCCCCTATCTAATATTTAGCATATTTCTATCATTTAACTTAGTTTAGCATAACTATACATATTCAATTTACAAATGTGTTTGGGGAAATCATTTTTAAGTAAAAGCATCATAAGCAATTATTTTTAAAGAGTTCACTTAAAAATTTGTTAAATTTGCATTTACTTAATCTACTTAAATTTATTTAATGTACTTATGGGCATACCTTATCAAGTTTTTTTCCATGGTGACAGATTTTATAACAGACATACCACGACCCTGACTTTTAGTAAATCTAGGCATAGTGAAAGTATTAGACTTAATGTTATTGCTTCTAAAGACATGCTTGTAATAATAAACCTAATATTTCCCAGTTCATGTGAACATGAAATTCATTTTAGTTAGGTTGTGCTGTATTTCTGAAAATTTATATAAACACCTATTTTTGAGTCAATTAAATAGAGCTCTTTTACAAAATAATTTTAATATGGTCTGAAAGTAGAAACATACTACATGTATAATACACATACACACAGATAGATACAGATAGAAATCTTATATTTTTCAGTTTGAAACTTCAGTTATGAATCAGGTACATTATAAAATTCAGTAATTTATAAGTAACAGTTTGAATAAATCAAATCTACTTCTCAGGTGGTTATAGACCTTTCTTATTTATAGAGAAGATTTTATGATTTTTATTTGCCCTGGACAAGAAATTGTAAGGAGCAAGTTTGGGCAAAAGAGTTCACAAAGAAGTTTTAGTTTAAAAGGCTTCTTTTCCTATTTTATTTTATTTTTAAAGTAAATTCATTTATTTTTAATTGAAGGACATTGCTTCATAACACTGTGCTTGCCTCTGCCGTATGTCAACATGAGTCAGCCATTGGTATACATATGTCCCCTTGTTGCAGGAAGGCGAACCCCTTCTAGAGCCCACAAGTGGGCTATTGTCTAATGCTTAGAAATGAATTGCCTGAGGAGACACATATGCTGACAAAGCAGGAGATTTTATTGGGAAAAGACACCCAGGCAGAAAGCAGTACAATAAGGGAACCCAGAAGAATTGCTCTGCTGAGTGGTTCACAGTCTCGAATTTTACCTTAATTGAATGAGTTTCCAGGCTGTCTTTGGCCAGTCATTCTGACTCAGATTCTTGGTGGTGCATCCATTGCTTAGTCCAGATGGCTGCCAGCAAGGATTCTGGGAGGTGGTCAGACACATGTTGTCTCCTGTGGACCTTTCCCAAACTCTTCTGTTTAGTGGTGGCTTATTAGTTCCAAGGTCCTTACCAGGACTTCCTGTCATAAAATAACTCACACAGCTGGGTAGTATGGTGCCTGGCTAGGGTGAGTGGTTTCAGTCAATGTGCTTTCCCTAACACTCTTCCTCTTAAACCTCCTCCAACCTTCCACTTCTTCCCATTCCTCTAGGTTGTTACAGAGCCCAATTTGAGTGCCCTGAGTCATATAGTAAATTCCCATTGGTTATCTATTTTAGATAAGGTAGTATATATACCTCCATGTTCCTTTCTTCATTCCTCTTTTATTTTTACAGTCTTAGGATTTTGGACTAGGTAAGAATTCTCAGAGAAGACCAGATAGAACACGTATATCTCAGAGGCACTGAGAAAGAAATAGTAACTCCTTCTCAAAAGACTTTGCACTCTTGTGTGTGTATGTTAGTCACTCAGTCTTGTCTGACTCTCCGTGATCCCCATGGACTGTAGCCAACCAGGTTTCTGTATCCATGGAATTCTCCAGGCAAGAATACTGGAGTGGGTGTCCATCCCCTTCTCCAGGGGATCTTCCCAAATCAGGTATTGAACTAGGGTCTACTTCATTTCAGGCTGACTCTTTACTACCAGCACTACCTGGGAAGCCCTGTTCCTACCCTTATGGTCAAAATTTTGAAAAAAAAGATAGTATATTTTTTTCAGAGTGGTTATCATAATCATAAACTTTCCAATCAAGTCATCAGAAATATTGTTACCTTCTGTGGTTGATCAATTTTAGTATTATATAAAGGTAATTGAGAGAGAGATGGATAGCAAAGAACAGAGGTTCAGAAAAACAGGAAACAGCAAGGGAAGAAGAGATAGAGAGCTCTGAGAAACCTCAGAGAATTTTACCTTAATTGAATGAGTTTCCAGGCTGTCTTTGGCCAGTCATTCTGACTCAGATTCTTGGTGGTGCATCCATTGCTTAGTCCAGATGGCTGCCAGCAAGGATTCTGGGAGGTGGTCAGACACATGTTGTCTCCTGTGGACCTTTCCCAAACTCTTCTGTTTAGTGGTGGCTTATTAGTTCCAAGGTCCTTACCAGGACTTCCTGTCATAAAATAACTCACACAGCTGGGTAGTATGGTGCCTGGCTAGGGTGAGTGGTTTCAGTCAATGTGCTTTCCCTAACACTCTTCCTCTTAAACCTCCCTCCAACCTTCCACTTCTTCCCATTCCTCTAGGTTGTTACAGAGCCCAATTTGAGTGCCCTGAGTCATATAGTAAATTCCCATTGGTTATCTATTTTAGATAAGGTAGTATATATACCTCCATGTTCCTTTCTTCATTCCTCTTTTATTTTTACAGTCTTAGGATTTTGGACTAGGTAAGAATTCTCAGAGAAGACCAGATAGAACACGTATATCTCAGAGGCACTGAGAAAGAAATAGTAACTCCTTCTCAAAAGACTTTGCACTCTTGTGTGTGTATGTTAGTCACTCAGTCTTGTCTGACTCTCCGTGATCCCCATGGACTGTAGCCAACCAGGTTTCTGTATCCATGGAATTCTCCAGGCAAGAATACTGGAGTGGGTGTCCATCCCCTTCTCCAGGGGATCTTCCCAAATCAGGTATTGAACTAGGGTCTACTTCATTTCAGGCTGACTCTTTACTACCAGCACTACCTGGGAAGCCCTGTTCCTACCCTTATGGTCAAAATTTTGAAAAAAAAGATAGTATATTTTTTTCAGAGTGGTTATCATAATCATAAACTTTCCAATCAAGTCATCAGAAATATTGTTACCTTCTGTGGTTGATCAATTTTAGTATTATATAAAGGTAATTGAGAGAGAGATGGATAGCAAAGAACAGAGGTTCAGAAAAACAGGAAACAGCAAGGGAAGAAGAGATAGAGAGCTCTGAGAAACCTCAGAGAATTTTTTGAATTTGGAAATCCTTTGAGATAATTATGCATTAGTTTCTCTGGTGGAAACAAAGGTGAATTCATAATTATGTGTTGATACCAATTAAAATATTCTCCCATTATTGTCTAATTTTTCTGTGTGTTTAATTGACTGTTTGGATAAACTAATTTAGAAGTTTCAAAGGACCGGCAGGTCACTGAATTAATTATAAATCATTCCAGTAATCATCCAGCAAGACAAATGCTTACGAGACTGGAGCCCATACTTCTTATTAAAAAAAAAAACAAAAAAACAAAAGTTTGAGAATGAGGTTGCCCTGCAGCCTTCCCCCTAGGGAATGAGATTCACATATTTCAAGAGTAATTACGCAACAGAAAAAAAAAAAAGATACAAAACTAACAAAACAGGAAATGAAATTCTGAAAACAGAAGTTGGCAAGAGAAACTAAACAGGAAGCAAAGTCTCGAAGGCTAGTCATAAAAAATTGGAAGTTAAATCCTAAAAGCCACTTAAAATATAAGAAAATGGAAAACAAAATCCAGAAAGCCTTTCAAACAAAAACAGGAAGTAAACTCCGGAAGGATACTTAATACAAACAAAACAGGAGGTGAAAACTCAAAGGTTATAAAGACAAAATGGGAAGTAAAATTCCAGAAGACATTTAAACAAAACAGACAACTCACAACTCGAGGACATTTAAATAAAACAGGAAGCAAGATTCCAGAGTACAATAGTCAGCAATAGAGGATACCCAAGTAAAAGAACCTCTTCTAAGGCAGGAGGGTTGAGTACAGGAGAACTTCAATGACACAGTCTGGGACCACTAAGGAGAAAACAGACACAAGGAACACTCGTAGATATCTTAAACTAATCTAAGTTGGTGTTAATAAGGGGACAGGTGGGAGGCGGTACACAGAATACCCTGTATCCCACTTCTGACTCTATATAATATCAACAACAAAAATAATGAAGGCAGATGTAAAGAAGAAAATTGTTCGTAATCTTAAGAATTTCAGTTTGAGGGCTTCCCTGGTGGTCCAGTGGGTAAGGACACCGCCTTGCAGTGCAAGGGGTGCTGGTTCGACCCCTGGCCTGGGAAGATCCCATGTGCCGCAGAGCGGCTGGACTGATGTGTCCAGTTACCAAGCCGGAGTTCTGGAGCACATGCGCCAGAGCCGTTGCTCTGTGACAACAGAGGCCACCATGATGGGAGGCCGACAAGAGCCAAAGAACAAAGATGGATGAAAATAGACAAATGAAAGACCAATAGAAGTGGCCCGCCCACCCCTCCCTTCCCAATCCGCTCCCCTCACCAAATAAATAAACAAATAAATGTCAAAAAAAAAAAAAAAGAATTTCAGTTTGAGAAAAAGAATCTGATAACCCCAAAAGAGTGTTTCAAAAAAGACAAAAAGTTAGGGGCTTATAAAGACAAAAAAATGTCCAAGGTTTTTAAAAAGTTGCCTGGTGAGAATTGTGATTGACTTTGATGCAAGTTGGAAATATTTGTCCATAAGGTATCGGAAGTTGTTTTAGGGTAAGAGTCTGATATGAGTTTTTGGCATAAGTTCTTGATGCCTTCATCATGTTAAAAAGTCAAATTCCATTTGGGTTGAAAAGTGCGTAAGTCACCCTTCCTTGATAACATCTTGGTTCTATTTTAGAAAGAGATCTTTGCAATGCTATAAAAAACATAGCTTTGACTCTAGGGATCTTTATCAATAAAGTAATGTCTCTGCTTTTTAATACACTGTCTAACCTTGTTATTACTTTTCTTCCAAGGAGCAAGTGTCTTTTAATTTCATTGCTGTATTCAACATCTACAGTAAGTTTGGACCCCAGGAATATAAACTTGCCCGTTTTTTTTTCAACCCTCTACAGTTTAAGTTTTCGGCTTTACATTACTCTCACTTTAGTTACCCTGGTACCCAAGTAAAGAACCCAGGCAGGAGGGTTGAGTACAGGAGAATTTGACACAGTCTGGGACCACTAAGGAGAAAACAGACACAAGGAACACTCGTAGATATCTTAAACTAATCTAAGTTGGTGTTAATAAGGGGACAGGTGGGAGGCGGTACACAGAATACCCTGTATCCCACTTCTGACTCTATATAATATCAACAACAAAAATAATGAAGGCAGATGTAAAGAAGAAAATTGTTCGTAATCTTAAGAATTTCAGTTTGAGGGCTTCCCTGGTGGTCCAGTGGGTAAGGACACCGCCTTGCAGTGCAAGGGGTGCTGGTTCGACCCCTGGCCTGGGAAGATCCCATGTGCCGCAGAGCGGCTGGACTGATGTGTCCAGTTACCAAGCCGGAGTTCTGGAGCACATGCGCCAGAGCCGTTGCTCTGTGACAACAGAGGCCACCATGATGGGAGGCCGACAAGAGCCAAAGAACAAAGATGGATGAAAATAGACAAATGAAAGACCAATAGAAGTGGCCCGCCCACCCCCTCCCTTCCCAATCCGCTCCCCTCACCAAATAAATAAACAAATAAATGTCAAAAAAAAAAAAAATTTCAGTTTGAGAAAAGAATCTGATAACCCCAAAAGAGTGTTTCAAAAAGACAAAAAGTTAGGGGCTTATAAAGACAAAAAATGCCCAAAGGGTTTTTTAAAAAAGTTGCCTGGTGAGAATTGTGATTGACTTTGATGCAAGTTGGAAATATTTGTCCATAAGGTATCGGAAGTTGTTTTAGGGTAAGAGTCTGATATGAGTTTTTGGCATAAGTTCTTGATGCCTTCATCATGTTAAAAAGTCAAATTCCATTTGGGTTGAAAAGTGCGTAAGTCACCCTTCCTTGATAACATCTTGGTTCTATTTTAGAAAGAGATCTTTGCAATGCTATAAAAAACATAGCTTTGACTCTAGGGATCTTTATCAATAAAGTAATGTCTCTGCTTTTTAATACACTGTCTAACCTTGTTATTACTTTTCTTCCAAGGAGCAAGTGTCTTTTAATTTCATTGCTGTATTCAACATCTACAGTAAGTTTGGACCCCAGGAATATAAACTCTGCCACTGTTTCCTATTTTTCCCCATCTACTTGTCATGAAGTGGTGGCCCAGTTGCCATGATCTTAGTTTTTTGAATGTTGAGTTTTAAGTCGGCTTTTACATTCTCTTCTTTCCCTCTCATCAAGAGGCCCTTTACTTCTTCTTAGGGTTTGGTCATTAGGATGGTATCATCTGCATATCTGAGGTTATTGATATTTCATCAGGAAGTGTTGATTCCAGCTTGTGAGTCATCTAGCCTGGCAATTCTAATGATGCACTCTGCATATAAAGTAAATAAGCAGGGTGACAATATACAGCCTTGACATACTCATTTCCCAATTTTGAACCAGTTTGTTTTTCCATGCTCAGTTCTAACTGCTGCTTCTTGGCTTTCATACAAGTTTTTCACATTGTAGAGGATACATACATGGACATTGTGGCCACAAAAAATTGACACCTAAATTTAGCCATTCTGATACATAATAAGACAAAGGTTGTCAAGTTTTAAATTTGAAATGAATACTTACATAGAACAAATACTATTCTAAATCTTATAAATATTAGCTCTTTTCTTCACCACACATCTCTCAAAACTAAGAACTAACATTTTCCCCACTTTAAAGATTGGAGAAAAGGAAGGTTGGTTAGTAACTAACCAACAAGACTAAAAGCATACAAGACTAAAAAAGACAGCTAGAACTCAAAGTCTTGCTTCAACTATCATAATATATTGTTTCTTGGAAGATGAAAACTGAAACAACTGTCTCTTAACAGCAGTAAAAATTTAGAAACTTGTTTTAGGGTAAGAGTCTGATATGAGTTTTTGGCATAAGTTCTTGATGCCTTCATCATGTTAAAAAGTCAAATTCCATTTGGGTTGAAAAGTCGTAAGTCACCCTTCCGTGATAAAATCGTGGTTCTATTTTAGAAAGAGATCTTTGCAATGCTATAAAAAACATAGCTTTGACTCTAGGGATCTTTATCAATAAAGTAATGTCTCTGCTTTTTAATACACTGTCTAACCTTGTTATTACTTTTCTTCCAAGGAGCAAGTGTCTTTTAATTTCATTGCTGTATTCAACATCTACAGTAAGTTTGGACCCCAGGAATATAAACTCTGCCACTGTTTCCTATTTTTCCCCATCTACTTGTCATGAAGTGGTGGCCCAGTTGCCATGATCTTAGTTTTTTGAATGTTGAGTTTTAAGTCGGCTTTTACATTCTCTTCTTTCCCTCTCATCAAGAGGCCCTTTACTTCTTCTTAGGGTTTGGTCATTAGGATGGTATCATCTGCATATCTGAGGTTATTGATATTTCATCAGGAAGTGTTGATTCCAGCTTGTGAGTCATCTAGCCTGGCAATTCTAATGATGCACTCTGCATATAAAGTAAATAAGCAGGGTGACAATATACAGCCTTGACATACTCATTTCCCAATTTTGAACCAGTTTGTTTTTCCATGCTCAGTTCTAACTGCTGCTTCTTGGCTTTCATACAAGTTTTTCACATTGTAGAGGATACATACATGGACATTGTGGCCACAAAAAATTGACACCTAAATTTAGCCATTCTGATACATAATAAGACAAAGGTTGTCAAGTTTTAAATTTGAAATGAATACTTACATAGAACAAATACTATTCTAAATCTTATAAATATTAGCTCTTTTCTTCACCACACATCTCTCAAAACTAAGAACTAACATTTTCCCCACTTTAAAGATTGGAGAAAAGGAAGGTTGGTTAGTAACTAACCAACAAGACTAAAAGCATACAAGACTAAAAAAGACAGCTAGAACTCAAAGTCTTGCTTCAACTATCATAATATATTGTTTCTTGGAAGATGAAAACTGAAACAACTGTCTCTTAACAGCAGAAGTAAAAATTTAGAAGAGTTCTTTAGCCTTTTATTAAAGTATATACACACAGATAATGTTTGAATTTGTATGAGACTGACTCCATCTATATGTCAGGGATACTTTGACGTGATCAAGAAGTTGAAGCACCAAATGCTTAAGCTAAGCCACTGTTCCTTCCTTAACATTCTAAATTATTATCAACATTTTAAAGTATAAGGGCATTCTTAAAATGGAATGGGAAAAAATAAAGCCAAAACAGCTGTCACTGAAGGGTAGCAGAAGGTTAGACTGCATCAGACTCCACTTAAATAGCCTTGTTACCCAAATATGATACATACTCTTGTTAAAAAAAATGTACAATATACACCTTTTGTACATTTAGATCATTGTGTTCTTATCATTCAGTGTGCAGATAGAGACACACAATTGTGTTTATTTCTTCATTTCGGGGTGGCTGACATTGCCATTGATGCAATCTGTCCTCTTACAGAGGAAGGAAAATCATCAGGTAGCTCTATATTTGGCTGCATATGAAGTTCACTGAATATGATCATTTGTCACTTTTCTTCTTTTATACTTGTTCTATTATGTGCCTGCAGTGTTCTCAATGCCATGGACCCAGGTCCTCTAAATTTAGGCTTTTTATTTAATTTCAGTTTATTTACTGGGGGTGGGGAGGTATTTCAACTAATACTAAGACATGTAAACTTATGTTTCATTCACTTTGATAAACATGTACATTTATTTTCTTTACTACTTTAGTGCAATTTGTTGACCCCCAAGTTTATAGTATCAGAGGTGCCGGCAGGAAGTATACACAATGACATCACCCTCAAAGATCACTAAAGCCATATGTTACTGCTTCCAAATTGAAAACACGTTATCATGCCAGATACAGATCAAGTGTGTTGTGCTTCCCAAGTCTGCTTTTATATTTTCCGAAAGTCAAGGTCATCTGGTGGCTATATTCTGACATTAGAGCTTCTTGTATTCCCATGTGGCATTGTATAGACATCATAGATTTACAGCATGTTGAAATGGGTACAACTGACTCCTTTGTTTCTGTTCAGTGATAAAGACAGTAAGACCAAAGCAAACTTTTCCAAGTGTTTATAAACTAGTAACACATGGCATGAAGTGCTCCCACTCATTTTCTTGCATCAGCATGTTTTTCAGTACAAGATGGAAATTAGATCATGAAATATACTAAGGTCATTGAAAATACATGTTTCTTAATTTAAAGTATATACACACAGATAATGTTTGAATTTGTATGAGACTGACTCCATCTATATGTCAGGGATACTTTGACGTGATCAAGAAGTTGAAGCACCAAATGCTTAAGCTAAGCCACTGTTCCTTCCTTAACATTCTAAATTATTATCAACATTTTAAAGTATAAGGGCATTCTTAAAATGGAATGGGAAAAAATAAAGCCAAAACAGCTGTCACTGAAGGGTAGCAGAAGGTTAGACTGCATCAGACTCCACTTAAATAGCCTTGTTACCCAAATATGATACATACTCTTGTTAAAAAAAATGTACAATATACACCTTTTGTACATTTAGATCATTGTGTTCTTATCATTCAGTGTGCAGATAGAGACACACAATTGTGTTTATTTCTTCATTTCGGGGTGGCTGACATTGCCATTGATGCAATCTGTCCTCTTACAGAGGAAGGAAAATCATCAGGTAGCTCTATATTTGGCTGCATATGAAGTTCACTGAATATGATCATTTGTCACTTTTCTTCTTTTATACTTGTTCTATTATGTGCCTGCAGTGTTCTCAATGCCATGGACCCAGGTCCTCTAAATTTAGGCTTTTTATTTAATTTCAGTTTATTTACTGGGGGTGGGGAGGTATTTCAACTAATACTAAGACATGTAAACTTATGTTTCATTCACTTTGATAAACATGTACATTTATTTTCTTTACTACTTTAGTGCAATTTGTTGACCCCCAAGTTTATAGTATCAGAGGTGCCGGCAGGAAGTATACACAATGACATCACCCTCAAAGATCACTAAAGCCATATGTTACTGCTTCCAAATTGAAAACACGTTATCATGCCAGATACAGATCAAGTGTGTTGTGCTTCCCAAGTCTGCTTTTATATTTTCCGAAAGTCAAGGTCATCTGGTGGCTATATTCTGACATTAGAGCTTCTTGTATTCCCATGTGGCATTGTATAGACATCATAGATTTACAGCATGTTGAAATGGGTACAACTGACTCCTTTGTTTCTGTTCAGTGATAAAGACAGTAAGACCAAAGCAAACTTTTCCAAGTGTTTATAAACTAGTAACACATGGCATGAAGTGCTCCCACTCATTTTCTTGCATCAGCATGTTTTTCAGTACAAGATGGAAATTAGATCATGAAATATACTAAGGTCATTGAAAATACATGTTTCTTAATTTAAAACATGATGAAGTTCCTGAGATTTCAGAATGAATACTAGGAACCAAACAGTAAACAAATAATAAAAAGCTAAACATTCTGTTACTAAAAAGAATGGTGGGCTGATCATTTAGAATTTAATAAAACATGATGCAGTGTGTAGACCGACCCTAAAGTTTGCTTCAAGTGTATAACTTAATAATTGTGTACTCATTGACCATTTCTCTCTTTTACCAATAAGGTACTATTTTCAATTAATTTTTTTTCCTACATAATGTTTACATACTTTAGTAAAATATATTTAAGCAACAGGTAGAATATTGTTTTGCCTTTAAAAAAACATTCTGATTATTTCTTATGAAAAAACAACTAGTATACAGTCATTCCCAACTATATGACTGGGACTTTCCTGGTGGTTAAGACTGTAAAGAATCTGCCTACAATGCAGGAGACTCAAGTTCAATTCCTGGATCAGGAAGAAAACTGGAAAAGGAATTGGCAACCCACTCCAGTGTTCTTGCCTGGAGAATTCCTTGGACAGAAGGGCCTGGAAGGCTACTAATTGGTACTGGAAATTTTTAAAGAATTGGCATAGTGGAATGAGGAACAGAACAAATCTCCCTTAAGGGACTCATCTGCATCTACATTTTTCCTAAACTCCTCTTAGATGGCTTTCTATCACCTATTTTTTGCAATCTTACTGATAGGGACAGAGTAGAATAGGTAGGTGAGTGTGGAGTCCTAGTAGGGGAAAGTAGGCAGAAGAGTGAAACCTGTGAAAGGTTGGGAGGCCAGTGCGTTGACAATAACTCAGGAGAGCTGCTCCTTGTTCAATAAAAGCAGCCTTGACTGGGTATAAGCAGCTGATGAAGGAGGAGTTGGCGAAGAAGGAACTAATGATGTATGCCTAGCATCTGCATCTACTTGAGGGGGTTGTCTTCTACCATCCTATATATATTGCTGTCCACTCAATGGAAGGGAGAGCAGAGCAGAGCTTTCCTGCCTGCCCACTTGCACCGCTTACAAGTGCCCTAACCTAATAAAACCTTTCCTTGTCTTTTCTTTTCTTTCCTTTCATTCTGCCTTGAGGCACGAAGAACCTGAGCCTCAGTGGGTCCAGACATTAGGTGAGTGCTGGATTAAGTCCCGGCCACATTGGTTCAAGTCCCAGACAGGGTTTTGGCCAGGATTGAGTCCTGACTACATGGGTTCAATTTCCAAGCAAGGGTTTTGGCTGGAATTCAAGGTCCAGCCACATGGGTTTAAGTCCCAAGCAGGATTTTGGCTGGGGTTAAGTCTTAGCCATGTGGGTTCAAGTCCCAAACTGGGTTTTGGCTAGGTTCAAGTCCCAGTCACGTGGGTTCAAGTCCCAAACAGGGTTTGATCAGGTCTGGGCCCTGGGTTTAAATCTCAAATTGAGGTAAAACTCTTTCACTACCACATGTTCACTCCATGCAGCCTGATAAATCTTTTTAAGAGAGAAAAATCAGATCAAGTCACAATTTCAGCAAACTCCATTTGTGACTTTTCATGGACTTTAGAATAAATTTGAAATTTCTGACACTACATATGTGTTCTGATTTCTTCTCAAGTCTCCAGCCTCAGATGAGCATCTGTTTTGCCTTTATCTGTGAATGTCTAGTGTATCAGCCTCTATCCTTACTCATCCACAGTTAGCTTGCATTAAACTTTCACATTTTAGCTCACACGTCACTTTCCCAATAAAGTTTTTCTGATCCATTAGATTAGAATTCATGTGAGCAATCACATTTTAGTTCAGCAATCTTCTTATGCACAAATTATATCAACAATGAAAAGTCACTAATTTATATTGTTGCATATATTTCTTTCTCACTAGGCACTTTAAAATCTTATTGATATAAATAAACAGATATATATTTCTGATCTGGATAATCAGAAATGGAAAAGACAGGGATAAAAATAGTATTAAAAGATAAAGTTGTCATTTTAATTTCCAAATTATTAAAAATAATTAACAGCTGATGAGGAGGAGTTGGCGAAGAAGGAACTAATGATGTATGCCTAGCATCTGCATCTACTTGAGGGGTTGTCTTCTACCATCCTATATATATTGCTGTCCACTCAATGGAAGGAGAGCAGAGCAGAGCTTTCCTGCCTGCCCACTTGCACCGCTTACAAGTGCCCTAACCTAATAAAACCTTTCCTTGTCTTTTCTTTTCTTTCCTTTCATTCTGCCTTGAGGCACGAAGAACCTGAGCCTCAGTGGGTCCAGACATTAGGTGAGTGCTGGATTAAGTCCCGGCCACATTGGTTCAAGTCCCAGACAGGGTTTTGGCCAGGATTGAGTCCTGACTACATGGGTTCAATTTCCAAGCAAGGGTTTTGGCTGGAATTCAAGGTCCAGCCACATGGGTTTAAGTCCCAAGCAGGATTTTGGCTGGGGTTAAGTCTTAGCCATGTGGGTTCAAGTCCCAAACTGGGTTTTGGCTAGGTTCAAGTCCCAGTCACGTGGGTTCAAGTCCCAAACAGGGTTTGATCAGGTCTGGGCCCTGGGTTTAAATCTCAAATTGAGGTAAAACTCTTTCACTACCACATGTTCACTCCATGCAGCCTGATAAATCTTTTTAAGAGAGAAAAATCAGATCAAGTCACAATTTCAGCAAACTCCATTTGTGACTTTTCATGGACTTTAGAATAAATTTGAAATTTCTGACACTACATATGTGTTCTGATTTCTTCTCAAGTCTCCAGCCTCAGATGAGCATCTGTTTTGCCTTTATCTGTGAATGTCTAGTGTATCAGCCTCTATCCTTACTCATCCACAGTTAGCTTGCATTAAACTTTCACATTTTAGCTCACACGTCACTTTCCCAATAAAGTTTTTCTGATCCATTAGATTAGAATTCATGTGAGCAATCACATTTTAGTTCAGCAATCTTCTTATGCACAAATTATATCAACAATGAAAAGTCACTAATTTATATTGTTGCATATATTTCTTTCTCACTAGGCACTTTAAAAATCTTATTGATATAAATAAACAGATATATATTTCTGATCTGGATAATCAGAAATGGAAAAGACAGGGATAAAAATAGTATTAAAAGATAAAGTTGTCATTTTAATTTCCAAATTATTAAAAATAATTAATGTGTTTTAGCATCCAAACTCCCTCTCTATAGAAATTTATAGGGACTTCTCTGGTGGCCCAGTGGCTAAGATTCCTGACTTCCAATGCAGGAGGCCTGGGTTCGAGCCTTGGTCAGGGAGCTAGATTCCACACAGTCAAGTAAGTAAATATCAAAAAAAAAAAAGAAAGAAAATTATGCTTGCATGAGAGTATGCAAAGTATTCATACCATTAACAGAGTAGATTTATAAATCTAACATACATGCAAAAAAATCGCAGTCTCTGTCAAACTTATATGAACCTAAATCGAAGTATTTAATTATTAGTATACCATCATACCTTAGTATAGGTCAGTTCAGTTCAGTTTAGTCACACAGCCATGTCTAACTCTTTGTGATCTCATGGACTGCAGCACGCCAGGCTTCCCTGTCTCTCATCCTGTCTGGGAGTTTGCTCAAACTCATGTCCACTGAAACAGTGATGCCATCAAACTATCTTGTCCTCTGCTGTCCCCTTCTTCTCTTGCCCTCAATCATTTCCAGCATCAGGATCTTTTCACCTGATGACCTTCTACACCCTCTGAAGGAGTTCAGGGTTGAGAGAAGAAATGAGACTTTTGGTTCTCCAGGAAACTGGTCAGACAGGTCTTCAGATAGTTAGTCTCAGGAGCTAATTTTATGAGCCAATTCTTATATTTCCTCATAT
Organism: Tragulus kanchil; assembly: GCA_022376925.1. NCBI lineage: Eukaryota > Metazoa > Chordata > Mammalia > Artiodactyla > Tragulidae > Tragulus > Tragulus kanchil. The sequence continues at coordinate 226,692,717 of JAIOJX010000028.1, read as the reverse complement.
GTATATACATGCATATATATATGTGGTTGACTGTATGAACTCATCCTTGACCAGAAGCACATATGTACTTTCTTTACATTGATCTTTCTGGAGCAGTTTTTTCAGAGATATCTCCAATGCTGTCTCAAGGGCTTCAGTTCTCACATTGTTCCAAATAAAACAACTTGAAACGCTCATGTTGTGCATTTCTTCAAGTCAACAATGATATTAAAAGCAATCGGGGCTTCCCTGGTGGTCTAGTGGATAAAGAGTTCGCCGTGCAGTGCAAGGGGTGCCCGTTCAATCCCTGGCCCAGGAGGATCCAACTTGCTGTGGAGTGGCTGGACCAGTGTGTCCAATTACGAGTCAGCACTCTGGAGTGCATGCACCCAGAGCAGGTGCTCTACAAGGAGAGAGAGGCCACTGCGATGGGAGGTCCACACAGGCTTAAAAGAATGAAAACAAATGAAAATAAACAAATGGAAAACCAATAAAAGAGGCCAAAATTTAATTTAAAAAAAAGTAACCATATTTTTCCTTAGAGATTGTATGGGTCAGGAATTCATAGATGATAGAATAGAACTTTGTCTGTTTTATAATGACTGAGGCTTTAGCATGGAAGACTCAGATGCTGGGATGTGGACGAAACAGCTGGGGGATGAATGGTTTGCATTTTTTTTTTAACTTACATGTCAGCTAACTCTATTGGGATAGCCTGATAGTTGAACTCAACTGGGGTCCTCTACCATGGTATCACCCATACAGAGTCTCCTTGTAGGCTTCCTCCCAGCATGGCAACCTTATTTGGATTTTGTATAATGACCCCAGGTTCAAATAGTGTGCCAATTGAAAAGACAGAGCAAAGTTGCCTTTGCTCAGTCTTGAGAGTCACATAGTGTCACTTCAGCCATATGGGTTTAAGTTTAAGAAGACTGACTAAGGCTTTCCTGGGGGCTCAGGTGGTTAAGAATTGGCCTTTTCTGCAGGATAACCAGGTTTGATCCCTGGGTCAGAAAGATTTCCTGGAGAAGGGAGGGGCAACCCACTCCAGTATTCTTGCCTGGAGAATTCCATGGACAGAGGAGCCTGATGGGTTACAGTGTATGGGGTCATAAAGAGTTGGACATGACTGAAGCAACTAGCACTTTCAGTTTTGCTTTTTAAACTAGATTTGAGAGAGGACATAAACACCACCACTTGATAAGAACAGTGTTAATTTCTGGCCATGTTGGGAAATATACATACTCTTTCTATTCAACACTTGCAGGAGATATTATCTGTGAAACTGGTTAGCCCTCAGAGCTGTAATAATATGATTTTTGTATGCTGTGGTGAGTTTGTATTATTCAGTATATGAGTGTTCTATCAAAGTTGAAAGATGCTTACTTTCTCTTGATATCTATTTGTGTAACAAAAGTAGCCTGATTCATTTCCATAAAGTCAAAAAATTTGGCAAAAGTAGCTTTTTTTATAAACTATAAAGTGGAGTGGCTGGACATGGTACAGTGCATAGGCACCCAGAGCAGGTGCTCTACAAGGAGAGAGAGGCCACTGCGATGGGAGGTCCACACAGGCTTAAAAGAATGAAAACAAATGAAAATAAACAAATGGAAAACCAATAAAAGAGGCCAAAATTTAATTTAAAAAAAAGTAACCATATTTTTCCTTAGAGATTGTATGGGTCAGGAATTCATAGATGATAGAATAGAACTTTGTCTGTTTTATAATGACTGAGGCTTTAGCATGGAAGACTCAGATGCTGGGATGTGGACGAAACAGCTGGGGGATGAATGGTTTGCATTTTTTTTTTAACTTACATGTCAGCTAACTCTATTGGGATAGCCTGATAGTTGAACTCAACTGGGGTCCTCTACCATGGTATCACCCATACAGAGTCTCCTTGTAGGCTTCCTCCCAGCATGGCAACCTTATTTGGATTTTGTATAATGACCCCAGGTTCAAATAGTGTGCCAATTGAAAAGACAGAGCAAAGTTGCCTTTGCTCAGTCTTGAGAGTCACATAGTGTCACTTCAGCCATATGGGTTTAAGTTTAAGAAGACTGACTAAGGCTTTCCTGGGGGCTCAGGTGGTTAAGAATTGGCCTTTTCTGCAGGATAACCAGGTTTGATCCCTGGGTCAGAAAGATTTCCTGGAGAAGGGAGGGGCAACCCACTCCAGTATTCTTGCCTGGAGAATTCCATGGACAGAGGAGCCTGATGGGTTACAGTGTATGGGGTCATAAAGAGTTGGACATGACTGAAGCAACTAGCACTTTCAGTTTTGCTTTTTAAACTAGATTTGAGAGAGGACATAAACACCACCACTTGATAAGAACAGTGTTAATTTCTGGCCATGTTGGGAAATATACATACTCTTTCTATTCAACACTTGCAGGAGATATTATCTGTGAAACTGGTTAGCCCTCCAGAGCTGTAATAATATGATTTTTGTATGCTGTGGTGAGTTTGTATTATTCAGTATATGAGTGTTCTATCAAAGTTGAAAGATGCTTACTTTCTCTTGATATCTATTTGTGTAACAAAAGTAGCCTGATTCATTTCCATAAAGTCACTTGGCATGAGCTATATAAACTATATATAAAGATGGAATTACCATAGTATAGTAGCTATTTATTTGGGATCAAATTCACTGAGCTTAAATTTCAGCCTGGAAAAGAAATTGGAAAAGTTGATTTCTTTGGTCTTCAGTTTCGTCACCGTTATGTTGGAGGCCAAATTAATACTCAACCTAGGGCTTCTGTGAGGATTAAATGAAGCAGCATAACTAAAGCTGGGTGGTGCTAAGATGGCAGTGTAGAAGGATGTGCACTCATCTCTCCTGCAAAATCACCTGAATTGCAACGAGTTCCTGAAAAACCAGGAGGAGGTTGGATCTGATCACAGAGAGGATGCCCCACATCAAAGAACAAAGGAGAAGCTGCATCAAGATGGTAGGAAGGGCGCAATCACACTTTTAAAAGTCAAACCTCATACCCGCCAGAGAGGCTGGGCGGGCCAAAGGTGCAAAGCCTGTGCAGATCAAGACTTGAGAAAGGAGCAGTGACGCTCACAAGGGACTGAGCCAGACCTGCTTTGGAAGATCCAAGTGCCCCCTTGAGCTAGAAGTGCCCTTGAGTAGTCCTCGGAAGGACTGCACTCAGTTCCCTTTGGAGGAGGTTACCATTAACCTGATCACAGAGCCGCCTAGAAGGGCTGGAAACTCTGTGTGCACTGTGATCCAGAAGAGGGGAATAGCAATCCTGCATGAGACTGAGCCAGACTCAACCTCTAAGTAATCTGACGTCTCTCGCGTTGGCGGGGGTCGACGGTGGCCTGCAGCAGGGTCGGGGTCACTGCGAAAGTGCTTCCCATAGAGAGTGTGGGAATAAATCCTTTGTGAGACAGACGCCATTTTCCCTACTGTAGTTTGGCTGCTGGTCAAACTGCAGGGCTGCTGATCAAGCTACAGGGAGGGAGTTTAGCTCCACCCAGGAAGAATAGGGATTTGGATTAAGAAACTCTCAGGGCCAGCCTGGGTGAGCCTTTTAGTTCTGGAATAGGCTGAAATAAACAAGCAGTCTAAGAGGTCTTCAGATCCAACCACTGCCAGAGGCTAAAAAAGGACTGATAATTCCTGAATAGTCAGCAAGAGACAGAAGAACATCAACACTATTTTCACGTTTTGTCTGAAGCTGGAGTTACTGCTGGATTTTTAAATTTTCATTTTATACCTTATTCTTTTTTATTGCTTTTTCTTTGTATTGTTCTGTTTCAATTGTTTTGTCCCCTTTTTTCCAAACCCACTCAGTGCATCCCTCCATTGTATTTTTGTTTGTTTGTTTTGGGTTTTGGTTTTTCGTGTTTTGAAACTAAAGCTGGGTGGTGCTAAGATGGCAGTGTAGAAGGATGTGCACTCATCTCTCCTGCAAAATCACCTGAATTGCAACGAGTTCCTGAAAAACCAGGAGGAGGTTGGATCTGATCACAGAGAGGATGCCCCACATCAAAGAACAAAGGAGAAGCTGCATCAAGATGGTAGGAAGGGCGCAATCACACTTTTAAAAGTCAAACCTCATACCCGCCAGAGAGGCTGGGCGGGCCAAAGGTGCAAAGCCTGTGCAGATCAAGACTTGAGAAAGGAGCAGTGGCGCTCACAAGGGACTGAGCCAGACCTGCTTTGGAAGATCCAAGTGCCCCCTTGAGCTAGAAGTGCCCTTGAGTAGTCCTCGGAAGGACTGCACTCAGTTCCCTTTGGAGGAGGTTACCATTAACCTGATCACAGAGCCGCCTAGAAGGGCTGGAAACTCTGTGTGCACTGTGATCCAGAAGAGGGGAATAGCAATCCTGCATGAGACTGAGCCAGACTCAACCTCTAAGTAATCTGACGTCTCTCGCGTTGGCGGGGGTCGACGGTGGCCTGCAGCAGGGTCGGGGTCACTGCGAAAGTGCTTCCCATAGAGAGTGTGGGAATAAATCCTTTGTGAGACAGACGCCATTTTCCCTACTGTAGTTTGGCTGCTGGTCAAACTGCAGGGCTGCTGATCAAGCTACAGGGAGGGAGTTTAGCTCCACCCAGGAAGAATAGGGATTTGGATTAAGAAACTCTCAGGGCCAGCCTGGGTGAGCCTTTTAGTTCTGGAATAGGCTGAAATAAACAAGCAGTCTAAGAGGTCTTCAGATCCAACCACTGCCAGAGGCTAAAAAAGGACTGATAATTCCTGAATAGTCAGCAAGAGACAGAAGAACATCAACACTATTTTCACGTTTTGTCTGAAGCTGGAGTTACTGCTGGATTTTTAAATTTTCATTTTATACCTTATTCTTTTTTATTGCTTTTTTCTTTGTATTGTTCTGTTTCAATTGTTTTGTCCCCTTTTTTCCAAACCCACTCAGTGCATCCCTCCATTGTATTTTTTGTTTGTTTGTTTTGTTTTTTTTGGGTGTGTGAGAGTGAATGTGTTTATTTCCTCCGCTGAATTCTATTGAAACTAATAATCTTATCAGTAAGACTGAATATATTCAAGTTTACATAATTTTTTTTTATTCTTTTTGCTTTTAAACTACACATTTTATTTTGGTATAAACTTCTGGTTCCCCATTGGCCTTTTAAGGTTCTGTTGGGGTTTTGTTTGTTTTTATTGTTTTTGCTTTCTTTTTCTATATTTCTCTATATACTTATCTCTGTTTTAATTTTTTTAATTTTTCATTTGTACTACTACTTCCTCTATAATTCTTTGCTTTCTCTGAATCTCCTTTCCTATAGCACTAAACTCTAATACATACAAATCTTTATCTCCCTATATTTAACTCTGCAGTATTATTCTATATTTCTCTTCTATCCTCTCTTTCTCTTTTTTCCTTTTCCCACCATATTTCTTAGTCTGCTCTGTTCTCATTGCCTTATCCTCAATGGGGACCCTGCTCTAGCATTACTCTCCAATTGGTGTTCTACTTAGTTTGGTTATTAACTGGTGGATATCATTCTTGGTTTTCTCTATTCGCCGTGCTAACGTATTGTACTGTATTTTTGGTTGGAATGCTTGGGTTATGTTACAGCTGTATATGTTTGTGTGTAAAATTCAATATGCTAGATAGTATTTGCATAATATTTAGTTGCCATTTGTCAAAGGTATACCTTCTGTTTCTCATTAGTGTATATATGCTTTTTTTTTTTTTTAACTTTTACTGATTTATTTTTGGCTGTGCTGGATCTTTGTTGATGTGTGGGTTTAGCTGCTCTGCAGTATGTGGGATCTTCCCGGATCAGGGCTCGAACCTGTGTCTCCTGCATTGGCAGACAGGTTCTTATCCACTGAGTCACAAGGGAAGCCCGCGTATATATGTTTTAATATCATTTAATGCCATAACAAACCAGCTGTGAAATCTTCATTCCCTGGTCAGGCAACAAGCCCCAGTGATTTAGGGAGAGAGCACTGACTCCAAAACTCTACAATACTAGAGAACACCTAACATTAGAGAGCAGTATGCAAGTGAGATTGCCAACTAGGGTAATCACTTGTATGCAAGTCCTGACATCACACAACCACCAGCATCACCCAGAATAAGAAGCCCCATCCAAACAACAAACACCAACAGACATAACTCAAAGTCTGGGAAAAGGAAATCCCAAAGTCAGCTAAAAAATTAATAATAACAATGAAATGGCAGAGAAATACCACACAGGTGAAGGAACAATCTACAAACACACAAGATCAAATCAATGAAGAGAATTTGGACAAACTTTCTGAAAGTGATTTCAGAAGAATGATAGTAAAAATGATCAAAGACACTGAAAATAAAATGTTAGAGAAATTGTAAGACACAACTAACACACTGAATAAAGAAATACAAAAACTTACCAAAAAAGTAACAGAGACAAGCAGCTCAATTGCTGAACTGAAAAACACTGTAGAAGGAATGAAGAGCAGAGTGAGACAGAAGACCAGATAAGTGAGCTGGAAGATAGAATGGTGGAAGTAACTGCTGAAAAACAGAATCTAGCTCAAAGAATGAAAAGAGCAGAGGATAGCCTCAGAGACCTCTGGGATAATATCAAAATATCAAAAGCACCAATATTCGAATTATAGGGATTCAGAAGAAGAAGAAAAAAAGAAAGGCTATGAGAAAATTTTTGAAGAGATTCTAGTTGAAAATTTTCCCAACATGGGAAAAGAAATAGTCAATCAAGTTCAAGAAGTGCAAAGAGTACCATACAGAATCAATCCAAGAAGAAACACACCAAGACACATATTAATGAAGCTAACACAAATTAAGCACAAGGACAGAATTCTCAAAGCAGCAAGGGAAAAGCAACTAGTGACATACAAGGGAAAGCTCATGCGTTTAACAGCTGATCTTTCAAGAGAAACTCTGCAGGCCAGAAGGGAATGGCAGGTTGTATCAATAATTAGTTTGAATGTAAATGGACTAAATGCCCCAACCAAAAGACACAGACTGGCTGAATGGATTCAAAAGCATGACCCATACATGTGCTGCCTCCAGGAAACTCACTTCAGACCTAGAGACACTCAGAGATTGAAAGTGAGAGGCTGGAAGAAGATATTCCATGCAAATGGAAATCAAAAGAAAGCTGGAGTAGCAATCCTCATATCAGACAAAACAGACTTCAAAATAAAGAAGATTAGAAGAGACAAGGCAGGACACTACATAATGTTCAAGAGATCGATCCAAGAAGAAAACATAACAATCATAAATATCTATGCAGCCAACACAGGGGCACCCCAATACATAAGAGAAACACTTTCAGACATAAAAGAAGACATCGACCCTAACACAATAGTAGTAGGAGACTTTAACACTCCTCTCACACCAATGGACAGATCATCCAAACAGAAAATTAATAAAGAAGCACAAGCCTTAAATGCCACACTAGAAGAAACGGAACTCATTGATATCTTTAGGACTTCCCATCCAAAAACAGAAGAATACACTTTCTTCTCAAGTGCTCATGGAACATTCTCCAGGATAGACCACATCCTGGGCCACAAATCAAACCTCAGTCAATTCAAGAAAACTGAAATTCTATCAACCATCTTCTCGGACCACAATGCAGTGAGACTAGAGATCAACTACAGGAAAAAACCGCTAAAAACACAAACACATGGAGATTAAATAACACATACCTAAAAAGCCAACTGATTACTGAAGAAATCAAAGGAGAAATTAAACAATTCCTAGAATAAAATGACAATGAACACATGACAGTGCAAAACCTATGGGACACTGCAAAAGCAGTTCTAAGAGGGAAGTTTATAGCAATTCAATCCTCCCTCAAGAAACTAGGAAAATCTCAGACAACCTAATCTTACGCTTAAAACAACAGGAGAAAGAAGAACAAAAACACCCCAAAGCCAGCAGAAGAAGGGAAATCATAATGATCAAAACAGAAATAAATGATAAAGAAATGAAAGAAACAATAGTAAAGATAAAGAAAACAAAAAAGCTGGTTCTTCGAAAAGGTAAATAAAATCGACACACCACTGGTCAGACTCATCAAGAAAAAGAGAGAGAAGGACCAGATCAACAAAATCAAAAACGAAAAAGGAGAGATTACAACAGATAATGCAGAAATCCAAAGGATTATAAGAGACTATTATGAATAACTCTATGGCAACAGACTGGACAACCTGGAAGAAATGAACAGTTCCTTAGAGAAGATTAATCTCCCAAGACTCAACCAGGAAGAAATAGAAACTAGGAACAAGCCAAACACAAGCTCAGAAATTGACTTTGTGATCAAAAATCTACCCAAAAATAAAAGCCCAGGACCAGATGGTTTCACAAGTGAATTCTACCAAGCATTTAAAGAGGAGCTAATGCCTGTCCTTCTAAAACTCTTCCAAACAATTGCACAGGAAGGAACACTTCCAAATACATTCTATGAGGCCGCTATCATCCTGATACTAAAGCTAGGCAAAGACAACACAAAAAAGAAAATTATAGGCCACTGATGAATCTAGACGTCAAAATCCTCAGCAAAATCCTAGCAAACAGAATTCAACAACACATCAAAAAGCTCATACATCACGATCAAGTCAGGTTCATCCCAGGCATGCAAGGATTCTTCAATATCCACAAATCAATCAATGTGATGCACCGTATCAACAAATTGAGAGACAGAAATCACATGATCATCTCAATAGATGCAGAAAAACTCTTCGACAAAGTACAGCATTCATTTATGATAAAAACTCTTCAAAAAATGGGCATAGAAGGAACCTATCTCAACATAGTGAAAGCCATCTATGAGAAGCCCACAGCGAACATTATCCTCAATGGTGAAAAACTCAAAGCATTTCCTCTAAGATCAGGAATAAGACAAGAGTGTCCATTTTCACCACTCTTATTCAACATAGTCCTGGAAGTTCTAGCAACAGCAATAAGAGAAGAGAAAGAAATCAAAGGAATCCAGATTGGAAAGGAAGAAGTCAAGCTCTCTCTATTTGAAGATGACATGATATTATACATAGAAAATCTCAAAGACACTATTACAATACTGCTAGAGTTAATCAGCGATTTCAGCAAAGTCGCAGGATACAAAATCAATATACAGAAATCACTGGCATTCCTATACACAAACAATACGAAAAAGGAGAGATTACAACAGATAATGCAGAAATCCAAAGGATTATAAGAGACTATTATGAATAACTCTATGGCAACAGACTGGACAACCTGGAAGAAATGAACAGTTCCTTAGAGAAGATTAATCTCCCAAGACTCAACCAGGAAGAAATAGAAACTAGGAACAAGCCAAACACAAGCTCAGAAATTGACTTTGTGATCAAAAATCTACCCAAAAATAAAAGCCCAGGACCAGATGGTTTCACAAGTGAATTCTACCAAGCATTTAAAGAGGAGCTAATGCCTGTCCTTCTAAAACTCTTCCAAACAATTGCACAGGAAGGAACACTTCCAAATACATTCTATGAGGCCGCTATCATCCTGATACTAAAGCTAGGCAAAGACAACACAAAAAAAGAAAATTATAGGCCACTGATGAATCTAGACGTCAAAATCCTCAGCAAAATCCTAGCAAACAGAATTCAACAACACATCAAAAAGCTCATACATCACGATCAAGTCAGGTTCATCCCAGGCATGCAAGGATTCTTCAATATCCACAAATCAATCAATGTGATGCACCGTATCAACAAATTGAGAGACAGAAATCACATGATCATCTCAATAGATGCAGAAAAACTCTTCGACAAAGTACAGCATTCATTTATGATAAAAACTCTTCAAAAAATGGGCATAGAAGGAACCTATCTCAACATAGTGAAAGCCATCTATGAGAAGCCCACAGCGAACATTATCCTCAATGGTGAAAAACTCAAAGCATTTCCTCTAAGATCAGGAATAAGACAAGAGTGTCCATTTTCACCACTCTTATTCAACATAGTCCTGGAAGTTCTAGCAACAGCAATAAGAGAAGAGAAAGAAATCAAAGGAATCCAGATTGGAAAGGAAGAAGTCAAGCTCTCTCTATTTGAAGATGACATGATATTATACATAGAAAATCTCAAAGACACTATTACAATACTGCTAGAGTTAATCAGCGATTTCAGCAAAGTCGCAGGATACAAAATCAATATACAGAAATCACTGGCATTCCTATACACAAACAATGAAAAATCAGAAAATGAAATCAAAGAGGCAATCCCCTTCACCATCGCAACCAAAAGAATCAAACATCTAGGAATAAACCTACCCAAAGAAACAAAGGAACTGTACACTGAAAATTACAAGACACTCATGAAAGAAATTAAAGAAGACTTAAACAGATGGAGAGATATTCCATGTTCTGGGTCAGAAGAATCAATATTGTGAAAATGACCATGCTACCAAATGTCATCTATAGATTCAATGCAATCCCTATCAAACTACCAATGACATTCTTCACAGAACTAGACCAAAGAATAACACAGTTCATATGGAAACACAAACGACCTTGAAGAGCCAAAGCAATCCTTAGAAAGAAAAATGGAGCTGGAGGAATCAGCCTCTCTAACCTCAGACTCTACTACAAAGCAACAATTATCAAGACAGTATGGTACTGACACAAAAACAGAACTATAGACCAATGGAACAAGATTGAGAACCCAGAGATAAACTCACGCACCTATGGGTACCTTATTTTTGACAAAGGAGGAGAAACTATAAAATGGGACAAAGACAAATGGTGCTGGGAAAATTGGACAGCCACATGCAAAAACATGAAGTTGGAACATTCCCTGACACCATGCACAAAGATCAACTCAAAATGGATTTAAGACCTAAATGTAAGGCCAGAAACCATCAAACTCTTAGAGGAGAATATAGGCAAAACCCTCAAGGACATCAATCAAAGCAAGATCTTCTCTGATCCACCTACAAGAAAGGCAGAACTAAAAAGACAAATGAACATATTGGACCTAATGAAACTTAAAAGCTTTTGTACAGCAAAAGAAATCACAAAAAAGCTGAACAGACAGTCCACAGAATGGGAGAAAATCATAGCAAATGAAACAACAGACAAATAATTAATCTCCAAAGTCTATAAGCAACTCAGACAACTCAGCACTGCAAAAATGAACAGCCCAATCAAAAAATGGGAAAAGAACCTAAACAGACACCTCTCCAAAGACGACATACAGATGGCCCCAAAACACATGAAACGATGCTCAACTTCACTTACAATTAGAGAAATTCAAATCAAAACTACAATGAGATATCTCTTCACACCTGTCGGAATGGCCATCATCCACAAATCAACAGACAATAAATGCTGGAGAGGGTGCGGAGAAAAGGGAACCCTCTTGCATTGCTGGTGGGAATGTAGATTGATACTGCCTCTGTGGAAGACAGTATGGAGATTCCTTAAAAAACTAAAAATAGAAGCACCATACGACCCAGCAATCCCACTCTTAGGCTTATACCCTGATTAAATCAAATCTGAAAGAAGCACCTGTATCCCAATATTCATTGCAACTCTCTATACAATAGCTGGAACATGGAAGCAACCTAGATGTCCATCGACGAACGAATGGATAAAGAAGTGCTGGTACATATATACTACACAGCTGTAAAGAGAAATGCAGAAGAATCAGCCCTAATGAGGTGGCTAGATCTAGAACGTATCATCAAAAGTGAAGTCAGTCAGAAAGAGAAGGACAAATACAGTATATTAACTCATATATATGGAATCTAGTAGGATGGTGATGATGGCACACACAGTAAAGCGATGGAAAGACAGACATGGACAGTGGACATATGGACATTTTGGGGAAAGAACAGAGGGTGGGAGGCATAAAGGAAGTAGCATGAAGGCCTGTACTATCATAAATGAAGAAAATAGCTATAATCATTGCTCTGTGAGAAAAGGGGACCCTTCAGGGGTGCTGTGTGATAGTCGGGAGGGGTGGGAAGGGGGGCATATACATATGACTAATCTGGGAACATGCATATCTGTAAACAACAAAACTCTGTAAAAGTTAAAAGTAAAATAAAGATTTCAAAATAAATAAATAAAGCCATTTAGCACACAGCCTTGTATTGTGAAAGAGCACAATCAATAAGATCATTTCCTGGGCCAACATATACAGTTTCTTTAGTAAGAGGAATTCTATTTAAGAGCACAGATAATGGCCAGGATTCCTGTGTACATTCTCTTTTCAGATTTGAAAGAAAGGTATCTGTGCAAATAAGAGCCTATTGAAAAACAGTTTTCTCACCTTAACTTTGCTCAGACTTTTATTTGAAGCAAAACCAAATTTCATCCTCACTGTGAACAAAGCTGGGCTCACAGACTGTCTCAGCTTTTGGCTCTACTTAAAGTGCAGATGTATACATCTTTGCTCTTCATTTGTCTCTGTGGTTGAGTCTTACAGAGCCAAATAGGCTCTTAATTTGCATTTGGTCTACAGGAATCAGTGACCAAACATTTTCTTTATAGTAGTTAGAATATTATAAAGTTTTCAATCCAAATATTCAGTTGGTTGAAGTTCACAGGGTGAATTTAGCAAATGTAGATCAACCTGGTTGAGACTTCATTCCTGGTGTGTACAGGTGGAAACGGCTCAACAAAACAGGCTGGCATGAACTCAAATTGAAGTCAGTGACATGAACACCTAGATGTCCATCGACGAACGAATGGATAAAGAAGTGCTGGTACATATATACTACACAGCTGTAAAGAGAAATGCAGAAGAATCAGCCCTAATGAGGTGGCTAGATCTAGAACGTATCATCAAAAGTGAAGTCAGTCAGAAAGAGAAGGACAAATACAGTATATTAACTCATATATATGGAATCTAGTAGGATGGTGATGATGGCACACACAGTAAAGCGATGGAAAGACAGACATGGACAGTGGACATATGGACATTTTGGGGAAAGAACAGAGGGTGGGAGGCATAAAGGAAGTAGCATGAAGGCCTGTACTATCATAAATGAAGAAAATAGCTATAATCATTGCTCTGTGAGAAAAGGGGACCCTTCAGGGGTGCTGTGTGATAGTCGGGAGGGGTGGGAAGGGGGGCATATACATATGACTAATCTGGGAACATGCATATCTGTAAACAACAAAACTCTGTAAAAGTTAAAAGTAAAATAAAGATTTCAAAATAAATAAATAAAGCCATTTAGCACACAGCCTTGTATTGTGAAAGAGCACAATCAATAAGATCATTTCCTGGGCCAACATATACAGTTTCTTTAGTAAGAGGAATTCTATTTAAGAGCACAGATAATGGCCAGGATTCCTGTGTACATTCTCTTTTCAGATTTGAAAGAAAGGTATCTGTGCAAATAAGAGCCTATTGAAAAACAGTTTTCTCACCTTAACTTTGCTCAGACTTTTATTTGAAGCAAAACCAAATTTCATCCTCACTGTGAACAAAGCTGGGCTCACAGACTGTCTCAGCTTTTGGCTCTACTTAAAGTGCAGATGTATACATCTTTGCTCTTCATTTGTCTCTGTGGTTGAGTCTTACAGAGCCAAATAGGCTCTTAATTTGCATTTGGTCTACAGGAATCAGTGACCAAACATTTTCTTTATAGTAGTTAGAATATTATAAAGTTTTCAATCCAAATATTCAGTTGGTTGAAGTTCACAGGGTGAATTTAGCAAATGTAGATCAACCTGGTTGAGACTTCATTCCTGGTGTGTACAGGTGGAAACGGCTCAACAAAACAGGCTGGCACAACTTGCCATACGGAGCTGCCTTATGGAACTCAAATTTTTGAAATAGTGAATCTCATTTATAATTGGCAAATGCCTTACGCTATAGTTTGGCATCAGTACAGTCTTTGATTCCATCTGGAAAGGAAAAGAGCAAAAGGTTTCCTAGTATGTGGCTTATAAACTCTTAAGATATTCGGTGATCACATGTAATGTTTAAAATATTCAAGGCACATTTAAAGGAACTATTTGGAGCACACCAAATGATGATCTCTCCTAATTCACCAAGTTCTTGAAAGACTAGATTTTTAACAAGTAAGACTTGTTTTGATTTATGAAGTGTATAAAAAGCACCTGAAAAAAATATCTACTTGAAATTTTGTTTCTTTTTAAAAAGACCTGAAGGACAGTTTTGTAAAAAAATAAAACAAAAATAAAACAACATAAATTCTCTTGAGCTAATATTTTACATGCCAAGTAGAGCCCAAGGCTCATTTTTACAGCTGTTTTATGAGTCTTTAAAATAGCAATTTATAATGGAAAAAGTGACACAATCTTAATTATAACATGATGTACCAGGTATTATAATTAGCAACGATATTTTTCTCAAACATGTATAGCATTTAATTTTTGCTAAAATGCTAGTAGTGTGCTCCTTATAATTCTCAATTATGTATAGATTCTTATCTACAGAATTTCTTTTTAGAATAACTATTATCTTCCCTTTATTTTTCTTTTTTCTCAGTGATTATAATCCTGCAGAAAAATACTCCCGAAAAAATGAGACTTCCATTATAACTACATCACAGTGGTAATTGCTCAGTTGTATCTTTTTGCAACCCCAAGGGTGAGCCTTGAAATTCTCCAGGCAAGAATACTGGAGTGGGTAGCCAGTCCCCTCTCCAGAGTATCTTCCCATCCCAGGGATAAAACTCAGGCCTCCCACAATGCATGTGGATTCTTTACAGTCTGAGCCACCAGGGAAATCTATGCATACTGGAGTGGATAGCCTATCGCTTCTCCAGAGGGTCTTCCAGACTCATGAATGAAACCAGGGCCTCCTGCATTGCAAGTGAATTCTTTACCAGATATGCTACCAGGAAAATCCAACTATATCATAATACCGAAATATCATCAGATAATACACACGCAAAATTCAGCACTACACCATGACAATTATTTTCCAATATTATTTTATAATGGTCCATTCTATCTACTAGCATTAGGCTGTGAGGTAGCACCAGCATACCCTTTCTAACAGCAGACATTGGTCATCTAACAGAGAAGTTTGCTGCAGTATGCATAAAATGCTCTGAGAAACCTTGATTTCCCAGATGCTGAAAATACTGGGAAGAGAAGAGCAGACAGGAAATGGGCCATTATTCGAAAGTAAGAGACAATTCTCATTGGTCCATATACTTGCATAGCATCAGGACCAGAGAGGAAACTGTAAAAGTATTCCATGTTGCATGGTCAGGATCTGTAGAGCCTATGTAGTGTATTGGAGACTATATAGTGCACACATGCATAGCAAATAGAAAAATCTCACTTAATAGACGAGTGATTACTAATGTGAGTATGAGTGAAGGGAGACTTCATTAATTATGAAATTAGCAGAACAACCTTTCATTAACTGTAAATGAGTTAATGCCATACTGCACATCCTGCAATATGTCTTTTGCTCCTTTAAATTTTCTTCCTAAAATTTCTAAACTAGAAATGATTCTAAGAAGTGCCGTGGTTTGAAGATGGTACTTGTTCCTTCTGTAGAATATACCATTAAACAGAATTTTAGAATAACTATTATCTTCCCTTTATTTTTCTTTTTTCTCAGTGATTATAATCCTGCAGAAAAATACTCCCGAAAAAATGAGACTTCCATTATAACTACATCACAGTGGTAATTGCTCAGTTGTATCTTTTTGCAACCCCAAGGGTGAGCCTTGAAATTCTCCAGGCAAGAATACTGGAGTGGGTAGCCAGTCCCCTCTCCAGAGTATCTTCCCATCCCAGGGATAAAACTCAGGCCTCCCACAATGCATGTGGATTCTTTACAGTCTGAGCCACCAGGGAAATCTATGCATACTGGAGTGGATAGCCTATCGCTTCTCCAGAGGGTCTTCCAGACTCATGAATGAAACCAGGGCCTCCTGCATTGCAAGTGAATTCTTTACCAGATATGCTACCAGGAAAATCCAACTATATCATAATACCGAAATATCATCAGATAATACACACGCAAAATTCAGCACTACACCATGACAATTATTTTCCAATATTATTTTATAATGGTCCATTCTATCTACTAGCATTAGGCTGTGAGGTAGCACCAGCATACCCTTTCTAACAGCAGACATTGGTCATCTAACAGAGAAGTTTGCTGCAGTATGCATAAAATGCTCTGAGAAACCTTGATTTCCCAGATGCTGAAAATACTGGGAAGAGAAGAGCAGACAGGAAATGGGCCATTATTCGAAAGTAAGAGACAATTCTCATTGGTCCATATACTTGCATAGCATCAGGACCAGAGAGGAAACTGTAAAAGTATTCCATGTTGCATGGTCAGGATCTGTAGAGCCTATGTAGTGTATTGGAGACTATATAGTGCACACATGCATAGCAAATAGAAAAATCTCACTTAATAGACGAGTGATTACTAATGTGAGTATGAGTGAAGGGAGACTTCATTAATTATGAAATTAGCAGAACAACCTTTCATTAACTGTAAATGAGTTAATGCCATACTGCACATCCTGCAATATGTCTTTTGCTCCTTTAAATTTTCTTCCTAAAATTTCTAAACTAGAAATGATTCTAAGAAGTGCCTTGATGTGAAGATGGTACTTGTTCCCTTCTGTAGAATATACCATTAAACAGTATCATTATATGTAAGTACTATGATAACTCCCTTTGTATACCATCCTGAACTATAAAATATAATTATATTGAGCACTTAATCTTGTCTTGGATCTTGTGTGTGTTCAGTGGTGTCTAAATGTTTGTGACCCCATGGGCCTTAACCTCTCAGGCTCCTCTCTCTGTGGAATTTTCCACGAAGGAATACTCAAGCAGGTTCCTATTTCTTACCCCAGGGGATCATACCCATGTCTCTTGTATCTCTTGCATTGGTGGGCAGATTCTTTACCGTTGTGCCACCTGGCAAAATGAAAGTCACTCAGTTGTGTCCGACTCTTTGTGACACACGGACAAGCCATGGAATTCTCCATGAATACTGGAGTGGGCAAGACTACTAGAGTGGGTAGCCTTTCCTTTCTTCAAAGAATCTTACTGACCCAGGAATCGAACCGGGGTGTCCTGCATTTCAGGCAGATTCTTTACCAGCTCAGCTACAAAGGAAGCCCTAATAAAAATAAGATACTAACATTTAACAAAACAGAAACATAAATCTGAGTATGAAACTGAGCCATCAGAAGTTTATTCAGGAAAAACAGAAAAAATCTCACAGATATTTTTTTTACTTAGTTTGGAAAGTGAGGTTCATTGGCAACAATTGTAACCTCTTCAGAATGCCTCAGGTCATTGAGTAGACCATATCCTACTTGCTTGCCCACATTAGTTAAATGTAGCTCAGAGCAATCATAATGGGTTGCATAATAAAAGTATTTGTATAATGCATCTTATTGTTAAAGCCACCAGCAAAACAATGGCCATATTATGGGTAGGATGGATAAAGCTGGTTTGCAATAGGAATAGCCCTTAATTTAGTATTGTTTAGAGAAATGTGGGCAAATCAAATAGTTTTTCTGAACAATCTGTAATTCAATGAGCAATTTTTTAATTACTGATTAAGATCAGGAAATTTCAAAGACTAGTTCAAATCATAGGAAAATTTAAAAGAAAAAAAATTCACCAATGTATTACCAAGTTTGGATAGCTATGGTTGTATTTTTCCATGGTTGTCCTATTTACTAGCCTTTTGCACTTCAACTTCAAATACTCATGCACTGTAGTGAATTTTTGCAGTGTTTAAATATACATCTTAAATGTCTGATATGTCTCAATATTGGTGAGAAGCAATGGGATAAATGAAGGAAGTAAAAATAGGCAAAATTGCTGCCATCAAGAGCTCAGAATACATTGGCATGGCATTTCTCTTGAAACAACTTAAGTGTTCATCAAAGGACTAAGGGTTTAAGAATTTGTGATATATAGATATAGATGGATAAATATACGTATATAGAGATACATAGACACACACACACACACACACACACACAATCATATAATGGAATACTGTTCAGTCAAAAAAATATTGGCATTTACAGTAACATGGATGGACCTGAAGGGCATTATAGTAAGTGAAATACAGACAGAGAAAGATAAATACAGTATGATAATCACATATTTGGAATCTAAAAAATAGAACTAGTGAATATAGCAAAAAAAAAAGCACATTTGCAGATATAGAGAACAAACTAGTGGTTACCAGTAGGGAGGGTAGGGGATGGCAGATGAGTAGAGAGGTGGAAAGTAGAAATTATTCAGTGTATAGGTTACAAGGATGTACTGTACAACCTGGAGAATAAAGTCAATATTTTGTAATAACTGTAAATCAGATATAGTCTTTAAAAATTATGTAAAACTGATGCAACAAGAGTAACATATGAATATTAATCATAAGCAGAATATTTTAAAACTATGATTATCAATAAACTTTAACATATTGAACATGTGGAATTATTAATACAATATCAGTTCTTTGCCCTTATATTCTAACAAGATAGTGACTTATCTTTTTCTTGCACAATCTGTGGGTTGAGTGGACTCAGATGAGCATTTGCTCTTGGATTCTTGCATGTGGCTGAAATCAGGTGGCATTATGGAACTGGGCTTGTTGTCCAAGATTGCATACTCTCTTGACTGCCAGTTGTTGTTGGCCTTGCCTGGGCGCTAGCTCAGGCTACTGACCAGGTTGTCGACTGAGGTTTGTCCATGTCGAGTGGTCTTCTCACAGTAAGGCAGCAAGTTTCCAAGGGCTAGCCTTTCAGCAGTCAGAGCATACAAGAAACTGCCAGACTGGCACAGTTTTTCCTCCCTCATATTCTGCTAAGGAACTTTCCAGATTCAAGGAGAGCAGAGGTAGATTCGCCTTGGATCTTTTTGGGTTCATCTTATTTGGAACTCTCTTAGTTTCCTGGATCTAAAATGTCTATTTCCTTCCCCAGGTTAGGGAAGGTTTTTTTTTTTTTTTTTTTTTTAAATTTGTTGGCCTCTTTTCATTGATTTTTTTATCCACTTATTTTCATCCATCTTAACTCTTTGGCCTGTGTGGGCCTCCCATTGCAATGGCCTCTCAAGTTGTAGAGCACCGGCTTCCAGCACATGCGCTCCAGAGCACTGGCTCACAATTGGACACATCAGTCTGGTTGCTCCATGGCACATGGGATCTTCCCAGGCCAGGGATCAAACCGGTGCCCCTTGCACTGCAAAGTGGACTCTTTACCCACTGGACCACCAGGGAAGCCCTAGGGAAGTTTTTACGCCATTAATTTATGAATACATTTTTGTCCCTTTCTAGCTGTTTCTTTTCTTCTGGGGTCCCTATCATTCAAATATTGTTACACGTGATATCTAATAGGTCTATTCAGTTATCTTCAATTTTTAAAAACATTGTTTTGGGATAGGGGATGGTCATGCACATGCTGCCATATTTAAAATGGATAACTAAAAAGAACCTGTTGTATAGAACATGAAAGTCTGCTCAATGTTATGTGGCAGCTTAAATGGGAGGGGAATTTGAGAGAGAATGGATACATGTATACATATGACTGAATCCTTTTGCTATTCACATGAAGCTATCGAGCATAGTTAATTGCCTATACCCGAATAAAAAATAAAATTTTCAAAAGCAAAGAAAAGTTGGCTATTTTTTTAGGTGAATTCCACTTACCCTTTCTTATAGTCACTGATCCTTTTTTCCGTTTCACGTAGTCTGTGGTTGAATTCCTCTAGCGCATTTTTCTGTGCAGTTATTGTATTCTTCAACTTTTGACTTCTGCTTATTTCTTACAATTTTTTTACCTCATTGTTGAAATTCTCTCTGTTATCACCTGTTCTTCTCCTGAGCATTTGAAGTCAGGTTGCTGACCAGGTTGTCGACTGAGGTTTGTCCATGTCGAGTGGTCTTCTCACAGTAAGGCAGCAAGTTTCCAAGGGCTAGCCTTTCAGCAGTCAGAGCATACAAGAAACTGCCAGACTGGCACAGTTTTTCCTCCCTCATATTCTGCTAAGGAACTTTCCAGATTCAAGGAGAGCAGAGGTAGATTCGCCTTGGATCTTTTTGGGTTCATCTTATTTGGAACTCTCTTAGTTTCCTGGATCTAAAATGTCTATTTCCTTCCCCAGGTTAGGGAAGGTTTTTTTTTTTTTAAATTTGTTGGCCTCTTTTCATTGATTTTTTTATCCACTTATTTTCATCCATCTTAACTCTTTGGCCTGTGTGGGCCTCCCATTGCAATGGCCTCTCAAGTTGTAGAGCACCGGCTTCCAGCACATGCGCTCCAGAGCACTGGCTCACAATTGGACACATCAGTCTGGTTGCTCCATGGCACATGGGATCTTCCCAGGCCAGGGATCAAACCGGTGCCCCTTGCACTGCAAAGTGGACTCTTTACCCACTGGACCACCAGGGAAGCCCTAGGGAAGTTTTTACGCCATTAATTTATGAATACATTTTTGTCCCTTTCTAGCTGTTTCTTTTCTTCTGGGGTCCCTATCATTCAAATATTGTTACACGTGATATCTAATAGGTCTATTCAGTTATCTTCAATTTTTAAAAACATTGTTTTGGGATAGGGGATGGTCATGCACATGCTGCCATATTTAAAATGGATAACTAAAAAGAACCTGTTGTATAGAACATGAAAGTCTGCTCAATGTTATGTGGCAGCTTAAATGGGAGGGGAATTTGAGAGAGAATGGATACATGTATACATATGACTGAATCCTTTTGCTATTCACATGAAGCTATCGAGCATAGTTAATTGCCTATACCCGAATAAAAAATAAAATTTTCAAAAGCAAAGAAAAGTTGGCTATTTTTTTAGGTGAATTCCACTTACCCTTTCTTATAGTCACTGATCCTTTTTTCCGTTTCACGTAGTCTGTGGTTGAATTCCTCTAGCGCATTTTTCTGTGCAGTTATTGTATTCTTCAACTTTTGACTTCTGCTTATTTCTTACAATTTTTTTACCTCATTGTTGAAATTCTCTCTGTTATCACCTGTTCTTCTCCTGAGCATTTGAAGTAAGCATCTTTATGGCCATAACTCTTTATCAGGTAAATTCCTTATCCCTTTTTAATTCAATATAGGAAGGTATTTTATCATGTTCTTTCATTTGTAAAATATTCCTCTATTTTTTTGTTTTGCTTGACTTTGTGTTTTTTTCTATGTATTATGTGAAACGACAGCCTATCCCAATTTTGAAGCAATGGTAACAGAAAGATGAGGGGTGGCGTGTTTATCTGTTGTCTGTGCAGTGTTCTGGGAGTGGAATCCTGCCAAGGACTGTCTCTTTTACTGTTTTACTGGCATGGGCACAAGAAATGTAAGTTCCCCTGGCCATCAAAGCCATGCATTTATGAAGCATCCCTTTGGTGGGATGGGCTTCCCAAGTGGCTCATGCAGAGGAAATAATTCACTTGGTAATAAAGGAGCCAGAGGAGCTGTGGGTTTGATCCATAGGTTGGGAAGATCCTCTGGAGTAGGAAATGGCAACCCACTCCAGTATTCTTGCCAGGATAATTCCAAGAACAAAGGAGCCTGGCAGGCTACAGTCCAGGTAGTTGCAAAGAGTTGAACATGACTGAGCATATATATACTGAGTGGGCTATCTGCACCCATAGGCCGTTGTGGGCTTCAGAGGTACAGCAGCTGAAGCATGCCTTATAGCTGGATGTAGTGGGACAGCGATGCACAGGAAGATGCCAAGACAATCCAAGTGGTGTTCCCAAAGAAGAAAGGAAAACTGGTGCCTGCGAGGAACAACACTATCAAAAATGTAAACCGCCTATGTCTCCATCGCCAGAGAGAGTGTTCCAATCAACCCCTGACCCTCTAGCAGATGCTTTAAGAGAGATTGCACAGTGGTAAATGATCCCCTTGCCAGTGCAAGAAATGGAGGATATTCAGGAGATGCAGGTTTGTTCCCTGAGTCAGGAAGATCCCCTAGAGTAGGAAATGGCAACATGCTCCAGTATTCTTGACTGGAGAATCCCATGGACTGAGGAGCCTGGCAGGGTACAGTACATGGTGTTGCAAAGAGTTGGATATGATTGTGTAACTGAACACACACACACACACACACACACACTGAATCTCTTTCATATATTGAACAATCTACTGTTTTCATATCAGATTGTAAGGTGAGTGACTGTACACAAGCATTTCAAGACCAAGATCTTAATTTCCTGCAGCCTTTTTGGTCTCCTGGACATAAGCATATTTGGTTTTCAAAACTAGGCACTTGGAGACTCATCTGATCTGTTTGGTGCACTTCCCAAGGGTTGAGGTGCCTGTCTGATACAGGTCTCAAACTCCTTGCTCCTCAGAAATACACTTTCTAAGATCCTTCTTGTTGGTGGGTTGCTGAGCTGGAGGTTTTTGCAAGACCACTTCTCTGCCTCTCTTACTTGTCCTGATATGACCTTTTTCCCTTTTTGTTCTGGAGAAGTTGCTCAGTTAGTTTTCAGGCCTTTTTTGCAGGGAGAATCATTCTCTATGTAGTTCTAGATTTTGTGTGTCCATGGGAGGAGACAATTTCTGAGTCTGCTTGTGCCACTAATCTTAAACACAGCTAAACAAATTCTTTGAAAATAAGGATTGTATATTTTTTCATTATTTATGTCTACTTATTTATTTTGTTTACTGAAAATATCATATCAATATTAAAACATTAAATATGGAACTCAAAACAGTTTTACCAAAATATGTTTATTCCTCCTTTTATATAAATATATCAATATATGTGTGTATATATTAATATATGTATGCACATGTGCATGAATGCTAATTCACTTAAGTCACGTCCAAATCTTTGTGACACCATGGACTGTAGCCTGCCAGGCTTCTCTGTCCATGGGATTCTCTAGGAAAGAATACTGGAGTGGATTGCCATGGCCCCCTGCACAAGATCTTCCCAACCCAACAATTAAACCCAGGTCTTTCAGGTCTTTGACCTGCTTTGGCAGGCAGGTTCTTCACGACTAGTGCTCATCACAAGCACAAATATACACATATGTATATAATACACACACACACATACATGTGTGTATGTGTGTGTGTGTGTATATGTGTGTGTGTGTGTGTGTATACTGAATGACTAATTTTGACATTTATGAACTTAAATTACTTTACCTAAAATATTTTAGCTATGCTCGATTCCAACTGCCATTACTTAAATTTCTTGCCAAATCCTAAAACTCAGTGATTTGCAACTAGTACTTTGTTTATTGGATAGTTTTTAGTCTCATCTTCTTCCCCTTTTTCTTTGCTTTAAGCAAGATTTTTAATCCTCAAAACTATTTTTGCTTCCAGTCAATCTCTATTCATTCCTTATTTCCCATTCATGCACATAATTAAGCTATCAAGTTCAAAACATCAGAGGTTATCTAAGGTTTAGATATTTTATGTCAAATGGAAAGAAATTTAAAATGCTTCAGAAGTAAACCATCTTTTCCTTGGTAATTGGTAAAGGTATATATATATATATATATATATATATATATATATATATATATACAGTTGTTGTTGTTGTTTAGTCTCTAAATCGTGTCCAACTATTTGTGACCCTGTGAACTGTAGCCTGCCATGCTCCTCTGTACATGGGATTTCCCAGGCAAGAATATTGGTAGTTTATTTATATTTCACATCTCAAACTGTGAGAAGTCCTTACAAATTCAAGGTCAGAATGAGAATTGATGGGTTAATTATTCCACAGGTGGCACAGTGACAGAAGTTGAATAAGTTACAATAAGTTTCTAAACTTTAAAAAATTAAGAACAAAAATAAATTGCTGTCACCTTCTAGTCTAAATATCCTAGTCAGAATGGATACTAAATCATATTCTCCAAATTTGTGCTGTCTTACGTAGAAAAAGCTTATATTTATAATATTTCTCCCTTAGTGTTAAATCCTTTTGTTTATTTTGGGAAGAAAACACTTTCCTGCCTCTAAGTTTCACCAAATCCTTTTGGGGTAGCCTGCCAGGCTTCTCTGTCCATGGGATTCTCTAGGAAAGAATACTGGAGTGGATTGCCATGGCCCCCTGCACAAGATCTTCCCAACCCAACAATTAAACCCAGGTCTTTCAGGTCTTTGACCTGCTTTGGCAGGCAGGTTCTTCACGACTAGTGCTCATCACAAGCACAAATATACACATATGTATATAATACACACACACACATACATGTGTGTATGTGTGTGTGTGTGTATATGTGTGTGTGTGTGTGTGTATACTGAATGACTAATTTTGACATTTATGAACTTAAATTACTTTACCTAAAATATTTTAGCTATGCTCGATTCCAACTGCCATTACTTAAATTTCTTGCCAAATCCTAAAACTCAGTGATTTGCAACTAGTACTTTGTTTATTGGATAGTTTTTAGTCTCATCTTCTTCCCCTTTTTCTTTGCTTTAAGCAAGATTTTTAATCCTCAAAACTATTTTTGCTTCCAGTCAATCTCTATTCATTCCTTATTTCCCATTCATGCACATAATTAAGCTATCAAGTTCAAAACATCAGAGGTTATCTAAGGTTTAGATATTTTATGTCAAATGGAAAGAAATTTAAAATGCTTCAGAAGTAAACCATCTTTTCCTTGGTAATTGGTAAAGGTATATATATATATATATATATATATATATATATATATATATATACAGTTGTTGTTGTTGTTTAGTCTCTAAATCGTGTCCAACTATTTGTGACCCTGTGAACTGTAGCCTGCCATGCTCCTCTGTACATGGGATTTCCCAGGCAAGAATATTGGTAGTTTATTTATATTTCACATCTCAAACTGTGAGAAGTCCTTACAAATTCAAGGTCAGAATGAGAATTGATGGGTTAATTATTCCACAGGTGGCACAGTGACAGAAGTTGAATAAGTTACAATAAGTTTCTAAACTTTAAAAAATTAAGAACAAAAATAAATTGCTGTCACCTTCTAGTCTAAATATCCTAGTCAGAATGGATACTAAATCATATTCTCCAAATTTGTGCTGTCTTACGTAGAAAAAGCTTATATTTATAATATTTCTCCCTTAGTGTTAAATCCTTTTGTTTATTTTGGGAAGAAAACACTTTCCTGCCTCTAAGTTTCACCCCAGAATCCTTTTGGAAAGTGATTGGATCAAGATGATGCACTTTTAGTAAATAAAGCAGAGTCCATAGTTGGCATACTTGGGGTTTGGTGTACATCCAAGTTTCAATAGCTGGCTCTTAAGGTAAGTCCCGCAGTCATTTGTTCAGAGGCTTGGTCTTTTGGGTCGCTAAGGGCAAAGTGTTCTGTGCAGCTGGCTAATGATTCTGTGTGTAGGTGGTTCCACCTTGAGTTGACACTCATTGTCAGGAAGGAAAGGATTCCAGATTTTAAAGGGGTTTTATTCCAGGGATACAGTTATAAAAAGAACTTAGTTTGCAGTTCATTCAAAGTAATCCACTTTAAACAAATTTACAGTAGAGTCTAGCAGGTGGTCACAAATTAACGATTTATATTTAATGAATGAGACTGACTCTAGCACATGTGTTATGTCACTGTGGTTAACAGCTTGTTGCTTCATTGCAAAGAATGCAAATGAAAATATCCCCTTAGGGTTTCAATGTCAAATTTCACTGAATATTTTTATACCTTTTCCTTAACATAGGTTTCTGCCTCTTTTCCTATTCCTAAACCTATAATGGGTGTCCCAAAAGGATCCTGTTTCTTGACCAGCTATAAAAGTGCTTCTACTAATGAATCAAAAATGAAATGATGGGTCCCTATGCCAGCTGATGGGAAAGGAAGCAGATTTCTCTGACTATAAAGATTAGACCTTTTCCTTTCATATTTATACTCTTATGCTACATATTATTTTTGAGCATTAAGCTAATGCTAGGCAGTGGTAAGTAGTTTAAATGGATTAACTTACTTTATGTTTCAGTAACTCAGTAAGACAACAACTACAAATTTACAGTTGAAGAAATTTAAGCTTAGTGATATTAAGTAACATTGCCAAATTACAGTGCTGATAAGTGTAGCAGTGGATTCTGATGCCAAAATCTGTAATTTTTGCTGCAGCATTTGTACTAAGATTCCTTTAAGGTTATATTACTTAATGAAATGATATGGATATATTTTAAAATTTTTACCCATCAGTTAAAAAATAAAAACAAATGTATAGTTCATTTTAATTGGTCAAGATATTTCAAGTGGACTGTTTTGCTGCTCCAACCTTTCCTCTGCATTTGGAAGAATTTTTACATTGAAATACTAATATATTTGAAAATTTATTTTGAAAATTTAATTACACATTTCAGTTCCTTGAGGGTATAATAATAGATTTCATTAAGACAAGTGAAAACAGGTACTTTTATTACTTGTAACGAGTTAAAATAATTGCCACATCTAGAACTTAAAGTAACCATGAAGAAAATAAATCAATACAAAATGTAACTATTACAGAAACCACAATTGTATTAATTTAAAATGTGTTAATGTTAGTATTCATTTAGATTCTTTGAAGTCTAAGGTTTCTGTTTGGAGGCACACTTTTAAAGGGTTTTATTCCAGGGATACAGTTATAAAAAGAACTTAGTTTGCAGTTCATTCAAAGTAATCCACTTTAAACAAATTTACAGTAGAGTCTAGCAGGTGGTCACAAATTAACGATTTATATTTAATGAATGAGACTGACTCTAGCACATGTGTTATGTCACTGTGGTTAACAGCTTGTTGCTTCATTGCAAAGAATGCAAATCAAAATACCCCCTTAGGGTTTCAATGTCAAATTTCACTGAATATTTTTATACCTTTTCCTTAACATAGGTTTCTGCCTCTTTTCCTATTCCTAAACCTATAATGGGTGTCCCAAAAGGATCCTGTTTCTTGACCAGCTATAAAAGTGCTTCTACTAATGAATCAAAAATGAAATGATGGGTCCCTATGCCAGCTGATGGGAAAGGAAGCAGATTTCTCTGACTATAAAGATTAGACCTTTTCCTTTCATATTTATACTCTTATGCTACATATTATTTTTGAGCATTAAGCTAATGCTAGGCAGTGGTAAGTAGTTTAAATGGATTAACTTACTTTATGTTTCAGTAACTCAGTAAGACAACAACTACAAATTTACAGTTGAAGAAATTTAAGCTTAGTGATATTAAGTAACATTGCCAAATTACAGTGCTGATAAGTGTAGCAGTGGATTCTGATGCCAAAATCTGTAATTTTTGCTGCAGCATTTGTACTAAGATTCCTTTAAGGTTATATTACTTAATGAAATGATATGGATATATTTTAAAATTTTTACCCATCAGTTAAAAAATAAAAACAAATGTATAGTTCATTTTAATTGGTCAAGATATTTCAAGTGGACTGTTTTGCTGCTCCAACCTTTCCTCTGCATTTGGAAGAATTTTTACATTGAAATACTAATATATTTGAAAATTTATTTTGAAAATTTAATTACACATTTCAGTTCCTTGAGGGTATAATAATAGATTTCATTAAGACAAGTGAAAACAGGTACTTTTATTACTTGTAACGAGTTAAAATAATTGCCACATCTAGAACTTAAAGTAACCATGAAGAAAATAAATCAATACAAAATGTAACTATTACAGAAACCACAATTGTATTAATTTAAAATGTCTTAATGTTAGTTTTCATTTAGATTCTTTGAAGTCTAAGGTTTCTGTTTGGAGGCACACAATTGTTTGAAAAGTTTGCATTCTTTAGAGTTTTTCATCAGCAGCATTATTAGTAATTTCATAAATGTTGCCACTAAAATGTTAACACTCCATAATACTTTGATTACAGTCACTTGTGTGTAAAACACAATTTTGAAAAATTCTTAATCCTGGTCACATTCTATAAAAACAATGATGAGTATATAAAACAGAGCAAACTTTCACTAAAAAATGAGAAATTAAGTGAGCGTCACCATATTTATGCATTCTCTTATTGTATAAATAGTTGTTGTTTGTTTGTCTTTGCTCTTTTTTGTTATAAGACACCTAATTAAATAAGACACCTCAAAAATAAATATAGGCATGATCATTGAATGTACAAAATGGTCTCAAGTTTACAAAACAGGAACTAGACAACAAATCTTCTTGATTAAAACTGAGGAACCTATACCCACATTTTTGGTGAAGATTATCTCTTTTTTTAATCATTTTTTGGTCACTTCTATTGGTCTTTCATTTATCTATTTTCATCCATTTTTGTTCTTTGGCCTGTGTGGGCCTCCCATTGCAGTGGCCTTGCTCATTGCAGAGCACCGGCTCCAGGTGCATGCGCTCCGAGCCGCCTGCTCAGTCGTTGGACACATCGGTCCAGCCGGTCCGCGGTACGTGGGATCTTCCCAGGCCAGGGATCAAACCAGCGCCTCTTGCACTGCAAGGTGGTGTCCTTACCCACTGGACCACCAGGGAAGCCCTGAAGATTATCTTTGATCCATTATGATAAAATCATGATAGACGAGCAAGATGATAAACTGAGTTGAAAACTACTTCACAGATTTTCCCTGGTGGTCTAGTAGCTAAAGCTTTGTGCTCCTAATGCAAGGCACCCAATTTTGATCCCTGATCAGGGAATTAGATCCCATATGCTACAACTAAAAGATCCCATGTACCAGGATCCTCCAGAACACGTTGGCCCTTGTTAGTGTATCCTTATAGCTAATCTGCAGACAGTTTGCATTAAAATCACCCACAGGGTTCATTAAAATGATGTATTTCGAAACCACACCCTGAAGCCACTGATTTCCGGTTTCAGACAGTGGGCCTAGAAATATGTATTTTACAAGCCCGCATGGAATTCTGACCTGGAGAAGACGATGGCAGCCCAGTCCAGTGCTCTTGCTTGGGAAATCCCATAGTAAGAGAAGCCTGACGGACTATATTACACGGAGGTCACAAAGAGTCAGACATGGCTTAGCCACTGTAAAACATGGAATTCTAAACCACAATATCTGAGATCCTCTGGCATAGGTAATATTAAGGGGCAACTCTGGATAATGATACAGGAAAACAGGTGTAGCTGCTACTGCTGAACAAAATATGATTACAAACTTTTCATTTTAATTTACTTCTAAAGTGTAGTTAATAATGCTCTTTTGACATACTGAGTTATTATAAGTGACCAAGAGTATCTCAGATCAAAGCAGAAATTACTTTGCATTTGTAAAATTTTTAACATCTAGAAGATTTCACAAAGCAATTAAAATCTCCCAGGAGAAACCATTTTCCATAGGAAAAGCAATGTGGAATTTAGTATTTCCAACAATATAAAGAAATGCGTTTAGAAATAGATTATAGACATCCAGATAAAATTACCAATACATTGTAAGAAATAATATAAATTTAAAAATGTTCTTAAATTATTGCCCTAACTAGCTCTATTAGCTTAAATAACTTGGAAAAATAGCAAAATTCAACTTAATGTCAAATTAGACAAAGTACATTGGGGGAGAAATATTTGGGTTGAATCTATATAATTTAATTTATAAAGCATCATTTAATTAGTAATTCATCATAAGCTTCAGAGCTTTAGAACAAGAAAGCTATCAGATGAGATAAAATTGATTTAATCCCCTTTCTTTAAAATACTGGGGACAACACATGAGAAACATCATTTCTGTTATAAACACTGTAATAGTTCTCTCTTGCTTAAATTAATTACAGCTGCAAAGCAGAAAATAAGCACATCAGCACGCTTTTGAGACTTTAGCTGAAAACCATTTATTTTGGTGTTATAGAAAGATAAATTGACCCAGATGAAAGGACATTGGATTGCATACTATACACAAGCTGAGAGTAATCAGGAAGCCAAAGGAACTGTGTGGTCAATTTCAAGCTCATTTTTTCCAGAAGAATGTAGTCATTGTTAATCAAGAAGAGGTACGTAGTGCACAAAAACTAGTGTACTCTATCCATGAAAATGAGCAACACTCCTTCTTCTCAGAACCTAAGAATAACCTGGGTGGTTCTAGCAATCAGGCAGCTGGTTTTGTGAAGAACTGACTATGCTTTGTCTTTTGATTTCTTCTGAGTTTCGTTTCATAGGAATCCACATTTACTGGGAAGATTCTAGGGATGACAAATGCAGACACACATGTATGTTATGAAATTTAGTGACGGGGATACCAGTGACACGATCAGGTAGAAATGACAGTAATAAAAACTCTTTGGTGAAAAGCTAATCCCTATTTAATGACCCACTTAAAATTCATTTGCAGGCCTCTAAGGGCAGTGTTTCCTTTTCCCACGTTTTATCATCTCAACATCAGTGATTTTGACTTCCTTTCCAGGATATATCAAACCCCCTTGCTTGTCGAATTTAAGACCCACTCTTTTTTTGATAAGATTAGGTTCTATATCAGTATCAAACATGTTCTTTTTGCGTTTAGAAATAGATTATAGACATCCAGATAAAATTACCAATACATTGTAAGAAATAATATAAATTTAAAAATGTTCTTAAATTATTGCCCTAACTAGCTCTATTAGCTTAAATAACTTGGAAAAATAGCAAAATTCAACTTAATGTCAAATTAGACAAAGTACATTGGGGGAGAAATATTTGGGTTGAATCTATATAATTTAATTTATAAAGCATCATTTAATTAGTAATTCATCATAAGCTTCAGAGCTTTAGAACAAGAAAGCTATCAGATGAGATAAAATTGATTTAATCCCCTTTCTTTAAAATACTGGGGACAACACATGAGAAACATCATTTCTGTTATAAACACTGTAATAGTTCTCTCTTGCTTAAATTAATTACAGCTGCAAAGCAGAAAATAAGCACATCAGCACGCTTTTGAGACTTTAGCTGAAAACCATTTATTTTGGTGTTATAGAAAGATAAATTGACCCAGATGAAAGGACATTGGATTGCATACTATACACAAGCTGAGAGTAATCAGGAAGCCAAAGGAACTGTGTGGTCAATTTCAAGCTCATTTTTTCCAGAAGAATGTAGTCATTGTTAATCAAGAAGAGGTACGTAGTGCACAAAAACTAGTGTACTCTATCCATGAAAATGAGCAACACTCCTTCTTCTCAGAACCTAAGAATAACCTGGGTGGTTCTAGCAATCAGGCAGCTGGTTTTGTGAAGAACTGACTATGCTTTGTCTTTTGATTTCTTCTGAGTTTCGTTTCATAGGAATCCACATTTACTGGGAAGATTCTAGGGATGACAAATGCAGACACACATGTATGTTATGAAATTTAGTGACGGGGATACCAGTGACACGATCAGGTAGAAATGACAGTAATAAAAACTCTTTGGTGAAAAGCTAATCCCTATTTAATGACCCACTTAAAATTCATTTGCAGGCCTCTAAGGGCAGTGTTTCCTTTTCCCACGTTTTATCATCTCAACATCAGTGATTTTGACTTCCTTTCCAGGATATATCAAACCCCCTTGCTTGTCGAATTTAAGACCCACTCCTTTTTTTTGATAAGATTAGGTTCTATATCAGTATCAAACATGTTCTTTTTTCTCATTATCAAATATGTGCTTCTTCCTTTCATCATGATTCAGACACCAGTCACAGCCAACTTAATTTTTTTCTTTGTAAACTTTTCAAACATTTTCTCTCACATATCCCTTGAAGACGAATTAACTATAAAACTAAAATACTGTCAGTAGGTCAGTATTTTATACACTGTAAGCAGCTAACAGTTGCAATCTTGTTTAAAATTCTAAAATCACATTTAAGTGGATGAAAAAAACTACTAATCTTACCAAATATATATATATAGAGAGACAATATATGTGTAGATATGAATATGCATGCTTGAATTTTATTTTGAACTTTCAAACCTAGGAAAAATTGCATGAATAATAAAATTGATCATTATGCACTGAATATATATAAACATACATGTGTATTACATTTATATCCACACACTGATATTATGCACTTATTATTATGAAATGATAATAATAAATTTAGAAACTAATATATTGCTAGAAATAGTGTTCTCTTCTAGATTCTTGAATTCTCCGTTTAAGAAATTTACCTTAAAGAATGTTAATATTTTTCTCCTGTTTGGTAGTAGCTTTCCCTACAAAAAGTCATAAACCACGTTTTGTCATAAATTTAATATGAAGAAAGTTCCATATGCCTATGTTCAAGTGATTCTGGCAAAACACATTATATTTTAATTATGAAAATGAAATTCATGTAATAAAGGCATATTCAACTGTGTTTCCTCTAGTCTCCCTAAATAAAATCCAAATAGATTACAACTATATGTTTTAACGATTGCTATTACTTATAATTAGACAGGTGTGGGCCTGTAAGTTATGTCTGACTCTTTGCAACTAGCCCACCAAGCTCCTATGTCCATGGGATTTTCCAGCCAAGGATACTGGAGTGAGTTGCCATTCCCTTCTCCAGGGAATCTTCCCTACACCAAACCTGCATTTCCTGGCTCGCCTGCATTGGCAGGCAAATTCCTTACCACTACCACCACCTGGGAAGTCCCACTGTTAAATATTCACCAATTGTTTCTGGCAATAATAAAGCCAATACAAATAAATATGGAAATAAAATAAAAATAAATGGTGTGCTACTGTATATTTTAGAATGTATTTATGAAGTCTCTCAAGGTCTAGATGTCTCTCAAGACTTAAGATACTCAAGATTGATATATTGTTCACAGAAATTTCAAAGGCAAATATCATATATACAATTTTTTTAAAATGATATTCTTAAACTTTTAGAGCCAGTAAAAAGTCTTAAATGTCAATGCTGATCAGACAGTTTGTCTTAATACTGCATTACCATCTGTAAAGACAAGAAAAGGAACTTGATCTTTTCACAAAGATCCAATCAATTTTCATGGTAGAAAACGTTTATCTGCATGCTCAGTCACTTCATTTGTGTCCAACTCTTTGTGGTCTTATGGGCTGTAACCTGCCAAGCTCCTCTTGTCCTTGAGGTTCTCCAGGAAAGAATTCTGGAATGCGTTGCCATAACTTCTCGTAGGGATTCTTCCCAACCCAGGAATTGAGCCCAGGTCGCCTATATCTCCTGCAATGCAGGCAGATTCATTACCCACTGAGCCATCTGGGAAGCTCCAAAAAGTACATTTTATGCTTAATGCTGCATTATTATGTGTTATGTTTAGAAATTAACACCACCACATTATACTGTATCTTCCATTAATAGAGAAGGTTTTAATCCCAGACCTAAAAGCAAAGCCATTTCAATCAAAATTTAGTTACTTTATAAAAAATTGAGGCACATTTGAAGATACCTGACAACCCCACATCAAATTTAAGCATAGCCTGTTGAGGCACAAAAGCCTGGGCACCAACCATCCACACTGAAGTCCTTTGATGAAAGTCATTACTAGTTTGCCCATTTGCCTACTTCTTCAGGAGCTGCAGCTCTAAAATTTGCATTTTATTCTCTATAGAACTTGGTGTAAAACCCCAACCACAACAAGTTGTCAGACAACAGCTGCCTAAACATCTTGGGCCTTGAAACATTCACCTCTGAATCTGTAGCCAGGATAGGAATTTGAAGGGCACCCAGCTGAGCAGTGGAATGCCATTTGGTGACATTTTTAAAATTTTATTTTAGGAGTAGCAGTTCTAGATTTCAACCAATCTGAAGAAAGACCTGCTCTAGCACTATTTTACTGATTTTATCTGTAAAAGTGAAAATTTCTTGGAGATTCCAGAGATTTTTCTGTACTAAGAATTCCATTCACAACTAGATTGGTTATACACTACACAGCTCAAAGAGTGCATGTGCTCAGTCATTTCAGTCTTGTCTGACTTTTTTGCGATCCCATGGACTGCAGCCCACCAGGTTCCCCTGTCCATGGGATATTCCTGGCAAGAATACTGGAGGGGGGTTTCCATGCCCTTCTCCAAGGTATTTCCCCCACCCAGGGATCAAATCTGTAGTCTCCTGCATCTCCTGCATTTTAGGTGGATTCTTTTTTGAGGGGGTGGCGGGGTGGGAGGGGAGGGGAGCAGGCGGGCTACTTCTATTGGTCATTCATTTGTCTATTTTCATCCATCTTTGTTCTTTGGCCCATGTGGGCCTCGCATCGCAGTGGCCTCTGTTGTTGCAGAGCACCGGCTCTGGGCACATGCGCTCTAGAGCTCCGGCTCGGTAGCTGGACACATCGGTCCAGCCACTCCATGGCATGTGGGATCTTCCCAGGCCAGGGATCGAACTGGCGTCCCTTGCACTGCAAGGCGGTATCCTTACCCACTGGACCACCAGGGAAGCCCTAGGTGGATTCTTTATTGCTGAGTTGCCGATGAAGTTATATAGGCTTCAAGGACTAGCCTATATGAATCGTGTCTCAAGAGCTGTGCAGTGCACAACTCATACACCTGTACATTATGACTCTGGTAATCCTCAGTATTCTCTTATAAGCGTGATAATTCTTGACAATAATGGACTGCCTCTGGGAATATTTCATGTGTAAAGTTATTAGAATGTTCTCTTTATCTGTTAAGTTATAATAATCAATTACTATGTAATAATTAAGTATCATTTGCTGGTTAAAGTAACTCAAGTTGAAAGTATCACGAGAATTTGTGTTTCATTCTCACACTTCAAGTTCTTGTTCCTGAGGCAATGATTCTAGATTTTGAAGGGCACCCAGCTGAGCAGTGGAATGCCATTTGGTGACATTTTTAAAATTTTATTTTAGGAGTAGCAGTTCTAGATTTCAACCAATCTGAAGAAAGACCTGCTCTAGCACTATTTTACTGATTTTATCTGTAAAAGTGAAAATTTCTTGGAGATTCCAGAGATTTTTCTGTACTAAGAATTCCATTCACAACTAGATTGGTTATACACTACACAGCTCAAAGAGTGCATGTGCTCAGTCATTTCAGTCTTGTCTGACTTTTTTGCGATCCCATGGACTGCAGCCCACCAGGTTCCCCTGTCCATGGGATATTCCTGGCAAGAATACTGGAGGGGGGTTTCCATGCCCTTCTCCAAGGTATTTCCCCCACCCAGGGATCAAATCTGTAGTCTCCTGCATCTCCTGCATTTTAGGTGGATTCTTTTTTGAGGGGGTGGCGGGGTGGGGAGGGAGGGGAGCAGGCGGGCTACTTCTATTGGTCATTCATTTGTCTATTTTCATCCATCTTTGTTCTTTGGCCCGTGTGGGCCTCCCATCGTGGTGGCCTCTGTTGTCGCAGAGCACCGGCTCTGGGCACATGCGCTCTAGAGCTCCGGCTCGGTGATTGGACACATCGGTCCAGCCACTCCGCGGCACGTGGGATCTTCCCAGGCCAGGGATTGAACTGGTGCCCCTTGCACTGCAAGGCGGTGTCCTTACCCACTGGACCACCAGGGAAGCCCTAGGTGGATTCTTTATTGCTGAGTTGCCGATGAAGTTATATAGGCTTCAAGGACTAGCCTATATGAATCGTGTCTCAAGAGCTGTGCAGTGCACAACTCATACACCTGTACATTATGACTCTGGTAATCCTCAGTATTCTCTTATAAGCGTGATAATTCTTGACAATAATGGACTGCCTCTGGGAATATTTCATGTGTAAAGTTATTAGAATGTTCTCTTTATCTGTTAAGTTATAATAATCAATTACTATGTAATAATTAAGTATCATTTGCTGGTTAAAGTAACTCAAGTAATACGAAAGTATCACGAGAGAAAGTTTAGTGTTTCATTCTCACACTTCAAGTTCTTGTTCCTGAGGCAATGATTCTAGATTTTGCTATGCATCACATTAGGTCTTGCAGTTTGTTAGTGTAATTTATTATATAGCTTGACCCAAATCAAGTCACATTGCACATTCTAATCTGACATTTGTTCTATCCTTTAAAAAAATGAACTATATACTGGGCATTTCCCCAAGTCACTATACTATATTGATCTGCTTTATTTTTTATATTGCTGCCATCTGTGAATATCACAGATTGAGAGGAAGTAGGGAAAGAAAGAACTTGGAAACAAAGCGTGGAAGTGTGAATTTGTACAGCCATTTAGAAGAGTCATTCGGCAATATTAAATGAAGATGAAAATGCCTAGAATTCTAATTGTGTGGGTATACCACACAGAAATTTCTTTATATTCTCACAAGAACACATCTTCAAAATAAGATCCACTATATAAAGTAATAAGCTACAGTAGTTAAATGAGTAAATGATATTCATGTATGTATTTGTTACTAAAAAGTTGAAAAATGGAAAGTAAAGTTGTTTGCAAATGTAAACTGTGTCATTAATTGTATAAAATCAAAAATGTGAAGAAGAAAGAATGCAATGCTATTGATTGTTCATGGATACATGTGTCCCAACCCATAAACACAGCAAAAATGTAAAAACATCACATGCTCAGTAGCTGATTCCAAAATTTAAATTGACAAAAAGTTTATATCAATATATCAAAAAAAGAAAACAGAGAAGGGCTTCCCAGGTTGTGCTAGTGGTGAAGAACTCGCCTGCCAATGTAGGAGACATAAGAGACATAGGTTAATTCTCTGGTTGGGGAAGGTCCATGGAGAAGGAAATGACTATCCACTTCAGTATTCTTGCTGGAGGATCCCCATGGACAGAGGAGCCTGGCAGGCTACAGTCCATGGGATCACAAAGCATTGGACATGACTAGAGCGATTAACCACACACGTGCATGTATTGACCTGCTTTGATATCAAAAAAAAAAGTTTTAGTAAATACATATTAAGAATAAATGTTTACAAAGCTACACTTTAATTTATATTCATGGAATTTTCCATTTCAGAAATGGAAGCTACATGTTTTCTTGTTTATTTTTTTGTGAGCAAAAAAGCATAGTTTGCTTTTAGAGAAGGAAGATAATAATAGCTTTCTTCATCTATTGATGAATATATTTAAAGATAGATAAATGAAACCTATAGCAATTATAAAACAATTTATTGTATCAAGGAATCAGTTCATCGCCCACACTTATGCTTTTTTTGTACATAAAGAAAATATTCAACACAGTCTTTTTGCCAAACAAAAAAAAACAACCATTATGAGACAAAATAAAAAATGTTAAATGGCTTTTATCCAAACAGTTAATGAAGATGAAAATGCCTAGAATTCTAATTGTGTGGGTATACCACACAGAAATTTCTTTATATTCTCACAAGAACACATCTTCAAAATAAGATCCACTATATAAAGTAATAAGCTACAGTAGTTAAATGAGTAAATGATATTCATGTATGTATTTGTTACTAAAAAGTTGAAAAATGGAAAGTAAAGTTGTTTGCAAATGTAAACTGTGTCATTAATTGTATAAAATCAAAAATGTGAAGAAGAAAGAATGCAATGCTATTGATTGTTCATGGATACATGTGTCCCAACCCATAAACACAGCAAAAATGTAAAACATCACATGCTCAGTAGCTGATTCCAAAATTTAAATTGACAAAAAGTTTATATCAATATATCAAAAAAAGAAAACAGAGAAGGGCTTCCCAGGTTGTGCTAGTGGTGAAGAACTCGCCTGCCAATGTAGGAGACATAAGAGACATAGGTTAATTCTCTGGTTGGGGAAGGTCCATGGAGAAGGAAATGACTATCCACTTCAGTATTCTTGCTGGAGGATCCCCATGGACAGAGGAGCCTGGCAGGCTACAGTCCATGGGATCACAAAGCATTGGACATGACTAGAGCGATTAACCACACACGTGCATGTATTGACCTGCTTTGATATCAAAAAAAAAAGTTTTAGTAAATACATATTAAGAATAAATGTTTACAAAGCTACACTTTAATTTATATTCATGGAATTTTCCATTTCAGAAATGGAAGCTACATGTTTTCTTGTTTATTTTTTTGTGAGCAAAAAAGCATAGTTTGCTTTTAGAGAAGGAAGATAATAATAGCTTTCTTCATCTATTGATGAATATATTTAAAGATAGATAAATGAAACCTATAGCAATTATAAAACAATTTATTGTATCAAGGAATCAGTTCATCGCCCACACTTATGCTTTTTTTGTACATAAAGAAAATATTCAACACAGTCTTTTTGCCAAAAAAAAAAAAACAAACAACATGAGACAAAAAAAAAAAATGTTAAATGGCTTTTATCCAAACAGTAAATGAAATATACCTAAAGCACTTAAGAAACTATTTTAAGTTTGTTTATTTCTTCACTTATTTATGTTTGCTTTTAAAATATGGGACATATTTATTTTAATACATGGAAATTTAGCCCGTGTAATAACATTGAACTGGCATTTATATATATATTTTCATACAATTTTATCTATTCTCTTCATTTCTCTTTCTTTCTTGATGGAAAAAAAAACAATAATGTGTATGCATATATACACATATAAATATATATATATGTACATACATATTTATCCCACATACGTATTATACATATTCATTCTGTACTAATCATGGTTTTCACAAGCCAAAAAAAAAAAAGTCCCTTTTTTTTTTTCTCAAAAACCTCAAATCTCACTTATTGGAAGGACAAAAGTAGAATGAGTTCTGAGGTAAGGTTTATGAGAACTTAATTTGAATATTTTAATATGCTGTGCATCTTACTTTCAGAAAAATTTATACATATATGCTTGTATCATGGATTTAGGAGTGTCCTCCTGTAGGCATGGGCAAAGAAAGGGACTCTGAAGTATTTCAAAAAGTAAACTGGAAGATTTGCTAACAAATGTGCATTTTTGCTGTAGGAATTCACGTGAAACAAGCTACAGTTGTTTGACTTTCCCTTCCTCAGCTATGCTGCTGTAACTCCAATCTGCCAGTCATTAAGCTCCTAAGTATGCCAGTAAAGGACATACAATGGAATGCTGTTGATAAACACCAGGAAATCAAATACCATACATAACTCTCTGCTCAAGAAGTAAAATATGAAAGCTGTCTCCCAAAATATTTATAAATATTACTTAAGCCAACACATATATCAGAGTTAAAAGTCAAAGATTAAGTATAATTTTTCACTGGAAATTCTAACATAGTTGTGACATATTTCAGGTCATCTTTAGCTGAATGGGAACCAGATGACACTATATAGATGACTAAGGAAAACTATGTGTGAACAGAAACAGATTAGAGAACATACATTAAAACTCAGAACCTGATAGTCATCTTCTAATGAAAATAAACATTGGTGCACCCTCTGCTCTTTCTAAATTATATTTCATAGCTCAATTCAAATTGTCAATTTAGATTCATAAACTTTGTATATTGGTAAAAACTTTTAAATTAGACTTTTGATCCATGTACATCTTATAAATGGAAAGATAATTTTTCCAATTAAGTACAATGAAGTCAATATATGCACACACACATTTTGGTGATGGCTCACTGCTAATCATGTTCACTTTAAATTAATTCTATCCTCTTCACTGTTTATAACTATAGATTCTACATGCCTTCATGGAAAATTATGTCATGTACATTGCCTAATTCTAATTTAATTGAAAGAAGAGAAAAGGAAACAGGTGTGTGAATATATGTAAGAATGGGTTTACACATGTAGACAGACTTTGAGACTCACACTCTAGAGAACAAGATGTTCCCAACATGACAGCAAACCTTTTCTCCATCATAAAGAAATTGCCAAGTGTTCCCTTTTCCTAAACCATTTGCTTCTAAAGGCTGTTGCAATACCTGCACATGAGGAATACTCAAGCCTACTAGATCAAAAACTTCTGAGGTAGAGTTTATAAAACTCCTTGGCAGTATCTGTTCCTGGATATCAAGCAACACGATTTTGCCTGAGCTACAGGGAACTGGTGTTCAGTTTTACCCATTTATCTTCTACCTCTTCAAGTATGAGACTCTCCTTAATTTTACAAAGAATCCCTTATGTGTATGTGTATATTCTCAGTTGTTTCCCATTCTTTATAGCTGCAAAGAGTTGACTGCCAGACTCCTTTGCCCATGAAATCAAATACCATGAATGATAACACCAGAATAAAATATGAAAGCTGTCTCCCAAAATATTTATAAATATTACTTAAGCCAACACATATATCAGAGTTAAAAGTCAAAGATTAAGTATAATTTTTCACTGGAAATTCTAACATAGTTGTGACATATTTCAGGTCATCTTTAGCTGAATGGGAACCAGATGACACTATATAGATGACTAAGGAAAACTATGTGTGAACAGAAACAGATTAGAGAACATACATTAAAACTCAGAACCTGATAGTCATCTTCTAATGAAAATAAACATTGGTGCACCCTCTGCTCTTTCTAAATTATATTTCATAGCTCAATTCAAATTGTCAATTTAGATTCATAAACTTTGTATATTGGTAAAAACTTTTAAATTAGACTTTTGATCCATGTACATCTTATAAATGGAAAGATAATTTTTCCAATTAAGTACAATGAAGTCAATATATGCACACACACATTTTGGTGATGGCTCACTGCTAATCATGTTCACTTTAAATTAATTCTATCCTCTTCACTGTTTATAACTATAGATTCTACATGCCTTCATGGAAAATTATGTCATGTACATTGCCTAATTCTAATTTAATTGAAAGAAGAGAAAAGGAAACAGGTGTGTGAATATATGTAAGAATGGGTTTACACATGTAGACAGACTTTGAGACTCACACTCTAGAGAACAAGATGTTCCCAACATGACAGCAAACCTTTTCTCCATCATAAAGAAATTGCCAAGTGTTCCCTTTTCCTAAACCATTTGCTTCTAAAGGCTGTTGCAATACCTGCACATGAGGAATACTCAAGCCTACTAGATCAAAAACTTCTGAGGTAGAGTTTATAAAACTCCTTGGCAGTATCTGTTCCTGGATATCAAGCAACACGATTTTGCCTGAGCTACAGGGAACTGGTGTTCAGTTTTACCCATTTATCTTCTACCTCTTCAAGTATGAGACTCTCCTTAATTTTACAAAGAATCCCTTATGTGTATGTGTATATTCTCAGTTGTTTCCCATTCTTTATAGCTGCAAAGAGTTGACTGCCAGACTCCTTTGCCCATGATATTTCTCAGGCAAGGATATTGGAGTGGGTTGCCATTTCCTCCTCCAGGGGATCTTCCCAAACCAGGGACTGAATCTGAGTCTCGAGTCTCCTGTAAAGGCAGGTGGATTCTTTACCACTAGTGTTACCTGGGACTTCTTGGATATTTGTTTAACAAGACCATCAGTTTACTTCTTAGGAAAAGTATGATGGTGTTAGGAAGTGTTCTAATTTCATTCTCTTATATGTAGCTATTCAGCTTTCCCAATTATTGAATTATTGAAGAGACTATCTTCCCTCTATTGTACATTCTTGCCTCTTTTGTCAAAGATAAGGTGCCCATAGGTATGTGGGTTTATGTCTGGGCTTTCTATTTTCTTCCATTGGTCTATATTTCTGTTTTTGTGCCAGTACTATACTATCTTGATAACAACAGTTTTGTATATAGCCTGAGGTCAGAAAAATTGACTCCTCCAGCTCCATTCTTCTTCCTCAAAATTATTTTGAGTTTCAGTATAAATTGTGAAGCTTTTTGTTTCAGTTCTATGAAAGACACACAAAGATAAACTTAAAATGAATTAAAAGCGAA
Source organism: Tragulus kanchil (assembly GCA_022376925.1). Classification (NCBI taxonomy): domain Eukaryota; kingdom Metazoa; phylum Chordata; class Mammalia; order Artiodactyla; family Tragulidae; genus Tragulus; species Tragulus kanchil. The sequence continues at coordinate 226,651,279 of JAIOJX010000028.1, read as the reverse complement.
AATGTAAGACCAGAACCTGTAAAACTCTTAGAGAAAACATAGGCAGAACACTGCTTGACATAAATCACAGAAGGATCCTCTATGATCCACCTTCTAGAGTAATGGCAATAAAAATAAAAATAAACAAATAGGGTCTAATCAAACTTAGAAGGTTTTTTCACAGAGAAAGAAACTATAAACCATATGAAAAAGCAAGCCTCAGAATGGAAGAAAACAATAGTAAATAAAACAATTAACAAAGGATTAATCTTCAAAATATAAAAGGAGATCATTCAGCTCAATAACAGAGAAACAATCAAAATGTGGGCAGAACAACTAAACAGACATTTCTTCAAAGAAGACATACACATGGCTAAAAAACACAGGAAAAATGCTCATCATCATTTATTATTAGAGAAATTAAAACTAAAATTACAATAAGGTATCACTTCACACTAGTCTGAATGACCATCATCAAAAAGACCTCAAACAATAAATGCTGGAGAGGGTGTGGAGAAAAGGGAACCCTTTTACACTGTTGGTGTGAATGCAAACTGATGCAGCAACTATGGAGAACAGTATGGAGATTCCTTTAAAAGCTGGGAATAAAACTGCTATATGGGGGCTTCCTTGGTGGATTGCCTTTAAAAGCTGAGGTGTTACCTGGGACTTCTTGGATATTTGTTTAACAAGACCATCAGTTTACTTCTTAGGAAAAGTATGATGGTGTTAGGAAGTGTTCTAATTTCATTCTCTTATATGTAGCTATTCAGCTTTCCCAATTATTGAATTATTGAAGAGACTATCTTCCCTCTATTGTACATTCTTGCCTCTTTTGTCAAAGATAAGGTGCCCATAGGTATGTGGGTTTATGTCTGGGCTTTCTATTTTCTTCCATTGGTCTATATTTCTGTTTTTGTGCCAGTACTATACTATCTTGATAACAACAGTTTTGTATATAGCCTGAGGTCAGAAAAATTGACTCCTCCAGCTCCATTCTTCTTCCTCAAAATTATTTTGAGTTTCAGTATAAATTGTGAAGCTTTTTGTTTCAGTTCTATGAAAGACACACAAAGATAAACTTAAAATGAATTAAAAACGAAAATGTAAGACCAGAACCTGTAAAACTCTTAGAGAAAACATAGGCAGAACACTGCTTGACATAAATCACAGAAGGATCCTCTATGATCCACCTTCTAGAGTAATGGCAATAAAAATAAAAATAAACAAATAGGGTCTAATCAAACTTAGAAGGTTTTTTCACAGAGAAAGAAACTATAAACCATATGAAAAAGCAAGCCTCAGAATGGAAGAAAACAATAGTAAATAAAACAATTAACAAAGGATTAATCTTCAAAATATAAAAGGAGATCATTCAGCTCAATAACAGAGAAACAATCAAAATGTGGGCAGAACAACTAAACAGACATTTCTTCAAAGAAGACATACACATGGCTAAAAAACACAGGAAAAATGCTCATCATCATTTATTATTAGAGAAATTAAAACTAAAATTACAATAAGGTATCACTTCACACTAGTCTGAATGACCATCATCAAAAAGACCTCAAACAATAAATGCTGGAGAGGGTGTGGAGAAAAGGGAACCCTTTTACACTGTTGGTGTGAATGCAAACTGATGCAGCAACTATGGAGAACAGTATGGAGATTCCTTTAAAAGCTGGGAATAAAACTGCTATATGGGGGCTTCCTTGGTGGTCCAGTGGGTAAGGACACTGCCTTGCAGTGCCAGGGGTGCCCGTTCGTTTCCTGGCCTGGAAAGATCCCACGTGCCGCAGAGTGGCTGGACTGATGTGTCCAATTACCAAACCGGAGCTCTGGAGCGCATGCAGCCAGAGCTGATGCTCTGTGACAACAGAGGCCACTGCGATGGGAGGCCCACACAAGCCAAAGAGCAAAGATGGGTGAAAATAGATAAATGAAAGACCAATAGAAGTGGCCGCCCCCCCGCCCCCCCACCCCCCAAAAAAACCTGCTATATGGCTCAACAATCCCACTACTGGGCATGCACCCTGAGGAAACCATAATTGAAAAAGACACATGCACGTTGTTGTTCATCATTGGACTATTTACAATAACTAGGACATGAAAGCAATCTAGATGCCCACTGACAGATGAATAAACAAAATAGTAGCACATTTACACAATGGAATATTACTCAGCCATAGAAAGGAACACATCTGACTGAGTTCTATTAAGGTAGGTAAACCAAGAGCCTATTATGCAGAAAGAAGTAAATCAGAAAGAAAAAGACAAATATATATATATATATATATATATATATATATGCATATAATTTGAAACCTAGAAAAATGGTTTTGATGAACCTATTCGCAGGGCAGCCATGGAGATGCAGACATAAAGAACAGACTTGTAGATACAGAGGAGAAAAGAGAGGGTGGGACACGTTCAGAGGGTAGTATTGAAGCACATACATTGCCATGTGTAAAAGTAGATAGCCAGTGGAAATTCACTGTATTACTCAGCGAGCTCACACAGATGCTCTGTGATGGTTTGGAGTGGGAGGTAAAAGAGAGGTTCAGGAGGGAGGGAATATACATATACCTATGGCAGATTCATATTGATACATGCAAGAAGCCAACACAATATTGTAAAGCAATCATCCTACAATTAAAAATAAGTACTTTTTAAACAAAATTATGGTGGTAGAAGAAAATAGTTTTTAAAAATTTGGAATTTTTCCAAGGGATTGCATGGTAAATGATACATGTCTGTACAAAGTAGGGGAGAACCTTCCCATAAATTTTCTGTCATTCAAAGGCAAGGAATGGTCAATGTCAAATGGAAGGCATTGCAATGTAAAGGAGAGGTACCATAATTGAGAAGTAATGACCATCTCACATTTTCAATGTTTGGAAAGAAGTCAGTTCTTTTGTATTGTCTTATAGTCAGTGAAGTCTCTAACTGAGCATCTGAAAACTCAGTTCAGTGACTGAGAATGTTAGTTACCCTAATGTCTCAAATACTAATAAGTACAATTCACACCAAGGACATGAAACACAAGATGGGCCTGATGACTGGTCTACCACGTTTTCATTTTGTGGGTGATATACATGGATCATAATCTGAGGCAGAATGATTTAATCTCATCTGAATATTATCTATTCTTTCTCAAGTATCCTTCTTAACTTTTCCCCCAAGATTAGTATTACTTCATTATTAGTGAAGGTATTTATTTTCTAGGAACTAGTGGAGGGAGGTGCAGAGGAAGAAGGGGAGGACCACCAAGGGACAATATGCTCACCTAAATGAAGTAGTTCTCTGAAAATGGAGGGAAAATAATCACTTTACTAGTAGATATGTTGCTGATGTGGACATAAGGACAGATATTGTCCAGCATGAGTGGGTACATTATTGTTTTACTTAATCAATATTTTGATATGAACTGATTCAGTCTAAGTGACATTATTTCCCTCAGCACAAGAATTGTTTGTCAATTACACATTTGCATTTGTGGGATAAATTCAACCCATAGAATAACTATTTAGTATCTTCTAAATATAAGGAACTTCAGACAAAACAAAGATCAAATGGAATAGAGGGTGCCTTTAGAAAAATGTGCAGTGAGCAAAACAGCTAAGGCTGTTTGACATGTGAATATAAGATATTATGGACTGAAAGAGATGTTCACACCATATCAAATGCAGTCGCATATAAAACAACTGAATAATTCTCTCCAAAATGGAGTAGGAGGTTTATAATGGAAGGCTTGATAGAAATTACAACATTTAACATCTGAGCTATGGCTTGAAGGTTAGGGAAATTTGAGCATTTGGTTATGAGACCCTTCAATGTAAAAAAGAAACATGGGAATTTGTAGTATTTGGTCAGAAATACTCAAATCTGGTCTCATCCAAGAGTGATAGGTCCACAATATGCAGGGATTGATATAGGCACATATATTTTCAAAAACTCTACATCTAAATCTAAGATAAATCCAGGGTTAGTAATTGTGACTCAAAAAGAGACATGAGGGTTTCTGTGGTGATCCAGTGGATAAAGAATCCACCTTGCAGTGCAAAGGGTGCCTGTTCAATCCCTGGCCCCGGGGAAAAATCCACGTGCCACCCAGCGGCTGGATTGGTGTGTCCAATTAGGAGCCAAGACTTTGTAGCACGTACACACAGAGCCAGTGCTCTGCAAGGAGAGAGACCACTGCAATGGGAGGCCCACACAGGCCAAAGAATAAAGATGGATGAAAATAAATAAATAGAAAAACCAATAAACAAAGAGGCCAAAATTAAAAAAAGAAAAGGGATATGATGATAAGTGGTAACCAGAGTCCAGAAAATTGAACCAGTTTGTCTGAATGAGGTTTGTGCAGTGACCTAAATGAAGTAGTTCTCTGAAAATGGAGGGAAAATAATCACTTTACTAGTAGATATGTTGCTGATGTGGACATAAGGACAGATATTGTCCAGCATGAGTGGGTACATTATTGTTTTACTTAATCAATATTTTGATATGAACTGATTCAGTCTAAGTGACATTATTTCCCTCAGCACAAGAATTGTTTGTCAATTACACATTTGCATTTGTGGGATAAATTCAACCCATAGAATAACTATTTAGTATCTTCTAAATATAAGGAACTTCAGACAAAACAAAGATCAAATGGAATAGAGGGTGCCTTTAGAAAAATGTGCAGTGAGCAAAACAGCTAAGGCTGTTTGACATGTGAATATAAGATATTATGGACTGAAAGAGATGTTCACACCATATCAAATGCAGTCGCATATAAAACAACTGAATAATTCTCTCCAAAATGGAGTAGGAGGTTTATAATGGAAGGCTTGATAGAAATTACAACATTTAACATCTGAGCTATGGCTTGAAGGTTAGGGAAATTTGAGCATTTGGTTATGAGACCCTTCAATGTAAAAAAGAAACATGGGAATTTGTAGTATTTGGTCAGAAATACTCAAATCTGGTCTCATCCAAGAGTGATAGGTCCACAATATGCAGGGATTGATATAGGCACATATATTTTCAAAAACTCTACATCTAAATCTAAGATAAATCCAGGGTTAGTAATTGTGACTCAAAAAGAGACATGAGGGTTTCTGTGGTGATCCAGTGGATAAAGAATCCACCTTGCAGTGCAAAGGGTGCCTGTTCAATCCCTGGCCCGGGAAAACTCCACGTGCCACCCAGCGGCTGGATTGGTGTGTCCAATTAGGAGCCAAGACTTTGTAGCACGTACACACAGAGCCAGTGCTCTGCAAGGAGAGAGACCACTGCAATGGGAGGCCCACACAGGCCAAAGAATAAAGATGGATGAAAATAAATAAATAGAAAACCAATAAAAAAGCCAAAAATTAAAAAAAAAAGAAAAGGGATATGATGATAAGTGGTAACCAGAGTCCAGAAAATTGAACCAGTTTGTCTGAATGAGGTTTGTGCAGTGAATCTGGTGCCTTTGGCTGCTTCAGAATATCTTGCTTCATTATATATGCACAGGCTAATGTGTGGTCCCTTGGTCTCTTGAAACTCTGGCTTCTGATTGTCATTGAAGGTATTTTTTGGTAGGAAAAGCGACTTGAAGAGAAATGCAGGATGACTTGAGAGGTTAATACATGTGAGATAGGAAGAGAGGAGGCTGGAGTCCACCTTTATAATTATGATGGTCATGTCCCATGGCTATCTATGACTTAAGTACTTATAGCAGGAAAAATGTAACAGTTATTTGAATGTCTGAACATAGATCTAATAAGACTTAAGTAATGTTTAGATTTAGGGGACAAGAAAAATAAAATGAAATGTCAGACATCCTGTCAAGGAGAGAACATAATAATATGTATGCATGCGCAGTTGTGTCCAACTCTTTGTGGCCCCATGGACTAATCCATCAGGCTTCTCTGTCCATGAAATTTTCCAGGCAAGATTACTAGAGTGGGTTGCCATGCCCTCTTTTAGGGGATCTTCCCAACCAAGGGATCCAGCCCATCTCTCTTGCATCTCTGGCACTGGCAGTCAGATCCTTTAATCACTGATCCATCTAGAAATCCCCAGGTTATCATAATATAGGAGGAAGCAACTGTGTGAGTTGAACTGTGAGTAATTCAGTTTCAACACAGTGTTTAAAAACATTCATAGATTTTGTTACACTGTTTTGGACACTGTTTATCAAGAAATTAAACAGTATTTTATGCCACAATTTATTATAACAATTGTTTTCACATTTATGATTTGCTCTGCTCTACCATACCAATTTTTCTAACACATATGAATAATTGGAATGAGCAATATGCATAATGAATAGTTGGCTTACAAATGTATAAAAATTTAAGAAACTGGCAGAGAGTTGACATTTTGACTCAGAAATTTGACTTACAATTTTTTTCTGTGGACATTCTTAATTTCGTACACCAAAAAGTCCCCAGAAGTCTGTGGGTTTTTAGTTTTCCAGATGGATTGTAGACATTGGACAAAAACTTTGATTGAAAATAATGTGACCAGACCAACTATAGGTCTTACAAGAAAAAAAAATGAATAAATGGATTAAGCAAAATATACACAGAATATAAGGAATGATGAATAAGATTTAAGCACTTATATTTAACAGTAAAAATTTGTTGTAGTCTCCACCTTGTCTGTTGGCAAATGTACCTACAAATCAAAACAACAGATTAAAAATAATATTAAAATTAGTTATTTCTTTATGTTTGTTTCATGTTTGTTAATGCCATGACTGATTAGTTTTACAACATAATTATGATGGTCATGTCCCATGGCTATCTATGACTTAAGTACTTATAGCAGGAAAAATGTAACAGTTATTTGAATGTCTGAACATAGATCTAATAAGACTTAAGTAATGTTTAGATTTAGGGGACAAGAAAAATAAAATGAAATGTCAGACATCCTGTCAAGGAGAGAACATAATAATATGTATGCATGCGCAGTTGTGTCCAACTCTTTGTGGCCCCATGGACTAATCCATCAGGCTTCTCTGTCCATGAAATTTTCCAGGCAAGATTACTAGAGTGGGTTGCCATGCCCTCTTTTAGGGGATCTTCCCAACCAAGGGATCCAGCCCATCTCTCTTGCATCTCTGGCACTGGCAGTCAGATCCTTTAATCACTGATCCATCTAGAAATCCCCAGGTTATCATAATATAGGAGGAAGCAACTGTGTGAGTTGAACTGTGAGTAATTCAGTTTCAACACAGTGTTTAAAAACATTCATAGATTTTGTTACACTGTTTTGGACACTGTTTATCAAGAAATTAAACAGTATTTTATGCCACAATTTATTATAACAATTGTTTTCACATTTATGATTTGCTCTGCTCTACCATACCAATTTTTCTAACACATATGAATAATTGGAATGAGCAATATGCATAATGAATAGTTGGCTTACAAATGTATAAAAATTTAAGAAACTGGCAGAGAGTTGACATTTTGACTCAGAAATTTGACTTACAATTTTTTTCTGTGGACATTCTTAATTTCGTACACCAAAAAGTCCCCAGAAGTCTGTGGGTTTTTAGTTTTCCAGATGGATTGTAGACATTGGACAAAAACTTTGATTGAAAATAATGTGACCAGACCAACTATAGGTCTTACAAGAAAAAAAAATGAATAAATGGATTAAGCAAAATATACACAGAATATAAGGAATGATGAATAAGATTTAAGCACTTATATTTAACAGTAAAAATTTGTTGTAGTCTCCACCTTGTCTGTTGGCAAATGTACCTACAAATCAAAACAACAGATTAAAAATAATATTAAAATTAGTTATTTCTTTATGTTTGTTTCATGTTTGTTAATGCCATGACTGATGTTAGTCCCTCTTTCATTCGGACAACTGGTTGATCCATCCCTTTGTCATATACTCCACTAATTCTCACAGCTTTCTACAAACTAGTAGAGCTCAGAAATTATACCAGTTTGTATTTAGTTTTGTGGAAGTTATTTTTAAAATTTTTTTTTTTGTACATTGTGGGATCTTACCAACAGAGAGATGACTCTTCATGTGAATAGACAGTAATATCTTTTATTCATTTCTGTATTTTCATTACTGTCTTTTCAATAATATTTTTCTTAACAATATTCTACTATAAAAATGTATACTAAGAATCACTAAATCTATTTTTTTCTTCTATATTTCAATTCTCCAACTCTATTATTATTAACAGAAAAATATCCTCAGGTTTAACTTTAATAGTATTAATTCAATTATTAATTATTATTTTTTGTTCATTAGATGGTTGTTGATTCTTGATTCTTTTCTTCTATTAGTTTTCTTGTAAAAACATGCAGTCTTCTGGGGCTTCCCTGGTAGCCCAGTGGTAAAGAGTTTACCTGCCAATACAGGAGACACAGGTTTGATTCCTGATCCGAGAAGACCCCACATGCTGTTGAGCAACTAAGCCCCTGAGTCACAGCTTTTGAGCCTGTGCTCTAGAACCTAGGGCCACAGCTATTGATCCCATATGCTGCAACTACTGAAGCCTGTGAGCCCTAGAAACAAGGAAAGTCACTGCAGCAAGAAGCCTGCTAACCTTAAGTAGAGAATAGCCCCCAATCCTTACAACAAGAGAAGAGCCTGCGGCAACAGTGAACACCCAGAATAGCTCCCCAAAATGCAGTTTTTAATAGGCCCTAATCATTAATGAACATCTAGGCTGGTCTTTATTGAAAATGCTATATATATATATATTTTTTTTTTTTTTTCCCCATTAGTGCAGGTCTATTTCAGTGGACAAAAAAGCACTAAGCCACAGACTCATTTTAGGGCTGAAACTGAGGGGTAACAATGTGGGTAGACATCCAATGTATGTGCATGAACTGCTTTAGATTTTCATTCCAAGTTGAATAATTCCCTCATTCTTGGGTGATTTTGGACTTCTTCATGACCTTATGTTTTCTTTTTCTGCTCTCTCATGTCCCTTCATCCATATTAGGTTCTTGCTAGGGATGATCTTTTCATTATTATTTTATACTACTATTGATTTTTTCATTATTATTTTCTGCTACTATTAATGTTGTTGTTAGTGTTATTGTTAATAATAATCTAATAGGAAAACTGCCAAGGAGTAAATATTTCTGGTAGCTTCCATTTATATTAGGGCAGGTCCATTAGCTCAGCAGATCTGGAGACAAGTCTTTGATGATGACAACTTCCCCTGAATCCACTTCTGCATTTCTTCTCATCTCACTATGAGATCTCAGCTCCTCTGGGGAATGGTGTTACTTCTGCAAGAGTAACCTGATTGTCTTCTAACCTTTATGTCTAAATATTTATGTGAATATTTATTGCATCTATTCAGTTCAATATGAAGGATATTTTACAATGTATTTCTATTTCCTTACAAGGTCTATAAAAGTTATAAATAGAGACATACAGTTATCTTACAATTGAATTATCTTAAAATATATCTTGGGCATCATTATATGACAATATCTAAAAATGTCTGTTATGTTACTGACTCTTGTATCATTTGGTTGCATAGAACAGAAATCTGTTTGCAATATTTTAAGCGAAAAGAGTATTTCTGTTTTAAAACATTGTGGGGCTTCCTGGTAGAACTCACTGGCAGGGGTGCATCCTCAACTATTAAATAGAGCAAAATCAGGATTCTTTCTTCATTTCCTGTCTAGCACTCTTTTTAACCAAATCCCTGCTATATTTGGTGAAAGAAAATCAGTGCCAGGTCAACAGAACAATTGTTAAACACTTCGATAATATCCTTTCAAACTGTTTAGAAATAACAAAGTATATAAGCACTCTATTAATGAATACTTGTGGGTTTTTTTGCTCCAACTTGTTTATGGTTTAAGCAAAGCTACATAAATATAACTTTGCATGTGAGTCCAACTTTTGTTTGGAAAATTCCTCAAATTGAAATTGTTAAATAAAAATATATTGATAAGTTAAAATTTTAATAAGTTGCTGGCTGGCTCTACTGGAAAACTGAAACAATTTATTCCCTCATTAACATTAATCTTCAATACAACTTGTTTCTCAGTCTTAACAATAGAAAATACCCCCGTTGTAATCCTTGTGAGCTCATTGCTGCAAAGCAACTCATACTGTGAAATCCTTGGATTATTAGCAATACCAATGAACTATCTATATTGACTATTTCTCTTCTTTCTTCTGTAACTTATTGGTTCATATCCTTTATTTTATTGGAGTATTTTCACTTTAATCAGTAATTTATTAATGCATTTTATACATTAGAGATACTACTTTGTACGCATGGCAAAATCTTTCCCATTTTTGACTTTTGCCTTCTTACTTGATTTGATAAGCTTTGAAGGTGGAAGTTTTCTTTTTCTTAAGTTTTATCCTATATTGGAAAATAGATCATTATCAATGTTGTGTTAGTTTTGGGTGTACAGCAAAGTGATTCAGCTATACATGCATATATATCTCTTCTTTTTCGAGTGTTTTCTCTTTTAGATTATTACAGAATATATAGTAGAGTTCCCTGTGCTAAACGCTAGGTTTTCGGTTTTTTGGGGTTTTTTTTTGGTTTTTTTTAAAGATTTATTTATTTATTTATTTTGGGCGGGGGTCGGATTGGGGAGGGAGGGGAGCGGGCGGGCCACTTCTATTGGTCTTTCATTTCTCTGTTTTCATCCATCTTTGTTCTTTGGCTCCTGTGGGCCTCCCATTGCGGTGGCGTCTGTTGTCGCAGAGCGCCGACTCTGGGCTCATGCGCTCCAGAGCTCCAGCTCGGTGATTGGACACATAGGTCCAGCTGCTCCGCGGCACGTGGGATCTTCCCAGGCCAGAGATCGAACTGGCGCCCCTTGCACTGCAAGGCGGTGTCCTTATCCACCAGGGGAAGCCCAACACTAGGCTTTTTTTTTTGATTATCTATTTTAAATATAGTAGTGTGTGTGAAATTCCAATGTATTCCTCTCCCGAAACCTTCCTACATTGACAATCATAAATTCAGTCTCTAAGACTGGAAGTCTGCTTCTGTTTTGTAAATAAGCTCATTTGTATCATTTTTAAAGACTCTGCATAGAACTGATATTATGTGATATTGCTCTCTGTGTGATTTACTTCACTTAGTATAATGACCTTCAGGCCAATTTATGTTGCTGCAAATGGCAATATTTCATTCATTTTTCCCCTCTCTCTTCATTATTCTCCTAAGAGGCATATTTCTGACTAAGATTTCTTTTCAGAATACAGATAACTTTTTCATAAAACTTTCATCCAAACCATCTGAAAATCATGTTGACCTTGACATCAGTATGTTTCTATAACTTATCCTTCTCAATATGGCCACCCTATTCGTCACCATCATCCTCACCTGAATTCCACTAGCTTCCTCACTGGCCTGACAAGCAGAAGTTTTGAAACATCTAAATCTGTTGAACTGCAGTTCTTTTTCAGTTTGGTCCTCGGTATCACATTAAGCAAAGTGTGCCAGGTTGCATATGGTTTCAGTTTTTGTGTTTAGATCTTTAATCCACTTGGAATTTAATTTTTGCAAAAGTTGTGAAACAGGGCTACAATGTCCATGCTGTCTCCTCTCAAGAGCACAGCGAATTTTCACCATCTCATTTATTGAACAATTCATGTTCTCCTCATTTTGAAATGCCATTTTAATAATTCATTAATTCAGATCTGTCCAGTTATACTTTTCTGAATTCTTAATTGAATTATTTTGAGCTATTAGTCATTCATGTCTCAATACCAGATTGTGTTCATTATTTCCATTGGATTTGGTAAGAGATGTAGTCTTTAGAAGACACAGTTTTAATAAGTTTTTGAAACACATTTCTATGCAAACCACTAAGTCGGGGAGTAAATTTTATATGCCTACTGTGTATTAAGGACTATGTACACTTCAAAAAGTTTTTCCCTTATAGACTTTCCACATGTATGACTGCCTCGTATCATTAAACTACTTTTAAAATAATGCTAATAATTTCTCTTTTATAACTTTATAGACTCTTTTACTAGTTTCAAAAGATTCCTTTAATAAGAAGAGAATCTTTCTTATTAAAAACAAAGCATCACTTATTGCTTTTTTTCCCCTTAGCTAATATCTAATAACCCAAGAGAAAAATAAACTGTCTTTTGTAGGCAACAATCTCAGCCACTAGAGGAAGTAAGTGCTTTGCAGTTCTGGGCAGCAACACAGGAACTGATTTATGAAAGAAAGTTACTGTCAAGATTCCTTTCTGCCTTGTAGAATGTCCGGAAGCTCTAGAAAACAGGCTTTGAATTTATAATTTGGTAACTAAGTGAGTGCATAAAATAACATGTTTTACAATAGCAACTGTTGTAACTATTGTAACATGTTTTACAATAGCAATGACTGGTAACTCATTTATTCTTCAGGTGAAAATTTCAATATCTCTTCTAAGAAAATGTCCCTGTTGAAATAAGCATTGTTAAAAGTCCCCTTATATGATGCACCCTCATTTCTGAATCATGGCATATGGTATTATGATGACCTGTGTAATCGTCCATAGCTTTCCACTAGATTGTAAATACTACAAGAACATCATTCAGTCAAAAATATTTACTAAGCATATGTGAAGTTCCTGGTATTAGCCTAGATATTGGAAATATAGAAGCAGAAATAAAATAATTAAACTAAATGAAAATAGATGTTTTACACTTTTTAACATATAGTCATTTATGTTCTAACCTGTTTAACAGAGTATAAATGACTAATGCAGCATTTCTCACAAGCCACAAGCACCAGCATCTCATAGTGTGGGTGTGAAAGTTGCTCAGTCATGTCTGATTCTTTGTGATCCCATGGACTTAGGGCCTGTCAGGCTCCTCTGTCCATGGAATTGTCCTGGCAAGAATACTAGACTGTGTAGTCGTTACCTTCTGCAGATCTTCCCAATTCAGGTCTCTTTCATTTCTTTACCGTTTGAGTCACCAGGGAAGCAGTATCTCACAGACTAGCTAACAAAAAGACACCTTCCTGGATGATTTCCCAAGGTTATCCCAAGATTGCAGGTCAGAATATCTATAGTATGTCTCAGAAATCTACATTTTTGTAAATTGTCCCAAATGGTCCACATGCATGCTGAGGCTAGAGATCTATCAGTTCTTAAAAATGGATAGCCCCTTGAACAGCGAGGAGATCAAACCAGTCAATCCTAAAGGCAATCAACCCTGAATATTCATTGGAAGGACTGATGCTGAAGCTGAAGCTCCAATATTTTGGCCACTTGACTGGAAGAGCCAATCCATTGGAAAAGACCCTGATCCTTGGGAAAAATAGAGGACAGTAGGAGAAGCCGGCAACAGAGAATGAGATGGGTAGATAGTATCCCTGACTCAATGGACATGAGTTTGGACAAACTGGGAGACAGTGAAGGACATGGAAGGTTGACATGCTGCAGTCTATAAGATTGCAACGTGCTGGACATGACTTAGCAACTGACTAACAAAAATGGAGAGATCATGTTCTGTGTCATGTTATCTTGCATCCTTAGCATATGTTCAAGTGCCTGGCTAAAGTAGGCTCTTGTTAATTGAGAGTTGAGTGAGTGAATGAGTTTCAGATAGCCTCAAGTTATTAATTGTTTATGTAACCACACACCACAGAGAGTAGTTTAAATTCTACAGATGCACATAGAAGAATGTGACTAACTCTTGAGGAAGATTAGATGACTTTCCTAGCAATCTGTGGTTTATACAGTGAAGGACAAGATGTTTTGAATGCAGAAAAAATCTGATAAACAGTATTCCCAACATAAAGTAGATAAGAGCTAAGGAAAGGGGATAAAGAGCTTGGAGTGTTTAGGAAATGTTGAGTATGTGTGTGTTGCTGGACATGTGTGGACACAAAAGAAGTTAACATGAGTGAAAGACATTTCACCTATACTGTATGGATTAGTCAGACATGGAAGTCAACAAATCTGTTTCTAGACAAATGAATCTTGTCAGTGTTGTAGAGGATAGATTGTCTATTAGGAGGCTATAGGAGAAATTGTGATGATAAATGATAATCAGTTATATAAAGGGAGCATCATAAGAGGAACAAGAAGAACAGCCTTGAGAGATATCTATAAAACAGAATCTGTTAGATATATTGACTATTATGGGGACGTGGCAAATGTACCTGATGTTAATATTTATGAGAAGGTGCAGATGATTGCTGCAATAAAATTGGAAATTTTAAAACATTGCTTATGACTAGCACTGAAATAAGAAAGAGTTCAATAGTTAGAATTGAATAAATCTCCAAAAAAATTTTTGTTCTAAAACAGTTTTTGTTTGCATTAATTGTAACTTACTGATTTGGATGCAACACAGTTATCAATATAAGGACAATGTTCTCCTAGAGTTTTACTCCATTTTTTCCACAATTTTATTGTGTAAATATTGCTGATTTCATTGAAGTGGCCTGATAAAAGAACAGCATCCTTGACCTCAACAAGTAATTTTAAAAGCAGAAGTAAATATAGATCTTCAACAAAATTTCTTTAAAAATCTCTTCTAAAAATTGTCCTTGTCAGCTACATGTAGGATGAAAAATCAGAAGTCTTTCGATGAAATTTTACCTCTGATTTCTCTAGATGAAATAGTCTAAATAATGTTCCTTGATTGTCCTTTGTGGGAGACCAAATTCATGTTTGCTTGACTAAGAAAGAAGTCATAATCATATTTAACCACCAACAAAAATGGAAGCCCAAATATTGTCAGCATCCCCTTCCGTTGCTTTTGAAAAGGTGTTGATTTCAGCTTGGAATTTAGAGAGTGATGAAGGCAAGCAAGAGGCGAAACTGCTTCAAGACCGAGTCAAAGAGACAAGTTTAACTTGTACTTTCCTAGACATTTCATCAAGAAAAATTGAAAGTGCTGTTTGCAACGATTTTCTCTAGCTCACTTCTTCATTACGAAAAAGCACTTTTAAATTACGCTTTTCAAATTTCAGGAAAAAGAATTACTGATTCTACAATCTAGCCTAATATTGGATGAAAACTCTGAGTTCTTAAGAGAAACATAAATTAAGAGTTCTCTCTTTATAATGCACATACTGTATATGCATATCTTAAATGGTAATGAAATTGTCTTAAAAAACTGAGTGAAATTAGAGACATGTGACTTAGTACTTTGGAATCACTCCTGGTGACTTCAGAACAGAGACTGAAAAGAAAATAAGAAAGCATGATATCAATTGTTCTTCTATCAATTCTATCAGAGCTGTGAAGTTTCATAGTGATGTACTGAGTGAAATTCTGTCCTTTCTTACTTTAGATACCTGATGCTTAGAACTGAAATACCCAAAGCACATGAAATTAATATATTTTAGCATACAATAAAGAGATTCAAACCTCTTGTATACTCTGTCCTTTAATTTTAGCGCACAGATAGAAATAAATATTTTCAACTGTGGCATAAAGATATGCCACATCAGTAGTTAAAAATTTTAAATTCAGTTTTCTTCATCTGATGAAGCCAAAATGAAAATGAATTTGGATGAAAGTTTTCTTCCTTTTCAATGGATATGTAAAATGAAATAAAAATACGCTTGCCTTTACAGTTTTCCTCTTCTGCTCCTTATAGATTTTCCAATGTTATTTCCACCACTGCTAAAGATGTTAATTTGGAATTTAGTTAAGATTGCCTGGTATTCTTATAAATGGACCAATATTGGAAATTCTGACTTACATAAACAGCTATTATGTACTTAAAGAGAGGTTTCCTATCATAATTAATACGATTTGTGCTCATGGCATAAGATTTCATACTCCTTGTTTCTACATTGCATCAAATCTACTTAGCTTTGCTTTTGTACAGGAACTTTGTCACATGGTACCCCAGCCACCATTGACCAATAGCCTTTGCAAGTTTTCCTCCCAGCTTCACAGAGGCAGAATTCGGAGTGAGTTGCCTCATGCCTGTGCTCTGTACATCTCTACTCATCATTTACCACAAATGATTTTTTTTTTCCTAATGTCAGTAAGGTATGAGATGACTTTCCAGGTAGCTCAGTGATAAAGAACCCACATGCCAATGCAGGAGATGCAAGAGACATGGATTCAATCCCTAGGTTGGGAAGATCCCCTGGAGAATGGAATAATAACCCACTCTAGTATTCTTGCTGGGAAATCCCATGGACATTGTAGCCTGGGGGGCTACAGTCCATGATGACTTGAGTGCCTAAGCACACACTGACACAAGATATGAAATAACTAGTAACACCTAAGAGTCTACATGGGAGCAGCCCGGGAGTGCTATCCTATTAAGGCAGCATAGGGCATAACTCACAAACAAGACTCTCTGCTAACAGGTAAAATCTTTCCCTTCATCTTCCAGTGGAGAACTCAGAGACACTTCCATCCTCTACCCTCTTACAGGTGGGTCCTGGGAGATGGTGAACAATAACCCAAGCATGGGCAGGAGCCATGAAAGCACCAAACTTTCCTCTCAGTCCCATCACTGTTATGGAGTCTGTTGTGTGAGAAGCATACCTCTGCCTCTCCCTCAAGTAAAAACTAATATTCCTATCTAAGTTTCAGGAGGAAACTGCACAGAGAAAAGAAAAAAGAACTATTAGATTCTGCCAGGCCCAAGATAGTGGAAAATTAGTCTTCCACTAGACTTTGAACCTCATAATGATGATAATACATTAGCTTACTAAATGACATAGCCACCAGCATTGTGGCAGTTGACAATTGCCATGACAACAACTGGAAAAGCCCATATAAGACTGAAAAGGAGAGTTGTATCAGTTTAGGGTTTAAAACACACCCCTGTTCTTAGATGACTCATAACTATTCCTCTCACTCTTTCTAAATCCCTTTCTTTTACCTCAACCCTCCCATATATTTGGTGTCTCCATTAAAAATGGATTCAGAATTTGATTTTTGGACTAGATCCCAACTTTGCCATTCCTTAGCCACTAAATAAAACTTATGCTGTTCCATTCTCAGCATTGGTTGCCTTACTGATTTTGAGAATCTGATTGGGAATAGAATCCCTATGACCAGGATAGCAGGTCTCAGTCTGAGCTAGTATCCCAGAGGAAGTCAGGTTTATAAATGTGGTAACATCATTTTCTGTATAAACACCTTTACTAGTGCCAACGTCCTTTTTGAATCCTTCTCTGATTAATCTTTGAACACTGGCAACCCTAACTACCTTGGTCCTTTTCTCTGATGCAAATGTGAAAATATGGTTCAATATTTTGAGTTCTTGTAGCCTGGGGGCTACAGTCCATGATGACTTGAGTGCCTAAGCACACACTGACACAAGATATGAAATAACTAGTAACACCTAAGAGTCTACATGGGAGCAGCCCGGGAGTGCTATCCTATTAAGGCAGCATAGGGCATAACTCACAAACAAGACTCTCTGCTAACAGGTAAAATCTTTCCCTTCATCTTCCAGTGGAGAACTCAGAGACACTTCCATCCTCTACCCTCTTACAGGTGGGTCCTGGGAGATGGTGAACAATAACCCAAGCATGGGCAGGAGCCATGAAAGCACCAAACTTTCCTCTCAGTCCCATCACTGTTATGGAGTCTGTTGTGTGAGAAGCATACCTCTGCCTCTCCCTCAAGTAAAAACTAATATTCCTATCTAAGTTTCAGGAGGAAACTGCACAGAGAAAAGAAAAAAGAACTATTAGATTCTGCCAGGCCCAAGATAGTGGAAAATTAGTCTTCCACTAGACTTTGAACCTCATAATGATGATAATACATTAGCTTACTAAATGACATAGCCACCAGCATTGTGGCAGTTGACAATTGCCATGACAACAACTGGAAAAGCCCATATAAGACTGAAAAGGAGAGTTGTATCAGTTTAGGGTTTAAAACACACCCCTGTTCTTAGATGACTCATAACTATTCCTCTCACTCTTTCTAAATCCCTTTCTTTTACCTCAACCCTCCCATATATTTGGTGTCTCCATTAAAAATGGATTCAGAATTTGATTTTTGGACTAGATCCCAACTTTGCCATTCCTTAGCCACTAAATAAAACTTATGCTGTTCCATTCTCAGCATTGGTTGCCTTACTGATTTTGAGAATCTGATTGGGAATAGAATCCCTATGACCAGGATAGCAGGTCTCAGTCTGAGCTAGTATCCCAGAGGAAGTCAGGTTTATAAATGTGGTAACATCATTTTCTGTATAAACACCTTTACTAGTGCCAACGTCCTTTTTGAATCCTTCTCTGATTAATCTTTGAACACTGGCAACCCTAACTACCTTGGTCCCTGTGTATTTCTGCTCTGATGCAAATGTGAAAATATGGTTCAATATTTTGAGTTCTTGTATCATTTTTTCTATTATCTTAATGTTGTAAGAGGAGCTTCCAGTTTTGAAACTGCCTTCTCCTTATCACACACAGGAAGTCAAGTGTATATTCTCAGTTTTTTATTCAAATTGGTTTCTCTTTCCTATCACTTTAATTAAAATTTTGGGGTCTCAAAAACAAGGCCCAGAATTCCACCCTACTTCTTAACCTCCCACTCCCAATACAGACTGACTACTCTACATACATTGTGGATATTAGCATAAAGTGGTGAAAACTTTTCTTTCTAACAATGTTTTAAAAACACAAAATATTTCTCATGTGATTTTAAATAATAGGAGATTTTATTTATATTTCTGTCAAGATTAAATACCTTTTGATAACCCAAAGAGGGGATGATATTTTAGCTGACAAATGTGATAAAACTTCAGGTTAAGGAGTAGTATTTCCTGTATTAACAGCAAACCCAGAAAGAGCTCAGGAGGATAGGCAAGAAGAGTTGTCTGAGTTAGCCAATGTAGCATAATTCACCTCCCCCAAAATTAAGATAAGCACAATCCAGACAGCTTGAGGCACTCAGGATGAAGTTTGATGTGTGGAGACTTTAAGAGTATTCTACTGGCTTTGTCCTGGGAGATAAAGGAGGAATTTGACAACCGTAGTGACTTTTGGGTATCAATACGACCATTGCTAAGTAGAATTTTATATTACTAAGCAAAGAAAAAGGAAATCTGAAAAATCTGCAATTTTAGAGAATCTATATTTTCATTTGGGATAATTTGGAGAAGTGCAAATATACTGTTACATGTATTTACATCATTTTTATCCTTTTAAGTTTCACATATTTTTATTTTATCTTGAAAGTTGAGTTATATTTTGCAAATTTATTTCAAAGAATTATGTAGACATATCCAACCCTCTGTGAATTATTTTGTGAAAACCAAGAACCATATAATTTAGGAGTTAGAGTGGACTAAATTAAAACTATGTCTCATGTATCTAAAACAGTCTTTATATATATTGGGATGTATTTGTATATGTTGAGATAATTCAGAAAACAATAATCTCTGAGTTTGAGATTAGAAAGGTAAATCTGATTTTGAGAAATAACAACAACAACAACAAAAAACAAAATCCCAGTATAGCTGTGTTTAGCAAGGACCATGAAAGCTGTATGGTTACAAGTACTCACCTTGTCATTGTTGATGATGCTTGATTTCATTATCCTAACAGTCACAAATTTAGTTAAAAAATTTAAAATCAATAGCAGATAATAGAATTTAAATGTGTCACGTAGAATAATAGATCAAGAAAGAGCCTCTTTTGTTCTAAAATATAATTTTCAGCATTCAAGAAAGTTCATTACTAGGTGGATAGTGGCAGTACCTTAAATTTTATGTTATGAATAGTTAATTGAGAAATGCAACATGAAAGTTGGGCATTTATAGAATTCCCATCATAATTATTAAGATAATCTTAAATCATACGGGGCATTCCTCATGGCTCAGATGGTAAAGGATCTATCTGCAATACCAGACTTGGGTTTGATCCCTGGGTTGGGAAGATCCCCTGGAGAAAGAAGTGGCAATCCAGTCGAGTATTCATGACTGGGAAATCCCAGGGACAGAAGACCTTGGTGGGCTACAGTCCATGGGGTTGTAAAGAGTTGGACATACCTCAGCAACCTACTCTTTCTTTTTTTTTCTAAATCTACTAACTTTAAAATTTTGGTTTTTTCCAGCAACGTTGCATTTGACAACCGTAGGGACTTTTGGGTATCAATACGACCATTGCTAAGTAGAATTTTATATTACTAAGCAAAGAAAAAGGAAATCTGAAAAATCTGCAATTTTAGAGAATCTATATTTTCATTTGGGATAATTTGGAGAAGTGCAAATATACTGTTACATGTATTTACATCATTTTTATCCTTTTAAGTTTCACATATTTTTATTTTATCTTGAAAGTTGAGTTATATTTTGCAAATTTATTTCAAAGAATTATGTAGACATATCCAACCCTCTGTGAATTATTTTGTGAAAACCAAGAACCATATAATTTAGGAGTTAGAGTGGACTAAATTAAAACTATGTCTCATGTATCTAAAACAGTCTTTATATATATTGGGATGTATTTGTATATGTTGAGATAATTCAGAAAACAATAATCTCTGAGTTTGAGATTAGAAAGGTAAATCTGATTTTGAGAAATAACAACAACAACAACAAAAATCAAAATCCCAGTATAGCTGTGTTTAGCAAGGACCATGAAAGCTGTATGGTTACAAGTACTCACCTTGTCATTGTTGATGATGCTTGATTTCATTATCCTAACAGTCACAAATTTAGTTAAAAATTAATATCAATAGCAGATAATAGAATTTAAATGTGTCACGTAGAATAATAGATCAAGAAAGAGCCTCTTTTGTTCTAAAATATAATTTTCAGCATTCAAGAAAGTTCATTACTAGGTGGATAGTGGCAGTACCTTAAATTTTATGTTATGAATAGTTAATTGAGAAATGCAACATGAAAGTTGGGCATTTATAGAATTCCCATCATAATTATTAAGATAATCTTAAATCATACGGGGCATTCCTCATGGCTCAGATGGTAAAGGATCTATCTGCAATACCAGACTTGGGTTTGATCCCTGGGTTGGGAAGATCCCCTGGAGAAAGAAGTGGCAATCCAGTCGAGTATTCATGACTGGGAAATCCCAGGGACAGAAGACCTTGGTGGGCTACAGTCCATGGGGTTG
Organism: Tragulus kanchil; assembly: GCA_022376925.1. Taxonomy (NCBI): domain Eukaryota; kingdom Metazoa; phylum Chordata; class Mammalia; order Artiodactyla; family Tragulidae; genus Tragulus; species Tragulus kanchil. Next base: position 226,630,287 of record JAIOJX010000028.1, on the reverse strand, counting down.
TAAAGAGTTGGACATACCTCAGCAACCTACTCTTTCTTTTCTTTTCTAAATCTACTAACTTTAAAATGGTATTGTTGAGCATTTACAATATTCCAGCAACAGTACTACATGCTTTAAGTACAGAATTAACTATGTCATGTAACAAATCATATTAGTTAACAAAACAAATCTTGGGATGTTATCATTTTCATTGTATACATACTGAAAGTGAAGCTTATGGAGATTAAACAAACTGTCAAGAGGCATACAAGTATAATGTGACAGACCTGGATGTATATATGCGGGTGGCACCTTGATAGTCTGATACCTAAACCCTTGCCCTTTACTACCATCTTGTGTGATACTATTGACATTTTGAGTTTCTAAACTTTTCTTTGGTGGTGTACTCTGTACATTTTCAGATGTTTATCAACATCTCTGGTTTCTACCTCCTAGAAGCTTTTACATTGCCCATTTGTAACAACTAAAAATGCTTCCAGACATTGCCTAATATCTCCCCTGTATGTCTATATCAAGGCGGCAATGACAGGAGGTAGATCTCTCCTTTCCCAACTTGGGGATCAATGCTTACTGGCTACCTGTGTAATGTTATTAGTGGCTTAAGTAATAAAACGTGATGTGTATTGCAAAACTTACGTCTTGGGCTGCCAATTTAAACTGAGTCTACAATAAACAAAGACATAACTCACTGGCATAAAAATTAATAATGGAATAATAAATCATCTTTTCTCTATGGAGAAAATCTCAGAAACATTTATCTCTCGCTCCAGACAAAAATGACTGAGGTAACTATATTCTTGATATTTAATCGCATCTCAGCAAGTTCATATAAGTGCTCTTTTCTAAAGACTGGTTAAACAGAGAGCTAAGAATTTTCGTACAGCTCCATGCAAAACCATAATTTCTCTGTTGTTTTCTCAACCCTGGAAAGACGCACTAATCCTTATTTGGAAGGCCAGGTGAGGAAGGATTACTGGAGGAGTGATATCCTGTAATTCAAACCAGATCTCCAATCAGCTGATCTAACTCTCACTCAGTAATTATGTGTGCTTGAGTCACAATTTCCTCAGCCAGCCCATGTGTTGGTTGTATTTATCATGTGTCACTACAGTTTTGTGACTGGATAATCTACTAACTTTAAAATGGTATTGTTGAGCATTTACAATATTCCAGCAACAGTACTACATGCTTTAAGTACAGAATTAACTATGTCATGTAACAAATCATATTAGTTAACAAAACAAATCTTGGGATGTTATCATTTTCATTGTATACATACTGAAAGTGAAGCTTATGGAGATTAAACAAACTGTCAAGAGGCATACAAGTATAATGTGACAGACCTGGATGTATATATGCGGGTGGCACCTTGATAGTCTGATACCTAAACCCTTGCCCTTTACTACCATCTTGTGTGATACTATTGACATTTTGAGTTTCTAAACTTTTCTTTGGTGGTGTACTCTGTACATTTTCAGATGTTTATCAACATCTCTGGTTTCTACCTCCTAGAAGCTTTTACATTGCCCATTTGTAACAACTAAAAATGCTTCCAGACATTGCCTAATATCTCCCCTGTATGTCTATATCAAGGCGGCAATGACAGGAGGTAGATCTCTCCTTTCCCAACTTGGGGATCAATGCTTACTGGCTACCTGTGTAATGTTATTAGTGGCTTAAGTAATAAAACGTGATGTGTATTGCAAAACTTACGTCTTGGGCTGCCAATTTAAACTGAGTCTACAATAAACAAAGACATAACTCACTGGCATAAAAATTAATAATGGAATAATAAATCATCTTTTCTCTATGGAGAAAATCTCAGAAACATTTATCTCTCGCTCCAGACAAAAATGACTGAGGTAACTATATTCTTGATATTTAATCGCATCTCAGCAAGTTCATATAAGTGCTCTTTTCTAAAGACTGGTTAAACAGAGAGCTAAGAATTTTCGTACAGCTCCATGCAAAACCATAATTTCTCTGTTGTTTTCTCAACCCTGGAAAGACGCACTAATCCTTATTTGGAAGGCCAGGTGAGGAAGGATTACTGGAGGAGTGATATCCTGTAATTCAAACCAGATCTCCAATCAGCTGATCTAACTCTCACTCAGTAATTATGTGTGCTTGAGTCACAATTTCCTCAGCCAGCCCATGTGTTGGTTGTATTTATCATGTGTCTAAGTCTACAGTTTTGTGACTGGTAAACATAACTTTACATAAAGAAAAGTGAAGAAAACACTTGGCTGTCATTTCAAGGAGGGTAATACCTTCCAACCAGTAACTTTAATTTCTTTTGTGAGTTTTCTATCTCTCGTATTTTGTAGATTTTTGCAGAAGTAAATGGAGTAAATGCTGTTTTCAGTATTTAAATATCCAAATAAACAAAAGTAAAATGTTTCAGAATCATTTATGTTAACCGCTCTACACTTATAGGGATTTTCTGTTAGTTCTACAAAGTTATATTTTAAAAATGTTTGAGTATCTCAATATCTTTTTATGGTGGAAGAAAAAATAGTTACATTAAAAAATTAAAAACTTACATACGTATGTATTTTCAGGAATATTACCATCTCAACATTTACTGAGCTCATATGATGTCCAGGGCACATGGATATATATTGTGAGGAGCTATTATCCAAAATAAGGCACAACTTCTATATTAAAGAGATTTATGCTGAGACAAGAGCATAGACAAATACATAAATGATCTTCAAATAATTTTTATATGTCCTAGGATCTGTTCAAACAAAGAACATTGTCCCAAGAGATCGTGTTGAACTGGAGAATCAGAAAGACAAAGGAGAGAGGGAGTTGTTGATATGCAATATTATAGGATTGCAATAAAGGAAGATGAGGTGGGAGGAAAATATTGGCTTATGTGAGCAAATTAAAATGCAATGAGAGTACTGAGTTCACATTGCATTGGAAGAACAGTGAGTAAAATGCTTTCACTAATGGTGAACATATACATTTAAAACCAGAGAAACCAATACTGCACAGATAAACTAGACTCTATGAGGTAGGTCAGATGATGGATGACTTGGCTAGGGAACAGTTACAGATTCTTAATAATGAAAATGATAAACCAAAATGATAAATTAAAATTCTTGCATTTAAAATAAATGATATTGGTGGCAGGGAGAAAATTGAAGAGTAACCAGTGATCAGATTTTCCTAGATTACCAATTATATACAATAAAACTGAGTTTGCAAAAGTTGAGGTAAAATAAAGGTAGGAATCCACTCAAGATACTTTGAGGAAGTAGAATCCAGATTGTTGTCAATTTACTGAATACAGAAAAAGGGGGGGAAATGATTATCTGAATGAAGAAATATGTTACTTAACAGGTAATCCTTTCAATAAATATTTATCAACTGTGTAACTTAATTTGCACCTTCATTAGAAATTTCCTAGTTAAGGTAGACATATTAAGTAAGATATTTTTAAAATAATTTCTTAACTACCAGTTCTTTGGGTATTTGGGAGTAAATTTCATACATATAAAATCCACAGAGAGGTTATGTATACATGATGTTACATATACATATGCACATATATTATACTATATTAATACATACAATCTATAATTTTAATCTCCATGGTTGTCTAAAACTAACTCCATTTTAGATACATTAAGAAAAGTATAGTGAAATTGCTGCTCTGTGAAGATCAGACTTTGAAAGTAGTACTATTGATGACAATTTTCAAACTAACACTATTAATAATAATATAAAACATGTGCTGACTATGTGCCAAGATTATGCTAGAGACATTATATGAGATATCTCATTGAAACCTCTCACTTTCTAACAAAGAGGAGTTTAGGTACACTGTTGAACTCATGGAGGCTAAGAGAGAGAACAAGCAATTAGACAGCCAATGGAAAATCAGTGTTGCTGATCTGACCAGCAACTACTCTAGGGATCTGCCTTTAAGATAGAGATAATCCAGAGATGACTCACAGAAGAGCTTCTGCAAGAGTGAAGAGATGAACTAGATCACATACAGAACGATGAAAAGAGCATAGGAGATACTGTCTGGGAAAGAAATATCTCAGATGGCAGACCAAGGCATAGGGCACATTTCTTAATACTTGATTCTATCTTGCTTCTAGAAAACAGAAAACTGAGGAAACTAAAGAAAGGCAGAATTTGCCTGAATTTAAAACAGTTTTCTAATAGCTAAAACTGTTCTGAGATAGGGTGAGCCATATAGAGAAGTTGTTAGTGTCTAGTGCCTGAAATACTAAACTTGAAAAACACTTAGAAGGGAGAGCGTATAGGTTTGAGCTTCACAGCAGGGTTTCAAATAGATGAATTTTGTATATCCTTTAAGTCCTAATTTTCCATAACGGATAGTTGTTAATTAAGGAAATGAACATCTTAATAAATAAGTAGAAATTTACATGATGCTATCAAAATAATTAACAGCCAAATTAATTTTATAGAGATGTTTTCAGAGATATAGGGTACAATTTGTGCAAAACACTCGACACATTGCCTGATATATACTATGTGCTCAATAAATATTAACTGTTACTATATTTTTAATTAATGATTTATGTTATCATATGTAAGTAAATCCTTAAGAGGGTAGGGCCCTGAGATACCTAATTTAAAATGTGTGGTGCAGTTTCCTTAAAAAATGCTCTTGAGTAGGTGATTCAATGTTATTCACATGAATGAAAAGCTAAAATATAATCTCATATAGAATCTTTCTAAAATGATCTACAGGGCTTCCCTGGTAGCTCAGTGGTAAAGAGTTAGCCTGCCAATGCAGGAAACACAAGTTCGAACCTTGATCCAGGAAGATATCACACATGCTGTGAAGCAACTAAGCCCGTGAGCCACAACTATTGAGACTGTGCTCCAGAGCCTCTGAACTGCAACTATTCCATCCACGTGCTGTGACTACTGAAGCCCTTGTGCCCTAGAGCCTGACTTCCACAACAAGAGAAGCCACAGCAACCAGAAGCCAGCTCACCTCAAGTAGAGAATAGACCTGCTCCCTACAACTAGAGAAGAGCCTGCAGCAGCAGTGAAAACCCAGAATAGCCAAAAAATAAATAATTAAATTAAAAAAAAATAAAAATAAATAAAAAATAAAATGATCTACATGTTTAAAAATACATGTGTACAGGTTAAATAACCTGTGTCTATAAAGAAATAAAGATCACACCAATATTTAAAATTAACCAGATAGCACCATGAAAAGCATTCTCTGTCTCTTCTGATTTAATATTAACTACTTATTAAACTTTGTATTATTTTCCTCAAGCCAAGGCACACATGTCAAGGAGGGTTAAACTGTCTAGTCCATAATGATATTTTGTGGTGATGAAGTGGTTTCAAGAACAATGTGTGCATTATTTCCAGCTGCAAACAGATCAATCTTCCTGCTGGGATGGGAGTGACTGGTATTTCAAGGTCTGTTTGATCATGCCATTGACTAGTTGATTCACTCTCTATCTAACATTGAAATCAGAATTATTTTCTTAGTACCATGAGATTACTGTGCTTTTGCACACCTTTCATTCAGTCACAACTAAGGAGAAACAGATTATCCAGGGATCACTTTCAATATGTTTCAGAAACACCAGTAAATTAGAAAGTATCATAGAACTACTACTTCATGTTTAGCTTCCACAAAGCAACGTTAGAGTAATTAGTAAAGAATTTTCTCCTGGTTCAACCAAGAGTCCCTGACAATTGTAGTCTTGATTCCCAGCACTGAAACATCTATTCATAATCCCACCCAGCAAAAGAATCATTTCTTAGAAGCAAGACATTCCGGCATTAAGTATTCAAGGGAACTGAAGGATCATTGAAACACAGGTAGAATTTTCCTCCTATGAGAAGTATTATTTCAGCTACAGTATGAGTTAATAGGTTGTTATGGTTGGTCTGTGAAATTAAAAATACAGCTATTGTGTGATTTCCTATTTAGAATTAACAAACATGTTTCCTGTTTCAAGTTCCACATACAAAGATTTCAAACACTTCTTGGTAATTATCTACTTATAATTTAGTTAGTAAGATCATTTCTATTTAATGTATTCATTAGGATGTTTTTAATATGAGAAATTATATGCTAATCAAATGCAGCTGAATAATACAGTCTGTCCTCAAGGAATTGTAATCCAGGCCACACAGCAGTCAGAATAGACATGTGAAGAGATCAATGATTGGGAAAAGTCACACTAGGTTGCTTGTGAATTTGAAGAAACAATTCTAAAATAATGTCAAGGAAACTATTAGAGAAACACATAAAGAACCTTGATTTTTTATAGCCAATAGTTAATAGTAGTGAAGTTAGGAGACTAACATATATCTTACAGCTAACTTCATTACAGAGCACTGAAAACTTTCTCTATGTAAGAATCTATAGCAAAATTATGAATGCTTCATAAAATTGTGTGTATGGATCCAAGTGTAAAGGTGTTCTATCTTCTAAGTTACATAGAAACATATTTCTTGGCATTATGAACTACTGGCTCAAGGACCAAATTCTAGTATTGAGTATTAGAACTAATCAAGCTTATTCAAGTAGGTATCTTCAGAACATGTCTGAAAGGCATGAGATTATTTTGTGCTTTTGCCACACCTTTCATTCAGTCACAACTAAGGAGAAACAGATTATCCAGGGATCACTTTCAATATGTTTCAGAAACACCAGTAAATTAGAAAGTATCATAGAACTACTACTTCATGTTTAGCTTCCACAAAGCAACGTTAGAGTAATTAGTAAAGAATTTTCTCCTGGTTCAACCAAGAGTCCCTGACAATTGTAGTCTTGATTCCCAGCACTGAAACATCTATTCATAATCCCACCCAGCAAAAGAATCATTTCTTAGAAGCAAGACATTCCGGCATTAAGTATTCAAGGGAACTGAAGGATCATTGAAACACAGGTAGAATTTTCCTCCTATGAGAAGTATTATTTCAGCTACAGTATGAGTTAATAGGTTGTTATGGTTGGTCTGTGAAATTAAAAATACAGCTATTGTGTGATTTCCTATTTAGAATTAACAAACATGTTTCCTGTTTCAAGTTCCACATACAAAGATTTCAAACACTTCTTGGTAATTATCTACTTATAATTTAGTTAGTAAGATCATTTCTATTTAATGTATTCATTAGGATGTTTTTAATATGAGAAATTATATGCTAATCAAATGCAGCTGAATAATACAGTCTGTCCTCAAGGAATTGTAATCCAGGCCACACAGCAGTCAGAATAGACATGTGAAGAGATCAATGATTGGGAAAAGTCACACTAGGTTGCTTGTGAATTTGAAGAAACAATTCTAAAATAATGTCAAGGAAACTATTAGAGAAACACATAAAGAACCTTGATTTTTCATAGCCAATAGTTAATAGTAGTGAAGTTAGGAGACTAACATATATCTTACAGCTAACTTCATTACAGAGCACTGAAAACTTTCTCTATGTAAGAATCTATAGCAAAATTATGAATGCTTCATAAAATTGTGTGTATGGATCCAAGTGTAAAGGTGTTCTATCTTCTAAGTTACATAGAAACATATTTCTTGGCATTATGAACTACTGGCTCAAGGACCAAATTCTAGTATTGAGTATTAGAACTAATCAAGCTTATTCAAGTAGGTATCTTCAGAACATGTCTGAAAGGCATGATATGGCTAACCAAACCAGGAATAAAGTAAAAAATGGAGATACAGTCCTGCTTTATTAGAAGTATGTAGTAAGTCTTTTTGAGTGAGAAAGGTAGAAGGGTTCAAAGGTAGAACATAGACATTTAGCATCAATATTAGCTGTATAATATCTTTTGTTTATTGGGCATCACCCTATTTAGTGCTGTGCTAAATATAAAGATATTCATGGTTTTATTCAATCTTCAATAATTTCCCCTATCTCTTATAATTGTGTCTATTTCACAGTTAATTAATTTGTGCTAACTAGCATGGACAAATGCTTACATAGTAGTGAAGATCTTTGGACCCCAAAGTTCATCTCGTTAATGAAAATATTTTATTGTTTCTTATACAAGGAAGGTATTAAGTTGAACTATATGATACTGTCAATCTGCTGTTGACCTAAAAATAATGGCAATTCTGTGTAGTATAAACTAATCAAAGAAGTCTGTCAGAACAACAGTATGTCTTGAAAGGTTATCTGCACTCTAAGATAACTTGTGATGGGTAGTTCAGAATTATCTAGTCTGTCTTACTCCTATAGTGGAATTCTCTTGGGCAATGAAAATCTCAGGCTAGCTCAGGCAAGTTCTCACTTGGGGAAGAGACACATTCAGTTCAGCCAGCAACATTTGAAATACTGGAAGGGTGTGGTTCCCCAGGCTGAAATTGCAGCTATGCTATTTTCCTATCATGGATTTATTCTGGTTAATCTGTTTGTTATTTATATTTTTTATCATAATATAAAAAGACCCTAACTCAATATTCCATTGCCTTTTCACTTTAAACTTTTGATGCATAGGTATGGAACACAAAACTTTGCTATACACACACACATAGAAGATTAGCAATAAAAAAAAAAAAATCCAGAAGATAATATCTTATTCTTTGACTGCTAAGATTATATGTTTTCATAAGGCTACTTATGAAATTAAGCAGCATGGAATCCTTTATTTCCCAAGGGCATAAAAGGACCAGAAAGGATGTTATGCTGGTCACCTGATCTAGAAAAAGTTTGTGGAGAGTATCATCTTTAGAACATGTCTGAAAGGCATGATATGGCTAACCAAACCAGGAATAAAGTAAAAAATGGAGATACAGTCCTGCTTTATTAGAAGTATGTAGTAAGTCTTTTTGAGTGAGAAAGGTAGAAGGGTTCAAAGGTAGAACATAGACATTTAGCATCAATATTAGCTGTATAATATCTTTTGTTTATTGGGCATCACCCTATTTAGTGCTGTGCTAAATATAAAGATATTCATGGTTTTATTCAATCTTCAATAATTTCCCCTATCTCTTATAATTGTGTCTATTTCACAGTTAATTAATTTGTGCTAACTAGCATGGACAAATGCTTACATAGTAGTGAAGATCTTTGGACCCCAAAGTTCATCTCGTTAATGAAAATATTTTATTGTTTCTTATACAAGGAAGGTATTAAGTTGAACTATATGATACTGTCAATCTGCTGTTGACCTAAAAATAATGGCAATTCTGTGTAGTATAAACTAATCAAAGAAGTCTGTCAGAACAACAGTATGTCTTGAAAGGTTATCTGCACTCTAAGATAACTTGTGATGGGTAGTTCAGAATTATCTAGTCTGTCTTACTCCTATAGTGGAATTCTCTTGGGCAATGAAAATCTCAGGCTAGCTCAGGCAAGTTCTCACTTGGGGAAGAGACACATTCAGTTCAGCCAGCAACATTTGAAATACGGGAAAGGGGTGTGGTTCCCCAAGCTTAAATTGCAGCTATGCTATTTTCCTATCATGGATTTATTCTGGTTAATCTGTTTGTTATTTATATTTTTTATCATAATATAAAAAGACCCTAACTCAATATTCCATTGCCTTTTCACTTTAAACTTTTGATGCATAGGTATGGAACACAAAACTTTGCTATACACACACACATAGAAGATTAGCAATAAAAAAAAAAAAATCCAGAAGATAATATCTTATTCTTTGACTGCTAAGATTATATGTTTTCATAAGGCTACTTATGAAATTAAGCAGCATGGAATCCTTTATTTCCCAAGGGCATAAAAGGACCAGAAAGGATGTTATGCTGGTCACCTGATCTAGAAAAAGTTGTGGGAGAGGTTATACTAATCATGAAATCAGAGGATCTAGCGACTACTGCTCTGTGACTTAGGCTCAAGAAAATTGAGTGATTTATCATAAGTCTCTTTAAAAGTAAATTAAGATTGATTGTTATTGTACCTCCATTTCAGTAAAGATCTGAGGCTCAATGAAAATGTATAATGAAGACACATCTTCAGTGTGACTATAGTCTAGACCATCCAATGCTCATTACTATATGTATTAAAAATAGCATATGTTTAATTTATTTTAGAATATTTATAACATGATATGCTTCATTAAAAATTCAGATGTGCTACATTTTCTATAAATTAAAATTGATCTGCTTATGCAACAAGTACCAAAGAATAGACTGTATTAGATAATTTCCTACATGGATAATATTTCATTCAAAACAAACTTAGAGAGTTGTTGAACCTCTAAATTATCATCTTCTGTCTGTCATTGAAATTCAATCTGTAATAATTCATACATTAGTTCACATATTTGTTATAAATGACAGATACCTTTTCTCATGATAAGTTTCTTTAGAAATTATTTATTGTATTATTTTGGCCTGGCTTAATAAATATCCTTTGAACTCTCTGCCAAGTAAACTTGATTTTGTATCACCTGAATCATCTGAGTAATATACTGATTAAGAGTGAGTATTGGGGCTTCCCCTGGTAGTCCAGTGGGTAAGGACACCGCCTTGCAGTGCAAGGGGCGCCGGATGGATCCCTGGTCGAGGAAGATCCCACGTGCCACGGAGCGGCTGGACCGATGAGTCCAATTACCGAGCCGGAGCTCTGGGGCACATGTGCCCAGAGCCGGTGCTCTGCAACGACAGACGCCACCGCGATGGGAGGCCCACAGGAGCCAAAGAACAAAGACAGATGAAAATGGAGAAATGAAAGACCAATAGAAGTGACCCGCCTGCTCCCCTCCCTCCCCAATCCGACCCCCGCCCAAAACTAGATAATAAAATAAATAAATCTTTAAAAAAAAAAAAAGTGTGAGTATTGTCTGAATTTCGAATTTCAGTCCCAGCCCTAAATTAAATCAGTCTCTTCTACCTAAGCGAATTCCATTTCAAAATAGCTCTACCTTTTCTCATAATAATCTAAGCCATCTAAGAAAGCAAATTTAAACAGGAAATCCATTGTATGTTTTGAATCTCACTTGTGAAATTGAGTTTTTCAGGGTGTAAAAAGTCTGAGTCACCATGATCATTAATGAGAATGCAAATTCATTGCCAGAGCTATTAATAGTAAGTTGCACCCATTTTACTGTATGCGTAACATGCTCACATTAAAATGTTTACTCCCTCCAGATATTTTCCTGATAGTACCAGTAGATATGTGTTGAACATAACCTGTCTTGTGTTATAGTCATGTATTTATCTATTTCTGTAACAGATCCAAAAGTCTTTGAAACCAAATTAAGTGTATGTCTCAATTTAGATCTCTCAAAAGAACACATTTAAATAATATATGTGACTAAGAAATATGAACTAATTATGACAGTCAAACAGCAAGGATAATTTACTTATTTATTGATAATTCAAGTAAGTGAATTTTATCCAATTAAACATAAGGGTAATAGAAATTATTTAGGAAGACATATATATATCAATATTGAGAGAAGGTGGATAAATATGCTGTATCAAATTATTTGCCAGATAGTTCTTCTTAGTTAGTTGTGCATTAATTGTAGTTTAGTTATGACGAGTTGAAATAAAGAGAAAATAATTTTGAGCAATTCTCAATTCTTCAGACTTTTTTAAAACAAACTAATAACATTGTTTTCAGTGTCTGGTCCTGGAACCACTCTGGGTTTTTCAGTAGATCTATATGGACACAATTCTTTTTCTAAAATAACACAATGATGGAATTTGTCTCTTTCACTCTCATCATCTTACAAGCACATGGTGAAATTTTCTAGAAGTTAAATGACCTGTGATGGTGTCATCCATTTGGTTGATAACAGCACTGTTAGGTTTTTGTATTTTTCCAATGTAAAATTATCGAGAGTATAACAGGGGATTTCAAAATGAAAGTTATGAAAATCCACTGTTCTAGAAGAAAGTTCAATTCAATGGAGAAATGCTATATTAGGAAGTTAATATAACTTTGTTACTTGACATTTATTTCTTGCTTCTGAAAATGCAAGATCCTGGTCTTCCAAAATTATAGAAGGTGCTTTTGAGAATGATCCTTTTCTCTTCTTCTCCTTGTTATAAATATAACAGAGAGTTTCCAGATGATTTTAATCAAAACAGTAGACATGCCTGATAATTGTGTTTGCCAAAAGAGAAACACATGTGCTAAGGGAAATTTTTTTTTTTTTTTAATTTTAGTACAGATTGTAAAATTTTTAATTTCACTGGCTTATCTTTTGTTCTCAAACTGATGAAAGACACATTTCTCTTCTTGCCAATCCAGAACCAACAGAAGTTGCATCACTTACCCCGGCCTTTAATATTATTTTAGCCATACATATGTCATACAAAATTTGAAGTAAAATATTAATTTATGTTAAAAACAAACCTGAAACAGCAGTTTCTTTTCCACTACTTAAAATATGTTCCTTCAAGGGAAGGGAACATTCTGTCTGAAGCACTGGCTTCCTCATAGTGAAAACTTGGAGGGATCACTTTTTTCCATCATGACAATATCCAGATCTGTGTTACTTCATCAAAGAAACAGATTCCTTTGCCTTTGGCCAAACTTGAGTGTTCCCAGTATCGTATCATGAATTTCTGATGGAACACAGCTTCTTAAAGAACATCTGAGGATGCTTGAGTGCACTTTCAGGTTTTCTATGTTTCATTGACCAATAGGCATTATTTCTTTCCTCTAGATGAATTGCAAAATTGCTATCAAAGAAAATTAAACCAAACTCACTTTTATTACTAAAGGTCAGAGCTTAATTTATTTTTAATTTTATGGCTGCCACTGCTTTGATTAAAGCTTTTATAAGCATTCAGTCACAGAAGTACTCTTGTTGTTCAGTCACCAAGTCAAGTTCAAATCTTCATGACCTCGTGGGCTGCAGCAAACCACACTTCCCTGCTCTTCATTATCTCCTAGGGTTTTCTCACCTCCTAGAGTTGAGAGATGGATGGTATTAGTCTCATCCTCTGCCCTTCCTTTCTCTTCTTGTCCTCAATTTTCCCAAGTATAAGGGTCTTTTCCAATGAGTTGGCTCTTCACATCAGGTGGCCAAAGTGGTGCAAAAATAATAATAATAAAAATTTTAAAATACAAAAATCACAATACAAAGTAGTACAAAGCAATACAAAAGTACCCTGAAGATATATGGTCAAAAAGCATTGTCTAAAGAATATCCCTTTTTTGAAATGTATGATTGATTCAAGCCAATGGATGTTCATCAGCACTGGTACTGCCTTACCAGATGCCCTTCACTGCTGGGCCACTCCAAGGACTGGGAATGCTTTGTAGTACACCTTGACTTCTTCATAGAATTGCTTTAAGTGTTGATCATTTTACTGGAGGTTACATCTGCACTTCCTAGAGGGCAACTTTGATATGGTTGTATAAAACCTTTACATTCTCGAAAATTTCTCTGTGATTTGTACCCTACTGAAGTCCCAAAGAAGATCAAGCACGACTTTCAAGCATGGATAATTCACTAAGTTGACTACCTCACTGAATATCTCTGGCAAAATTTGCATTAACAATGTTGTTGTTGTTGTTGTTAGTTAGTTGCTAACTTGTGTCTCTTTTGTGACCCCATAGACTGTAGCCTGCCAGGCTCCTCTGTTGATGAGATTTCCCAGAAAAGAATACTAGGAGTTGCCATTCCCTTCTCCAGGGGATCTTTCAGATCCAGGGATTGAGCGGAGTCTCTTGAATTGGCAGATGGGTTCTTTACTGCTGAGTCATCAGGAAAACCCATTAACAATTATACTAACCCATTAATCAGAAGATGAGTCCTTAAACCCTTATTGTATGTCTGATGATATGAATGTTATAATAAACAAAAGACCCCTGACTTCATTGAGTTTAAATTGTCATCTGTTTAGTAACCTACCACACATCATCTAGGGATCTTATTTTTTGAGCAGGAAATGGGTGAGATCTTGGAATGAACTTTCTAGGGAGAAGTTAAATGAGTTTCGCATGTAAGAAGAGAAAGCAAAGACCTATAGGAGACCTTAAGAATGTACAGGGGATCTTCTCTGCCCAGGGATTGAACCTACATCTCCTGCATTAGTAGGTAGACTCTTTACAACAAACCACCGGGGAAGGCAACCCAATATATAATGCATATTAAATTTTAAAAGCATGAAGACAATAAAAATATTCATTCATATTGATTTCAAGTTATAAATAACTTGGTCATGCTAAATTAATGAACTAAATTTAAACTACTCCATCTTCTATCATTCAGTGACATTAAGTCCCCATAGAATTCATAAATATACTCTTTATTTATGTCAATACCATTAACTTCAGACTTATTATTTAATTATGGATATTGCAGAATATTTAGGCTTATATAATAGCTGATCATATTTCAGTAGAGAACATTTAACCCATAGGAGGTTTCAAGATGAAAATGCTCAATATATTTTGAAGTGCCATTACTCACTAAAGTGGTTTTGGTTGCAAAGGAATCTTTAACTAATTCCTCATTGCATCTTTGCAAAATAAATGACTAACATAAAAAATATCAAACCTGCCACCTGTCATCCTATCATTTTAGTTTCATTCCTCAGAAACTTGACTCTCATTTAAAGTTTGTCAGTTACTGTTAAGTTCATTGGTAACATTGTGTCTGTTAAAGCTCCACCTAATATTTGAGCAAGAATTTATGGAAATTTGGTACATTGTAAGTCCAAGCCTGGGGAACAAAAGGAAATAGAATTGATAAAGTTGATACAGCATGTGAAAGAGCTTCAAAGGCAAATTGTGCCAAATCACAGATTTGCCTAAAGTTAATATTTTAAAATAAGGTGTCAAGCAACAGACAATTCAAAGACAGGAAGACATGGAACCTGGCTAGGTCAGAATTCAACCAAAGAAACAGAACTAATAGAAGAAATAAAGCATGTGTTTGTGTGTGAGACCTGGAGAGGGAGGGAGGGAGGAAGTGAGAGAGGGAAAGAGAGGAAGAAGGGGAGTTGTACAATTGATCACTTGTGTGATTGTGGGGACTGGAAAAGCAACTCTAAAAGTTAGAAATCTGTAGAACAGACTATCAGCAAAGGCAGACTACCACCATCTCCAGCTACCCTTCAAAGATTCTTTATTTTCTGCTTTTTGTATGTATATATACAATTTTATTTATTTTAGCTGTTCTGGGTTTTCTGGGCTGTGTGGGCTTTTATCTCATTGCAGAGAGTGGGGTCTCTAGTTGTGATGCATGAGCTTCTAATTGCAGTGGTTTCCCTTGTTGTAGAGCATGAGCTCTACAGTGCAAGGGCTTTGGTTTTTGAGGCACCCAGGGTTTGAACTCCTTCCTACTACACTAGGCAGGTTCTTCACTGCTGAGCCACCAACGAAGTCCCTCACCTTTGCTCTTAAAGCCTTTCAAGTGATTGAATCAGACCTATTTAGATAATTTTCTTGGATAATCTCTCTTACATGGTGCTAGTGATAAAGAACACTCCTACCAATGTAGGAGACATAAGAGATGTGGATTCAATCCCTGGGTTGGGAAGATCCCCTGTAGGAGAGCATGGCAACCTACTCGACGATTGTTAGGGTTTCCCTGGTGGCTCAGATGGTAAAGAATATTCCTGGAATAAAGGAGAAATTGGTTCCACCCCTGGATAGAGAAGATCTCCTGGAGAAGAGAATGGCAACACATTAATAGTATTCTTGCCTGGAGAATTTCATGGACAGAGGAGCTTGGTGGGCTGCAGTCCACAGAATCACAAGGAGTTGAACATGACTGAGTGATTAATGTTTTCACCAAAAATCAACTTTTTATGCTCTTGGATTATATCTATAAAATACCCTCATAAAACCACCTGTTCTTGCTATTTGAATAACAAAACTGGAGCCTAGTCACACTGACACATACAAAAGGCCAACTTCTCCTGTAGAGGAGTGTAGGTCTCACACAAAATGGGATACACTGATCAGGAAGACAGAACCTGGCCACTCTGTGCTTTCTTTCCTGTGAATAAGCAGATACATGAAAGAAGCTGTTTCATTGAAGGGTAATGCTGCAAGATGATCAGAAGGAGCTAGTATTACTGCTACAAATAGAGCAAAGAAGGGCTACTACTCTTTGAATCCAAAGTTCATGATTCAGTGCTGTTTGTACAGTATCTAAAAGTTAGAAATCTGTAGAACAGACTATCAGCAAAGGCAGACTACCACCATCTCCAGCTACCCTTCAAAGATTCTTTATTTTCTGCTTTTTGTATGTATATATACAATTTTATTTATTTTAGCTGTTCTGGGTTTTCTGGGCTGTGTGGGCTTTTATCTCATTGCAGAGAGTGGGGTCTCTAGTTGTGATGCATGAGCTTCTAATTGCAGTGGTTTCCCTTGTTGTAGAGCATGAGCTCTACAGTGCAAGGGCTTTGGTTTTTGAGGCACCCAGGGTTTGAACTCCTTCCTACTACACTAGGCAGGTTCTTCACTGCTGAGCCACCAACGAAGTCCCTCACCTTTGCTCTTAAAGCCTTTCAAGTGATTGAATCAGACCTATTTAGATAATTTTCTTGGATAATCTCTCTTACATGGTGCTAGTGATAAAGAACACTCCTACCAATGTAGGAGACATAAGAGATGTGGATTCAATCCCTGGGTTGGGAAGATCCCCTGTAGGAGAGCATGGCAACCTACTCGACGATTGTTAGGGTTTCCCTGGTGGCTCAGATGGTAAAGAATATTCCTGGAATAAAGGAGAAATTGGTTCCACCCCTGGATAGAGAAGATCTCCTGGAGAAGAGAATGGCAACACATTAATAGTATTCTTGCCTGGAGAATTTCATGGACAGAGGAGCTTGGTGGGCTGCAGTCCACAGAATCACAAGGAGTTGAACATGACTGAGTGATTAATGTTTTCACCAAAAATCAACTTTTTATGCTCTTGGATTATATCTATAAAATACCCTCATAAAACCACCTGTTCTTGCTATTTGAATAACAAAACTGGAGCCTAGTCACACTGACACATACAAAAGGCCAACTTCTCCTGTAGAGGAGTGTAGGTCTCACACAAAATGGGATACACTGATCAGGAAGACAGAACCTGGCCACTCTGTGCTTTCTTTCCTGTGAATAAGCAGATACATGAAAGAAGCTGTTTCATTGAAGGGTAATGCTGCAAGATGATCAGAAGGAGCTAGTATTACTGCTACAAATAGAGCAAAGAAGGGCTACTACTCTTTGAATCCAAGGTAACTCTATGGCATTTCCTAGTGCTTTCATTTCCAGTGCTGTTTGTAAGTGGACCATTGTAGCAATCACAGTTCAGCAAATGTAAAGTGACTAAGATCTAAGCAGACCTTATTCAGCCAAATAATCAGGGTTAGGGCTTTAAGACTGACTGTGGCTAGCCTATTCCTTGAGGGCTGTGCAACAGATTTGATTTTCAGCATATGCATACATGTTCAGGATTTGAATTAAACGGAGTTCATTAAGGATATCTCTCCTGTTTACCATAAAGACTCACCTTTACTCTAGCTGTAGCAATCAGTTTCACAGAGGTATACCTGAAAGTACCTTGCTTTACCCCTAGCAAGAACCTCTTAGTTTTTTTTTTTTTTCTGTCTTCTCTGATGGGGTGAAGAGAAACTGGTCCAGGTGCTATAAATTTAGGGAGGTCAACATCCTCTGGTTTTATCCTTGATCAACTGGGGCTGGAAGCCAATGGGTAAGTTTTTCTTTTCCTTCCTGTAAGAGTGAAGCTACCAGTTATGCACTCACTGACCTTGTTGTGAAGAAATTCCAGCTGCAGTTTAAAGGGATATATAGATATATAACAGGAATCAACTCCAGATTGTGCACTCTGTCTTAGAAGAATGCTTAGTTAGGTGGCCATGGTATAGAGGCAGCGTCCAGTTCATTTTGGGCACCGTTAGAGTTAATAACTGGCAGGCTCTTCTTTTCAATATCAACAAAGCTTAGGCCTGACCTCTATACAAAGAATTATATTTTCCAGCTAATTTGGAAAAAAACCCACTACTCCCTTTGACCAGTTAGAACCTAACCAGACTTCAGGCATTGATGAGATCACGGATGAGATGTCAACTATGCATTTTTTGCTTCTGTAACTTGCTTGCACAAACCAGACAGAGAAGTAAAAATTAGCTACTAGATAAACAAAAGAATGTGATTTTTACCTATAAAATGTCAGCCTTCCCTCAACTCTGGACTGCACACCCAAGCCACCTTAGGTAGGGTGTGTAGTCCTGGCTGGTAAAAAAGACTCTTAATTTGGCTTTCATCTGCTAAGAGCGCTCTCTGTTTTCTCACAGTACAACACTTCCCAGAGGCACACAATTTTAAGGTGCCAATGGATGGAGCCCCTATTGCCTAAAGTGATGATTAGCTTTTACCTAATTTCCTGTTTTACTTTTCTCATCTGCTACTCCTGTTTGGTCTTGACATAAACCACAGTTCAGCAATGTAAAGTGACTAAGATCTAAGCAGCCTTTAAATAATCAGGGTTAGGGCTTTAAGACTGACTGGCTAGCCTATTCCTTGAGGGCTGTGCAACAGATTTGATTTTCAGCATATGCATACATGTTCAGGATTTGAATTAAACGGAGTTCATTAAGGATATCTCTCCTGTTTACCATAAAGACTCACCTTTACTCTAGCTGTAGCAATCAGTTTCACAGAGGTATACCTGAAAGTACCTTGCTTTACCCCTAGCAAGAACCTCTTAGTTTTTTTTTTTTTTCTGTCTTCTCTGATGGGGTGAAGAGAAACTGGTCCAGGTGCTATAAATTTAGGGAGGTCAACATCCTCTGGTTTTATCCTTGATCAACTGGGGCTGGAAGCCAATGGGTAAGTTTTTCTTTTCCTTCCTGTAAGAGTGAAGCTACCAGTTATGCACTCACTGACCTTGTTGTGAAGAAATTCCAGCTGCAGTTTAAAGGGATATATAGATATATAACAGGAATCAACTCCAGATTGTGCACTCTGTCTTAGAAGAATGCTTAGTTAGGTGGCCATGGTATAGAGGCAGCGTCCAGTTCATTTTGGGCACCGTTAGAGTTAATAACTGGCAGGCTCTTCTTTTCAATATCAACAAAGCTTAGGCCTGACCTCTATACAAAGAATTATATTTTCCAGCTAATTTGGAAAAAAACCCACTACTCCCTTTGACCAGTTAGAACCTAACCAGACTTCAGGCATTGATGAGATCACGGATGAGATGTCAACTATGCATTTTTTGCTTCTGTAACTTGCTTGCACAAACCAGACAGAGAAGTAAAAATTAGCTACTAGATAAACAAAAGAATGTGATTTTTACCTATAAAATGTCAGCCTTCCCTCAACTCTGGACTGCACACCCAAGCCACCTTAGGTAGGGTGTGTAGTCCTGGCTGGTAAAAAAGACTCTTAATTTGGCTTTCATCTGCTAAGAGCGCTCTCTGTTTTCTCACAGTACAACACTTCCCAGAGGCACACAATTTTAAGGTGCCAATGGATGGAGCCCCTATTGCCTAAAGTGATGATTAGCTTTTACCTAATTTCCTGTTTTACTTTTCTCATCTGCTACTCCTGTTAGGGGTCTTGACATAAACCAGGAAAGCAGGAAATGAGATTAAACAATCTGACCATGTACTATGTTCCGTATGCTTTCTGTGGGAGAAAAAATTATAAACTAAGGAAACATCTTTTTAGGAAAAAGAAAAAAATATCAACTAATTATTTTTTTAATAAAATGTTTTTCCATTAATTTACATTTAACAGTCTACCATTTGACCAACCACCATAATTCAAAAGCAAATTAACTAATGTCTATACATACTAAATATTCTATTGGTAGGCAAAGAGGCAACTGTCTAGTTCTAGAGTCAGAACCTAGAGAGGCTAAAAGCTTTAGAAGAGTTTGACAACATTACAGCATAGGAATTTCATCAAATTTACTCCATTTTTATGCATGAAAATCACTATTCAACAAAAATGTTTTATCTTTTTTGGTCAGTTATTTAAAAATCATGCTTATTTTGTTAAAATTTAGAATATGCTTAAAACAACACAATTATAATAAATTATGTTAGTTTTGAAGTCTATTATATAATAAAAAGCATATTTTCCATTGGTTTCAGAGAATAGCATTTTACTGCCTATGAAGAAAAAAAATAAATCTCAGTCATACTACAATAATTTCCAAGGCTAAATTACATTAGTATTTCTCAAAAAGTATTCCTTCATCAAAGTGAAAATTAGTTCAGTATATTTGCTTTAAAACTTCTTTTGAAACCTCTGTTGTATAAAACGCTTGCTAGGAAATATCTAAAAATGACAATAGTTCATTTGGGACAGTTCATTTACTGTGAAATGTTGCCTTGAAACTTTATCTGTGGCAGTGTAGAAAGGATTGTCCCTCAGGGTATTTTACTCTGCTCTGAAGGACAAAACACCTTTTTTTTTTGAGATTTAAATTCATACATTTTTATTGCTTCTCTTTCATCTATATGTTTGCCTTACCCCAAGGAGAAAATTTAAGATAAGGCAGCTTGTAGAAAAATGACTAGCAGACTGTAAGCATCATGGATGGAAAAAAAAAAAAAAAAAGAAAGCAAACATATGAAATAGCATTTTATAAGCATTCTAATTAAGGAATTGTGTTCTATACTTGAAATCTATCCAATTGGCTGAGATTCCCCTTTATGAGTCTAATCCCTGACATCTAGACCAGGGGTAAGTATAATTGTAGGATCTTCCGATTTCAGTAGAGGAAGGAAACTGCTCAGCCAGATGGACGTCAATTGTACCGGAATTGTTACTAAAAAGCTACTCACCTCCAGTGGGAAGGAAAATGTGCTGTTGCTAAGCTACTGATAGGCTTTTCCCTTCCTCTGCAGAATGGGCAGTCACTGGGTCAAGGCACAAATGATGACGTTAAAGCTGACTGTTCCCTGATGATTGAATGGTGGCATAGGAAGTGGCTAAGTGTTTCCTCTAGATCAGCTATTACCCCTTGTTATTCTCTAACCTTCACTTCTGAGGTGAAGGGTGGGAACACAGACACTCCCTGGTGTGACTGGAGCCTGGAGATACAAGGGATGGAAGATTTGGTAATGGTCAAGTTAGCTAATATGAACAATCCATTTAGATAGTAAAACTAGAAAAATAATAGATTTTTCAATATTTAAAAGAAATAGTGAAATAGTGTAGTGAAAAAGTTGGGAGAAGGGCAGTCTATAACAAATATGCTTACAGTTCCTGATCCTTATAATTTTTCCTAATGGTAAAAGCTTGGGCAGACTTATCTTGGGCTCTTGCTCAAACTGAATATGGCAAATCTCCTTGGTATAACAAGGCCATCCTTGGAAATCAAGAGACACAGCCTCAAGATCTGAGATATGAAGCCTGCTGTGGTTGAGACCAATGTGTGTGATTTTTACTGCTTGTCTCTGGCCCCCTTCCACACAGCAGCGTGTTTTAGTGCTTGAGCCCTGGAAGACATTGTTATCAAAGTTGTAGACTGCGGGGACCTTCCGCAGAAAGGGAAGGCAGCGGGGATTACCCCTGGCTGAACCGGGAGATCTCGGAGAAAGGCAAACCTTGAACTGTCCGCCCCGCTGCCCCCTGGCTGAGGCAGGGGACAACCAGACGCGACAGGGGTTCCATCGAAGTAGTTCCGCTTTATTAATGAAGATCCACAGCTTTTATAGGCAAGTGAGGGGGGTTTTGCACGGGACTTCCTATAGATTACACCAATCAAGCTAAAGACCAAGCAATCATTCACGAGCGCGGCAGCCAGGGGAACCAATCAGAAATTTTGACCATCAATTAACAATTTAGATCACGCCCTGCCTCTTCCTGTAGGCGCCATCTTAGCTGCAAACATGTGCTTAAGCTTCTTTAAACAATGCACTTAAGCTTCCCTTCATTTCCATGTCCCTTCCTGTAGGCGCCATCTTAGCTCCAAGCTGAAACAATGTGCTTAAGCTTCTTTTCACTCCCACACCCCTTCCTGTAGGCGCCATCTTAGCTCCAAACTGCAAACATGTGCTTAAGCTTCTTTATGCTCAAAACAGTCCTCTTTCAATTCAGAGTCCCACAGTAGACTTCACCATCACAATTATTAGCTCTGTTTTACCCCCAGATTTTTAATAAGTTCATGATGATTTCAAAAGTTCTCTTTGGAGAAAGATTTAAGATATCCCCTTTGCAGCTGAGTGGGAAAGAGAGAAGTATCTTCAATCTTGGGGTTTCTACTCTTTGTGAATCACCTATTAAGAGCTGGGGCTACAGAAGGGACAAAGGAAACGTAATAGCTACTATGGCGCTTATAGTCACACACAATCTGAAACTGGACTCATACTGCTGTTATCACTAAGAATGAATTTAATAATATTTTGGGAAAGTTCATTTTTAAGGTTCAAGGGTGTTCGATGTATTGAACACTGGAGTGGAAATAGTGCTTTCACTTTTTCATTCTGTGAAAAATTTGTCCATTGACAGTTGATATTAATAATAATTTGTTTATGCTGGTGAAGACATTGTCATCATGCAGTAGCTTTCTTGAAGCTGTTTTGAAAGTTACTCAAATAGTTATTACAAGATCATTAGGTATGATGATAAATATAATTAGGTATGATTTATAAATATCTTTATAAATCCATAAGAATCAATGACAAGATATTTATTAAGGGCTGGACTTAATGCAGATGAAGTTGCATTATCTTCATATTCCTTTGCATGCAGACCTTAAATTTTTATATTTCAGAATTCTCAAAGGTATGCATGTCTCAAGGAATCATCTTGCTCTTAATGGATTGTGTTTCCTTAACTTTGTGTTGTGTAGTTACTGAAGTTTATGAAAATGACTGATATAATTTTGGCCTAGAATGAGTTCCGCTTTATTAATGAAGATCCACAGCTTTTATAGGCAAGTGAGGGGTTTTGCAGGACTTCCTATAGATTACACCAATCAAGCTAAAGACCAAGCAATCATTCACGAGCGCGGCAGCCGGGGGAACCAATCAGAAATTTTGACCATCAATTAACAATTTAGATCACGCCCTGCCTCTTCCTGTAGGCGCCATCTTAGCTGCAAACATGTGCTTAAGCTTCTTTAAACAATGCACTTAAGCTTCCCTTCATTTCCATGTCCCTTCCTGTAGGCGCCATCTTAGCTCCAAGCTGAAACAATGTGCTTAAGCTTCTTTTCACTCCCACACCCCTTCCTGTAGGCGCCATCTTAGCTCCAAACTGCAAACATGTGCTTAAGCTTCTTTATGCTCAAAACAGTCCTCTTTCAATTCAGAGTCCCACAGTAGACTTCACCATCACAATTATTAGCTCTGTTTTACCCCCAGATTTTTAATAAGTTCATGATGATTTCAAAAGTTCTCTTTGGAGAAAGATTTAAGATATCCCCTTTGCAGCTGAGTGGGAAAGAGAGAAGTATCTTCAATCTTGGGGTTTCTACTCTTTGTGAATCACCTATTAAGAGCTGGGGCTACAGAAGGGACAAAGGAAACGTAATAGCTACTATGGCGCTTATAGTCACACACAATCTGAAACTGGACTCATACTGCTGTTATCACTAAGAATGAATTTAATAATATTTTGGGAAAGTTCATTTTTAAGGTTCAAGGGTGTTCGATGTATTGAACACTGGAGTGGAAATAGTGCTTTCACTTTTTCATTCTGTGAAAAATTTGTCCATTGACAGTTGATATTAATAATAATTTGTTTATGCTGGTGAAGACATTGTCATCATGCAGTAGCTTTCTTGAAGCTGTTTTGAAAGTTACTCAAATAGTTATTACAAGATCATTAGGTATGATGATAAATATAATTAGGTATGATTTATAAATATCTTTATAAATCCATAAGAATCAATGACAAGATATTTATTAAGGGCTGGACTTAATGCAGATGAAGTTGCATTATCTTCATATTCCTTTGCATGCAGACCTTAAATTTTTATATTTCAGAATTCTCAAAGGTATGCATGTCTCAAGGAATCATCTTGCTCTTAATGGATTGTGTTTCCTTAACTTTGTGTTGTGTAGTTACTGAAGTTTATGAAAATGACTGATATAATTTTGGCCTAGAATGAGTACCAGGGAAGATCAATAAAACCACTGGGTATACACACACACACACACACACACACACACACACACACACACACACGTACCCCACACCCCAAGAGGGAATAATGGGAAAGGGAAAGGAGCAATGGGTTACCTCCTGTACCAGTATGAGTCAAAAGCAGATAGTTTGGGGCACCAAATAAAGTTGATTTTTAAATACCTCCAGATTTAGTTATTGCAACACTCTGGAGGTATTTTGTTCATATATATAGATAAGACAGAAATAATATTATGTCTAAATTAGTAGTGCCAGTCTTTTTCCCATTTGTTTTTCTTCTAGGAAAACTGGTACATTTACCTCTGATTATAAACATGCAGCTATTCACCACGCTTACAATGCATCACATTATATTATAAGGAATATCCACTGAATACTGTATATGTGTTCACTGGAAATGTTTGAGGGAGATAGTTTATTCATTGATAAGAGTGACCAATTTGTTTCTTGTCTTTATATTCTAATAACTGAGCTTGACAATGACTTTGTTGTTGTTGTTGTTCAGTCACTCAGTCATGTCTGACTCTTTGTGACTCCATTGACTGCAGCTTCCCTATCCTTCACTATCTCCCATAGTTTGCTCAGATTCACATCCATCGAGATAATGATGCCTTCCAACCATCTCATCCTCTGTCTTCGCCTACTCTACCTGCCTTCAATCTTTCCCAAGATCAGGGTCTTTTCCAAGAATTGGATATTCACATCAGTGGCCAAAGGATTGGATATTTAGCTTCTGCATCAATCCTTCCAATGAATCTTCAGGGCCGATTGTCTATAGGATTGACTGGTTTGATCTCCTTGCAGTCCAAGGAACTCTCAAGAGTCTTCTCCAGCATCAGAGTTCTAAAGTATCATTTCTTTGGGACTCAGCTTTTTCTTATGGTCCAACTCTCACATACATACATAACTACTGGAAAAACCATAGCTTTGACTATATGGAGCTTGGTTGGCGAAGTAAAATCTTTGTGTTTTAATATCCTGTCAACAATGGCCTATAAATAATAATTGGGTAATAAAAAGTCAGATGTTGTTAAGTGCTCCGAAGAAATATAAATCATGGCAAACACAAGGAGTGATGGGTCCATACATTAGATAGATGGATAGGGAAGTCCTCTTTGAGGAGGAGACATTTGGAGAGAAAGCTGAATGAATGAAGTGGAAGTCCCATTTGAATGGCTCACTTAAAATTATATCAGGGAAAAATCAACTTAAAAAGAGAGAAAATTCTAGCTAGAATATAGTAAGCAGATGAGATGGTAGCTAGGAATGCACTCAGATGTGTAGCCAGGGGTTAGATGATGGAGACCTATGTGTGTTTTTCTTTTTCCCTGGAGGTATTTTGTTCATATATATAGATAAGACAGAAATAATATTATGTCTAAATTAGTAGTGCCAGTCTTTTTCCCATTTGTTTTTCTTCTAGGAAAACTGGTACATTACTAAACATGCAGCTATTCACCACGCTTACAATGCATCACATTATATTATAAGGAATATCCACTGAATACTGTATATGTGTTCACTGGAAATGTTTGAGGGAGATAGTTTATTCATTGATAAGAGTGACCAATTTGTTTCTTGTCTTTATATTCTAATAACTGAGCTTGACAATGACTTTGTTGTTGTTGTTGTTCAGTCACTCAGTCATGTCTGACTCTTTGTGACTCCATTGACTGCAGCTTCCCTATCCTTCACTATCTCCCATAGTTTGCTCAGATTCACATCCATCGAGATAATGATGCCTTCCAACCATCTCATCCTCTGTCTTCGCCTACTCTACCTGCCTTCAATCTTTCCCAAGATCAGGGTCTTTTCCAAGAATTGGATATTCACATCAGTGGC
Organism: Tragulus kanchil; assembly: GCA_022376925.1. NCBI lineage: Eukaryota > Metazoa > Chordata > Mammalia > Artiodactyla > Tragulidae > Tragulus > Tragulus kanchil. Next base: position 226,604,412 of record JAIOJX010000028.1, on the reverse strand, counting down.
CAAAGGATTGGATATTTAGCTTCTGCATCAATCCTTCCAATGAATCTTCAGGGTCGATTGTCTATAGGATTGACTGGTTTGATCTCCTTGCAGTCCAAGGAACTCTCAAGAGTCTTCTCCAGCATCAGAGTTCTAAAGTATCATTTCTTTGGGACTCAGCTTTTTCTTATGGTCCAACTCTCACATACATACATAACTACTGGAAAAACCATAGCTTTGACTATATGGAGCTTGGTTGGCGAAGTAAAATCTTTGTGTTTTAATATCCTGTCAACAATGGCCTATAAATAATAATTGGGTAATAAAAAGTCAGATGTTGTTAAGTGCTCCGAAGAAATATAAATCATGGCAAACACAAGGAGTGATGGGTCCATACATTAGATAGATGGATAGGGAAGTCCTCTTTGAGGAGGAGACATTTGGAGAGAAAGCTGAATGAATGAAGTGGAAGTCCCATTTGAATGGCTCACTTAAAATTATATCAGGGAAAAATCAACTTAAAAAGAGAGAAAATTCTAGCTAGAATATAGTAAGCAGATGAGATGGTAGCTAGGAATGCACTCAGATGTGTAGCCAGGGGTTAGATGATGGAGACCTATTTATGTGTGTTTTGTATTTTCTTCCTAACATTATCAGAGGGCAATTAAGAGTAATATACCTGGAAGTGAAACAATCTGATTGGTATTGTAGGAGAACACTGGCTACTACATAAATAGATAAATAGTTCTAGAGAGATAAGAATTACAGCAAAAAGCCCAGTTAGAATGCTATTTCAACAGCTGAGGTAAGAGATGGTCTTAGTTTAGATTGGGATAATAATAGTGGAAATAGATAAAATTGGTTGGACTATGGACTTACTTTGAGGATAGAGAGTGCAGACTTTTTGATGGAGGTCATACAAGGAGTACTAAAAGAGTTTCACACTTTGCTTATCCAAATATTACTTTGTGGCAGAATAGGGGACTTGGAAATAGCTTGTATTTCAGATTCCAGGTTTTTGGCCATGAACAACCAATCCAACCCTGACTTTAGTTGGCATCATTGTGAAATACTGGACCTCACTCTGGTTGAGTGGCTACACAGAACAAATGAATAGTTCTTCCATGGATGAAGAGGTACATAATTCATCGAATAAAAAGCATATAATGAATTTATGGGATAGCCACAAAAGGGTCAATGGCAGAAATAGCCTCCAGTAGCTAATTGTCTTTTTTTTTTTTTTTTTCCTAGTAGAAAAAAAATGATTTATTCTTAGCTTGGTCCTTGACCACACAAAATAAAGGCCAAAATTTCCTGAGTCCTCTTGGAACCAAGTGGGCAGTTGAACGTGAGCAGATTAGATATGTGCAACTTTAGTACCATATCCTTCAAGGGAGCAGACTTTGTTCATTGTTTCCTACTTTGTCTATCCTGTTTCTAGAGATGTGAACTTGAATTTAAGAAATTTTAGACTCTGTGGAAAGAGCATTATTTTAAGATTAGACAAACATACAGAAAAGAATACAGTTAAGATGAATATATATCTCCGGGCTAAACAGCAGAGGCAGCAGGTATAGCTAACAACTTGTATTTCTGAGTTTCACAAGAACTCTGATTTTACTTCTGTGACTAATGATAAAAAGAACAAAGTTCTTGAACAGGCCTAGCAGACATTCCAGTCTCTTGTCTGTAATAAAGTAAGTCACTAGTACTGATACTTTGGAGTAAATAAGCATTCCTAAAGTAAAAAAAAAAAAATTAATGTTATGTGTCTTGAGATTAGTAGGGTGGAAGTTCTAACGTGTTTTATACTAAATATTAGAAACTGCTACTTTACTATGCATCAAAATTTAGTAAACCAGGACTCAACAATTGCATGTTTTCTACTGAGATTCTGCACCGAAGAGTCTGAGCTTGTGTTATAGTTGGTTTTTAGCTATAAAAGAGCCAGTCAACATTAGATTCCTGATTGATTGAAAAAAGTAATATTCCAAAGCATTAATTGTGCTTGTGGAGGACAGTTGACAGACAAACATTACAAAGTAAAGTGAAGTGAAAGTTACTGAGTCATGTCTAACTCATTGCAATCCCATGGACTCTAGCCTCCCAGGCTCCTCTGTCCATAAAATTCTCTAGACAAGAATTCTGGAGTGAGTTGCCACTCCTTTCTCCATAGAATCTTTCCAACCTGGAGATTGAACCAGGGTTGCCATTTCCTTCTCTAGGGGATCTTCCCAATCCGGGAATAGAACTGGGGTCTCCTGCATTGCAGGCAGATTCTTTACCAACTGAGCTATGAAGGAAGCCCTTCTCTAAGTACATCTCTCTTCTTGTCTTTTTTTTTTTTTTTCCTAGTAGAAAAAAAATGATTTATTCTTAGCTTGGTCCTTGACCACACAAAATAAAGGCCAAAATTTCCTGAGTCCTCTTGGAACCAAGTGGGCAGTTGAACGTGAGCAGATTAGATATGTGCAACTTTAGTACCATATCCTTCAAGGGAGCAGACTTTGTTCATTGTTTCCTACTTTGTCTATCCTGTTTCTAGAGATGTGAACTTGAATTTAAGAAATTTTAGACTCTGTGGAAAGAGCATTATTTTAAGATTAGACAAACATACAGAAAAGAATACAGTTAAGATGAATATATATCTCCGGGCTAAACAGCAGAGGCAGCAGGTATAGCTAACAACTTGTATTTCTGAGTTTCACAAGAACTCTGATTTTACTTCTGTGACTAATGATAAAAAGAACAAAGTTCTTGAACAGGCCTAGCAGACATTCCAGTCTCTTGTCTGTAATAAAGTAAGTCACTAGTACTGATACTTTGGAGTAAATAAGCATTCCTAAAGTAAAAAAAAAAAAATTAATGTTATGTGTCTTGAGATTAGTAGGGTGGAAGTTCTAACGTGTTTTATACTAAATATTAGAAACTGCTACTTTACTATGCATCAAAATTTAGTAAACCAGGACTCAACAATTGCATGTTTTCTACTGAGATTCTGCACCGAAGAGTCTGAGCTTGTGTTATAGTTGGTTTTTAGCTATAAAAGAGCCAGTCAACATTAGATTCCTGATTGATTGAAAAGTAATATTCCAAAGCATTAATTGTGCTTGTGGAGGACAGTTGACAGACAAACATTACAAAGTAAAGTGAAGTGAAAGTTACTGAGTCATGTCTAACTCATTGCAATCCCATGGACTCTAGCCTCCCAGGCTCCTCTGTCCATAAAATTCTCTAGACAAGAATTCTGGAGTGAGTTGCCACTCCTTTCTCCATAGAATCTTTCCAACCTGGAGATTGAACCAGGGTTGCCATTTCCTTCTCTAGGGGATCTTCCCAATCCGGGAATAGAACTGGGGTCTCCTGCATTGCAGGCAGATTCTTTACCAACTGAGCTATGAAGGAAGCCCTTCTCTAAGTACATCTCTCTTCTTGTGCTTTCTTGATATATGACCCTCCTAAGAACCTTGTGTCTGAAAGTGAAAAGATTACTCACTCAGTCATGTCTGACTTTTTGTGACCTCATGGACTATAGCTCACCAAGGCTCCTTTATCCATGGAATTCTCCAGGCAAGAATACTGGAGTAGGGGCTTCCCTGGTGGTCCAGTGGGTAAAGACACCATCTTGCAGTGCAAGAGGCGCCGGTTCGATCCCTGGCCTGAGAAGATCCCACGTGCAGCGGAGCGGCTGGACCCATGTGTCCAATTACCGAGCTGGATTTCTGGAGCACATGCACCCAGAGCCTGTGCTCTGTGAAACAGAGGCCACCGCGATGGGAGGCCTCACGGGCCAAAGAACAAAGACGGATGAAAATGGACAAATGAAAAACCAATAGAAGTGGCCCAGCTGCTCCCCTCGCTCCCCACCCCACCTCCACCAAAATAAATAAATAAATTAAAAAAAAAAAAAAAAAAAAAAACAAGACAGGTAATGATTCTATGTCTGCTTTAAAAAAAAAAAAAAAATACTGGAGTAGGTTGCCATTTCCCTCTCCAGGGGATCTTCCCAACCCAGGGATCTAACCCTCATCTCTTGCATTGCAAACAGATTGTTTACTGTCTCAGTCACCAGGGAAGCTACAAAGAAATTAGTAGTAAAATTGTCAATAAAACTATAGACATGACAAATCGGGAATATCCTGAAAGGCATTCTTACTACCAAGTGGAACGAAAGTAATTAGACACACTAGAGAAGTAAGGATTTCCCTGGTGGCTAACATGGTAAGTGCAACATCTAAGTAATGTTTCCATAACAGTACTTGTAGTATTAATTTTATCTTTAACCCATATATTAATTGGAATGGTCTAAGCTACATTGCAAATTACTTTCGGTCATGTCTAACTCATTGCAATCCCATGGACTCTAGCCTCCCAGGCTCCTCTGTCCATAAAATTCTCTAGACAAGAATTCTGGAGTGAGTTGCCACTCCTTTCTCCATAGAATCTTTCCAACCTGGAGATTGAACCAGGGTTGCCATTTCCTTCTCTAGGGGATCTTCCCAATCCGGGAATAGAACTGGGGTCTCCTGCATTGCAGGCAGATTCTTTACCAACTGAGCTATGAAGGAAGCCCTTCTCTAAGTACATCTCTCTTCTTGTGCTTTCTTGATATATGACCCTCCTAAGAACCTTGTGTCTGAAAGTGAAAAGATTACTCACTCAGTCATGTCTGACTTTTTGTGACCTCATGGACTATAGCTCACCAAGGCTCCTTTATCCATGGAATTCTCCAGGCAAGAATACTGGAGTAGGGGCTTCCCTGGTGGTCCAGTGGGTAAAGACACCATCTTGCAGTGCAAGAGGCGCCGGTTCGATCCCTGGCCTGAGAAGATCCCACGTGCAGCGGAGCGGCTGGACCCATGTGTCCAATTACCGAGCTGGATTTCTGGAGCACATGCACCCAGAGCCTGTGCTCTGTGAAACAGAGGCCACCGCGATGGGAGGCCTCACGGGCCAAAGAACAAAGACGGATGAAAATGGACAAATGAAAAACCAATAGAAGTGGCCCAGCTGCTCCCCTCGCTCCCCACCCCACCTCCACCAAAATAAATAAATAAATTAAAAAAAAAAAAAAAAAAAAAAAACAAGACAGGTAATGATTCTATGTCTGCTTTAAAAAAAAAAAAAAAATACTGGAGTAGGTTGCCATTTCCCTCTCCAGGGGATCTTCCCAACCCAGGGATCTAACCCTCATCTCTTGCATTGCAAACAGATTGTTTACTGTCTCAGTCACCAGGGAAGCTACAAAGAAATTAGTAGTAAAATTGTCAATAAAACTATAGACATGACAAATCGGGAATATCCTGAAAGGCATTCTTACTACCAAGTGGAACGAAAGTAATTAGACACACTAGAGAAGTAAGGATTTCCCTGGTGGCTAACATGGTAAGTGCAACATCTAAGTAATGTTTCCATAACAGTACTTGTAGTATTAATTTTATCTTTAACCCATATATTAATTGGAATACTGAATTGGAGGCAGTGGTTAAGAATCCATCTGCCAATACAGAAGATACAGGAGACTCAGGTTTGATCCCTGGGTCAGGAAGACCCCTGGAGGAGGAAATGGCAACCCACTCCAGTATTCTTGCCTGGGAAATCCCATGGACAGAGGAACCTCATAGGCTACAGTCCATGGAGTTTCAAATTGTTGGACACAACTGACTGAATCTGCATGCACACACATACATTGTTTAAGAAGCAAATGGATAGATAATATATCCGTTTATCTATTGATCTATCCATCTATTTATCCATCCATCTATCCATGCATCTCTTGCATTGGTTGGCAGATTACTTACCACTGTGCCACCTAGGAAGAATATCAGGATGTTTGGGTAAACCTATTGAAACGTTGTGGAAGAAAAAACCTTTCTCAGCAAAACAAGGAAAACCGACTTAATGTTAGAATTTTTTGGAACATGCTACTTAGTCATAGGATCTCATTTACCCTTACAAAGGTTTCTAAAGCAAGATGAATTTTCCCAATTACATGAATATTCATCTCTGACTGATACTGACGGTGAAGAGATGAGACAAACTCAAGAACCATGTCCAGCCACAGCCCACAGAGTGCTTCACCATAACTATACACACAGTTCAGTCTTGGTTTATTTATAATGATGTAAATAGCACATTCTAGCAAGAGGGTGGGATATTTTTCAATGTTCTTTGTGTGTCACAGTCAAACGAGAAAGTGAGCAACTGCTTTTCTCAAGAATGTCCATGCCTTCTATTGATTTATTGGGAATGAGGTTTTCTCTTTCACCTATAAGCAATGTTAGAAGAAAATAAATGGGATTCTCCTCCTGTTTTAAGGCAGCTCCATCCTCCTTTTTTTTTGGCTGTTGTATTCTGTCTGGTTTTTTTTTAATTGTTTACTGTCTCAGTCACCAGGAAGCTACAAAGAAATTAGTAGTAAAATTGTCAATAAAACTATAGACATGACAAATCGGGAATATCCTGAAAGGCATTCTTACTACCAAGTGGAACAGTAATTAGACACACTAGAGAAGTAAGGATTTCCCTGGTGGCTAACATGGTAAGTGCAACATCTAAGTAATGTTTCCATAACAGTACTTGTAGTATTAATTTTATCTTTAACCCATATATTAATTGGAATACTGAATTGGAGGCAGTGGTTAAGAATCCATCTGCCAATACAGAAGATACAGGAGACTCAGGTTTGATCCCTGGGTCAGGAAGACCCCTGGAGGAGGAAATGGCAACCCACTCCAGTATTCTTGCCTGGGAAATCCCATGGACAGAGGAACCTCATAGGCTACAGTCCATGGAGTTTCAAATTGTTGGACACAACTGACTGAATCTGCATGCACACACATACATTGTTTAAGAAGCAAATGGATAGATAATATATCCGTTTATCTATTGATCTATCCATCTATTTATCCATCCATCTATCCATGCATCTCTTGCATTGGTTGGCAGATTACTTACCACTGTGCCACCTAGGAAGAATATCAGGATGTTTGGGTAAACCTATTGAAACGTTGTGGAAGAAAAAAAACCTTTCTCAGCAAAACAAGGAAAACCGACTTAATGTTAGAATTTTTTGGAACATGCTACTTAGTCATAGGATCTCATTTACCCTTACAAAGGTTTCTAAAGCAAGATGAATTTTCCCAATTACATGAATATTCATCTCTGACTGATACTGACGGTGAAGAGATGAGACAAACTCAAGAACCATGTCCAGCCACAGCCCACAGAGTGCTTCACCATAACTATACACACAGTTCAGTCTTGGTTTATTTATAATGATGTAAATAGCACATTCTAGCAAGAGGGTGGGATATTTTTCAATGTTCTTTGTGTGTCACAGTCAAACGAGAAAGTGAGCAACTGCTTTTCTCAAGAATGTCCATGCCTTCTATTGATTTATTGGGAATGAGGTTTTCTCTTTCACCTATAAGCAATGTTAGAAGAAAATAAATGGGATTCTCCTCCTGTTTTAAGGCAGCTCCATCCTCCTTTTTTTTTGGCTGTTGTATTCTGTCTGGTTTTTATTTTTACTTTTCTCTAGGGAGTACCTAATGCTTCCAATGATCTTTTAGCGGCCACATGAAAATGGAATGGCTTTTAGCAGAGCAAGTAATCCAGGTAAAGAGCAATGCCATGCTTTAATTCAAAGCACTTTCCAAATGTTTTTCACCATAACTTTGTGAAAGTTTCACTTGGGAATTCTTTTTATGTAAACTCGATGTGCTTTTTCAGTGCCAAGAATGACAAAGGTTAAATTAACACATCCAGCTGTTTCCCACATGCAGGGCTTAGAGAAGACCATGTCCAACTTCCTTCCCCAGCTGATCCTGACCCTGGGCTCTTATCTCCTCCCACCCCATCCACACATTCCCACAATGACAGGCCCTGGCTTGGTCTCTGTGACCTTGGGTAACTGCCATGAAGCAGATTTTGATAAGAGACAGGATGTGTGACTATTCCCTTCAAACAGATTCATAATACACTGTCCCCTCTCATACCCTGGCATGGCACTAAATGCATGCCCATGACCATCTCATCAATTTCCCAATTACCTGTTTAGATAAACAAATCCACAAGTGAAAAACACAACTTTGAAAAATAAAGAAAATCCCTATGATCAAATTCCCAGAGAGGTCATATTAGTAAACACCTGGCAGAGGAAAGAATTTGAAATCAGTTTTTTTTTTTCTTTTTTTCTTTCTTTTTTGGTGCTAAAATCATATTTTTTCCAGTTCTCAATGCCATGTGTCAGATAGATATTAGATAGATAGAGACAGACATAGGAACAGAAATAATATAGAGATGATCACATATATATGTGTATTTATACACACATATGTATGTAAGGGCTTCCCAGGTGATGCAGTGGTAATGCAGGAGACGGAGGTTCAATACCTGGGTTGCAAAGATCTCCTGAAGTAGGAAATGGCAACCCACTACAATACTCTTACCTGGAAAATTCCATGGACAGTGGAGCCTGATGGACTACAGTCCATGCCTTCTATTGATTTATTGGGAATGAGGTTCTCTTTCACCTATAAGCAATGTTAGAAGAAAATAAATGGGATTCTCCTCCTGTTTTAAGGCAGCTCCATCCTCCTTTTTTTGGCTGTTGTATTCTGTCTGGTTTTTATTTTTACTTTTCTCTAGGGAGTACCTAATGCTTCCAATGATCTTTTAGCGGCCACATGAAAATGGAATGGCTTTTAGCAGAGCAAGTAATCCAGGTAAAGAGCAATGCCATGCTTTAATTCAAAGCACTTTCCAAATGTTTTTCACCATAACTTTGTGAAAGTTTCACTTGGGAATTCTTTTTATGTAAACTCGATGTGCTTTTTCAGTGCCAAGAATGACAAAGGTTAAATTAACACATCCAGCTGTTTCCCACATGCAGGGCTTAGAGAAGACCATGTCCAACTTCCTTCCCCAGCTGATCCTGACCCTGGGCTCTTATCTCCTCCCACCCCATCCACACATTCCCACAATGACAGGCCCTGGCTTGGTCTCTGTGACCTTGGGTAACTGCCATGAAGCAGATTTTGATAAGAGACAGGATGTGTGACTATTCCCTTCAAACAGATTCATAATACACTGTCCCCTCTCATACCCTGGCATGGCACTAAATGCATGCCCATGACCATCTCATCAATTTCCCAATTACCTGTTTAGATAAACAAATCCACAAGTGAAAAACACAACTTTGAAAAATAAAGAAAATCCCTATGATCAAATTCCCAGAGAGGTCATATTAGTAAACACCTGGCAGAGGAAAGAATTTGAAATCAGTTTTTTTTTTTTCTTTTTTTCTTTCTTTTTTGGTGCTAAAATCATATTTTTTCCAGTTCTCAATGCCATGTGTCAGATAGATATTAGATAGATAGAGACAGACATAGGAACAGAAATAATATAGAGATGATCACATATATATGTGTATTTATACACACATATGTATGTAAGGGCTTCCCAGGTGATGCAGTGGTAATGCAGGAGACGGAGGTTCAATACCTGGGTTGCAAAGATCTCCTGAAGTAGGAAATGGCAACCCACTACAATACTCTTACCTGGAAAATTCCATGGACAGTGGAGCCTGATGGACTACAGTCCTTGGAGTTATTAAGAGCTGGACACGAAAAAACAACTGAACATGCAGTGTGCACATACATATACATATTGGATTGGTCAAAAACTTTGAGTTTTTCCATATGATGCTATGGAAAAATCTGAATGAATTTTTTGACCAATACAGTATGCATGCTTTTGGATAGTGTATTAGGTTGAATTGTAAATCTTCCTCCCACCCAACCTTGTCCTGCCCTGCCCTCCTGTGCCCTACCAAAAAACACCTGTGAGTAGCTTATGGTGTGTGTGTGTGTGTGTGTGTGTGTGTGCGCACGTGCACACACGCGTCTGTGGACACGCAGTAAAGTATGACTCTTGCTGGCCCCACAGACTGCAGCCTGCCAGGTTCCTCTATGGAATTTTCTAGGCAAGAATACTGGAGCAGGTTGCCATTCCTCCTCCAGGGGATCTTTCCCACACAGGCATAGAATCCATGTGTCTTACATTTCCTGCATTGGCAGTGGGTTCTTTGCCACTGGTCCCACATTGGAAGTCCTAGCTTATGGTACATGGCAGAAAAGAGCTTTGCAGATGTCATTTTAGACTACAGAGATTAAAATTAGGGAAATCATAATGAATTGTCTTAATAGCCTGAATCTGATCAAATGGGTCTTAAGAGTAGAGAATTTTCTCTGGCTAATGTTGAAAAAATGTGGTGAAAACTGAAGATAGCAGAGAAAGAGAACTTTCAAATATAAAAAGGACTCAACTCAAATATCCCTTTGTTGGCTCTGAAATATAGGTGGTCACTATGGAGGACTGGGAGAAGGACTCTAAAAGAACACCCAATCCCTACATGACAAAGAAGTAAATGAGAACTTCAGAGCTACATTCAGCCAGCAGTCTACGTGAGTTTATACTTGGATTCTTTCCAACTATTTCAGGTAAGGAATCCAGATACCCTGATACCATGGTTTTCACCTGTTAGCTCATCAGTCAAAGTAATAATGGTTCAAATTGTAGTGAGTATTCAAATTTAGGCTACCAAATCAAACACACCCATACCTAACTTAAATAAATATTTAAAATATAACACAACATTCTGTGTTCTTCCTGTTTTCTCTTCACTCCTGATAATCCACATTTTAATAATCCTTTGGCTAAAGAGTACATATTAAGAGCTGGACACGAAAAACAACTGAACATGCAGTGTGCACATACATATACATATTGGATTGGTCAAAACTTTGAGTTTTTCCATATGATGCTATGGAAAATCTGAATGAATTTTTTGACCAATACAGTATGCATGCTTTTGGATAGTGTATTAGGTTGAATTGTAAATCTTCCTCCCACCCAACCTTGTCCTGCCCTGCCCTCCTGTGCCCTACCAAAAAACACCTGTGAGTAGCTTATGGTGTGTGTGTGTGTGTGTGTGTGTGTGTGCGTGCACACAGCGTCTGTGGACACGCAGTAAAGTATGACTCTTGCTGGCCCCACAGACTGCAGCCTGCCAGGTTCCTCTATGGAATTTTCTAGGCAAGAATACTGGAGCAGGTTGCCATTCCTCCTCCAGGGGATCTTTCCCACACAGGCATAGAATCCATGTGTCTTACATTTCCTGCATTGGCAGTGGGTTCTTTGCCACTGGTCCCACATTGGAAGTCCTAGCTTATGGTACATGGCAGAAAAGAGCTTTGCAGATGTCATTTTAGACTACAGAGATTAAAATTAGGGAAATCATAATGAATTGTCTTAATAGCCTGAATCTGATCAAATGGGTCTTAAGAGTAGAGAATTTTCTCTGGCTAATGTTGAAAAAATGTGGTGAAAACTGAAGATAGCAGAGAAAGAGAACTTTCAAATATAAAAAGGACTCAACTCAAATATCCCTTTGTTGGCTCTGAAATATAGGTGGTCACTATGGAGGACTGGGAGAAGGACTCTAAAAGAACACCCAATCCCTACATGACAAAGAAGTAAATGAGAACTTCAGAGCTACATTCAGCCAGCAGTCTACGTGAGTTTATACTTGGATTCTTTCCAACTATTTCAGGTAAGGAATCCAGATACCCTGATACCATGGTTTTCACCTGTTAGCTCATCAGTCAAAGTAATAATGGTGCAGAATTGTAGTGAGTATTCAAATTTAGGCTACCAAATCAAACACACCCATACCTAACTTAAATAAATATTTAAAATATAACACAACATTCTGTGTTCTTCCTGTTTTCTCTTCACTCCTGATAATCCACATTTTAATAATCCTTTGGCTAAAAGAGTACATATTCAGTTAATGAAGAAAAATCATACAATTTCCCCTTTCATATATTTTTAGACATTTTTAAAAGGGAAACAGAAAAATATTCAAATAAATATTTGGGTTTTGTACAAATAATTGTGTCTTTTGCATTGTTGAAATTTGTCTTTGGTATTGGAATACATTCTTAACAAATGTGGTTATGTTATACATCATTTTAATACACATATCTTGATTTATATTTTTTGCTAATGATGAAAAGCATAGTGGTCAGTTATCAGAATTTGACAAGGACCAATTAAGAGCAATCATTGAAGCTGATCCTCTTACAACTACATGAGAAGTTTCCAAAGAACTCATTCGCCATTCTATGATCATTCAGCATTTGAAGCAAATTGGAAAGGTGAAAAAGCTCAATAAGTATGTGCCTCATGAGTTGACTGCAAATCAAAAAAAAAAAAAAATCATCGTTTAGAAATGTCATCTTCTCTTATTCTAAGCAACACCAGTGAACTATTTCTTGATCAAAATGTGACCTATGATGAAAAGTGGATTTTATACGACAACGAGTGACAACCAACTCAGTGACTGGACTGAGAAAAAGTTCTAAATCACTTCCCAAAGCCAAACTTGCACCAAAAAAAGGTTATGGTCACTGGTGGCCTACTGCTAGCCTGATCCACTATAGCTTTCTGAATCTCAGTGAAACGATTATATATGAGAAGTACACTCAGCAAATTAATGAGATGCACTGAAAACTTCGAGGCCTGAAGCCAGCAATGGCTATCATAAAGAGGCTAATTCTCTGCAACAACACCCAAATGCATATCACACAACCAACGCTTCAAAAGTTGAATGAATTGTGCTACAAAGTTTTTCTATATTCATCTGACATATTCACCTGAACTCTTGCCAACTGATTACCACTTCCTGAAGCATATTAACACAGAATATGCTTCCACAACCAGCAGGAGGCAGGAAATTCTTTCCAAGAATTCGTCAAATCCAATCCACAGATTTTTAGACTACAGTAATAAACAGTTACTTCTGTTTGGTCAAAATGTGTCTATTGTAATTATTCCTATTTTGATTGACAAAGATGTATTTGAGCCTAGTTATAATGATTTAAGCTTCCCTGGTGACTCAGCAGTAAAAATTCTGCTTTCAATGCAGAAGATGCGACTCAGATGATAAAGCACCTACCTGCAACATGGGAAATCTGGGTTCAATCCCTGGATTGGGAAGATTTCTCTGGAGAAAGGAACTGCGATCCACTCCAGTATTCTTACCTTGAGAATTACATAGACCGAGGAGCCTGGCAGGCTACAGTTCCTGGAATTGCAAAGAGTCGAACAAGACTGACAAGACTAACACTTTCTCTTTCATAATGATTTAACATTTATGATCCAAAACTGCTTACATTTACATCACCCTAATAACTTAATAGTGACTTTATAAATCCTGACATATAGCATCATCCTCTTTGAAAGCATCAACTATAGCATACTGATATGAAATTGTCTTAGTGCATTTGATCCTGCTTCCTCTGAGTAGACATCTTCTTCTAATCTAGGTAAATCTGAGAATACATCACACTCAAGGAGCTTTTCATCAAAGAAATCAGAGTTTTGGAATGAGGCAACGGAATGTAAAATACCTTTGAATTGCTTTTATTTAGAAACTCCCTTAAAGAATTTTTCCAGACACCATCATTAATTTTAAGATGACTGAGTAAAGTTGAAATGTTCTGGTCAGAGACTGAGCACAGCTAAGAGTGTTGCTGCGCTTTATCTGAGAATTCACTGTTCTAACAATATAGGAGACCTGAATCAGATTCAAAACTTGTGCCAAACTGTCCCTGCAGTTCCAAGCTCATAAACTTACTTCAGCTGGGATTTCCAGGCTGGTGGAAAGCAAGGAAGAGAGCACAGTCGGCTTTTCTGAAGCCCAGAAGAGGCCTGACATTGGCAAGGGAAATGGCATGGCAAACACTTTGCTAATGACAATCTAGAGCAGCTCTCTTGCCAATATTCTGCCAAGTGAGGCTTAAGAAGTTCAAAAGGCAATACTCAGAGTAACTAAGGTCATGGAACATTTTGAAGAGAATAAAGCAACTTAAGTGAGTTAATCAATTCTACCAACACAAAATGAGTATATGAAAATTATAAATAAATGTTTGAAAAGTCTATGTTATGGGGAGGGAAAACATTAAGTAATAAACAAAACATTATAATATGGCATGGCACACATAAATAAATTTAAGATAAATAAGAAGCTAAGTAATTTCAAAGTTAAAACTACCTCAAAAAAGTACAAAAATCATTAGTATTTTTCTTCTTCTATTAAGGAAAGATTCAGAGGATATAATCTAAGTCTTAGACTGTATGAGATAGTGCAAAAAATGCAAACATAATGCTGCTACTGAGACTGGGACAGTCTGTATGGAGACACATATGTGAGCACTGGGCATGAAGTGTTGATAAATCACTGCATTTTGAGGGAAAACTGATTCATTGTGCCCACAGACATTTGCAGAACACTCTCTCAGTATTTCCAGAAAAGCTGAAAGCCAACTCTATTAACTGGCATCAACATCTTTAGCAAGCTACTGGTGAGAGAGATTATGTGTCCCAGGAAGGGGTGTGCTTCATCTTTTCTCCCCAAACAGGATGGCAAAGCGGATTCATCTCCCTCCTCATTCTGTTACAGTGCAAAAATCCTTCCTCTTTTGAGAGGAGTAGAGGATCTACTGATGTGAAAGTCTGTTTTGTTCTGATTTTCTATAATTTCCTCGGTATACAAAAGGATAGACACATTAATAGTGGACAGCCAATCACAATGGTAGGTTCTTACCACAAAGCAAAGACTCAACCACAGGTCACAAAACATGTTTTTATCTTTTCTTTCTCCTCCAAAGATCACAATTCCATTGGTTATTATATAAGCCACTAGGGAACATGGTGTTTGTTGTCGTGGGTAATCTGTTGGCGAAAGCTTACAAAATGGTTTTCAAATGAGCATGCCACACATTATTTGAACCTCAAGACAAAAAGCCTTTGGCCTCCTGGGAGGATAGAAGAGAGAAAATAAATTGAATTTAAGTATATAAATGTTTATGTAGGAGGACACAAAATTGTTTGTAATTTTACTTAGCAACCTTAATGTTTTGCTAATGACAATCTAGAGCAGCTCTCTTGCCAATATTCTGCCAAGTGAGGCTTAAGAAGTTCAAAAGGCAATACTCAGAGTAACTAAGGTCATGGAACATTTTGAAGAGAATAAAGCAACTTAAGTGAGTTAATCAATTCTACCAACACAAAATGAGTATATGAAAATTATAAATAAATGTTTGAAAAGTCTATGTTATGGGGAGGGAAAACATTAAGTAATAAACAAAACATTATAATATGGCATGGCACACATAAATAAATTTAAGATAAATAAGAAGCTAAGTAATTTCAAAGTTAAAACTACCTCAAAAAAGTACAAAAATCATTAGTATTTTTCTTCTTCTATTAAGGAAAGATTCAGAGGATATAATCTAAGTCTTAGACTGTATGAGATAGTGCAAAAAATGCAAACATAATGCTGCTACTGAGACTGGGACAGTCTGTATGGAGACACATATGTGAGCACTGGGCATGAAGTGTTGATAAATCACTGCATTTTGAGGGAAAACTGATTCATTGTGCCCACAGACATTTGCAGAACACTCTCTCAGTATTTCCAGAAAAGCTGAAAGCCAACTCTATTAACTGGCATCAACATCTTTAGCAAGCTACTGGTGAGAGAGATTATGTGTCCCAGGAAGGGGTGTGCTTCATCTTTTCTCCCCAAACAGGATGGCAAAGCGGATTCATCTCCCTCCTCATTCTGTTACAGTGCAAAAATCCTTCCTCTTTTGAGAGGAGTAGAGGATCTACTGATGTGAAAGTCTGTTTTGTTCTGATTTTCTATAATTTCCTCGGTATACAAAAGGATAGACACATTAATAGTGGACAGCCAATCACAATGGTAGGTTCTTACCACAAAGCAAAGACTCAACCACAGGTCACAAAACATGTTTTTATCTTTTCTTTCTCCTCCAAAGATCACAATTCCATTGGTTATTATATAAGCCACTAGGGAACATGGTGTTTGTTGTCGTGGGTAATCTGTTGGCGAAAGCTTACAAAATGGTTTTCAAATGAGCATGCCACACATTATTTGAACCTCAAGACAAAAAGCCTTTGGCCTCCCTGGGAGGATAGAAGAGAGAAAATAAATTGAATTTAAGTATATAAATGTTTATGTAGGAGGACACAAAATTGTTTGTAATTTTACTTAGCAACCTTAATGTTTTTGATTGCTTTGGGTTCCTTTGGTTGGCATTTTATAGTGTATGTCCTATGTGATAGTCATTAGCCAAAGGGCTTTGCTACACTGTAAGTATCTAGGAATGTTACATTCAACTTATCTCAGTATTTTACCAGGGAATCCACATCCATCTAGAGTACAGTGCTGTTCTAAGGAAGAGAAGAAAATCCAATCAGTGAAATCATGAACTACAAGCAGTGAACATACAAGTGAAGCACCTAATTAATATACCAACTGATGCTAAAACTTGAAAATGAATCATTTTTAGTCAAGACAGAAAATGTAGAGAAATAAAAATGCCCTAATGATCTTTCAAGTAAGAACTTTTTAAATTTGATAAGTTGCTAAAAATTTATAGCCTTCCTTTGAGATCTTTCCTTTAAATTCTTCCACTTGGTGAGAGAGAGAAAGAATATTTCAGTACTTCAGAAAGTAGAAGCTGAGAGTCATCCCTCTTTTCTCAAAGGTAAAGATACTTCCTTTTTATTTTTATTTATTTTTATATGTCAAATTTTTAAATTGGGGTACAGTTGATTGGGACTGGGTTCTATCCCTGGGGCAGGGCGATCTCCTGGAGAAGGCAATGATTTACCACTCCAGTATTCTTGCCTGGAAAATCCCATGGACAGAGGAACCTGGCAGACACAACTGAGTGACTAACACTCCACTCCACTTCATAGACAATTAACAAACAACGTTGTGGCAGTTTCAAGTGAATGGTAAAAGGATTCAGCCATATATATGCATATATCCAAACCCCTGCCCATCCAAGCTGCCACATAACATTGAGCAGAGTTCCTTGGGCCCTACAGGTCCTTGTTGGCTATCTGTTTAGGATGTACATGCTCATCCTAAACTCCCTAATTATCCCTCCCTCTGGCCCCGAGGGATGCTTCATTTTAAAGAGATCATTATGATCTCACATTAGTTACACACAAAAGAAATGACCTCACACTTCACAAATGAATATCCATAGTATTTATAATAACCTTCTTCCATAGTTACTTTTTTTTTCTCTCAACTTTTGCTGGAAAATGAATATACTAGACTTTATTTAGTGAAACATGTAACTCACAGCAGAGGTCTTCATGATGTACACACGTTGATCTGAGGTTTCCCTGTATGTATTTATTTTTCTCCCTATGTATGCTATGTCTTCATTGGCATAGTTTTTCCTGTCATTATGCAGGGATTGTTTAAAAATTGCCCTTAGTTCTTTGCACCGCCAATTAATTATCCTATTTCATCATGAGAAATATATATTATGACATGGTCAGAATTCACTATTATGCCAAAATATTCTTACCCTGATACAGAAAAAAATTTGTGATGATTACAAAAAAAAAAAAAAAAAGTCCAGTTACTGTGAAATCAGATTCTTACTATTTCATTCTTACATGAAGTCATTAATATTCACGAATATAGCTCTCTTTTCATCCCCTGATTGCACCTGATTCAGAGTTTGTCAATTGTTCTATTTAAATTTGAAAATTTTTACATAGTATTTGAAATAGATCTTTTAGACCTTTAAGTTACTTTTTATGCTACATTCAGAAATACTAAACTGAAAAAATGTACTCTAGTAAAATATTTTCAAGTCTTTCTTTAACTGCCTTGCCTTTTGGTTATTTGATTTTATTTTATGTCATTCAGTTTTTAGGGACTGGGTTCTATCCCTGGGGCATGGCGATCTCCTGGAGAAGGCAATGATTTACCACTCCAGTATTCTTGCCTGGAAAATCCCATGGACAGAGGAACCTGGCAGACACAACTGAGTGACTAACACTCCACTCCACTTCATAGACAATTAACAAACAACGTTGTGGCAGTTTCAAGTGAATGGTAAAAGGATTCAGCCATATATATGCATATATCCAAACCCCTGCCCATCCAAGCTGCCACATAACATTGAGCAGAGTTCCTTGGGCCCTACAGGTCCTTGTTGGCTATCTGTTTAGGATGTACATGCTCATCCTAAACTCCCTAATTATCCCTCCCTCTGGCCCCGAGGGATGCTTCATTTTAAAGAGATCATTATGATCTCACATTAGTTACACACAAAAGAAATGACCTCACACTTCACAAATGAATATCCATAGTATTTATAATAACCTTCTTCCATAGTTACTTTTTTTTTCTCTCAACTTTTGCTGGAAAATGAATATACTAGACTTTATTTAGTGAAACATGTAACTCACAGCAGAGGTCTTCATGATGTACACACGTTGATCTGAGGTTTCCCTGTATGTATTTATTTTTCTCCCTATGTATGCTATGTCTTCATTGGCATAGTTTTTCCTGTCATTATGCAGGGATTGTTTAAAAATTGCCCTTAGTTCTTTGCACCGCCAATTAATTATCCTATTTCATCATGAGAAATATATATTATGACATGGTCAGAATTCACTATTATGCCAAAATATTCTTACCCTGATACAGAAAAAAATTTGTGATGATTACAAAAAAAAAAAAAAAAAGTCCAGTTACTGTGAAATCAGATTCTTACTATTTCATTCTTACATGAAGTCATTAATATTCACGAATATAGCTCTCTTTTCATCCCCTGATTGCACCTGATTCAGAGTTTGTCAATTGTTCTATTTAAAAATTTGAAAATTTTTACATAGTATTTGAAATAGATCTTTTTTAGACCTTTAAGTTACTTTTTATGCTACATTCAGAAATACTAAACTGAAAAAATGTACTCTAGTAAAATATTTTCAAGTCTTTCTTTAACTGCCTTGCCTTTTGGTTATTTGATTTTGATTTTGTTGTTTTCCATTTTGTGTGTATATGTTTTTCATCTTTTGCATCATGCAGATTTTACTGCCCTTCTTAAGAGTTTCCATATTTTACAGGCTTTAAAGAATTCAGAATACATCTGTTTATATGTTGAGTCATAACAAGTACCAAAGATTAAAATTCAAGAAACACATAATCAAGCTAAAGCTCTTCAAGTAAAAAATAATTCTAATATTAGCACTCATTTCCTTCATATACTAATATTTCTGGAAAATTTAAAAGTTGAGTACATCATTATTCCAGAAAACTTTTACTATTTCCAAAGCTTATTCTTAGAACATTTGCCAAAGATGTTTTGGATCAAAGTTTGATAAATATTTTTTGAGAGTTGGGTCAGTCTAGTAATGATTAAGGAGAACTGAACTGCAGCATTTTTGCTGAATTAGGGCAAACTACTTAACCAATTTGGATATTTATTTCTTCCTTGGTAAAATAAGAGATGGGAGATGGGATGTCTGCTTCTTTCTGAAAGCTATTATTTAAAAATAAATAGATGCATGTGCTGAGTTATTAAAGTAAGGCCATAAATTTTAAAGGACATTTTCTTTGTAAATTATTATGAATAAATACTATTAACCTCAGTGGAAAATATGCCGAACAGTATCATTACTATACTTCAGTATTAATCATATTGAGGTAATTATTTAATTATAAAATAGTACATATAGAGTCTGAATAAAGTTTAACATATTTTTAAATTAGATAAACTGTTAATTTAAGGAGAAATCTGATCAAAAATCATTCCTACCACCAATGAGACTTCAAACATTACCACTGCTAATCCAGTTTATCCAGAAATTCTGGAATTTTAGGAATCTTACAAATTTAACGCTAACATAGATTGGAGGATGAGAGAGGGGTTACAAGTTCCTTTCTCAAATACCAATTTGAAAGTAATTTTGGTAATTGTTAGTAATGATAAAACTGCAAACCATATGACATCAGCTATGTAAAAAATTTTGTTTATTTTTCTAGTAAAAAAAATATTTTCAAGTCTTTCTTTAACTGCCTTGCCTTTTGGTTATTTGATTTTGATTTTGTTGTTTTCCATTTTGTGTGTATATGTTTTTCATCTTTTGCATCATGCAGATTTTACTGCCCTTCTTAAGAGTTTCCATATTTTACAGGCTTTAAAGAATTCAGAATACATCTGTTTATATGTTGAGTCATAACAAGTACCAAAGATTAAAATTCAAGAAACACATAATCAAGCTAAAGCTCTTCAAGTAAAAAATAATTCTAATATTAGCACTCATTTCCTTCATATACTAATATTTCTGGAAAATTTAAAAGTTGAGTACATCATTATTCCAGAAAACTTTTACTATTTCCAAAGCTTATTCTTAGAACATTTGCCAAAGATGTTTTGGATCAAAGTTTGATAAATATTTTTTGAGAGTTGGGTCAGTCTAGTAATGATTAAGGAGAACTGAACTGCAGCATTTTTGCTGAATTAGGGCAAACTACTTAACCAATTTGGATATTTATTTCTTCCTTGGTAAAATAAGAGATGGGAGATGGGATGGCTGCGTCGTGCTGAAAGCTATTATGTAAAAATAAATAGATGCATGTGCTGAGTTATTAAAGGAAGGCCATAAATTTTAAAGGACATTTTCTTTGTAAATTATTATGAATAAATACTATTAACCTCAGTGGAAAATATGCCGAACAGTATCATTACTATACTTCAGTATTAATCATATTGAGGTAATTATTTAATTATAAAATAGTACATATAGAGTCTGAATAAAGTTTAACATATTTTTAAATTAGATAAACTGTTAATTTAAGGAGAAATCTGATCAAAAATCATTCCTACCACCAATGAGACTTCAAACATTACCACTGCTAATCCAGTTTATCCAGAAATTCTGGAATTTTAGGAATCTTACAAATTTAACGCTAACATAGATTGGAGGATGAGAGAGGGGTTACAAGTTCCTTTCTCAAATACCAATTTGAAAGTAATTTTGGTAATTGTTAGTAATGATAAAACTGCAAACCATATGACATCAGCTATTCACATTTTGAAATATAATCACAATATTCCAGGTTTAAGAAAACCATACACAGTAATGTCTTAGGACCAGAGGCAGATGTAAATACGAGCCAGCTCAGAACCTAACGTTTTATTCTATGCTTTATAGTGTATGCCCTCATTATGTAGCTGTCAGTGTCTAGGAGAATCTGCCACAACCAGTAATGAGAACATTATATTAGATTTTTGTAGTAGTCGTCAGGTTTTGCATCTCTTTTGTGCAAGATTTTGTGTTTTCATTTTATAGTATAAGCTAACTATCCAATCCTTGTTACATCAGATTACCAGCCATCCCACTGAAAAATCCAAAATCTGTGTCCTTGCTCATGCCTATCGCCTCCTCAGAGTGTGAACATGCACATCTGACTTGAAAGCTTCTTGACAATCAATTTAAGCACTAACAAATCCCCATTCCAGAGAAATTAACCTCTATTTCACAGATGATATCTTAGGACATTAAGAAATAAAATCATTCAAAGAATGAAACCAATGCCATAATGCCTTGAGTATTCATTATTTAAAGAAAAAATAATTTTATTTATTAAAGATTAATATTTTAGCCTCTCTTCTTCATATTATTAAAAATAATGATACTGAAATCCTTCATATTTTTATTGCTTGTTTCCTTCCTATTTGTGTATATCTTCAAAAATAAGTAATAGTAACTTTTTATATTATAGTGATTATATTTGCACAAAGACCCATAATTATCTAATTATTAATATATAACCAACACCCTCTACAGATTGAAGGCCATGAAGTCAGTTCCATTTTTGAGGATATTCTGTGCTCAGACACTCATATCTTCTATCATAATCAAATAGAAGGATGCATGAATGAGAATCTATTTATTCTTTAGATTCTTCCCAACTATGTAATGTTCCCACTGCCAAAGAGACAGAGAGAGGCTATAAAAGAACATCAATCTATGAATAATAAAGCAAACAGAATCATACAAGATTGCTTTAATATTTTGATTAAAATATTCATATTTTATTGAGAGCCTCCCTGGGTGATCAGGCAGTAAAGAATCTGTCTGAAATGCAGGAGACTTGGGTTCAGTCTCTGGGCCAGAAAGATCCCCTAGAGAAGGGAATGGCAGTCTACTCCAGTGTTCTTGCCTGGAGAATTCCCCTAAAAGGCTATAGTCCTCAGGGTTGCAAAGAGCCAGATGTGATTGAGTAACTGACCCTTTTACACTTTCACCTTATACTTTTCATATTTGATTCACTCTAGAATTCATTTGCTTTATGTACTTTCTTTTGAGAGACAAAATCTATATGCTTTCTGGAAAAAATACTAGTAGTTTTACTGTAAATGCATTATAACTAATTTTCAATAAATCTTAAATTTTCCTCTAATGTTTTTCAAGTATTTAGAATCACCATAATCCTTCCTAAAAAGAGAAAATGCCACTGAAAAAATCATTTAGGTGTCTTGGGTCGGCTCCATGAGAAGTTGTTGTAAACATGAGGGTTCAATTATAAGGACTTTTTTAGAAAGTTCTTTTAAGGGAGGTGCAGAGGAAGCAGTGCACGGAAGCAGAAACATCCCCAGCAAGCTATGTTTTCAGGAAAAGTCTCAGACTCAGCATGATCCTACAGAGGAACTCTGAGGCATGCATTATGTCTCAGATCTGCCCCAAGTCAAGAATGTGGACTCTGTCCATTTCTGTCCTTGATTGTACTGAGTTAGCTAAAATTTTCATTTGGATTTTTTCCATAAGATGAGGAAACATTTGAATGAACTTTTTGGCCAACCCAATACTGAACATCCAGATACTTCAAGTTTCTCTTCCAGTAGGTTACAGACTCCAGGTGCCTACCTCTCCTCTGAGGAAGTTTATGAGACTAAAACATTACATCCAAAACATACAGGAGAACTCATGGACACATATTCCCATGAGAGCAATCTGAAAGACCCAGCTTGAAACACAAGTAGTGTTTGTTGCAAAGATTAACAGGAGGTTGCAGTTAGTATCAAGTTTGTCATTGTTACCAGATAAATTAAATAATTGTCAATTACCAGATAAATAATAAAAAGCAAACAGAACCATACAAGATTGCTTTAATATTTTGATTAAAATATTCATATTTTATTGAGAGCCTCCCTGGGTGATCAGGCAGTAAAGAATCTGTCTGAAATGCAGGAGACTTGGGTTCAGTCTCTGGGCCAGAAAGATCCCCTAGAGAAGGGAATGGCAGTCTACTCCAGTGTTCTTGCCTGGAGAATTCCCCTAAAAGGCTATAGTCCTCAGGGTTGCAAAGAGCCAGATGTGATTGAGTAACTGACCCTTTTACACTTTCACCTTATACTTTTCATATTTGATTCACTCTAGAATTCATTTGCTTTATGTACTTTCTTTTGAGAGACAAAATCTATATGCTTTCTGGAAAAAATACTAGTAGTTTTACTGTAAATGCATTATAACTAATTTTCAATAAATCTTAAATTTTCCTCTAATGTTTTTCAAGTATTTAGAATCACCATAATCCTTCCTAAAAAGAAAATGCCACTGAAAAAATCATTTAGGTGTCTTGGGTCGGCTCCATGAGAAGTTGTTGTAAACATGAGGGTTCAATTATAAGGACTTTTTTAGAAAGTTCTTTTAAGGGAGGTGCAGAGGAAGCAGTGCACGGAAGCAGAAACATCCCCAGCAAGCTATGTTTTCAGGAAAAGTCTCAGACTCAGCATGATCCTACAGAGGAACTCTGAGGCATGCATTATGTCTCAGATCTGCCCCAAGTCAAGAATGTGGACTCTGTCCATTTCTGTCCTTGATTGTACTGAGTTAGCTAAAATTTTCATTTGGATTTTTTCCATAAGATGAGGAAACATTTGAATGAACTTTTTGGCCAACCCAATACTGAACATCCAGATACTTCAAGTTTCTCTTCCAGTAGGTTACAGACTCCAGGTGCCTACCTCTCCTCTGAGGAAGTTTATGAGACTAAAACATTACATCCAAAACATACAGGAGAACTCATGGACACATATTCCCATGAGAGCAATCTGAAAGACCCAGCTTGAAACACAAGTAGTGTTTGTTGCAAATATTAACAGGAGGTTGCAGTTAGTATCAAGTTTGTCATTGTTACCAGATAAATTAAATAATGTCAAACCAGTCAATTCAAAAATGCATTCCTCAAGAAAATATAATGCAAATGTTTAAATGATAATGGGAAATTATTTGTATTAACATATAAGTATCCTTATGGGGGCTTCCATGGTGGTCCAGGGGTAAAGAGTCCACCTTGCAGCACAGGGGGCACTGGTTCTATCCGTGGCCTGAGAAGATCCCACATGCTGTGGACCAGCTGGACCAGTGTGTCCAGTTGCGAACCAGTGTTCTGGAGCACATGTGCACAGAGCCAGAGCTTTGCAAGGAGAGAGGCCACTGCAATGAGAGGTCCACACATGCCAAAGAATAAAAAGATGGATGAAAATAAATATCAAGAAAAAGAGACATGATGGGGAAAAGAAAAACAAATTTTAAAAAATTAAAAAATAAAGTATATTTATGATATACTGCATGTAAAAAAAGGCAGGTTACAAAACAATATGTATGGTACAATCATATTCAATTTTAATTTAATGACATGAAACAGAAAAATATTATCAATAATGGGATGAGGTGCTATTCATTATTTTTTAAAAAATGTTGTATACAAGATGAGATGTGTGCATTGCAATGGTTTTTATAAGTTAATTTTGAAATCTAGCAATTTGTGTAACGATCTAGAAACATAAAGTGGACATGATTTCTAAGTGAGACTGCATCTTTAAAAAAGGACAACACAGTAGGTAATACAGGTTTAGTAAATCCTAAGAAGTTGTGGCATAAAATAATATTCCAATGTATTTTTAATATATACAATGACATCAGGTAGTTACAGTAAAGCTCATCAACTTGCTTATCAGTTAAAAGCTTATAGGCTGGGCTTCCTTGGTGGTCCAGTGGGTAAGGACACCGCCTTGCAGTGCAAGGCACCAGTTCAATCCCAGACCTGGGAAGTTTATGAAAAACTAAAACATTACATCCAAAACATACAGGAGAACTCATGGACACATATTCCCATGAGAGCAATCTGAAAGACCCAGCTTGAAACACAAGTAGTGTTTGTTGCAAATATTAACAGGAGGTTGCAGTTAGTATCAAGTTTGTCATTGTTACCAGATAAATTAAATAATGTCAAACCAGTCAATTCAAAAATGCATTCCTCAAGAAAATATAATGCAAATGTTTAAATGATAATGGGAAATTATTTGTATTAACATATAAGTATCCTTATGGGGGCTTCCATGGTGGTCCAGGGGTAAAGAGTCCACCTTGCAGCACAGGGGGCACTGGTTCTATCCGTGGCCTGAGAAGATCCCACATGCTGTGGACCAGCTGGACCAGTGTGTCCAGTTGCGAACCAGTGTTCTGGAGCACATGTGCACAGAGCCAGAGCTTTGCAAGGAGAGAGGCCACTGCAATGAGAGGTCCACACATGCCAAAGAATAAAAAGATGGATGAAAATAAATATCAAGAAAAAGAGACATGATGGGGAAAAGAAAAACAAATTTTAAAAAATTAAAAAATAAAGTATATTTATGATATACTGCATGTAAAAAAAGGCAGGTTACAAAACAATATGTATGGTACAATCATATTCAATTTTAATTTAATGACATGAAACAGAAAAATATTATCAATAATGGGATGAGGTGCTATTCATTATTTTTTAAAAAAAATGTTGTATACAAGATGAGATGTGTGCATTGCAATGGTTTTTATAAGTTAATTTTGAAATCTAGCAATTTGTGTAACGATCTAGAAACATAAAGTGGACATGATTTCTAAGTGAGACTGCATCTTTAAAAAAGGACAACACAGTAGGTAATACAGGTTTAGTAAATCCTAAGAAGTTGTGGCATAAAATAATATTCCAATGTATTTTTAATATATACAATGACATCAGGTAGTTACAGTAAAGCTCATCAACTTGCTTATCAGTTAAAAGCTTATAGGCTGGGCTTCCTTGGTGGTCCAGTGGGTAAGGACACCGCCTTGCAGTGCAAGGGGCACCAGTTCAATCCCAGACCTGGGAAAATCCCATGTGCTGCAGAGCATCTGGACCGATGTGTTCAACTACCGAGCTGGAGCTCTGGAGAGCCTGTGCCCAGAGCCAGTGCTCTGCGACGAGAGAGGCCACTGTGATGGGAGGCCCACACAGGCCAAAGAACAAAGATAAGCAAATGAAAGATCAACAAAAGTGCCCCCCCCCAAAAAAAAAAGCTTATGGGCTAAATAAGAACCCTTTCCCTATATGTAAGATACCGTTTCCAATGATAAAGTTGATGAAGTGTCTACTGGGATGATGTTTCCATTAATTTATTACTAGAACTTGAGCAGTGCTCCAGTCATAAGGAGGAATAAGTATTTTTAGAAAATACTAGTTGATACTTAGGAGAAGGTTCTGTTTATGAATGTGATCTTACAAAATACATAAATACATAGTGAAGAGAACAATCACTATAAAGGACCTGGTATCATATCTAAGGGCATCAGTCCTTTTGGCATGAATTAGAGCTGGAACAACCCTACCATGTTTTCTAGGGTCACTGGTACAAATAATATCAAGTTTTCCAAGTTTAATTAACTTGTATGCTAGGCTTCCTTCCATTACAACTAATAGAAAATTCAACTCAAATCATTTTAAGAAAAAATCAACAACAAAATAAAGTTAGGGTTTCTCAGGACAGCTGGAGCAGGCAGCAAGGGTCCAGGGTGGGGTGGGCAATTAAGGCTTTCAAGTTTCAGTTCCATTTTATGTCTTGGCTATACAGTGAGAACATTTTCTGCTTGCTCCATTATTCCGGCAGGCTTTCCATGCCTGGTGACAAGATTCCTGCCCAAAGATCCAGAAATACTCTCTACCTTTCGAGCATCTTTCAGTAGAAAGAATAATAGTCTTTTTCTACCAGTTCTCTAAGGACTACCAATTGAGTCTCCTTGCATTGTGTTGAGTACCATGTCTACCTCAGAACAATCATAGTGATCATGGGACTGCAAATTCCGATGTCAGTGGCAGGGTTGCATTCTTTCAAAGGGATGTTCTGTGGAATCAATGGTATCCAAGCCCTGTGGACTGAGGGTGGTGGGCATGCTGAGCACTGGTGGCAAATCAGAACACCATGTTCAGAAGTGTAAGTGAAACAGCATGAACACGTATTTTTCAAATATGCTTCCTCTCTCACATACAACTGGAACAGATAATGGAATGACACTACATTTCCTCGTGAGGAACATCAAAAAATCAAGTTCAGGAAGCAAGAGTGAAACAAAAAGGCATTGTTGAAAATAGTTTCTGTTATTTATAAATCTTTAAAAAGAGAGTTAACTATTTTGGGATCAGATAGGCAATTATATCTTTTCTTATTTTTTTGTTTGTTTTCAGTTTCCTTCAGTATGATTCAGCTGAGATGCTATTATTTAATAGATGTAAAATCATTTTTCTTATCAAACCTATCTTAATCTTCATTTACAAGTTTAATTTATACAAGTATTATGTATGAGCTTGTAAGTGAGTGCTAGGTGTAACAAATAAGTAAAGCATACTAATTAGCACAAGGCCTTTTTAAATGAAATGCTTTTAAAAAAAGTTTTTTTAATACAGTATTAGAGCTGGAACAACCCTACCATGTTTTCTAGGGTCACTGGTACAAATAATATCAAGTTTTCCAAGTTTAATTAACTTGTATGCTAGGCTTCCTTCCATTACAACTAATAGAAAATTCAACTCAAATCATTTTAAGAAAAAATCAACAACAAAATAAAGTTAGGGTTTCTCAGGACAGCTGGAGCAGGCAGCAAGGGTCCAGGGTGGGGTGGGCAATTAAGGCTTTCAAGTTTCAGTTCCATTTTATGTCTTGGCTATACAGTGAGAACATTTTCTGCTTGCTCCATTATTCCGGCAGGCTTTCCATGCCTGGTGACAAGATTCCTGCCCAAAGATCCAGAAATACTCTCTACCTTTCGAGCATCTTTCAGTAGAAAGAATAATAGTCTTTTTCTACCAGTTCTCTAAGGACTACCAATTGAGTCTCCTTGCATTGTGTTGAGTACCATGTCTACCTCAGAACAATCATAGTGATCATGGGACTGCGAAGTTCCGATGTCAGTGGCAGGGTTGCATTCTTTCAATGGGATGTTCTGTGGAATCAATGGTATCCAAGCCCTGTGGACTGAGGGTGGTGGGCATGCTGAGCACTGGTGGCAAATCAGAACACCATGTTCAGAAGTGTAAGTGAAACAGCATGAACACGTATTTTTCAAATATGCTTCCTCTCTCACATACAACTGGAACAGATAATGGAATGACACTACATTTCCTCGTGAGGAACATCAAAAAATCAAGTTCAGGAAGCAAGAGTGAAACAAAAAGGCATTGTTGAAAATAGTTTCTGTTATTTATAAATCTTTAAAAAGAGAGTTAACTATTTTGGGATCAGATAGGCAATTATATCTTTTCTTATTTTTTTGTTTGTTTTCAGTTTCCTTCAGTATGATTCAGCTGAGATGCTATTATTTAATAGATGTAAAATCATTTTTCTTATCAAACCTATCTTAATCTTCATTTACAAGTTTAATTTATACAAGTATTATGTATGAGCTTGTAAGTGAGTGCTAGGTGTAACAAATAAGTAAAGCATACTAATTAGCACAAGGCCAATTTTTTTAAGAAATTGAATTTCAGCACTGATATTTTTATTACAATTATGTTTTAAAAGATACACACTTTATTTTTCCATAGTTTTTTCATATGCATTATACTTATTTCAATACAGTATTAGAGGTTTAATATTTTAATTTTAAAATAAGTACTATCATTCAATTTATAAAAAATTATTATTACAAATAATTAGCATATATATTGAATTTAAAAATGAACTCCTATTTGAACATTATTCTTCCTGTCATAACCAAAATCATATCATAACTGATGCCTTGTCCAGACCCAAGTAGAGCTGGTAATAATGGGAGAGTAAAATCAGTACAATAGCTATTTAACAACATGTAAGCTTACATAAAATGATACAATTGCCCCTCAGCTTCGTGGTTGGCTTTTTCTTTAGTGAATTAATTGTCAGTCTGGTCGCTTTCATACCAAACCAAAAAAACAAGAGAAGACAGCTGTTCACTGACTAAAAAGAGATGCATGAAGAAAATATATTTTCGCCTTATGTTGCTATTTTTTAATTACTAACTCATGTCTGACTCTTTTGTGACTTCATGGACTATAACCTGCAGGCTCCTCTGTCCATGGGATTTCCTAGGCAAGAATACTGGAGTGGGTAGCTTCTCCATGGAAGTTGGTTTCCATTTGCAGGGTATCTTCCCAACTCAGGGATACAGCCCGAATTTCCTGCATTGCAGATGAATTCCTTGTCACTGAACCACCTGTGAAGCCCATTTTATCCTATAGAATGATAAATGTGTATAATTGTACATTTCATTTAAATTTTAAACATAATGGAAAAAAATTCTGGGCATTGTTGAAAAAAAAAGTTTTTCTGTTATTTATAAATCTTTAAAAGAGAGTTAACTATTTTGGGATCAGATAGGCAATTATATCTTTTCTTATTTTTTTGTTTGTTTTCAGTTTCCTTCAGTATGATTCAGCTGAGATGCTATTATTTAATAGATGTAAAATCATTTTTCTTATCAAACCTATCTTAATCTTCATTTACAAGTTTAATTTATACAAGTATTATGTATGAGCTTGTAAGTGAGTGCTAGGTGTAACAAATAAGTAAAGCATACTAATTAGCACAAGGCCAATTTTTTTAAGAAATTGAATTTCAGCACTGATATTTTTATTACAATTATGTTTTAAAAGATACACACTTTATTTTTCCATAGTTTTTTCATATGCATTATACTTATTTCAATACAGTATTAGAGGTTTAATATTTTAATTTTAAAATAAGTACTATCATTCAATTTATAAAAAATTATTATTACAAATAATTAGCATATATATTGAATTTAAAAATGAACTCCTATTTGAACATTATTCTTCCTGTCATAACCAAAATCATATCATAACTGATGCCTTGTCCAGACCCAAGTAGAGCTGGTAATAATGGGAGAGTAAAATCAGTACAATAGCTATTTAACAACATGTAAGCTTACATAAAATGATACAATTGCCCCTCAGCTTCGTGGTTGGCTTTTTCTTTAGTGAATTAATTGTCAGTCTGGTCGCTTTCATACCAAACCAAAAAAACAAGAGAAGACAGCTGTTCACTGACTAAAAAGAGATGCATGAAGAAAATATATTTTCGCCTTATGTTGCTATTTTTTAATTACTAACTCATGTCTGACTCTTTTGTGACTTCATGGACTATAACCTGCAGGCTCCTCTGTCCATGGGATTTCCTAGGCAAGAATACTGGAGTGGGTAGCTTCTCCATGGAAGTTGGTTTCCATTTGCAGGGTATCTTCCCAACTCAGGGATACAGCCCGAATTTCCTGCATTGCAGATGAATTCCTTGTCACTGAACCACCTGTGAAGCCCATTTTATCCTATAGAATGATAAAATGTGTATAATTGTACATTTCATTAATTTGTTTAAACATTCCATCATATTGACCAAGAAGATATTTCAATTACATGGGTGACCAACACCTGTTTAGAGCTAGCTGTAGTTCTAAATGTGTGCTTGACTCTGTGAGCCTCTGAAAAGGAAGAGGTGAAATGTAGTTACAGTGCTACCTTCCATGAAAATATTGCTTTAAGTGATTCAAAATGCAATAAAATATTTAATAAAGAATACATGAAGGAATTCCCTTGTAGCCCAGCTGGTAAACAACCTACCTGCAATACAGGAGACCCCAGTTCAATTCCTGGGTCAGGATCATCCCCTGGAGAAGGGATAGGCTACCCACTCCAGCATTCTCAGGCTTCTCTTTGTGGCCCATACAGTAAACAATTTGCCTGCAATGTGGGAGGCCTGGGTTGAGAAGATCCCCTGGAGAAGGAAAAGGCTACCCAGTCCAGTATTCTTGCCTGGAGAATTCCATGGTTTGTTTATGGGTCACAAAGTATTGGACATGACTGAGCGACTTCACTATATGAATATAAATGTAGTATAAATACTTCTGAGTAATGAGTGTGCATGCTTTGGAAAAGAGGAAGATTCATCCAGCTAATCCTGTCCAGCAAGGGAGGACTGGATAGTTAAAACATGCAAAAGCTATCTCCATTCAAAGATAATTAAAGAAACTGAGAATATATACCCTGGAAAATAACAGGGTTATTTTACTATCTTGAGATAACCCCCACTGACCTATAGGAATAGGTAGAGATTACTCCATGGAACCTCAAAATCACATTGAGAAGCCCAGATAAGACAGAAAGGAATGATGTGAAAAAAAAAAAAAAAAAAACTAAGTCTCATATGGCACAGAATTTGCCTGCAATGCAGGATACCCAAGTTTGATCTCTGTAGGCAGGCACATCAACCCACTCTAGTATTCTTGCCTGGAGAATTCCATGGACAGAGGAGCCTGGTGAGCAACAGTCCATGGGGTTGCAAACAGTCAGACACGACTGAGCAGCTCGCACACACAACTATATACCAGTTCAGCAATGGAACTTGCTGATTTGAAATTTAATGGGCCTCTGAGAAGT
Organism: Tragulus kanchil; assembly: GCA_022376925.1. NCBI lineage: Eukaryota > Metazoa > Chordata > Mammalia > Artiodactyla > Tragulidae > Tragulus > Tragulus kanchil. The sequence goes on along the minus strand of JAIOJX010000028.1, from coordinate 226,572,734 downwards.
GGAGGAATAAATAAATTTGTCCTAATTAATCAGCATGTACTTGTCTTCATAATCAGTATATTGTATATACTGCATCATCACAGTTTCACAAACATGATCAAGAGACTAATGTTTCCCTCATTTAAATGAGGAAAACAGATGCAGGCGGCTGTTCTACACCCCAATGCTATGGACAAGAGCAGTCAAGGTATAAACCCAGATCCTTGACTAGAAAGACCATATTCAGTAGAGGTGGGGTGGACACCTGTCAGAAACATCACAAAGGAGATTCTTTCCCCAGTTGGTGATGAGTAGATTACGGAATAAATACTAGTTTTTTTAAACTCTGAAATAGTATGATTTGGGAAAAAGCACAGGTTTAAGCTTAATTTCAGGCCAATATACAAACTTTTCCAAAGTCTACTCAATGGACATGAGTTTAAGCAAACTTCAGGAGATAGTGAAGGACAAGGAAGCCTGGTGTGCTGCAGACCATGTGGTCTTAAAGATTCAGAAACAACTTAGAGACTGAACAACAACAACCACCTTTAATTATCCCCAGGATCATTTTATATTACTAGTAAAACACATAAAGTATCAGAAAACTTTGAAAGAGTTCAGTTTGAAAGAGAATTCATCCAGCTAATCCTGTCCAGAAGGGAGGACTGGATAGTTAAAACATGCAAAAGCTATCTCCATTCAAAGATAATTAAAGAAACTGAGAATATATACCCTGGAAAATAACAGGGTTATTTTACTATCTTGAGATAACCCCCACTGACCTATAGGAATAGGTAGAGATTACTCCATGGAACCTCAAAATCACATTGAGAAGCCCAGATAAGACAGAAAGGAATGATGTGAAAAAAAAAAAAAAAAAACTAAGTCTCATATGGCACAGAATTTGCCTGCAATGCAGGATACCCAAGTTTGATCTCTGTAGGCAGGCACATCAACCCACTCTAGTATTCTTGCCTGGAGAATTCCATGGACAGAGGAGCCTGGTGAGCAACAGTCCATGGGGTTGCAAACAGTCAGACACGACTGAGCAGCTCGCACACACAACTATATACCAGTTCAGCAATGGAACTTGCTGATTTGAAATTTAATGGGCCTCTGAGAAGTGGAGGAATAAATAAATTTGTCCTAATTAATCAGCATGTACTTGTCTTCATAATCAGTATATTGTATATACTGCATCATCACAGTTTCACAAACATGATCAAGAGACTAATGTTTCCCTCATTTAAATGAGGAAAACAGATGCAGGCGGCTGTTCTACACCCCAATGCTATGGACAAGAGCAGTCAAGGTATAAACCCAGATCCTTGACTAGAAAGACCATATTCAGTAGAGGTGGGGTGGACACCTGTCAGAAACATCACAAAGGAGATTCTTTCCCCAGTTGGTGATGAGTAGATTACGGAATAAATACTAGTTTTTTTAAACTCTGAAATAGTATGATTTGGGAAAAAGCACAGGTTTAAGCTTAATTTCAGGCCAATATACAAACTTTTCCAAAGTCTACTCAATGGACATGAGTTTAAGCAAACTTCAGGAGATAGTGAAGGACAAGGAAGCCTGGTGTGCTGCAGACCATGTGGTCTTAAAGATTCAGAAACAACTTAGAGACTGAACAACAACAACCACCTTTAATTATCCCCAGGATCATTTTATATTACTAGTAAAACACATAAAGTATCAGATATAATACCACCAGTATTAAACACAACATAATATCACTTATATTGCACAATACCTTGGAGATATATCTATATAGAGATAGAGAAAGATGTTGCCAATCTATCTTGCCTGGCATGAACAAGATAGCTTTGATATGGCTTAACATTCTGTGAAGGAAACTTTCTTTCAAATGGAAAGCCACCTGAGCTTTACATCCTGGCCTTTGTGGTTTATAGCTTTAGTTTCTTCATATGTAATGACTGCTCAGCTGAAGAAATACTCCATCAATAAGGCATTTCCTCTGCCAGGAGCTGAAAAGAGGGCACAATGGTACCCACACTAAGGAGGATGCACCACTCAGCCTTCCAATGGTGATTGGCAAGGCTCCATTCAAGTTGACCATTGCACTAATAGAAAGTTTGTTGGGTCCTTTCTTGGTCTCAGTTAAGATTAGAAACTTGTCATATTCCAGCATCTATGGGAAATACGTTATATTTGGTTTTAAAAATAGTGGACACTTGCATTGGCATGTGTTAAATTATTTCTCATAGAAGTCACTAAAATCATACCATTTTAGTCTTTCTGTTTTGAAATTTAATGGAGAAGTTTTCTATCAAACAACTTAATTGAAATGATAATATGCTCAGTTTATATGCCAGGCAGGGTTAACCTCCTAAGAAGAACAAACTTTTAGTATTGAAATGATAATATGCTAGTTATATCTTACCCAGTCTTGACTAGAAAGACCATATTCAGTAGAGGTGGGGTGGACACCTGTCAGAAACATCACAAAGGAGATTCTTTCCCCAGTTGGTGATGAGTAGATTACGGAATAAATACTAGTTTTTTTAAACTCTGAAATAGTATGATTTGGGAAAAAGCACAGGTTTAAGCTTAATTTCAGGCCAATATACAAACTTTTCCAAAGTCTACTCAATGGACATGAGTTTAAGCAAACTTCAGGAGATAGTGAAGGACAAGGAAGCCTGGTGTGCTGCAGACCATGTGGTCTTAAAGATTCAGAAACAACTTAGAGACTGAACAACAACAACCACCTTTAATTATCCCCAGGATCATTTTATATTACTAGTAAAACACATAAAGTATCAGATATAATACCACCAGTATTAAACACAACATAATATCACTTATATTGCACAATACCTTGGAGATATATCTATATAGAGATAGAGAAAGATGTTGCCAATCTATCTTGCCTGGCATGAACAAGATAGCTTTGATATGGCTTAACATTCTGTGAAGGAAACTTTCTTTCAAATGGAAAGCCACCTGAGCTTTACATCCTGGCCTTTGTGGTTTATAGCTTTAGTTTCTTCATATGTAATGACTGCTCAGCTGAAGAAATACTCCATCAATAAGGCATTTCCTCTGCCAGGAGCTGAAAAGAGGGCACAATGGTACCCACACTAAGGAGGATGCACCACTCAGCCTTCCAATGGTGATTGGCAAGGCTCCATTCAAGTTGACCATTGCACTAATAGAAAGTTTGTTGGGTCCTTTCTTGGTCTCAGTTAAGATTAGAAACTTGTCATATTCCAGCATCTATGGGAAATACGTTATATTTGGTTTTAAAAATAGTGGACACTTGCATTGGCATGTGTTAAATTATTTCTCATAGAAGTCACTAAAATCATACCATTTTAGTCTTTCTGTTTTGAAATTTAATGGAGAAGTTTTCTATCAAACAACTTAATTGAAATGATAATATGCTCAGTTTATATGCCAGGCAGGGTTAACCTCCTAAGAAGACACTGTGTTTAAACTTTACTAGTATGATGGACAGTGTATATGCAAGCTAATGAGCAAAGAAGGGGATATTAAGCAACCTGATTAGAAACCATGGTAAATATTTTAACAGTTGTATTAATTGTTCAAATATTACTAGATCCTGATTTTTATTTTTCTTCTTGTATTATTTTCTCAACTTAAGCAAAATGTAGTTGGGAGGTATGAGAAACAACAACAAAAGAAGAAGTAAAGGAAGAAAGAAAAAATGAGGGTATTGTCTTTAATAGTATTTCATTTTTGCAACAACATGGAAAAAAATCAGAAATAAGAACAAGAAGCATTAGGAACAGAAAAATATGCAAGAAGGGAGCCCAGAATGACTAAGAAAGGGAAATGTCACTCAACAGCTTTCTCTGATACTGCACTGACTTGAACCTTCTTTAGTGCATGAAATATTTTTTTCTTAATGATCCAGTTACATTTATTTTAATTTGTGAAATAATTCCTCTTTTTTTTTTTTTTTAACTTCATTCACAGTGGTCAGAGTCAAAGAACCTCTCAGCATTTCTTCATGTTTACTCTCTCAATGCTGTTGTTGTTCAGTCGTTCAGTTGTGTCCAACTCTTGGTGACTCCATGGACTGCAGCACACCAGCCTTCTCTGTCCTTCACCATCTCCCAGTCTCTCATCTCTCAATAAATATATTAAAAATGGCCAAACACATATATCTGAGTCTATGTTTCAGGCATGCACTTCTCCATCACTTTTTCTTTCCCAGTCTCTTCAAATTTCTTTCTCAATAAATATATTGAAGTGAAATTGGCAAGGCTCCATGGTACCCACACTAAGGAGGATGCACCACTCAGCCTTCCAATGGTGATTGGCAAGGCTCCATTCAAGTTGACCATTGCACTAATAGAAAGTTTGTTGGGTCCTTTCTTGGTCTCAGTTAAGATTAGAAACTTGTCATATTCCAGCATCTATGGGAAATACGTTATATTTGGTTTTAAAAATAGTGGACACTTGCATTGGCATGTGTTAAATTATTTCTCATAGAAGTCACTAAAATCATACCATTTTAGTCTTTCTGTTTTGAAATTTAATGGAGAAGTTTTCTATCAAACAACTTAATTGAAATGATAATATGCTCAGTTTATATGCCAGGCAGGGTTAACCTCCTAAGAAGACACTGTGTTTAAACTTTACTAGTATGATGGACAGTGTATATGCAAGCTAATGAGCAAAGAAGGGGATATTAAGCAACCTGATTAGAAACCATGGTAAATATTTTAACAGTTGTATTAATTGTTCAAATATTACTAGATCCTGATTTTTATTTTTCTTCTTGTATTATTTTCTCAACTTAAGCAAAATGTAGTTGGGAGGTATGAGAAACAACAACAAAAGAAGAAGTAAAGGAAGAAAGAAAAAATGAGGGTATTGTCTTTAATAGTATTTCATTTTTGCAACAACATGGAAAGGATCAGAAATAAGAACAAGAAGCATTAGGAACAGAAAAATATGCAAGAAGGGAGCCCAGAATGACTAAGAAAGGGAAATGTCACTCAACAGCTTTCTCTGATACTGCACTGACTTGAACCTTCTTTAGTGCATGAAATATTTTTTTCTTAATGATCCAGTTACATTTATTTTAATTTGTGAAATAATTCCTCTTTTTTTTTTTTTTTAACTTCATTCACAGTGGTCAGAGTCAAAGAACCTCTCAGCATTTCTTCATGTTTACTCTCTCAATGCTGTTGTTGTTCAGTCGTTCAGTTGTGTCCAACTCTTGGTGACTCCATGGACTGCAGCACACCAGCCTTCTCTGTCCTTCACCATCTCCCAGTCTCTCATCTCTCAATAAATATATTAAAAATGGCCAAACACATATATCTGAGTCTATGTTTCAGGCATGCACTTCTCCATCACTTTTTCTTTCTTTCATGCAGAACCTCACTTTGGCTTTGCCAGGGAATAATTCTGCCCTTGGCTAAGTTGGAATATCTGGATCCTGATCTCATGGTCCTTGGAAGAAAAGCAAAAAATAAAATCATTCTGAATTTCCAATGCGGTCTCTAATAAGCATTTTATGAGAATAATAGTCGCTTTGGGAAATGGAAATGTGATTGAAAGGATCACGTTCAACTGTGGACTAAAGCTTTAATTAGGAACCATCTGAGAAAGGGAAGCAAGCTTGCAAACAGTGTGGGGGCCCTGTCATTCGTGCAGAAACTGAAGGAGAGAGGAAGAATCAGTCACTGAGAGATGGAAATGTTTGGCACTCAGAAAAATATTTCTGGCAAATTAGCAAGTTTTCATCAAATCACTGAAACAAGTTGATTCGGAAAACATGAAGTGCCACAGATTATAAAATTTTAACAGATGCATTTTATATGTGAACCAGAAAACATCTGCTCTGCAGAAACACCCATGATGTAGCCTAAAGTTTAGAAAACATGGCTATACAAAGTTGTTATTTTTCCATTTAGAGTAAAAATGGCAAATTATTGTAGAAATTAAATGATAGAAGCAACTAAGCTAATCTAGCTGATAGAAACCAAATACATACCCACAGTTTTCTTATTTTACTATGTCAAGTCAGTCACATTTTGGGAAGAGCGTGCAGTCTGATGGAAAACGATATGTGTTTACTGTTAGGTTTTTAATAGTTCAGCTCATTAATAGTTTTTTTTTTTTTTCCTTTCAAATAATCGATTTAAGCCACATTGCAATGAACCTAATAGACGTTACCCTGTGGGTGAACTTCTGCTTCTCCTTAAGTTGCCGCTTCTCTCATATTGTTTTCAAGAGATAAAAAGTTGATCGAATATTTGCAAGAGAGATTAAAAAAAAAATCTCTAAACTTTTTAACCCAGATTCTCCACTTACTAAGATTTTACCATCTACCGACACTACCGATTTCCTTTGTGGCTCAGATGGTAAAGAATCTACCTATAAGGCAGGAGACCTGGGTTTAATCCCTGGGCCAGGAAGATCCCCTGGAGAAGGGAATGACAACCCACTCCAATGTTCTTGCCTGCAGAATCCCATGGACAGAGGAGTCTGGTAGGCTATAGTCCATGGATTTGTAGAGTCTGACATGACTGAGTAACTAACACACACGCACTCACACTACTCAATTTTTTCTCTATTTCTCTCTTTCTCTGACGCAAAAATACACACATGCACATATAGAAGGCCACTGTGGTCTTTTTTTCCCCCACATTATTTGTGGTACCCTGTACTTTATGTCTTTCATGCAAAATAATCACTTTTAAACTTTGGAGAAAAACTAAACGTGTGGGGCCCTGTCATTCGTGCAGAAACTGAAGGAGAGAGGAAGAATCAGTCACTGAGAGATGGAAATGTTTGGCACTCAGAAAAATATTTCTGGCAAATTAGCAAGTTTTCATCAAATCACTGAAACAAGTTGATTCGGAAAACATGAAGTGCCACAGATTATAAAATTTTAACAGATGCATTTTATATGTGAACCAGAAAACATCTGCTCTGCAGAAACACCCATGATGTAGCCTAAAGTTTAGAAAACATGGCTATACAAAGTTGTTATTTTTCCATTTAGAGTAAAAATGGCAAATTATTGTAGAAATTAAATGATAGAAGCAACTAAGCTAATCTAGCTGATAGAAACCAAATACATACCCACAGTTTTCTTATTTTACTATGTCAAGTCAGTCACATTTTGGGAAGAGCGTGCAGTCTGATGGAAAACGATATGTGTTTACTGTTAGGTTTTTAATAGTTCAGCTCATTAATAGTTTTTTTTTTTTTTCCTTTCAAATAATCGATTTAAGCCACATTGCAATGAACCTAATAGTCGTTACCCTGTGGGTGAACTTCTGCTTCTCCTTAAGTTGCCGCTTCTCTCATATTGTTTTCAAGAGATAAAAAGTTGATCGAATATTTGCAAGAGAGATTAAAAAAAAAATCTCTAAACTTTTTAACCCAGATTCTCCACTTACTAAGATTTTACCATCTACCGACACTACCGATTTCCTTTGTGGCTCAGATGGTAAAGAATCTACCTATAAGGCAGGAGACCTGGGTTTAATCCCTGGGCCAGGAAGATCCCCTGGAGAAGGGAATGACAACCCACTCCAATGTTCTTGCCTGCAGAATCCCATGGACAGAGGAGTCTGGTAGGCTATAGTCCATGGATTTGTAGAGTCTGACATGACTGAGTAACTAACACACACGCACTCACACTACTCAATTTTTTCTCTATTTCTCTCTTTCTCTGACGCAAAAATACACACATGCACATATAGAAGGCCACTGTGGTCTTTTTTTCCCCCACATTATTTGTGGTACCCTGTACTTTATGTCTTTCATGCAAAATAATCACTTTTAAACTTTTTAAAATATTAAATTGTGCCATTCAGGAGCACTAACTACATTCACAGCACTGTGCAAACATCACTACATTCTAGTTTCAGACTATTTCATTTCTGCAAAATAAAACCATATATTCAAAGTGCACACTCCCCTTTTTCTCTCTCCTAACCCCTTATAATTCCCAATTCTCTTTCTTTCTATTTACTGATTCTGTGCATTTCCTACAAACGAAATCATACAAAAGGTTCTGTTTTTTTTGTCTGTCCACATATTTTAAAAGAGGACTCATGAATTTTTGTTTTTACTTAAAATGGTATTTTTGTTATTTAAAAGAGAAACCCAGGTGGAAGATGAAATGTGTAAAATGAACAACAACAAAAAAGAATAGAGGTAGGACTCATATCCCCTGAGGGAAAGGACTAATATACACTCACTACTACGTATATAAAATAGATAACCGATAAGGATCTACTGGATAGAACAGGTAATAATACTTAATATTTTGTAATAAGTATAAGGGAATAGAATCTGGAAAAGAATAGATATATTCCTTTCTATAAACACACACACACACGCACACACACACACACATATATACATGTATATTATATATATATAAGTGAATAACTTTGCTATACACCTGAAAATAACACGACATAATGAACAACTATACTTTAATAAAAAAAAAAAAAGTTTTATAGTGTAGAAGCCTCTGTTTTTCCACTGTGGGTAAAGTCAACATAAGGCACAGAGCAATTGGTACAAGTTATCTAAGCAAGTATTGTGGAGTGAGGTCTTGGCAGGCTCTGATTCATGTTAGAACAAATTTTAATTCATCCTTAGTGGAGAGCCCAAATATTCTCTCCCAGAAGTCTGTATCCCTTTAAGAAGATCTGACAAAAGGCCCAAATACGTTTCTGTATTTTCATGTACCTACATGTGTATGTGTTAGTATATTTGTGCATGTTTGCATGTGTATGATTGTGTATTTGTATGTGCACATATGTGCGATACTTGGTCAACTTTTTTCCAACTCTCTATGACCCCACAGATTGTAGCCCACAAGGTTCCTCAGTCCGTAGAATTCTCTGAGCAAGAATGATGGAGTGGTTTGCCATTTCCATTTCCATGGAATCTTTCTGACCCAGGGATAAAGCTCAGATCTCCTACATTGCAGGTGGATTTTCTTTTATCATCTAATACTGATCCCTGTGCAAACATCACTACATTCTAGTTTCAGACTATTTCATTTCTGCAAAATAAAACCATATATTCAAAGTGCACACTCCCCTTTTTCTCTCTCCTAACCCCTTATAATTCCCAATTCTCTTTCTTTCTATTTACTGATTCTGTGCATTTCCTACAAACGAAATCATACAAAAGGTTCTGTTTTTTTTGTCTGTCCACATATTTTAAAAGAGGACTCATGAATTTTTGTTTTTACTTAAAATGGTATTTTTGTTATTTAAAAGAGAAACCCAGGTGGAAGATGAAATGTGTAAAATGAACAACAACAAAAAAGAATAGAGGTAGGACTCATATCCCCTGAGGGAAAGGACTAATATACACTCACTACTACGTATATAAAATAGATAACCGATAAGGATCTACTGGATAGAACAGGTAATAATACTTAATATTTTGTAATAAGTATAAGGGAATAGAATCTGGAAAAGAATAGATATATTCCTTTCTATAAACACACACACACACGCACACACACACACACATATATACATGTATATTATATATATATAAGTGAATAACTTTGCTATACACCTGAAAATAACACGACATAATGAACAACTATACTTTAATAAAAAAAAAAAAAGTTTTATAGTGTAGAAGCCTCTGTTTTTCCACTGTGGGTAAAGTCAACATAAGGCACAGAGCAATTGGTACAAGTTATCTAAGCAAGTATTGTGGAGTGAGGTCTTGGCAGGCTCTGATTCATGTTAGAACAAATTTTAATTCATCCTTAGTGGAGAGCCCAAATATTCTCTCCCAGAAGTCTGTATCCCTTTAAGAAGATCTGACAAAAGGCCCAAATACGTTTCTGTATTTTCATGTACCTACATGTGTATGTGTTAGTATATTTGTGCATGTTTGCATGTGTATGATTGTGTATTTGTATGTGCACATATGTGCGATACTTGGTCAACTTTTTTCCAACTCTCTATGACCCCACAGATTGTAGCCCACAAGGTTCCTCAGTCCGTAGAATTCTCTGAGCAAGAATGATGGAGTGGTTTGCCATTTCCATTTCCATGGAATCTTTCTGACCCAGGGATAAAGCTCAGATCTCCTACATTGCAGGTGGATTTTCTTTTATCATCTAAGCCATGTGTAGTTAAGTATGCATGCGTTGTTACTTCAGTGTGTGTACGGTGGTGGACTTCAGTTGAAGTGTTTATTTATGTACTCATGAGTCTCTATGGTTGTGTGTTTAATTTACAAGTTCACTACTCTGGTTCCCTAGGATTCATTCTGATTAAGCCACACCGATGTGTCTATCATCATCACGAGCTTCCTCTGAAACTGTTGACATCAAATTTAACAAAAATATCACCATGAAGAACTTAGAAAGGAGAAATAGCTTCAAATATTGAAGGTTAAAGGGCACAAAACACATATTTTCTTAATCAGGTTTTCAGCATCCTCTTCCCCTTGACAGGAATCCTAGAAGCCCCTGTGGTAGGATACTTTGCTGTTATAAAATTTAAGACACTATGCAGTCGAAACTGGTAGAAAGAAAGCTCTCTGTGGCCCACGGACCCATTTATTTTGACTTACTCTGTGGTTTTAGGAAAATCGAAAAAAATTTAAATGGCGCATGAGCTCTGAAGTCGATCAAAATCTCCTTCACTCTTCATCATACTCCAACTGAGAGTAAGATGTATCCTTCATTTTATTTCCCTGGTTATGGCAGAAGGTTCCCAAGTTTGTTATCCTTGCCCTAAGAGTGGCATGGAGAAGAAGTTCCAGGTTAACACTTTTAATGTGGTCCAGTGTTTAAGAATCTACCTGACAAAGCAGGGGACAGGGGTTTGATTCCTGGTTGGGTAGTATGCTACATGCCAAGGAGTAACAAAGTCCAAAAAACACAACTACTGAGTCCATGCACAACAACTACAGAGTCTGTACACTGCAGTGAAAGATAATACATGATGAAACAAAGATCCCTGTGTGCAACAACTAAGGTCTGATGTAGACATATAAACAAATAAATATGTTAAATGGTTTGTTTTAAAATTTTAACTGTTCATGAAAACAAAATGATACAGACTACATATCAGATGAAGAAAAGCATAGAAACATTATTTGATTCACTATACATTGCTGTTGACCAGTTGCTCAGTCATGCCTGACTCTGACCCCATGTACTGCAGCACACCAACCTTCCCTGACCTTCGTTATCTCCTGGGGTTTGCTCAGTCTTATGTCCACGCCATCATTGATGCTGTCCAACTACCTCCAACCATCTGTCATCTCCTTCTCTTCCTGTCCTCAGTCTTTCTCAACATCAGGTTCTTTTCCAGTGAGTTGGCTCTTCACATCTGGTGGCCAAATTATTGCTGCTTCAGCTTCAGAATCAGTCCTTCCATTGAATATTCAGGGTTGCTTTCCTTTCAGATTGATTGTTTTGATCTACTAGCTGTCCAAGAGACTCTCAAGAGTTTTGCATAGACAATAATTAATACTCTAGGATTAACTTCAGTTCACCATTCTTTCCTTCCTATGTGATTGGAATGAGATGTTTAGAACTTCTGTTCTGTTGCAGATAGTGTGCATGAATAAAGCTAAGAAGCTTCACTTCTGATGATGACTGCAAAGTTTGATTCTATTAAGTGACATAATGTAATGTAAAGACTCAAGATATAAAAATTATCTGTAACCATTAGTCCATTCAGTTTGCTACAGTAAAAAGTACAGAAATGCTCTCTGTGGCCCAGGAAATTTACTCTTTTTCGAAAAAATTTAAATGGCGCATGAGCTCTGAAGTCGATCAAAATCTCCTTCACTCTTCATCATACTCCAACTGAGAGTAAGATGTATCCTTCATTTTATTTCCCTGGTTATGGCAGAAGGTTCCCAAGTTTGTTATCCTTGCCCTAAGAGTGGCATGGAGAAGAAGTTCAGGTTAACACTTTTAATGTGGTCCAGTGTTTAAGAATCTACCTGACAAAGCAGGGGACAGGGGTTTGATTCCTGGTTGGGTAGTATGCTACATGCCAAGGAGTAACAAAGTCCAAAAAACACAACTACTGAGTCCATGCACAACAACTACAGAGTCTGTACACTGCAGTGAAAGATAATACATGATGAAACAAAGATCCCTGTGTGCAACAACTAAGGTCTGATGTAGACATATAAACAAATAAATATGTTAAATGGTTTGTTTTAAAATTTTAACTGTTCATGAAAACAAAATGATACAGACTACATATCAGATGAAGAAAAGCATAGAAACATTATTTGATTCACTATACATTGCTGTTGACCAGTTGCTCAGTCATGCCTGACTCTGACCCCATGTACTGCAGCACACCAACCTTCCCTGACCTTCGTTATCTCCTGGGGTTTGCTCAGTCTTATGTCCACGCCATCATTGATGCTGTCCAACTACCTCCAACCATCTGTCATCTCCTTCTCTTCCTGTCCTCAGTCTTTCTCAACATCAGGTTCTTTTCCAGTGAGTTGGCTCTTCACATCTGGTGGCCAAATTATTGCTGCTTCAGCTTCAGAATCAGTCCTTCCATTGAATATTCAGGGTTGCTTTCCTTTCAGATTGATTGTTTTGATCTACTAGCTGTCCAAGAGACTCTCAAGAGTTTTGCATAGACAATAATTAATACTCTAGGATTAACTTCAGTTCACCATTCTTTCCTTCCTATGTGATTGGAATGAGATGTTTAGAACTTCTGTTCTGTTGCAGATAGTGTGCATGAATAAAGCTAAGAAGCTTCACTTCTGATGATGACTGCAAAGTTTGATTCTATTAAGTGACATAATGTAATGTAAAGACTCAAGATATAAAAATTATCTGTAACCAATTTAGTCCATTCAGTTTGCTACAGTAAAAATAGGTGTTTGTCAGCCCCCCTTGGCTATTTGCAAGGGCCTTAGCTTGCCAATCTAAAATACCTCATGCCAGAAGAGTGCTGTTACCTGACTTTATCAATCTTTTTAATAAATGTCTTAGTTATCTTCATATGAAAGGATTCTGAGCACAGCATTTCCTTTATCTCTCCTCAACTGCTTTGGCAAAATCTTCTGTCCTGCTGTTTGGCTTCCTTTCCCCTCCCCATCTCCTGGTTCCAACTTTTTCTAATTATCAACCAGAATGGCCCCAAATCCACATCCACGTAAAGTAAAATTCTTGCAGTCAGGGACAAAGAATTCAGAAGTTAATGTGCATGTATTAAAATGTCATATAAGGGTAACTTGAGGCCTGGAGGTGCTGTTGACCTAAAACATATGTGTTACCATAGCTAGGCCAGCACAAATGGAAAGATGCCTTCAGTGTTGCCTGTGGATTAATGTGCCACTTTGTTCTTATGACTGTTTATCCTTTTTAAAATATCTTCCCATCCATCAACACATGTATGAATCACTCACTTTCTCAACTCTTCCCTAATTTCACTGTGTTCTGTTCCCAGGCTTCTCCTTGGTTTTGAATTTGCTGAAGTGTGAATTCATCTAGGTGTTCTTTAAATGTGAAGACCACCCTTCCTACCTGTCTGGTTTCTCCTTGGTTAAGTTTTATGTTTAATGGCTCTGTGTATATTTTTAAAGTAAAATTGATAAACATATTCCTGTGCCATTACTAACTCTGCATTCACTCACAGTTAATCTCTTTGCATTACCTGTTTTTGGTGTGCATATGTGTGTCTGTGTGTGTGCAATCCATCTACTCAGTTCAGTTCAGTACTCTAATGTACAGCTCTTTGAGATCCTATGGACTGCAGCATGCCAGACTTTCCTGTTTTTCAACATCTCCTAGAGCTTGCTCAAAAGAATGGGCATTGAGTTAATGATGGCATCTAACCATTCCATCCGTTTTCGTCCCCTTCTCCTTTTGCATTCTATTTCTCTGAGCATCACAGTCTTTTCCAGTGGGCTGTTTCATCGCACCAAGTGGTCAAAAGAATGCAAATGATTTGGTGGTATTTTCAGGCAGAAAAACACACCATTGGAGAAGATTCTGAAGGCCTATGAATTTTTGACCTTCCTCAAATGATTTTGTGCCTCTCTCTGCTTCCTATGCAGATGTTAAAAGGCAATGATAATTTTATTTCAGGTGAAATATATAAAATGCACATTTGCCTCTAAGCTTCTGAGCACTCTACTTGTACAGCATGGTCATTTATCTAGCATTTGAACATGCAATGTAACTGTGGGCTTGGACACTAACCTCTCTGTCAACTTCGAACTAAACGACTCTCTTTCCCATAGTGTGAATACCATTGGTATTTGTGTTGGAAACAACCCAAGTAGGCTGTGTGTATGTTCATGTAGGCCAGTCACATGTGGGTAGGATAATAAAATCAAAACCTCTCCCTGACATACCTTGAGAAAAAGGTGGATCAAGAGAGATAAAGTGTGGCATGAATTAAAAGGGATCTCAGATGGATATTGTGTGGATGTTATAAAAACACGAAAACAATCCATCTGTCAGCACAGTTTACTAGAATGGGGGAAATTCTCGTTCTTCAAATCTGAAACTGGTCTCTTCCAATCCTTCTGGAGCATAACCCACATTTGTGACATTCTTTGTCTATTATCTATGGGACTAGGGGCACCATAAAGAAATTGATATCAATCTTGAATGTCTTTGCCAGTTGTATAATGCAGACAGTCTTTCAGGGGTCAAAGCCATCAAACTGCAAAATATTTTGACACCAGTTCTCTGAGATTTCAGGTCAATGAACAGACTGTTAAAAGGGAATGGTATGCAACGCCTTTGTTGGTGTAAATTATATACCTGCTATTTCTGTGTTCAGAAGCAGAGAGGTTGATAACAAATCCTGAAAAAGGCAGCATGGACCGTGGGAGAGTGATGCTTCTCTGGTTGAGATGACTGTTTCTGGCAGTTACAGCTGGGTGAACTAGAAAAATTATTTAAACAGTTCAGATCTCAATGTTCTTAAGTATAAAATTATGTCATGAGATTTATCTTGAAGGCTGGTTGTATCAGGGTTAATATAATCCTTTAGTTACTATAAGTCTGATTGTGTGATAGATGATTGTTATTCTTCATATTATTTATTTTATGGGAAAATCTGTGCAATCAATTAATTGATTTTTGTGAAAACCACCATAGAACATTTATGAATAGAACTACATGCATAATTGTATTTATAAATCATCTGTAATCTCTGTTGGGAATCATCTGTAATCTCTTAAACAGTCATAGCAATACCATTTCTGTTTCAGTAGAAAGGCATCATTTTTCCACATGACTTCTTTGGCCTCTTTTGGCTCTCACTGTAATTCAACAGCAGAGAGAAGTTCAAGCTTTCTTTCCAATAGTGTGAATACCATTGGTATTTGTGTTGGAAACAACCCAAGTAGGCTGTGTGTATGTTCATGTAGGCCAGTCACATGTGGGTAGGATAATAAAATCAAAACCTCTCCCTGACATACCTTGAGAAAAAGGTGGATCAAGAGAGATAAAGTGTGGCATGAATTAAAAGGGATCTCAGATGGATATTGTGTGGATGTTATAAAAACACGAAAACAATCCATCTGTCAGCACAGTTTACTAGAATGGGGAACTTCTCGTTCTTCAAATCTGAAACTGGTCTCTTCCAATCCTTCTGGAGCATAACCCACATTTGTGACATTCTTTGTCTATTATCTATGGGACTAGGGGCACCATAAAGAAATTGATATCAATCTTGAATGTCTTTGCCAGTTGTATAATGCAGACAGTCTTTCAGGGGTCAAAGCCATCAAACTGCAAAATATTTTGACACCAGTTCTCTGAGATTTCAGGTCAATGAACAGACTGTTAAAAGGGAATGGTATGCAACGCCTTTGTTGGTGTAAATTATATACCTGCTATTTCTGTGTTCAGAAGCAGAGAGGTTGATAACAAATCCTGAAAAAGGCAGCATGGACCGTGGGAGAGTGATGCTTCTCTGGTTGAGATGACTGTTTCTGGCAGTTACAGCTGGGTGAACTAGAAAAATTATTTAAACAGTTCAGATCTCAATGTTCTTAAGTATAAAATTATGTCATGAGATTTATCTTGAAGGCTGGTTGTATCAGGGTTAATATAATCCTTTAGTTACTATAAGTCTGATTGTGTGATAGATGATTGTTATTCTTCATATTATTTATTTTATGGGAAAATCTGTGCAATCAATTAATTGATTTTTGTGAAAACCACCATAGAACATTTATGAATAGAACTACATGCATAATTGTATTTATAAATCATCTGTAATCTCTGTTGGGAATCATCTGTAATCTCTTAAACAGTCATAGCAATACCATTTCTGTTTCAGTAGAAAGGCATCATTTTTCCACATGACTTCTTTGGCCTCTTTTGGCTCTCACTGTAATTCAACAGCAGAGAGAAGTTCAAGCTTTCTTTCCAACTTTTTGCCCATTCTTAACAAACTTTCCAGTTTCTGGCAGCTAGTTTAGGCAGATCCTAAGAATTAACTTTGACCCATATCTTGTCTTGAAATTGGCCTTTGATCATGACCTTCATATGGCCTGATAATTGAGATTCTGCTCTTATATTTTACTGGATTCTACCAAGTTTATCCCTTTGTCTAAAAATGGTGATATACTTAATAAATGTAAAATACTTATTGTATCTCCAGGCTCAGAATAATTACTTAAAAACTGACATGTTAATGTTTTCATCATCATCATCATTATGGACTTCTTTGTTGCCTTTTCTCCTTCCTGACTTGTATTATCAATGGCCTCTCAGTTATCAGTTCATTGTCTTTTGTCTGTTCTCCCTATGTTCTCTTTAAGAAAAAAAAAAAAAGCCACTCACTGATCTTATACAAATGATACTCAGATATAACTCTTTAGCTCCAGGCACTTACTAAAGCATTGTTTTTATATTTCTATCCACTTCCAAGATCTTTACTTAAGTAAAGTCACCTGTCATTACCTCCAATTGAACATATACACCCTGACCTGTTTTATCTTCCAAATTCTTCCATTTGCTTTCTTTCCAAAGTGACTATTATCACCAAACTGGCTATCTTCAGCCCATCCCTCTCATTTATCTTTCAGTAGACACCAGGTCCTCATATTTCCTGGATTTGTCTTTCGTCATTTCTAGGGACATGTTTCCTGTGAGAACACTCAAAACTTTATGATTAAATCAATTCAACTGCCTTCTAAGACCCTTCCAGTAGAACTTTCCCATTGGTCTTTTATTCCCCAGCCCCATTTTGACAGGGTACATTGCTGTAGGAGTGACTTTTTTTTAAATTGGAATATAAATGTTTTACCATGTTGTATTAGTTTCTTCTGTACAGTGGAGTGAATTAGCCGAATGTATACATACACTACACCCTTGTCAGGTCTCTCTCATAACCCCATCCCGCCCATCTAGGTCTGAATGTCTGACATCTTTTTGTTTGCTTGTTTCAGAGCCTACAAAGATAGTTTGATGCCATCTGTATTACAAGTTTATCTATAGTTTTAATGTTAAGAATGTCTTCAGCCTATATCTATCCACAATTTTTCCCCTGAAACTACTCTGTAATAACATTTAGTCTCAACCAGTCATGATTCTACCATACCACCATGAAACCAGTGGTATTACCTGCTATTTCTAGAACACTGACTTCCTACATGGAAATTCTTCCACATATTCTATCACTATACTTATTTTTCTCTTTCCTTCAAATCCCAGCTTAATTTTCATTATTTAATTAGATAGTGTTTGTAGCTTTTTCTTAACAATCTATCTCTTTTTATGTGTTTTCTGATGATCACATCTTTTTATGTACCGCATATGTTCTTTGTATACTATTTTATCATCTAGGCTATATACTTACTGACTTTTATAAGATGTGCTTTGTATTATCCCCCATATCATCAGTTACCTCTTGCCTCTTTGTAATTTCAATTGCTAACACCAAAGTTCAGATGCTTTTAGCTTTTCTCCAGAAATGATCACCTGTGACTTCTTTGTATACAATATCTGTTTTCCCTGACATTTGTTCTATTGTTAAATTTCTGTTTCTAAAACTAAAACTATATAATTTTAAAAATTATCCATAGCAAGTGTGGCAGGCACACTTGTCTCTTACCTGCTCAGTAAATATCTGCTTTGGTTATGAGCACCAGATGTTTTTCAATGGTTTTTCTTTTGTGTGTGTGTGCATGGTGAAAGACACATAACATAAAACATACTATTTTAATGATATTTAAATGTACAGATCATGGTCACTAAGTACATTTACATAGTTGTATGACACTCACCACCATCCAGCTCCTGAATTTTCCAGCTTCCCAAGCTGAAATCCTGTCCCCATTAAACACTAACTCCAGAGTCCTTTCCCCACCTTACTCTTTGGGCCCATGGCACCTACCAATGTATACGAACTCTATGAATTTGACTTTTCTAGGTACCTGATATAGTACAATCAAATTGTGTTTGTTAGTACCTAATGCATATTGCAATGCATTTTTAAGGTTAAGTTAATATAGGTCCTATAAGCAGATTGTATCCTTCTTTTCTTTTTTTTTTTCTTTGTGGGCATATACCTGGAGAAAATATAATTCCAGATCTTTTTAATGTTTTTTAAATGCCTAAAAAAACTTTCCAACATATATCTAAGCCTTAGAATTCTGTTCTTGAAAATCCTGTCAGCAAGTCTTCTTTAATCCCTTGATCTTCTCCACTTCTGAGATTTGGTCTTTCATTTCCCCTTGGTTAAATTTAGTCACTCAAGTTCTCAAATTAAGATTAATAGAATTGCCTCATAAGGATGCCTTGTCTTCCTCTAATATCCACCTCAGACTTTCCTGATGCTACTGCAGTAATGACTGTCCCAAAGTACAGCCTCCTGACTCTCTCAGAGTACCTCCCATTCTGTGCCTGATTTTATAACCATGTGATTATCTGACTTTTGCTTCCTACTAGATAAGAAATGACTCAGAGTCCATGCATGCATCATTCCTGTATCTCCACAGAATTTGAACGCATACTGTCTAGAAGCTGAATAATCATTTTCATACAAGTATGTCTTTGTTTTTTTCAGTTTTTACTTTAAAATCATGGTTCACTGTTTTCCTGACATTTGTTCTATTGTTAAATTTCTGTTTCTAAAACTAAAACTATATAATTTTAAAAATTATCCATAGCAAGTGTGGCAGGCACACTTGTCTCTTACCTGCTCAGTAAATATCTGCTTTGGTTATGAGCACCAGATGTTTTTCAATGGTTTTTCTTTTGTGTGTGTGTGCATGGTGAAAGACACATAACATAAAACATACTATTTTAATGATATTTAAATGTACAGATCATGGTCACTAAGTACATTTACATAGTTGTATGACACTCACCACCATCCAGCTCCTGAATTTTCCAGCTTCCCAAGCTGAAATCCTGTCCCCATTAAACACTAACTCCAGAGTCCTTTCCCCACCTTACTCTTTGGGCCCATGGCACCTACCAATGTATACGAACTCTATGAATTTGACTTTTCTAGGTACCTGATATAGTACAATCAAATTGTGTTTGTTAGTACCTAATGCATATTGCAATGCATTTTTAAGGTTAAGTTAATATAGGTCCTATAAGCAGATTGTATCCTTCTTTTCTTTTTTTTTTTCTTTGTGGGCATATACCTGGAGAAAATATAATTCCAGATCTTTTTAATGTTTTTTAAATGCCTAAAAAAACTTTCCAACATATATCTAAGCCTTAGAATTCTGTTCTTGAAAATCCTGTCAGCAAGTCTTCTTTAATCCCTTGATCTTCTCCACTTCTGAGATTTGGTCTTTCATTTCCCCTTGGTTAAATTTAGTCACTCAAGTTCTCAAATTAAGATTAATAGAATTGCCTCATAAGGATGCCTTGTCTTCCTCTAATATCCACCTCAGACTTTCCTGATGCTACTGCAGTAATGACTGTCCCAAAGTACAGCCTCCTGACTCTCTCAGAGTACCTCCCATTCTGTGCCTGATTTTATAACCATGTGATTATCTGACTTTTGCTTCCTACTAGATAAGAAATGACTCAGAGTCCATGCATGCATCATTCCTGTATCTCCACAGAATTTGAACGCATACTGTCTAGAAGCTGAATAATCATTTTCATACAAGTATGTAACCTTATGCTGTATTCACCCAAAAGTATATACTTTCATCATTAGCAAGAATATGACAGATCAATCTACTGTTTATAGTTAAAACAATCTCTTTGGAAATCTTTGTTGAGTGCCTGGTACTGTGTATTAAAGAAATATATATATATATATTATATATATATAATATATATATATATATTAACATGCATGGGAAAAGAATCTGAAAAAGAATACATTTATATTCAGCTCATATAAATATAGATAGATAGATAGATAGATAGATAGATACACACTATATAACTGAATCACTTTGCTGTACACCTGAAACTAACACAACATTGTAAGTTAACTACATAAAAATTGCTTGGTTATGTCTGACTTTTTGTGACCTCATGCACTGTAGCCCATCAGGCTCCTTTGTCCATGGAATTCTCCAGGCAAGAATACTGGAGTAGGTAGCTCTTCCCTTCTCAAGGGAATTTTCTGAACCCAGGGATCAAACTATACTTCAATTAAAAAATATATGTTTTTTTAAGGGCATAATTATAAACATAACTTTCTTACTGTTGAGGAGCTCAGTATATATTGAAGGACAAAGACTATCACATTATAAAATCAAAATACATACAAAGGTTAAACACAGAGTCAGGGCAGAAGAAAGAAATATAGCAGACGGGGTCATGGAATGGATATAATGTTGCTCTAAGTATGATGGGTCTTAAAAGATGAGATTCTCCTCACTACTATTACATATTAGCTAAGGAGAAGCTACAGACTATTTTTAGATTTCCAAATATCCACTTGCACATTCAAATTAGGCCTGTGCAATAGTTAAAAATTTTGTATTGATGTTAATTTTCTGTTTATGATAGCTATATGTGCTAAAATTAGAAGACACTGACATTTAATAAGACTTGTGTGAAGTTATATAAGAAATCCACAAAAATTTTCAAATTTGTAAAAATTTTGAAATTATTATGAAAGAAAATGTTTAACAATTTAGCATTTAAAAACGAAAAATAATCTCAAATGTCAAGTTTATGCTTTCTTTTTTATAACACTAATTTCTCTGCTGTGCTCATATGGTTGCCTCCCCAAGTACATTTTAAAGATAAAAATACTAACCTTTCTCCTTTAAGTTTGATTTCCTTCTTTTGAACATACAGGAAGCTAAGCACTTTTCATATTCCACTTGTAAATTCCATCTACTGCTTCTGAAATTGAAAGAATCCATAATTATAAGTTTACTTTGTGGTTCTGATGACAAGGGTAGACATTTTTCAAATAAACAAAATCATCTGTCTGGATACATGTCAAACCTAGAATTCAATCTCTAAATTATAGGCTGCCTACAAGTCTCTTTATGTTTGTTTGTCCTTCTCTCCAACATAAAACTTTTCACATATGGCACTTTTTTTCTCTTAACATGAAGCAAATAGAATGAATGTATGAGCCCATTGAATGGGACAGAAGCACTAGGGACTTCATATTTTGTGAATCAGGATTACCAAAATATTCTAGAAGCTCATATGAAATCTAGTGACCTTCTAAAAAGAGTAAGTAGATGACAGAGGGAAGTTTTGAGGGATGACAAGGGCCAATTGGCCTGGATTAATATCCCAACTCTGCCTCTTGTCAAATTAATCTCTCTGTGCAAAACACTTAAGTCTTCTGCATCATCATATATTTTTCCTAATAGATTTTTGATATTAAATATAAAAACAATACTTATATCTTGACTTATACTAACCATTTAATACATTGAAGCTATTTGATTATATTCATATTTCAAGTTCCTATTCACTATACTTATTATTCAGATGTTTTTCATTCAATATGTAGCTATGTGAAGCTATCAGTAGTTCTCTTGGGCTTTTCTCAGTTCTTGATTCCTGAGAATTAGCTGACACATTTTGAACAATGACTAAATAAAGATTCTTTCTCGCTCAATAAAATTTTTTTCTTACTTTCCAAAATGTTACAGTCTGTTCTTTTCATTCAATAAGCAAAATGTTAATTTTCACTTAAATCTGTTCATTTATATTAGAATTTATTACTTATACACTTATATTTATTTATTTTAATCTTTTTTTTTTTTTTTTTTTTTGACTCAGGGGCATAGTTGCTCCGCAGCATGTGGGATCTTCCTGGATCAGGGATCAAACCCGTGTCTCCTGCATTGGCAGGTGAACCCTTTACCACTGAGCTGTCAGGGAAGCCTCTATTAGTTTATTTATCTCTTCTTGTTTATCCCTCTTGCTGAAATTAGTGAGTGATTTGAATGACTGTAGATAGTCGTCTTTGCATGCTTCATGCCGATCATAATAAATGTTGAATAAATTTAGAAATGGAAGGTAAGTCATAGTCTTGCAGAGCAAAAGCTAGGTTACGATTCTGCAAGTTAGGAAGCCTTTGGCAAAGCCATATAATACAGATTCAGATTATTCTGGCATGGCTCAGAAAATATATGTTTTTGAAGTACTGAATTTCTACTCTCATACAAACTTGTGAAAGTGTTAGTTTCTCAGGTGTGTCTGGACCCCATGGCTATAGCCTGCCAACATTCTCTGTCCATAGAATTCTCCCAGCACAAACAGTGGAGTCAGTTTCCAGTGCTTCTCCAGGGTATCTTCCCAACCCAGAGATCGAACCCAGGTCTCCTTGATTGCAGGCAGATTCTTTACCATCTGAGCCACCAGGGAAGCCCCTTTGCACATAAACTTAGAGCTACATAAAACATTTACATTTTATTTAGAACTATCTAATCTAAGAGCATATAAAATGATATTTAACAGTTTTCTTTCTTATTACTGCGATACATTAAAAATAGACCTTTTTTCCAATAAAAATATTTTTCTTGAAGAAAGCTTTACAAAAATGTTGTAGGGTGGCAGCATTTTCATGGAAAGTGCCAAGTCCAAGTGTTTTGTAAGCTTGGATATTTATGGTGTGGTAAGAAGGTTAAACCATAATTCATAAAGTGAAATGGCTAATGGAAAAATTCCTCTTGTATTTCTGAAATCAGTCAACTGCTTAGAATTACATATTTTAATTCATAAATTCTGACCTTGAATCATATAATTTTGTACATTGGACATAGTTCCAATGGGAAAAACGTGGACATTTTCCCTCATAGACCTTATCCATAATTAAAAACAATAAATAGTATGTAAGTTTTCTATTGGAAATCTAATAATCATTTCACGTGTGCATGCTAAGTTCCTCAGTTCTGTCTGACTCTTTGAGACTCGATGGACTGTAGCCCTCCAGTGTTCTCTGTTCATGGGATTCTCCAGGCAAGAATAATGGAGTGGGTTGCCATTTCCTTCTCCAATCACACCATACTTAAACTTTATTTCAATAATAATAATATACTTACTACAATTAGAATTGGTACTATACTTGATCTTAGCCGACGGGCTGATAAGCAAAAACAGTGAACATCTAACAACTCTTTTTTCTGAAATGGCATTAAATCAGAGAAAGATTGCTGTATACAAACTCAAAAATGAACCTGAAAGATAAAATACCAAAATAGTATCAGTACTTTAAATAACAAGATCGGGGCTTCCCTGGTGGCTCAGTGGTGAAGTACTGAATTTCTACTCTCATACAAACTTGTGAAAGTGTTAGTTTCTCAGGTGTGTCTGGACCCCATGGCTATAGCCTGCCAACATTCTCTGTCCATAGAATTCTCCCAGCACAAACAGTGGAGTCAGTTTCCAGTGCTTCTCCAGGGTATCTTCCCAACCCAGAGATCGAACCCAGGTCTCCTTGATTGCAGGCAGATTCTTTACCATCTGAGCCACCAGGGAAGCCCCTTTGCACATAAACTTAGAGCTACATAAAACATTTACATTTTATTTAGAACTATCTAATCTAAGAGCATATAAAATGATATTTAACAGTTTTCTTTCTTATTACTGCGATACATTAAAAATAGACCTTTTTTCCAATAAAAATATTTTTCTTGAAGAAAGCTTTACAAAAATGTTGTAGGGTGGCAGCATTTTCATGGAAAGTGCCAAGTCCAAGTGTTTTGTAAGCTTGGATATTTATGGTGTGGTAAGAAGGTTAAACCATAATTCATAAAGTGAAATGGCTAATGGAAAAATTCCTCTTGTATTTCTGAAATCAGTCAACTGCTTAGAATTACATATTTTAATTCATAAATTCTGACCTTGAATCATATAATTTTGTACATTGGACATAGTTCCAATGGGAAAAACGTTGACATTTTCCCTCATAGACCTTATCCATAATTAAAAACAATAAATAGTATGTAAGTTTTCTATTGGAAATCTAATAATCATTTCACGTGTGCATGCTAAGTTCCTCAGTTCTGTCTGACTCTTTGAGACTCGATGGACTGTAGCCCTCCAGTGTTCTCTGTTCATGGGATTCTCCAGGCAAGAATAATGGAGTGGGTTGCCATTTCCTTCTCCAATCACACCATACTTAAACTTTATTTCAATAATAATAATATACTTACTACAATTAGAATTGGTACTATACTTGATCTTAGCCGACGGGCTGATAAGCAAAAACAGTGAACATCTAACAACTCTTTTTTCTGAAATGGCATTAAATCAGAGAAAGATTGCTGTATACAAACTCAAAAATGAACCTGAAAGATAAAATACCAAAATAGTATCAGTACTTTAAATAACAAGATCGGGGCTTCCCTGGTGGCTCAGTGGTGAAGAGTTCGCCTGCCAATGAGGGAGACATGGGTTCGATTCCTGATCCGGGAGGATCCCACATGCTGTGGTGCAACTAAGCCCATGAACCACAACTATTGAGCCTGTGCTCTAGAGTCTGGGAGCCGCAGCTATTGAGTCCATGTGCTTCAACTATTGAAGCCCCTGTTTCCTAAAGCCCAGGTTCCACGACAAGGGATGTCAGCGCAACCAGAAGTCTGCTCACCTCAGGTGGAGAGTTGCCCCAATTCCCTGTAACTAGGGAAGAGCCTGCACCAGCAATCAAACCCCAGAAAAGCCAAAAATAAATTAATAAGTGAAATTTTTTTAAAAATTATGGGATTTTTTATATTATAGTATATACATTTTAGTATGTTTACTTTTTTTTAACTTGAATATATACTACTTTGGAAATTGATGTAGCAGGGGATGTAACATCACTCCTTTTTAAAATGGATTTTATTTTTTCATTTCACCTTGGGTTTTATGCACCGAGGGATATAAGTTCTACATTTGAGAGTACTTAGGGTTCATTCAGGAGACAGAAATGGAGCACACTCTAGTATTCTTGCCTGGAAAATTCCTTGGACAGAGGGGCCTGGCAGGGTTGCAAGAGTCAGACACACAGTGAGTATACAGACACACTGAGTATACAGACACACAGTGTCCATTTCATTTGAACCATGAAAAAAATTCCATTTATTAGAAAGAGATTTCAATAATGCTAGATGTATGTGATCAGAGACAAAATCTTTGATAAAGGTTGATGAAAATGTTTTAAATTTACTTTTTTTAAATCAAATAACTAATGACATGTATACTATTTAATAGTTTTTGAAAGTAACTCTATTTACAATGAAAACCTCCTAGATCTTAATTCAGTGCCTTTGCTATGATCTCAGTTAGCCAATGCTATGATACTGTGGAATAAAATATCTGATATTATTGTCTCTTGTTCCTCTCTCACCATTTTTTAAATTTTTATTTTCTATTGGATTACAGTTGATTTACACGGTTGTGTTAGTTTCAGGTGTACAGAAAAATGATTCAGTTATACATATACATGTATCTATTCTTTTTCAAACACTGCTATATATAAAATGGATAACCAACAAGGGTCTACTGTGTAGTGTGGGGAACTTTGCTCAGTTTCATGTAAAGCTCTAAATGGAGAAAGAATCTGATAGCAATTTCTTGCTCTTATATTATTAGGCAAGCTTAAGAGACTATATATATATATATATATATATTCTGATGTATTGGAACACATATTAAGAAAAGAAATGTTTTTATTGAAGCCAGGATACAATAAAAGATTACAATGTGTCATCTTCTAGAATCAGCCTTTGAAAGGGAATAGTGGTTCTGGGCACATAGTGAAACCCATACTGTAATTCATTTTGGGAGCAATGTTGGATGTTTAGAAAAGTGTGTTTTCTTCATGGGCTTTTTGGGAAAAAAAAGTATTAATGATTTGAGAATGAATTTAAATTTAAAGCCAAGATGCAACTAGAGGGATTATCATTAGTGAATCAGATATGTTAATGTACTTTTGGAATATTGAGAGTAGTTGGTACATTTTGGATTGACAAGCCAAAGCAGAGAGAGGGAAAAAAAAAAAAAAAAGGCCCCTGGACTATGAGTGGAAAAAGAGTTCTCTATACTGAACTATAATTTTATTGTCCATATAGAAAACTTTTGATAGTAAAATGGCACATCAGAGCTTTGCTGAGCAAAATGAGACATGCAGTCACATTACTCAGATAGAACATTCTAACAGGTTACAAAAATATGGTAACCAGAGAGTTGTCAGAAAAAGTCCGAGAAGAGCTGGGAATCCAGACTCTCCTTCCCCTGAAAGAAAAGCTCATTGAAAGCTTTGTTCCAGCCACAGCACTGATATCCATTGTTGTCTAAACACATGCAAGATTTGCCTGAGACATTTCTTCTTCCAGGTTTGCTAATCAAGCAAGAATAAGCATGAATTAAGGAAAGATGAACTCACTAACCAGGACAAATAACTTGGGTGCATTCTGGACAATATTTGGTAGAAGGCTATGTGGGAAAGTCTTGAATTTCTGCTTAAGGAACAGAAGAGGGGTTAAATTTGTTGCATTTGGGTGGAAATATCACTTCATTTTTTACTGGTAAGGACTGGATATTCTTCTTATAATTCATTATGTGATTTTGCACATAAGTGTCTAGAGACTGGTTAGATGGTGGCTACAGCAAGTCCAAAATGCCAAAATTCTTTGGCATGCTGGTAGAAAAGAAAAATATATATCAAATGTAAGGTATATTTCTAAAAACAGTGCCTTCAACCTGGTGCTTATGTTATACATAGGGTAAAAGCTTCATGAACTAAATCACACTCAGTTGTCTTACAAATATCCAAAAGAGATCAAACAGACAAGTGAAAGAACTAATTTTTTGTGGCAGAGTGGACAGAAGAGATGAAGTTGAGTTTGAAATACATGGCCTGTGCCTGAAGAAGGGGCCATAACAGAGATCAGGGCAAGAACTTTTTGCAAGATGTTCACACTATCACAGTAGTTGCTTTCTATTCAGTAGGCTTGCCTTAGATAAGCCTTGCCTTCTCAATGTCCTTGCAATCCCCGGGGTGAAAAAATGCTTCTCAGATTTCTATGAACTCCAGAGAGTAAATGGGGTTTCCCTGGTGGCTCCGTGGTAAAGAATCTGCCTGCGGTGAAGGAGATGTAGGGGACCTGGGTTCGATCCCGCAGGCAGGAAGATCCCCTGGAGGAGGGAACGGCAGCCCACTCCAGTTTTCTTGCCTGGGGAATCCCATGGATAGAGGAGCCTGGTGGACTACAGCCCATGAGGTTGCAAAGAGTGGGACACAACCGAACGTGCATGCACACCCAGATCATAAATAGGCCTCAGTACTCCATTAGCAAAAACGGAGTAAGATAAGAACCCCACAATCTGCCTGCTACAGCTTCCTGCTCTTACATTGTGTGAGAAGCTGAATGGGATGAGAAAATGAATGCCAATGAGCAAATTCCTGTCTTGCAGTTGTAGCTAAGTCCTGGAACAAAGGGAGGCTTCCTCTGGCTGACCTGGTCCCTCCTCTGTCCCCAGATAGTGGAACCCTGCTTTCAGGGTTTCCTTTCTCCTCCCCTTTCCCCTTCTTTCCTCTCCCTTGCTGAAGGCCAGAGCTATATTGCCTGTGCACAATAAAACCTGAACTTTCCTCTTGGATCCTAGTGAGCAGACTAATGGGAAAATACATTTCAATTATCACAACCTATACTTGAGCAGTTGCTGATTTTATGCATCTGCATTACTCTATTTATTTTCGTGTGTCATGCACAAAATTAGAAAAACATTGTTAATCCAGCATTTGTGAGTCAGCAAGAGTATGTGGTTGTTTGCATGCTGGTAGAAAAGAAATATATATCAAATGTAAGGTATATTTCTAAAAACAGTGCCTTCAACCTGGTGCTTATGTTATACATAGGGTAAAAGCTTCATGAACTAAATCACACTCAGTTGTCTTACAAATATCCAAAAGAGATCAAACAGACAAGTGAAAGAACTAATTTTTTGTGGCAGAGTGGACAGAAGAGATGAAGTTGAGTTTGAAATACATGGCCTGTGCCTGAAGAAGGGGCCATAACAGAGATCAGGGCAAGAACTTTTTGCAAGATGTTCACACTATCACAGTAGTTGCTTTCTATTCAGTAGGCTTGCCTTAGATAAGCCTTGCCTTCTCAATGTCCTTGCAATCCCCGGGGTGAAAAATGCTTCTCAGATTTCTATGAACTCCAGAGAGTAAATGGGGTTTCCCTGGTGGCTCCGTGGTAAAGAATCTGCCTGCGGTGAAGGAGATGTAGGGGACCTGGGTTCGATCCCGCAGGCAGGAAGATCCCCTGGAGGAGGGAACGGCAGCCCACTCCAGTTTTCTTGCCTGGGGAATCCCATGGATAGAGGAGCCTGGTGGACTACAGCCCATGAGGTTGCAAAGAGTGGGACACAACCGAACGTGCATGCACACCCAGATCATAAATAGGCCTCAGTACTCCATTAGCAAAAACGGAGTAAGATAAGAACCCCACAATCTGCCTGCTACAGCTTCCTGCTCTTACATTGTGTGAGAAGCTGAATGGGATGAGAAAATGAATGCCAATGAGCAAATTCCTGTCTTGCAGTTGTAGCTAAGTCCTGGAACAAAGGGAGGCTTCCTCTGGCTGACCTGGTCCCTCCTCTGTCCCCAGATAGTGGAACCCTGCTTTCAGGGTTTCCTTTCTCCTCCCTTCCTCTTCTTTCCTCTCCCTTGCTGAAGGCCAGAGCTATATTGCCTGTGCACAATAAAACCTGAACTTTCCTCTTGGATCCTAGTGAGCAGACTAATGGGAAAATACATTTCAATTATCACAACCTATACTTGAGCAGTTGCTGATTTTATGCATCTGCATTACTCTATTTATTTTCGTGTGTCATGCACAAAATTAGAAAAACATTGTTAATCCAGAATTTGTGAATCAGCAAGAGAATGTGGTGAGGCACATTTCCTCACATATGAGAAGTTAGTGGATCCACCTGATCCTTCCGATCTCACACTCAAATCTTACCATTCCTGTCCCAAGAGCTGTGTCAGGAATTTTAACTTTTCCTATTTCAGTTTTATTGTTTTAAGGTCTTCTTCTCACCTTAAAGCAAACATTTCCACATCCTGCTTAATGGAGACACGCCTTTGGAGATAATACCTTGAAATCATGGTTATTCTGTGTCATCGGTCTTGATATTTGATATAACAGCTTATCAGGCTTTAGGATGTGATAACAAAAAAGTGGTAAATGAGGGGATCATTGGTAGTCATATGTGAATTTTTAAATAAAATGTGAATTATTTATATTGGTTTGGTTTTTGTTAAGATGTTTGTATTTGGGCTTCTCTGGTGTCTCAGATGATAAGGAATTTCCCTACCATACAGGAGACCTGGGATCAATACCTGTGCTGAGAAAATTCCCTGGAGAAGGGAATGACTACCCACTCCAGTATTCTTGACTGTAGAATTCTAGCATATAATTGGCTAATTAAACTACACTATTATTAAATTACAAGGGCCATCTCATTAAATGATACTTTGGACATAAAAAAGCAGAGACAAGGTGATTACTGAAAGGATCAAACATACTATTACCTTCCAAGTTCAATTCTTCATTTGGAACAAGTTTAGTTTACCCCTTTATTAAGAATTCATAAAAAGTAGCATATAGATATTAAGGAATAGAAATTTTTTTGATCTCAGGTATGTGGGCCCAAATATATGCATTTTCCAATATGTCCTGTTATCTTTATGTACAAAGTCTAGTGTTAACAAAATGCAGCAACTACAGCTATTGTAAAAGTGGGCCAATTTTAAAAATTAATTTCATATCCATCAGATGTTAAGCTTTATTCTGTATGCTGATAGATTATTCCTTTTCTGAGACCCTCTAAACACTCTATTGAGCTAATACTAGGAAAATAAAAGAGTTCAAGTCTGATTTTATTAAATTACTGTACCATTCTGGGCATACTTCTTATTCAATCAAGATCCTATTTACATATCACTAAAGGAGCAGACAAAAACTAAATAAACTTTAAGACACATCAAACTTTAAAATTCTATTTTTATAACATATCATAGAGTTTTTTCCCCACATTTTGTTTTAAGCCTTAGAGTAACACAGAAAATATTTTTAAATATATTGATTTTTTTTTTACAGAAAACATGTATATATCTGAAATGAGAATCTTCTCCAGAAACCAAGAAAAATGAAGGTTTGAATATAAGAACATAATGCATCATTATTCTAACTAATTTGGCTAGATGGCAACTTTCTGGTGAAAAGTGATCACAGCATAGATCTTAGTAGAATGCAAACTCTCTAGTTAATTAAATAGAATGAAAAAATTTTCAAGCAGACAGAAAAGAATTATTTTGTGTATAATGGATGACTACTTCATCACTATATGGGAAATCTCACACTCACACCATTAGTCACTACTTGTTTATATATTTGTGGATTCATCTCAAAAGTCTCCATTCCTTCACCCTAAGCACTCTGTTTAAATCATTTTTTTTTGCTGTTATTTTGCTTCTTATCTAAATTTTATACAGTAAAGGACATAAATCATTTGTTCCTCTCTCAAGCGAACTGAGATTTTTCCTGGTTTTTCATACAATGAGTAATTTTGGATTGTATTCTACACAATAGAAATTTGAATGGGATCCAGTTTCTCACCAGAAAACATAGAGACCCAAGGAACTAAAACAGCATCTTTAAATGCTGAAAGAATAGACTTTCAGCTCAGAATTTTATGTCTGGTAAAAATATTATTAAGAAATGAAAGTTAAACAAAGGTACATTTTTATAAATAAAAATTTAAAAGCTTAATTCATTTCAATGATCTACTGAAAGAATTATTAAAGGATGTTTCTTAAACAAAAGTTAAACTATACCAGAGAGAATCTGGAACATCAGTAATAAAAGAAAGCAACAGCAATGATTAATACTGAACGTGTGAAAAACGAGTATCTTGCTCTTGACTTTTACTTTTTGCTTTTACAGAGTTTTGTTATTTGCAGGTATGTATAATCCCAGACTAGCCATATGTATAACCCTGACCCTTCCCTCCTCTGCTCCCCTTCCAGTCCCCCTCATCCCACCCCTCCAGGATGTCGTATAGCCCCCAGGTTGGATCCCTTATTCCCACAGCACATTGACAGTAGTTATCTCTTTTACATATGATAGTATAGGTTTCCATGTTACTCCTTCCATATCTCTCACCCACTGTTCACTCCACACAATGTCCATAAGTCTGTTGCCTATGTCTGTTTTCCCATCGATTCTCTGTGTGTGTCATCATTACCATCTTACTAGATTTCATATATATGTTAGTATACTGTACTTGTCTTTCCCTTTTTGACTTACTTTGCTTTGTATAAAAGGTTCTAGATTCATCCACCTCATTAAGACTGATTCTTCTGCCTTGCTTTTTACTGCTGAGAAGTACTCTATTGTATATATGTACCAGAGATTTTTTTATCCCTTCATTCGTCGATGGACAACTAGGTTGCTTCCACGTTCTAGTTACTGTATAGAGTGCTGCAATGAACATTGGGGTACAGGTTTCTCTTTCTGCTTTTGACTTTTTAAAATGTGTTTGACCGTGAAAGAAATTCATGACATTGTTTCATCGTATGTAGATGTAATGCATAAGATAAATCATAATAAATGTAGCAGCCTATAGGGCTTTTGATGCTGGTGAGCCATATGTATTCCATATGAAGCGACAAAGTACTGACTGAAATGAGTATCAAAAGCTAAGTATGTATATTATAAGTCTAGACCAAGCACTGAAAATATGAAAAAGAAACAGAGCTAAAAATACAATGACTTTCAGCTCAGAATTTTATGTCTGGTAAAAATATTATTAAGAAATGAAAGTTAAACAAAGGTACATTTTATAAATAAAATTTAAAAGCTTAATTCATTTCAATGATCTACTGAAAGAATTATTAAAGGATGTTTCTTAAACAAAAGTTAAACTATACCAGAGAGAATCTGGAACATCAGTAATAAAAGAAAGCAACAGCAATGATTAATACTGAACGTGTGAAAAACGAGTATCTTGCTCTTGACTTTTACTTTTTGCTTTTACAGAGTTTTGTTATTTGCAGGTATGTATAATCCCAGACTAGCCATATGTATAACCCTGACCCTTCCCTCCTCTGCTCCCCTTCCAGTCCCCCTCATCCCACCCCTCCAGGATGTCGTATAGCCCCCAGGTTGGATCCCTTATTCCCACAGCACATTGACAGTAGTTATCTCTTTTACATATGATAGTATAGGTTTCCATGTTACTCCTTCCATATCTCTCACCCACTGTTCACTCCACACAATGTCCATAAGTCTGTTGCCTATGTCTGTTTTCCCATCGATTCTCTGTGTGTGTCATCATTACCATCTTACTAGATTTCATATATATGTTAGTATACTGTACTTGTCTTTCCCTTTTTGACTTACTTTGCTTTGTATAAAAGGTTCTAGATTCATCCACCTCATTAAGACTGATTCTTCTGCCTTGCTTTTTACTGCTGAGAAGTACTCTATTGTATATATGTACCAGAGATTTTTTTATCCCTTCATTCGTCGATGGACAACTAGGTTGCTTCCACGTTCTAGTTACTGTATAGAGTGCTGCAATGAACATTGGGGTACAGGTTTCTCTTTCTGCTTTTGACTTTTTAAAATGTGTTTGACCGTGAAAGAAATTCATGACATTGTTTCATCGTATGTAGATGTAATGCATAAGATAAATCATAATAAATGTAGCAGCCTATAGGGCTTTTGATGCTGGTGAGCCATATGTATTCCATATGAAGCGACAAAGTACTGACTGAAATGAGTATCAAAAGCTAAGTATGTATATTATAAGTCTAGACCAAGCACTGAAAATATGAAAAAGAAACAGAGCTAAAAATACAATGACACATTAAATTGAATAAGAAAATAAAATTCAAATGACAATAAAAAATGAATAGAGGGGAAAAGCAGAAAATAGTAAGAAAATGGTACCTTTAAATCTAAAAATTTTAGCAATTGTATTAAATATAAATGGTTAAACATATCAGTTGAAAGATGGACTATCATATATGGTATATTTGCATATGCAAGCAATAATCAAAGGAAAGCTATGGATTAGATGTTTACAGCAAACTAAACAGACTTCAAAGCAAAGCAAATTGCTGTATCTCCACATTAGAAGATCACACTATCACACTGAAAAGGATCATCATGAAATTAATAATAACTGCTCTCTAATCTAAGCCAGGTGTGATGCAAAGATAGAGCAAACAATTGTGTAGAAATCAAACTGAGAAACATTACTTGACAAGAAAAATGATAAATCATAAGCTACGTAAATGCCCTTGCGAGCACACTTCTATTTTTATTACCATCTTCAAACAGATTTTTCCTCCAAGAAGCCCAAATGACATGTTACAAAAAAGATACTTTAAATTATTGAGCCAAAATGAAATTATTGGATTAGCTCAAATGTTCATGTGCTTTGCTTAATTTTGTTACATAATATGACTCTACTTAGGGATTAGTTGTCTTTAACTTCACTCAAAACAATTCTGTTAGATTGTATTGTGACAGTTGGCATATCAGTGTGCATTTGAAAAAGCTTATCAAAATTAGTAAAATTTTAGTACTTTTTACTAATAAAGTTTATGAACAATTCCCGTCGATGGACAACTAGGTTGCTTCCACGTTCTAGTTACTGTATAGAGTGCTGCAATGAACATTGGGGTACAGGTTTCTCTTTCTGCTTTTGACTTTTTAAAATGTGTTTGACCGTGAAAGAAATTCATGACATTGTTTCATCGTATGTAGATGTAATGCATAAGATAAATCATAATAAATGTAGCAGCCTATAGGGCTTTTGATGCTGGTGAGCCATATGTATTCCATATGAAGCGACAAAGTACTGACTGAAATGAGTATCAAAAGCTAAGTATGTATATTATAAGTCTAGACCAAGCACTGAAAATATGAAAAAGAAACAGAGCTAAAAATACAATGACACATTAAATTGAATAAGAAAATAAAATTCAAATGACAATAAAAAATGAATAGAGGGGAAAAGCAGAAAATAGTAAGAAAATGGTACCTTTAAATCTAAAAATTTTAGCAATTGTATTAAATATAAATGGTTAAACATATCAGTTGAAAGATGGACTATCATATATGGTATATTTGCATATGCAAGCAATAATCAAAGGAAAGCTATGGATTAGATGTTTACAGCAAACTAAACAGACTTCAAAGCAAAGCAAATTGCTGTATCTCCACATTAGAAGATCACACTATCACACTGAAAAGGATCATCATGAAATTAATAATAACTGCTCTCTAATCTAAGCCAGGTGTGATGCAAAGATAGAGCAAACAATTGTGTAGAAATCAAACTGAGAAACATTACTTGACAAGAAAAATGATAAATCATAAGCTACGTAAATGCCCTTGCGAGCACACTTCTATTTTTATTACCATCTTCAAACAGATTTTTCCTCCAAGAAGCCCAAATGACATGTTACAAAAAAGATACTTTAAATTATTGAGCCAAAATGAAATTATTGGATTAGCTCAAATGTTCATGTGCTTTGCTTAATTTTGTTACATAATATGACTCTACTTAGGGATTAGTTGTCTTTAACTTCACTCAAAACAATTCTGTTAGATTGTATTGTGACAGTTGGCATATCAGTGTGCATTTGAAAAAAAGCTTATCAAAATTAGTAAAATTTTAGTAGCCATTTTAATATTGAAGATGGAATAAAAAGCAATATTTTCAGCACATTATTCTCTTTTTTTTTTTTTGCATTTCAGTTTTCAGTTATTTTTTCACCTTTCTTGAAATATTGAAGCATCAGTCCAGATTAGTTCATTTGCTCAGTCATATCTGATTCATTGCAACTACATGGATTGAAGCCTGGCATGCTGAAGTCCATGGTTGGCAAGGTTGGACACAACTGTTTGACTGGACTGAACTGAACTGATGCTTTGTTTTCAAGAAAGGTAAAAATGCAGCTGAAATGCAAAAAAAAAAAAAAAAAAAAACGTGATTTGTGCAATATATGGAGAAGGTGCTGTGACATTGAATGGGTGATATATGAAGTTTCATGCTACAGATTCCTTGCTGGATGATACTCTACAGTCAAGTAGGCCAGTTGAAGATTCTAGCAATCAAATCAAGGCATTAACTGAGGACAATCAACATTATACACACAGGAGAGAGTAGACATTCCAAATATCCAAATCAAGCTTTGAAAATTATTTGCATCATCTTTTTTAGGTTAATCACTTTAACGTTTCAGTTCCACATAAGTTAAGTGAAAAAAACTTCACTATATTTCTGAATATGATTATTTACCTATTATATCAAATTGTGATGACAATGAAAAGTGGATACTGTTGCATAATGTTTAATGGAAGACATTCTGGAGCAAACCAAATGAACCACCTCTAGCTACACCAAAGGCAAATCTTCATCCAAAGAAGGTAATGTGTGTATATAATGAGGTTGGAAGGAAGTCCTCTATTACGAGGTCTTTCTGGAAAACCAGGCAATTAATTCCAGCAAATGCTACTCCCAACTGAGCTTCCCTGGTGTTTAGTGGTAAAGAATCCACCTGCCAATGCAGGAGACATAGTTACAACCCATGGAAACAGAAATGGCAACACACTTCAGTATGAAAACTCCATTGACAGTGGAACCTGGTGGGCTACAGACACAAAGTGGCAAACCGAAATAGTTGTTACTTAAAATTTGTTAGATTGTATTGTGACAGTTGGCATATCAGTGTGCATTTGAAAAAAAGCTTATCAAAATTAGTAAAATTTTAGTAGCCATTTTAATATTGAAGATGGAATAAAAAGCAATATTTTCAGCACATTATTCTCTTTTTTTTTTTTTGCATTTCAGTTTTCAGTTATTTTTTCACCTTTCTTGAAATATTGAAGCCTTAGTCCAGATTTTTTTGCTCAGTCATATCTGATTCATTGCAACTACATGGATTGAAGCCTGGCATGCTGAAGTCCATGGTTGGCAAGGTTGGACACAACTGTTTGACTGGACTGAACTGAACTGATGCTTTGTTTTCAAGAAAGGTAAAAATGCAGCTGAAATGCAAAAAAAAAAAAAAAAAAAAACGTGATTTGTGCAATATATGGAGAAGGTGCTGTGACATTGAATGGGTGATATATGAAGTTTCATGCTACAGATTCCTTGCTGGATGATACTCTACAGTCAAGTAGGCCAGTTGAAGATTCTAGCAATCAAATCAAGGCATTAACTGAGGACAATCAACATTATACACACAGGAGAGAGTAGACATTCCAAATATCCAAATCAAGCTTTGAAAATTATTTGCATCATCTTTTTTAGGTTAATCACTTTAACGTTTCAGTTCCACATAAGTTAAGTGAAAAAAACTTCACTATATTTCTGAATATGATTATTTACCTATTATATCAAATTGTGATGACAATGAAAAGTGGATACTGTTGCATAATGTTTAATGGAAGACATTCT
Source organism: Tragulus kanchil (assembly GCA_022376925.1). Classification (NCBI taxonomy): domain Eukaryota; kingdom Metazoa; phylum Chordata; class Mammalia; order Artiodactyla; family Tragulidae; genus Tragulus; species Tragulus kanchil. The sequence goes on along the minus strand of JAIOJX010000028.1, from coordinate 226,535,857 downwards.
GGAGCAAACCAAATGAACCACCTCTAGCTACACCAAAGGCAAATCTTCATCCAAAGAAGGTAATGTGTGTATATAATGAGGTTGGAAGGAAGTCCTCTATTACGAGGTCTTTCTGGAAAACCAGGCAATTAATTCCAGCAAATGCTACTCCCAACTGAGCTTCCCTGGTGTTTAGTGGTAAAGAATCCACCTGCCAATGCAGGAGACATAGTTACAACCCATGGAAACAGAAATGGCAACACACTTCAGTATGAAAACTCCATTGACAGTGGAACCTGGTGGGCTACAGACCATGGGGTTGCAATAAGAGTCAAACACAATTTGGGGACTTAAAAAACAACAAGTGCTTCTGATTAGACCAACTAAAGGCAGCACTCCACAAAAAGCATCCCAAATTAATCAGTAGAAAATGAATAATCTTCCGTCAGGGCAATGAACAACAACATGCTTCTCTGATGATCAGGCAAACACTGTTACAGCTAGGCTGGGAAGTTCTGATTCATCCATCATGTTCACCAGATTTGCACCTTGAGATTTCCATTTATCTAGATCTTTACAAAATTCTCTTAATGAAAAAAATTCAATTCCCTGGAAGACTGTAAAAGATACCTAGAACAGTTCTTTGCTCAAAAAGATAAAACGTTTTGGGGAAATGGAATTATGAAACTGCCTGAAAATGGCAGAAGGCAGTGAAATAAAATGGTAAATATGTTGTTCAAAGTTCTTGATGAAAATGAAAAATGTGTCTTCTATTCTTACTTAAAAAAAAAGGGATATTGCCAAACCCATATTATTTTTCTTAAACTTACCTTTATCATTCATTAATATATTATACATATATTTTCAATTCAACTGCTATAGTTGTAATTAATTCTTTATAAATGGGTTTATAGTGTAAATGTTCTCCTGTTTATTCCACTTTTCTCTTACAAATGTGTGACCATTGATTTTATTTCTTTTCTGCAATGAACAAAACTATAATAAAAATTCTTCCACATATATCCTGTCATCAGGTTGCTCTAATGGTAGATTCTGAGGGATAAAATTTTAGTACTTAAAGTTAACTCAATAATGTATTTTTAAACTGTTATTTAAAAACCTGCTCTGGTTTGTTTCTTAAATGTATCTCTTACAACACCTAACTCTTCAAACTCCTCTTTTTAAATGGTAAACTCATAGGACAAAATGGCATCAAATTCCCCAAGCATCAAGTATAAAATTTACAATGAACTTTTCTTTTTAGAATAAAAATGGAGCTTTTAAAGTTATCAAAAGGAGGAAATAATAAAAAGACCAAAGCACTCTTTAAGTGCAGCTAGGTGAAAATGTAATCTCAGACTAAAACAAACTTTATGCAATGTTTCTCTACCAGGATACAATTGATAAAAGTATAGTTTCTCAGACAAGTTTAGATTCAGTATGCCTTTTTAAGAATGCATTTTTCATAGAGATATAAACATGTCAAATTTATAGTTTCCACATCTTCTAAAGGCTGCTGGAGAGGTAGCGCATGTTTGTAAAGTGATTCCCAAGTTGGATGCTTTTCCAAGGTATTTCTTCATTTTGCACTGAAGGAAATAAAGGGGGAAAGTTCTTATTTAGGAAATAATTCAGAAGAGAAATATGACTGTGGAAAATGACATAAGTTAAACCTAGATTTCAGACAGCACTTAACTAAGGGTTTTGGGCCGAGTGTAACTGTACATATCGGGTAGAATGAGAAGACTGAGCTGCTGAAGCCAATGAATCTGGCATTCAAAGAATTCATGGAATAAATGTCACACCTCTCAGCTGCTTTGAAATATCATCAATGTTCATGCAGACAGCATTTTCCATTTCATATTCTTTAAATATATCCTGTCGTTCTTTTTAGTCTTGCACAGTTTTAAAAGTCTTGTTCACTTCTAGGAAGTCGTATAAGTCTTTTTGACTTATAGGAGAGTATTTTCATCCCAAGTTACCCCACAATAAGCTACACTAAAAAAAGGAGACCTATTTATTGATGTGATAAAACCTTGGTTATGTAGGAGAGGAGAAAGGTGAATACCCACTAACACAATAAAACTAGAACCTGTTGTAGAATCAAATTCTCGAGTATGTTGTCTTACATTAGGATTTCCTTATCATCTCTCTCTACACATACACACCAACATGAAAAGTTTTAAATTTAGAATTGATAAGGCTCCCCAAGATTTATCTCTCTCCTCTTCAGCTTCCTGAAGACCTGCAAATCATTATCCCTATTGAGTTACACTAAGCCTGTGATTTAAATACCAGGTTAGAGATCAGTTATGTTTATGCCGGTGCCTATAATAAGCTAACAAAACCTTTTCAGAGGTGAGTATGGGGGAGCATTGAAAACACTTTGACTGTATTTCTCAGACTTTCAAATTCCTAGCCTCCCAAGTGTCATGCTATTGATTTAAGTATTAAATAGCATGTCCAAGCATTTTGGAGAACTGTTTATGGTTCTTTGCCAATAGATTCTGATACTGCTGTGTCTCAAAATGGGTCTATGCATTTCAGGGAAACCCATGGAGTATATAGCCTCACTGAAGTCGTCCAGAATCTGAATGTTCTACCAACCTCATCTGTCCCTTCTTTGTGAATAGAGCACAGGAATGGATTCTGGAGATTACAATTAATATTTCTTTATATTTTCTCCCCCAGCATATTAAAATTTTATCACCCTTTAGTAATGTCTATTTCCAATATTCAGAAGAGAAATATGACTGTGGAAAATGACATAAGTTAAACCTAGATTTCAGACAGCACTTAACTAAGGGTTTTGGAGTGTAACTGTACATATCGGGTAGAATGAGAAGACTGAGCTGCTGAAGCCAATGAATCTGGCATTCAAAGAATTCATGGAATAAATGTCACACCTCTCAGCTGCTTTGAAATATCATCAATGTTCATGCAGACAGCATTTTCCATTTCATATTCTTTAAATATATCCTGTCGTTCTTTTTAGTCTTGCACAGTTTTAAAAGTCTTGTTCACTTCTAGGAAGTCGTATAAGTCTTTTTGACTTATAGGAGAGTATTTTCATCCCAAGTTACCCCACAATAAGCTACACTAAAAAAAGGAGACCTATTTATTGATGTGATAAAACCTTGGTTATGTAGGAGAGGAGAAAGGTGAATACCCACTAACACAATAAAACTAGAACCTGTTGTAGAATCAAATTCTAGTATGTTGTCTTACATTAGGATTTACTTATCATCTCTCTCTACACATACACACCAACATGAAAAGTTTTAAATTTAGAATTGATAAGGCTCCCCAAGATTTATCTCTCTCCTCTTCAGCTTCCTGAAGACCTGCAAATCATTATCCCTATTGAGTTACACTAAGCCTGTGATTTAAATACCAGGTTAGAGATCAGTTATGTTTATGCCGGTGCCTATAATAAGCTAACAAAACCTTTTCAGAGGTGAGTATGGGGGAGCATTGAAAACACTTTGACTGTATTTCTCAGACTTTCAAATTCCTAGCCTCCCAAGTGTCATGCTATTGATTTAAGTATTAAATAGCATGTCCAAGCATTTTGGAGAACTGTTTATGGTTCTTTGCCAATAGATTCTGATACTGCTGTGTCTCAAAATGGGTCTATGCATTTCAGGGAAACACATGGAGTATATAGCCTCACTGAAGTCGTCCAGAATCTGAATGTTCTACCAACCTCATCTGTCCCTTCTTTGTGAATAGAGCACAGGAATGGATTCTGGAGATTACAATTAATATTTCTTTATATTTTCTCCCCCAGCATATTAAAATTTTATCACCCTTTAGTAATGTCTATTTCCCTAAGTGGGATGACTAATCAAGTCAGAGATGTACACAAACCCCCGTACTCATTTCCTCCTTTATATATACAAGAAATATTTTGGTGGTGTGCTCAGAACAAGGCTTCCCTGTGGCTCAGTGGTAAAGAATCTGCCTGCGGTGCAACAGACTTGGGTTACCTGGGTATGGAAGATCCCCTGGAGGAGGGCATGACAATCCACTCCAGGACTCTTGCCTAGAGAATTCCACGGACAGAGAAGCCTGGCAGGCTACCGTCCATAGGGTGACTCCGATTCAGACACTAATGAAGTCACAGCAGCAGCAGTGCTCAGAGCAAATTTGCAGCATTCCCTTAAACAAATATCCAACATGTGTCCCCCTCCACTTCCATGTGACTGCTGGCAGGATCAGTGGAACAGGGCTCAGTATTGGAAGAAAAGTTACAGTATTTAGTGGGGGAGCTTGTCACATAGACCCTGTCCAGTTCATGCATGGGTGGACCTTGAAACGGCTTCGAATCTCTCTTTTCAAGGAGAAAGAGAAAAAGGAAAAAATAGATATCAACTACATTCCAGTTTAGAAAATGCAAAACTATGGAGACAATAAAAAGATCAGTGTTTGTGAAGAGTTTGCAGAGAGATGAATACAGAGTATAGAAGTTTTAATGAGGAGTGAAAATAATTTGAATGACATTATAATGATGGCTGTATGTCATTTGACTTCTTTTCAAACCGATGGGACAAGCAGCACTGCTGTCTTCATTAAAGTGAGCCCTAGTGCTTCCCTGGTGGTCCAGTGGGTAAGGACACCGCCTTGCAGTGCAAAGGGCGCGGTTCGATCCTTGGCCTGGGAAGATCCCACGTGCTGCGGAGTGGCTGGACACATATGTCCAATTACCGAGCCGGAGCTCTCCAGCACCTGCGCCCAGGGCCGGTGCTCTGTGACAACAGAGGCTGCCGAGATGGGAGGCCCACACGGGCCAAAGAAAAAAAAAGAAGATGGATGAAAATGGACAAATGAAAGACCAATAGAAGTGGCCCACCTGCTCCCCTTCCTCTCCACACCACCCCCACCAAAATAAATAAATAAATAAATCTTAAAAAAAATACATAAAATAAAGTGAGCCCTAAGATGAACTGGGGACCATGGTTATTATGAGGTATAAATGCAGTTAATCCTTTATTTAAAAGGAAAAACAAGTACCACTGTTGATTATGGTTATGCATGTGATGAGAGAGGGTATATGGGATATTTCTGTACCTTGTCAAATTTGTTGTAAACCTAAAACTGCTTTTTTTAAAAAAATCTCAAAAAATTAGAACTCAGGGTAGACATTTATGACAAAACTTTTGTTTCACCTTCATATATGTATGTATATTTTATGTGTGTGTGTTTAGTGCATTGTGATATAAAATGTATTTTTTAGCTCAGAAAAGTTTCCAGGTCACTGTAGCTAATTATACTGGCAAATAAAAGCACAAATTGACCTAAAAAAAAACAATATGTTAAAGTTTCAACTGAAGTATTCTAGAAGTTAATTCATAAAAATGTGACATGATTCACTAACCTATACATTTTCAGTGAAACTCTAATTGCACAACACTGGGCTTCCTCACTTAGAAACTTCTCACTCAGATTAAAGATAATAAAGTGTCAATAGAGTGAGGATGTACTAAGGGTCAAGAGAGTGGAGATTTTTCTGGGACACTGTTTCATCCCACAAATGCAATGAGTGGAGGTGGAATGATTGAGAAATCACCCCAAGCCGAGTGATAAGAGTTTTAGTAGGTGTAGTAAGCAATTTTAACATGTATTCCCACCAGTGGGAGACACTAAGTTGACTCTTGCCGAAGAAGGCAACGCATTCTTGGCAGCCAAAGAGGTTGCTGCATCTGGAAAGTGACTCAACTTGCAAATGAGAACAAGCACGTCACAGTTCATGAAACCCAAAGACTAGGTGTGACGTGTAGAAGGAACAGTATCCTGGGAGTCATTCAATACAGTTCCCTTCCAAAGAAACATCTTCTATAGTCAGAAGATTACAACAGTAATAATAAGGGGGTCCTGGAGCTAAAGACTAAAGGGGATTTATTGTGGGAAGGCAACAGAAAGCAGGCATGACTCCCTTCATGGGAGCTATAATCCATGCATACCGCTAAGTTGGGCTTCGCAGTTGGTGCTAGTGGTAAAAACAAAAACAAACAAACAAAAAAAAAAACAAAAAAAATCCACCTGCCACTGCAAGAGATGCAATTCAGGAGACACACGTACTGATCCTTGCATCAGAAAGATCCCCTGGAGGAGGAAATGGCAATTCACCCCAGTATTCTTGCCTAGAGAATGCTATGTCTATAGCATAGCATATAGGAGGAGGAGACTGGTTGGTTATGGTACATGGTGCCGCAAAGAATCAGACAAGACTGAGAACACATAACAAAACCACTAAGTTACTAAATTACCTTCAAAGAACCCACAAAGAAAGAGAAATCATAGCTTTAAATAACCTTTAGGAAAAGGACGCATGAACCCTGCATGTAGTACTAGTGCCAGTTAAGGAGGAATTTTTTTATCCTTCTTTTTATTTTTTTTATAACTTTTATTTTACTTTTAACTTATAGAGAGTTTTGTTGTTTACAGATATGTATGTTCCCAGATTCGCCATATGTATATTTCCCTCATCCCACCCTTACCCTCCTATTTCATCTTCTGTCACTGCCAGAAGGATTAGAAATAGCACCTAGTAGTGGAAATAGAATTGAGTGACTAGGAGAGTGAAGTTCAGGAAGGTTCATTTTTTCCTGAGAGCGAGAGATCCTCCTAAGGCTGGTCTAATTGACAGAGAAACAGGAAGGCAAATTATCTTGAGTAAAGATAAAAATGTCAATAATAATATATAGGACTGGATGCTTCAACTTACTGAAAAAATGAGATTATGTTTGCAAAGTGATTGAAAGTTGTCACACTGTCTTAAAGTGATTAGAAATGCATGGGGTCTTCATCAAGCTTTCATCTAGTCACAGAAGAAAAATGCCCCATCTGTAGAGGCTTAAAGGTTTAAAGGGAAGAAAAAAATAATTTAACTCTTTATTACATCCACATGTACATTTTATACATGTACATTTACTCTCTTCCATGACATGAACAGTCAATGATTTTCTAAAACAAAACTCTAAAATTTTAAGCAAATAGAAAGAGAGACAGATGACAATGATAGATGACAGATAGATCACCCAAAGTTATCCAAGGTTTGTTTTCTGAAGTTTCAGTTATTGCCTTCAACTGAAGCCCAAAAATGTTAAATTAAAATGTCCAGAAATAAAACAATGCATAAGTTTTAAGTTGCATGCTGTTCTGAGTAGTACGATGAAATTTCTCACAGTCCTGCCCAGGATGTGAATCATCCCTTTGTCCAGGGTATCCCACCCGTTAGTCACCCAGTAGCCATCGATGATCATATCTATGGTCGCAGAATTATGCTGCTTGTGTTCAAGTACCAAATATTTTACTTAATAATGGTCCCAAAATACAGGAGCCGTGATGCAGATCATTCAGATATGCCAAAGAAAACTGTAAGTCTTTCTTTTAAGTGAAAAGGTAAAAGTTCTTGACTTAATGAAGAAAACAATCATATGCTGAGATTGCCAAAATATACAGTAGGAAGGAATCATTTACTCAGGAAATTATTAAGAAAAATGTGTGCTACCTTTGTTGTGCAAAGGTTATAGTTGCAGAATGTAAGTGCTTAGTTGAGATGGAAAAAAGCCTTTAATCGCGAAATATCTTGAGAGAGACCATGTTCACATAACTTGTATAAGAGTATTGTTCTGCTTAGCTGTTATTGTTAATCTCTTACTGTGTGCAAATTATAAATCAAACTATAAATTATACATACAATTATAAACACATGCCATATATATACATATACATATATATTTGCATATATAGGTAAAATGGGCTTTCCTGGTGGCTCAGTGGTAAAGCATTCACTTGTCAATGTGGAAGACATGGGTTTGTCTGGGTTTGGAAGATACCCTGGAGAAGAAAATGGCAATCTACTTCAGTATTCTTGCTGGGAAATCCCTTGAAAAGAGGAGGCTGGCTGATTACAGTTCATGGAGTCCCAAAAGAGCAGGAACAACTTAGTCACTAAACAATGGTAAAAGATATAATATACTAATAAAGCATTGGATGCTATCCATGGTTTCAGGACAGCTTCCCTGGTGGCTCAGACTGCAAAGAATCTGCCTGCAGTGCAGGAGACCCAGTTTGATCTCTGGGCTGGGAAGGTCCCCTAGAAGATAGAATAGCTACCTATACCAGTATTCTTTCCTGGAGAATTTCATGAACAGAGGAGGCTGATGGGTTATAGTCCATGAGGTCGCCAAGAGTCAGACTCTACTGAGTGAGTAAGCATGCACACATGAACAGTTTCAGGAATCCACTGGAATTCTTAGAATGTATCGCCCTAGATAAAGGGATACATCTATGTATTTATTAATATTTATTTCATTTGTATACAGTTTTCATTATTTTTTATTTTATTGGACTATAATTATATAAAACATGTTTATTAGTTTCCATTGTACAGCAAAATGAATCAACTTTACACACACACACACACATATATATATATGTATATATGATCTCTTATTTTTAAATTTCCTTCCCAATTAGGTCACCACAAAGTATTGAGTAGAGTTCCTTGTGATATACAGTATGTTCTCATTAGTTATCCATTCTATACATAGTAAAGCAACAGAAGGAGAAGAGGGTGACAGTGGATGAGATGGTTGGATGCTATCGCCGATATAAAGGACATCAATTTGGGCAAAATCTGGGAGCTGGTAAGGGACAGGGAAGCCTGGCATGCTTCAGTTCATGGTGTATCGAAGAATCAGACATGACTTGGCAATTGAATAACAACAGCAACATGTATACATGGATCCCAATCTCCCAATCCATGCTATGTCCCACCTCTCTCTCCTTGGTAGCCATATGTCTGTGTAACATATTCTGCATGTATGTGATTTAACAAAAGGAGGACCTAAACATTCAAGTCCGCATATATCTGATGCACAGAGCCTGTTTGTGCTTCTGAATCAGCAGAGATCTATTACTTCTATGAATTTATCAGTTCAGTTCAGTTCAATAGTTCATTTGGACACACAATTGGATTTATATACATCCAGTATTCGCTGGTGTCTCAGTGGTAAAGCCTTCCTGCCACTGCAAGAAATGCAGGTTTCATCCCTGGCCAGGAAGATCCTTTGGAAAAGGAAGTGACCACCCACTCCAGTATTCTTGCCTGAGAAATCCCATGGACAGAGGAGACTGGTGAGCTGAGAAGAGTCAATAGGGTCCCAAAAGAGTCAAACGGAACTTAGTGACTACACAACAGCAATCCTTTGAATAAATGCATTTGATTTAAGAATTTCACTTGTTCCACTTTGTTACATGAGGCATAACTTTGAAATTGATCGAAGTCTTGAATCCATTAATACGCCACTTTTTTTCTAGTTTTCCTGACCTCACTTTTCCTCTTCTTGATACTTGAACCTGGACCAAATCAATCATTTTTACCTCCACTCTGTCCTGGGATCTAAATCTTGTCCAACGTACACCAGAGCCACACCTGCTGCTTTAAACTCTCAAACGCTGATCCATCTCACATTTGTTTTCTGTTCATTGACTCCCTGGAGGTTGAACATTGCTTGGGAATATTTCATCATCCTTCTAATTGGCACTTTTTCAGGCTATTATTCAACTCAGCCACTCCCTCAATCTTTCCTGGCAAGTTATTTCTGCAGATCCTTAATCATATTCTTTATCAAACCATTATAAGTCCACTAACATCAAACCATCTCTGGATTTTTAAGCACTGTTCTACTTTAACTTTTCTTTTTAAGAAATAGGGTTATTAGTTCAGTTGGGCAAAATCTGGGAGCTGGTAAGGGACAGGGAAGCCTGGCAGTTACATGGTGTATCGAAGAATCAGACATGACTTGGCAATTGAATAACAACAGCAACATGTATACATGGATCCCAATCTCCCAATCCATGCTATGTCCCACCTCTCTCTCCTTGGTAGCCATATGTCTGTGTAACATATTCTGCATGTATGTGATTTAACAAAAGGAGGACCTAAACATTCAAGTCCGCATATATCTGATGCACAGAGCCTGTTTGTGCTTCTGAATCAGCAGAGATCTATTACTTCTATGAATTTATCAGTTCAGTTCAGTTCAATAGTTCATTTGGACACACAATTGGATTTATATACATCCAGTATTCGCTGGTGTCTCAGTGGTAAAGCCTTCCTGCCACTGCAAGAAATGCAGGTTTCATCCCTGGCCAGGAAGATCCTTTGGAAAAGGAAGTGACCACCCACTCCAGTATTCTTGCCTGAGAAATCCCATGGACAGAGGAGACTGGTGAGCTGAGAAGAGTCAATAGGGTCCCAAAAGAGTCAAACGGAACTTAGTGACTACACAACAGCAATCCTTTGAATAAATGCATTTGATTTAAGAATTTCACTTGTTCCACTTTGTTACATGAGGCATAACTTTGAAATTGATCGAAGTCTTGAATCCATTAATACGCCACTTTTTTTCTAGTTTTCCTGACCTCACTTTTCCTCTTCTTGATACTTGAACCTGGACCAAATCAATCATTTTTACCTCCACTCTGTCCTGGGATCTAAATCTTGTCCAACGTACACCAGAGCCACACCTGCTGCTTTAAACTCTCAAACGCTGATCCATCTCACATTTGTTTTCTGTTCATTGACTCCCTGGAGGTTGAACATTGCTTGGGAATATTTCATCATCCTTCTAATTGGCACTTTTTCAGGCTATTATTCAACTCAGCCACTCCCTCAATCTTTCCTGGCAAGTTATTTCTGCAGATCCTTAATCATATTCTTTATCAAACCATTATAAGTCCACTAACATCAAACCATCTCTGGATTTTTAAGCACTGTTCTACTTTAACTTTTCTTTTTAAGAAATAGGGTTATTAGTTCAGTTCAGCTCAGTTGTGGCTGACTAGTTGTGACCCTATGGACTTCAGCATGCCAGGTTTCCCTGTCTTTCACCATATCCTGGAGCTAGCCCAAATTCATGTCCTTTGACTCAGTGATGCCATTCAACTATCTCATCCTCTGTTGTCCCCCTTCTCCTTCTTGACTTCTAGTTTTTCAAGCAACAAGGTCTTTTCCAGTGAGTTGGCTTTTCACATCTGGTGACCAAAATTTTGGAGCTTCAGCATCAGTCCTCCCAACGAATAGTCGAGTTAATTTCCTTTAGTCCAAGGGAATCTCAAGAGGCTTCTCCAGCACTACAGTTCAAAGGCATCAATTCTTCAGCCTTCTTTATTGTCCAATTCTCACATCCTCACATGACTACTGGAAAAACCATAGTCTTGACTATATGGACCTTTGTTGGCAAATGATGCCTCTGCTTTTTAATAAGCTGTCTAGGTTTGTCTTGACTTTCCTTCCAAAGATCAAATATCTTTTAATTTCATGACTGCAGTCACCATCGACTGTGATTTTGGAGCCCAATAAAATAGTCTGTTACTGTCCATTGTTTCTCCATCTCTTTACCATGAAGTAGTGAAACCAGATGCCACGATCTTAGTTTTTTGATTGTTGAGTGTCAAGCCAGCATTTTTACTCTCCTCTTTCACCTTCATCAAGAGGCTCTTTAATGCCTCTTCACTATCTGCCATAACAGTGGTACCATCTGCATATCTAAGGTAGTTTGAACAAAGAATGTTCAGACTATGGGACAGTTGCACTCATTTCACATGCTAGCAAGGTCATGCTCAAAATGCTTCTCCAAGGTAGGCCTCAACAGTACATAAACCGAGACCTTCCGGATGTTTAGGCTCAAAAGAGTTATGAATACACTGTCATCCTTGTCTTCTCTCAGTCTACTTTTTGTCATCCTTCTCTTTACCACCTTTTAAGATTAACTTCCTCCGTGTTATTTCTTCATAACTTACATCATTTTGTAGTGTTTTTTTTCCCCCCTCTTTCTCACTGCCATTGCTTTCTTTCCTCAAAGTTATGCTTTACAATTAGGAGTAGAGCAATTTTGTCCTTTTAGGGACATTTGGATCATGTGAAGATGTTTTTGATTTTCAGGAGTGGGTACGTAGAGATATAAGCATCAAATGCTGTGGGTCTAGGAATGCTGCTAACATCTTAATATTCACAGAACAGCCAATCCCTGCAGCAAGAAAATATCAGGTCCACAAAGTTAACAGTTTCGACACTGAGAAATCCTGCCCTAGGTATACGAATTCATGAGGCTTCTTTTAATAATAAACACAGTCACACACACATTCACGCACACACACACATATGTATATATACATACACACAGAGAGAAAAGGAATCAGTTGTCTTACTTTGATAATAATAATATTCTCTTGTATAATTCTACTGCAATTGTTTCCTTTTTATCACCTCTGAATTTGTCTAAAAATCATCATATGCAGTTTATACCTTTTTTTTTTAAGTTTAACTTCTTTATTTTTGGCTCTTCATGACTGTCCATCTGCATTTATTCTTCCAAAGATCAAATATCTTTTAATTTCATGACTGCAGTCACCATCGACTGTGATTTTGGAGCCCAATAAAATAGTCTGTTACTGTCCATTGTTTCTCCATCTCTTTACCATGAAGTAGTGAAACCAGATGCCACGATCTTAGTTTTTTGATTGTTGAGTGTCAAGCCAGCATTTTTACTCTCCTCTTTCACCTTCATCAAGAGGCTCTTTAATGCCTCTTCACTATCTGCCATAACAGTGGTACCATCTGCATATCTAAGGTAGTTTGAACAAAGAATGTTCAGACTATGGGACAGTTGCACTCATTTCACATGCTAGCAAGGTCATGCTCAAAATGCTTCTCCAAGGTAGGCCTCAACAGTACATAAACCGAGACCTTCCGGATGTTTAGGCTCAAAAGAGTTATGAATACACTGTCATCCTTGTCTTCTCTCAGTCTACTTTTTGTCATCCTTCTCTTTACCACCTTTTAAGATTAACTTCCTCCGTGTTATTTCTTCATAACTTACATCATTTTGTAGTGTTTTTTTTCCCCCCTCTTTCTCACTGCCATTGCTTTCTTTCCTCAAAGTTATGCTTTACAATTAGGAGTAGAGCAATTTTGTCCTTTTAGGGACATTTGGATCATGTGAAGATGTTTTTGATTTTCAGGAGTGGGTACGTAGAGATATAAGCATCAAATGCTGTGGGTCTAGGAATGCTGCTAACATCTTAATATTCACAGAACAGCCAATCCCTGCAGCAAGAAAATATCAGGTCCACAAAGTTAACAGTTTCGACACTGAGAAATCCTGCCCTAGGTATACGAATTCATGAGGCTTCTTTTAATAATAAACACAGTCACACACACATTCACGCACACACACACATATGTATATATACATACACACAGAGAGAAAAGGAATCAGTTGTCTTACTTTGATAATAATAATATTCTCTTGTATAATTCTACTGCAATTGTTTCCTTTTTATCACCTCTGAATTTGTCTAAAAATCATCATATGCAGTTTATACCTTTTTTTTTTAAGTTTAACTTCTTTATTTTTGGCTCTAAGTCATCATTTTATTTTTCATCCATCTTTATGCTTTGGCATGTGTGAACCTGCCAATGCAGTGGCCTCTCTCATTGCAGAGCACTGGCTCCAGGCACAAACACTCCAGAGTGCTAGCTTGTACTTGGACACACCAGTTCAGCTGTTCCTCAGCATGTGGGATCTTCCCTGCCCAAGGATGGATCTGGTGCCCCTTGCATTGCAAGGCAGACTCTTTACCCATGGTACCACCAGGAAAGACCCAGTTTATACCTTTTTATTTCACCTGCAAGGCTACTCATTTAGCTGATTAAATTTATTTGTTAAATTTACCAAATATGGCCCTAATTCCAAGTTGGCTAACTGCTCATTGATGATATTTCACATTGTAAAAAAGTACTTTCTGTTAGAAACCTTGTGTTCTTTCTTATGATACTGCGAAAAAGACAGACTTTGAAACTCAGCCATACTTTCAAAAGAGTCTAAACTTTACTGCTTGGGTGACTTGGATCAAGCTCTTGAACCTCATTGAGTTTCATATTTCATATCCTGCTCCTTTTGGATGCAGATCATGTACTATTCTTATTATCTTTTCTCCTTTTTCTCTAACATTTTACTTGTCTGATAATGAGTGCTCAGTAAATTAAACATCTATGGGTACTGATCCTACCCTCACAGTGTCCTTCCTTTTCATGTGTTTGACCTGTAGTTTCATGGTCATGTCCAAGGAACTCTGAAATGTCACTATTGTCTGTTTCCCATCTATATGTTCCTTTCTTCTGAAGTTTTTTAGTATCATCTATCATGTTCTCTCCCTTGGACTTTATCAACTTTTGTGAAATAACTGAAAATGTGATGTGTTTAGACTTATTCCATGTAACAGAACTAAAATCAGCATTTTAATGTGAGGAATAAATTACTCCTGCTTAAGTTGTTCAAAAATGAAAATGATCAGTATGTGTGAGTCAGTGATCATCCTGTAACTGGAAGTAGATAAGCAGGAGCTAAATGTTAACCTATTAATTTGACTTGGTGCATGCTAAGTCACTTCAGTCATGTCCAGCTCTTTGCAACCTTATGGAATATCACCCGCCAGAATCCTCTGTCCATGAGATTATCCAGGCAAAATTCTGGAGTGAGTTGTCATTTTCTACTCCAGGGAACTTCCCAACTCAGGTATGGAACTCGCCTCTTATGTTTAAATTCAATGGCAAGTGGGTTCTTTACCTTTAGCACCACCAAGCTGTTATTTCCTTCTCCAAGGAATCTTCCCAACCCACGCGAAAACCCAAGTCTCCTGCACTACAGATTTTTCACCATCTGAGCCACCAGGGAGCCCTATTAGTTGATTACTTTGAACCAAATGATTAGAAGGGAATCATGATATAATGTCAAAGGCAATGAACTCAAAGGGATGAACATGTTTTAAGGTCTATTTGCCTTAATTTAGCTACATTCATCTTGAACAAGTTATTTGATTTCTCTAAATCTTAATTTCTCATCTGCTAGATCTTACAAAATTTGGTGTCAAGATTTGAATAAATCGATAGGAAGATATTTTATGATATATGAAGAACTGTATTTTTAAGTTGTTTAACTTTATGTACTTAATTCCCTATTTGAAACCACTGTTGCAGTGGTAACAGCTATATAGTTATATTAGTAGTAATAGTTGAAATAGATGTTTCTGCCAATATATATGTATGCATCTATTTCTATTTTCATATTCCAATGAAAGCAATATGAACCTCAAAGATTAGCTATTTCTATCAAAAAATAATACTAGCAATAAAAAACAAAATGCCAGAAGTTTATTTTGAATTACTATGGCACATTTCATAAATACCATGCTTAAACATGAAAAAATCACCTGTGGATATGAATGTTCTTTTTCATCATCTCAAGTTAATATGATCATTGCAGTAAAGAAACTGCTTTTGAATTTCAGTCTCTTTAGATATTTCTGACTTCACACCTGTCTTATCTTTTAAATAATTCATCAAAACTGCCATGTAAGTTTTATTTACCTAATTACAAATATATAATAAACTTTATTTTTTCTAGAAAAAAATAAACATTAATAAAGCAGACAGAATATTAAGCAAGAATATTAACAAATTTTATTTTGACACTACAAAATTATTCTGAGAGTATTCTCAACTACCAGAATTTTGAATTTTTGAGAATATAGATTTTTCTCTTTTTTACTTCTGTTGCCTACTCTGCTTATCTGATCTCCTCTAACAAATGGCAGGATAATTTGCCTGTGTTTTAGCATAATCTATTGAGAAAAAGCAAGAGCTTGGTTTCTATCTCAAGTTTAAGTTTTCCAGGATTAGCTGTTGTCACATCCCTTCTCGTCTGAGTTAATCACAAGGGTGGGGATGCAGGTCATTCCTGACTTCAACAATGATTCCTTCTGCCTTACACCCATGAAACAAGTCTTTATAGATAAAATGATGATGTGCAGCACGTTGAATGTGCCTTCTGACCAACCTTGGGAGAGGAAATGGCAGGGGAGGATGTGTTTGGAATTACTGGTTCTTTTTTATTATTATTATTCTTTATTTTAAAGGTTTTACAGAGTTTTGTTGTTCACAGACATGTATGTTTCCAGATCAGTCATATGCATATCCATGGTCCCCAACCCCCAGTTCCCCCCATCCATACATCGCCCCAAGCCATTGTAAGCACTCCTATTCCCTTAGCACAATGACACTAGCTATCTTTTTCACACGTAACAGTATAGGTTTCCATGTTACTCCCTCCATGCTTCTCCCACCCTATTTCTTCCCCACAGTGTCCCTATATCTATGCTCTGTTTTTCCATGAGTTCCCTGCGTGTGTTATCAAGACCGTTCTACTAGATTTCATATATGTGTGTTAGTATACTGTATTTGTCTTTCTTTTTTTGACGTACTTCACTTTTTATGATAAGTTCTAGAGCCAGCCACTTCATTAGGACTGAATCTTCTGCATTTCTTTTAACAGCTGAATAGTATTCCATTGTATATATGTACCAGAGCTTCTGGATCCATTCATTCGTCAATGGACATCTAGGTTGCTTCCAAGTTCAGGCTACTGTATAGAGAGCTGCAATGAACATTGGGGTACAGGTGCTTCTTTCAGTTTTGATTTCATCAGGATATAAGCCTAATAGTGGGATTGCTGGGTCGTAGGGTACTTCTATTTTTAGTTTTTAAAGAAATCTCAACACTGTCTTCCATAGAGGCTGTATCAGTTTACATTCCCACCAGCAATGCAAGAGGGTTCCCTTTTCTCCGCACCCTCTCCAGCATTTATTGTCTGCAGATTTTTTGATGATGGCCATTCTGACAGGTGTGAGTTGGTATCTCATTGTAGTTTTAATTTGCATTTCTCTAATAATAAGCGAGGTTGAGCATTGTTTCATGTGCTTTTGGGCCATCTGTATGTCCTCTTTGGAGAGGCGTCTCTTTAGATTTTTTCCCATTTTTTTGATTGGGTTGTTCGTTTTCCCTGTGCTGAATTGTCTGAGTTGCTTGTAGATTTTGGAGATTAATTCTTTGTCTGTTGTTTCATTTGCTATGATTTTCTCCCACTCTGTGGGGTGTCTGTTCAGCTTTTTTGTAATTTCTTTTGCTGTACAAAAGCTTTTACAGAGTTTTGTTGTTCACAGACATGTATGTTCCCAGATCAGTCATATGCATATCCATGGTCCCCAACCCCAGTTCCCCCCATCCATACATCGCCCCAAGCCATTGTAAGCACTCCTATTCCCTTAGCACAATGACACTAGCTATCTTTTTCACACGTAACAGTATAGGTTTCCATGTTACTCCCTCCATGCTTCTCCCACCCTATTTCTTCCCCACAGTGTCCCTATATCTATGCTCTGTTTTTCCATGAGTTCCCTGCGTGTGTTATCAAGACCGTTCTACTAGATTTCATATATGTGTGTTAGTATACTGTATTTGTCTTTCTTTTTTTGACGTACTTCACTTTTTATGATAAGTTCTAGAGCCAGCCACTTCATTAGGACTGAATCTTCTGCATTTCTTTTAACAGCTGAATAGTATTCCATTGTATATATGTACCAGAGCTTCTGGATCCATTCATTCGTCAATGGACATCTAGGTTGCTTCCAAGTTCAGGCTACTGTATAGAGAGCTGCAATGAACATTGGGGTACAGGTGCTTCTTTCAGTTTTGATTTCATCAGGATATAAGCCTAATAGTGGGATTGCTGGGTCGTAGGGTACTTCTATTTTTAGTTTTTAAAGAAATCTCAACACTGTCTTCCATAGAGGCTGTATCAGTTTACATTCCCACCAGCAATGCAAGAGGGTTCCCTTTTCTCCGCACCCTCTCCAGCATTTATTGTCTGCAGATTTTTTGATGATGGCCATTCTGACAGGTGTGAGTTGGTATCTCATTGTAGTTTTAATTTGCATTTCTCTAATAATAAGCGAGGTTGAGCATTGTTTCATGTGCTTTTGGGCCATCTGTATGTCCTCTTTGGAGAGGCGTCTCTTTAGATCTTTTCCCCATTTTTTGATTGGGTTGTTCGTTTTCCCTGTGCTGAATTGTCTGAGTTGCTTGTAGATTTTGGAGATTAATTCTTTGTCTGTTGTTTCATTTGCTATGATTTTCTCCCACTCTGTGGGGTGTCTGTTCAGCTTTTTTGTAATTTCTTTTGCTGTACAAAAGCTTTTAAGTTTCATGAGATTCCACATGCTTATTTTTCTTTTCGGTTCCGCTTTTTTAGTTGGTGGGTCAGAGAAGATTTTGCTTTGATTGATGTCCTTGAGGGTTTTACCTATATTCTCCTCTAAGAGTTTGATGGTTTCTGGTCTTACATTTAGGTCTTTAATCCATTTTGAGTTGATCTTAGTGTATGGTGTCAGGGAATGTTCCAACTTCATTTTTTTGCATGTAGCTGTCCAATTCTCCCAGCACCACTTGTTGAAGAGGCTGTCTTTGTCCCATTTTATAGTTTCTCCTCCTTTGTCAAAAATAAGGTACCCATAGGTGCGTGGGCTTATCTCTGGGTTCTCTATCTTGTTCCATTGGTCGATATTTCTGTTTTTGTGCCAGTACCATACTGTCTTGATAACTGTTGCTTTGTAGTAGAGTCTGAAGTTGGGGAGGCTGATTCTTCCAGCTCCGTTTTTCTTTCTAAAGATTGCTTTGGCTATTCGAGGACATTTGTGTTTCCATATGAGCTGTGTTAGTGTTTGGTCTAGTTCTGTGAAAAATGTCAATGGAAGTTGAATAGGTATTGCATTGAATCTGTAGATGATATTTTGTAGTATGGTCATTTTCACAATATTGATTCTTCTGACCCAGGAACATGGAATATCTCACCATCTGTTTAAGTTTTCTTTAATGTCTGTCATGAGTGTCTTGTAATTTTCAGAGTACAGTTCTTTTGTTTCTTTGGGTAGGTTTATTCCTAGATATTTGATTCTTTTGGTTGCAATGGTGAAGGGGATTGCCTCTTTGATTTCGTTTTCTGATTTTTCATTGTTTGTGTATAGGAATGCCAGTGATTTCTGTGTGTTGACTTCGTATCCTGTGACTTTGCTGAATTCCTTGATTAGCTCTAGTAGCTTTGTAATAGAGTCTTTGGGATTTTCTATGTATAATATCATGTCGTCTGTGAAACGAGAGAGCTTGACTTCTTCCTTTCCAATCTGGATTCCTTTGATTTCTTTCTCTTCCCTTATTGCCATTGCTAGAACTTCCAGGACTATGTTGAATAGTAGTGGTGAAAGTGAACACCCCTGTCTTGTTCCTGATCTTAGAGGGAATGCTTCCAGATTTTCACCATTGAAGATAATGTTCGCTGTGGGCTTCTCATATATGGCTTTCACTATGTTGAGATAGGTTCCTTCTATGCCCATTTTCTGAAGAGTTTTTATCATAAATGGGTGTTGTACTTTGTCGAAGGCTTTTTCTGCATCTATTGAGATGATCATGTGATTTTTGTCTCTCAGTTTGTTGATATGGTGTATCATATTGATTGATTTGCAGATGTTGAAGAATCCTTGCATGCCTGGGATTAACCTGACTTGATCATGATGTATGAGCTTTTTGATGTGTTGTTGAATTCTGTTTGCTAGGATTTTGTTGAGGGTCTTGGCATCTAAGTTCATCAGAGAAATTCGTCTGTAATTTTCCTTTTTTGTGTTGTCTTTGCCTGGTTTGGGTATCAGAGTGATGGTGGCCTTGTAGAATGTGTTTGGAAGTTTTCCTTCCTGTGCAATTTTTTGAAAAAGTTTTAGAAGGACAGGCATTAGCTCTTTTTTAATGTTTGGTAGAATTCGGCTGTGAAGCCATCTGGTCCTGGGCATTTATTTTTGGGTAGATTTTTAATCACAGATTCAATTTCTGAGCTTGTGATTGGGTTGTTCAAAGTTTCTGTTTCTTCCTGGCTCAGTCTTGGGAGATTGATCTTCCCCAAGAAACGGTCCATTTCTTCCAGGTTGTCCAGTTTGTTGCCATAGAGTTGCTCATAATAGTCTCTTAGAATCCTTTGGATTTCTGCATTATCTGTTGTAATCTCTCCTTTTTCGTTTTTGATTTTGTTGATCTGGTTCTTCTCTCTCTTTCTCTTGATGAGTTTGGCCAGAGGCTTGTCAATTTTGTTTATCTTTTCAAAGAACCAGCTTTTTGTTTTATTTATCCATACTATAGTTTCTTTCATTCCTTTCTCATTTATTTCTGCTCTAGTCTTTATAATTTCTCACCTTCTGCTGGCTTTGGAATGTTTTTGTTCTTCTTTTTCCAATTGTTTTAAGTGGAGGGTAAAGTCATCTGCTTCATATTTTCCTAGTTTCATGAGGTGGGATTGTATTGCTATAAATTTCCCTCTTAGAACTGCTTTTGCAGTATCCCATAGGTTTTGCACAGTCGTATGTTCATTGTCATTTTCTTCTAGGAAATTTTAAATTTCTCCTTTGATTTCCTCAGTAATCAGTTGGTTTTTTAGGTATGTGTTGTTTAATTGCCATGTGTTCGTATTTTTAGCGGTTTTTTTTTCCTGTAGTTGATCTCTAGTCTCATTGCATTGTGGTCTGAGAAGATGGTTGATATAATTTCAGTTTTCTTGAATGGACTGAGGTTAGATTTGTGGCCCAAGATGTGGTCTATCCTGGAGAATGTTCTGTGAGCACTTGAGAAGAAAGTGTATTCTTCTGCTTTGGGGTGGGACGTCCTATAGATATCGATGAGGTCCATCTTTTCTAGTGTGGCATTTAAGGCTTGTGTTTCCTTATTAACTTTCTGTTTAGATGATCTGTCCATTGGTGTGAGGGGAGTGTTAAAGTCTCCTACTATTATTGTGTTATTATTGATCTCTTCTTTTAAGTCAGAAAGTACCTGTCTTATGTATTGAGGTGCCCTAATGCTTTTCATAAACTAAATCTGCACTGGATTTCCATAAGATGAAAAAACTCACGATTTACTTTCCATGTTTAAAACTGTCAGGAACTAAAGGTGTTGTTGATTGTTGATGCTTTCTCAGTCCAAGAAATCCTTCAACATACTCAATGCATTGTAGTCTTTATGGAAAATATTTTAAGTGTTTATTTGCTTTAAAATTTTTTTGTCATCATTTCTGTTGTCATTGTTCATTTAAAAGCACAAGTTATTTTTAAGACAATTATCCATTTGGCCTGTTAGCATTCTGGTCATTTTATTCTCGCAAGTTCCGTATATTGTCTTGAAAATGCCTTTTCTGAGCATCTGAAATTGTAAACAGCAGGATGGATTTAGCCAGCCTCTAAGCTTGAGTAGATTTCCAAAATCTGTTTGAGATGTGTCATTTTCTACCCAGATTGCTAAATCTGTTGTACTTTAGCCTTACTTTTCTACTTGTAATACTCTTCTTCATTGTCTTCCCTTTAGAAATTGTTCTGTTTGTAAAGGGTATTCATAAAATCATTTTAACTGCTTTTGACATGCCATATTCATGTACGAATATAAACTTTATTCCAGAGATTTTTGCTTTAAGTTCCTGGGGAAATTTCCTATGATTAAACAATGGATGAGTAAAAACAAAGTTGTGGGTTTTTTTGCATATAGGTTAGAAAAAATAAACTTTTGCCAATAAATTGTTCTTCAACTTCCATCTAGTTTCTAAACTAAAGACATCAGAATGTTTAGCTTTCCTTCATAAACACAGCTTATGTTTGTATCATTGAAGCAAACTAAATAAGCTTTGATTAAAATTTTGATGAAATGGATCTGATAACTTCTCATCACAAGAAAGCAAAATTTTGGAACAAGGTTCTACATTCATAGTAACAGTTGTTTTCAAAACAAGAAATGGAAGGCCATATGTTGAAGTTTAAATGGATAAAAAGGGAAGTAGTAAGATAAAGTGACTCAGATTAACAAAAATAAATAATGTCAAAAATTAACTTAATAAGTTCATTACACCTGTGAAAAAAATTAAAGAATTTATTTAGAATATAAAGAAACCAATGATATTACTCTTTAGGATACAGCCAAAAGTCTTTGTCATATTGTCTTCATCCCTCCTGTACACCTGTACACTGCCGTTCAAGTCTTGCTGTTTTGACTATTTGATATAAAGAAACAAATGTTGGGAGTATAGCTTAGTTTTCACCAAGAATTGTATCTGTCTTTGTTTCAGGCAATTTATTGTCTACCTGTAAATTTACAATTTCTATAGACAGCTTAACACTAGATCAGTAGATTGCATGATTGCATTTAGGAGACAGTTTGTCATGTTAAGAAAATTAAATGTGTGTTAAAAATATGAAAAAATAATCTTATCTGGTAAATAGACTTTTCATCTATGTAAAGAATAAACTTCATGTGTCATTTATATTTATCTTTTATTAAACAGTACCCTCTCAAACCACAAAAATTAGACGGTGTATTTCCCCCCACAAAAGGTCCAAGACAGGGACTTCCCTGGTGGTCCAGTGGGTCCCATGGGCTGTAACCTGCCAGGGTCCTTTGTCCATGAAAATTTACAGCCAGGAATACTTGTCTGGGTTGCCATTTCCTCTTCCAGGGATCTTCACTATCCAGAGATTAAAACTGCATCTCCTGCATTGCAGGCAGATTCTTTACTGCTGAGCCATCAGGGAAGACATGTCCTATGTAATATTAGAAGTAATTTATATCTAATTCATAATTATATCTATTCATTCAAAGAAGATAACTCAATTGCTATCAAGTTGCTTAACCGAACTTAAAATGAGTCTAAGACATAGCTTTCATGATAAAGAAAGCTAGGCAAATTAAGGGTGAAGATAGAACCATGGAATAGAAAGGATCATATAAACTTTGACACACAAACAGCATATTTCTGTCTCCACTGGGTGGTTTCAGCTCCATTCCTTCCTTTAAATTGGTTTCTTGTAATTCCCCATCCTCTTCCCTGCACAAGTTAGGAATTACTTAGTTTAACAATCCGCCATCTGCATGTACAGGCATTTTTTTATATATAATTATTTTTATTTTACTCTTTGCTTTTTACAGAGATTTGTTGTTTATAGATATGTATAATCCCAGATTATTCATATGTGTGCACAGGCATTTTGAATAGGAATTCCTCTTTGCCATTCTTTTAAATATAACAACTTTGTACATGAAAAAAATTCATTTTTCCCTTTATCCATTTAATTCCACAAGATGTTTATTCACTTAACCATTATTCAAATCCAGTTTCAAGCAGGATTTGAGGAAGGATTACTTTAAAGAATGTTTTTTGAGACATTTTAAAATGGTAATTGATGACAGGAGTATTTGTCTTTGTTTCACAGTTTTTTCTTTTGCTTAAGATCAGTAGATTGCATGATTGCATTTAGGAGACAGTTTGTCATGTTAAGAAAATTAAATGTGTGTTAAAAATATGAAAAAATAATCTTATCTGGTAAATAGACTTTTCATCTATGTAAAGAATAAACTTCATGTGTCATTTATATTTATCTTTTATTAAACAGTACCCTCTCAAACCACAAAAATTAGACGGTGTATTTCCCCCCACAAAAGGTCCAAGACAGGGACTTCCCTGGTGGTCCAGTGGGTCCCATGGGCTGTAACCTGCCAGGGTCCTTTGTCCATGAAAATTTACAGCCAGGAATACTTGTCTGGGTTGCCATTTCCTCTTCCAGGGATCTTCACTATCCAGAGATTAAAACTGCATCTCCTGCATTGCAGGCAGATTCTTTACTGCTGAGCCATCAGGGAAGACATGTCCTATGTAATATTAGAAGTAATTTATATCTAATTCATAATTATATCTATTCATTCAAAGAAGATAACTCAATTGCTATCAAGTTGCTTAACCGAACTTAAAATGAGTCTAAGACATAGCTTTCATGATAAAGAAAGCTAGGCAAATTAAGGGTGAAGATAGAACCATGGAATAGAAAGGATCATATAAACTTTGACACACAAACAGCATATTTCTGTCTCCACTGGGTGGTTTCAGCTCCATTCCTTCCTTTAAATTGGTTTCTTGTAATTCCCCATCCTCTTCCCCTGCACAAGTTAGGAATTACTTAGTTTAACAATCCGCCATCTGCATGTACAGGCATTTTTTTATATATAATTATTTTTATTTTACTCTTTGCTTTTTACAGAGATTTGTTGTTTATAGATATGTATAATCCCAGATTATTCATATGTGTGCACAGGCATTTTGAATAGGAATTCCTCTTTGCCATTCTTTTAAATATAACAACTTTGTACATGAAAAAAATTCATTTTTCCCTTTATCCATTTAATTCCACAAGATGTTTATTCACTTAACCATTATTCAAATCCAGTTTCAAGCAGGATTTGAGGAAGGATTACTTTAAAGAATGTTTTTTGAGACATTTTAAAATGGTAATTGATGACAGGAGTATTTGTCTAGCAAAGCTGGTTCACTGGCTTTGGAGAACATTCTGTTCCCAGGAGTTAGTCTCACATATAGCAAGTACTTAAGAAAATAGGGAGGAAACCAACATTCAGAAAACTACTAACCTTGTATAACTTCAAGTCAATCTTGGAATTTTATGGCAAGATTGTAAGAGTTACAAATAAACTGGATTTTCTTTGCATCCTCCACAATTTAAGGAATTTGGGTTTGCTAGATATTCACTTCCAGGCAAAAGAACCCTCAGCTCTGAACCCTAAGCTCTGGCTTTGCCATTCCACAATAAATTAAAGATGTGAAACATCACCATTAATGCATCACTACAGTGTAGAGGCTTATCCAAGGGCTATAAATTCAACATCATGGTATCTCTACCTCCTAAACTGCCCTGCCTCACAGCCTGTGGGAGTTGGATTTATGAAGTTCTTGTTTTGTCACGACATGAGGAAAATAAGCTTAAGAACTGGATATTTGAGTAAGAAATGATGAAGAAAGATTCTTTTCATGGAAAAGTTCAATAAAGTAGTTGTTTCCATGTGAAGTACATCATTCAGCATTTAAATAAGTTCTCTCCTTAGTAGACTTAATGGGCTTAATATGCATTCCAAAACTTCTGAATTGAGATCTTAGACTAATGTTAAAGAAGTTGACTTTGATAATTTTGATGTATCCTTTCACATTCTTTTTCCATTTTCATACCTTTGTGTCTACAAAGGGGAACGTAACTGAATCCTATCAGCCAATACAACACAAACATATTTCACCTCTCATTTGAAATGATTCTTAGTCAGGAAATAAACCAAGCCTCATAAAGATTTTTTATCTCCACAACAGAACTATGTTTCCCACTTTATGGGATTTTCAGTCTACCTAGTCCGTTGATTGTTTTTGTACACAAACAAGAATAATTTCAGGTACTTGTAGCATCTTAACTCCTAAAACTTTGGTCAACAGTTCTGTTCCTTTTCTATTTTATCCATTTAATTCCACAAGATGTTTATTCACTTAACCATTATTCAAATCCAGTTTCAAGCAGGATTTGAGGAAGGATTCTGTTTTCAAAAACAGGAGTATTTGTCTAGCAAAGCTGGTTCACTGGCTTTGGAGAACATTCTGTTCCCAGGAGTTAGTCTCACATATAGCAAGTACTTAAGAAAATAGGAGGAAACCAACATTCAGAAAACTACTAACCTTGTATAACTTCAAGTCAATCTTGGAATTTTATGGCAAGATTGTAAGAGTTACAAATAAACTGGATTTTCTTTGCATCCTCCACAATTTAAGGAATTTGGGTTTGCTAGATATTCACTTCCAGGCAAAAGAACCCTCAGCTCTGAACCCTAAGCTCTGGCTTTGCCATTCCACAATAAATTAAAGATGTGAAACATCACCATTAATGCATCACTACAGTGTAGAGGCTTATCCAAGGGCTATAAATTCAACATCATGGTATCTCTACCTCCTAAACTGCCCTGCCTCACAGCCTGTGGGAGTTGGATTTATGAAGTTCTTGTTTTGTCACGACATGAGGAAAATAAGCTTAAGAACTGGATATTTGAGTAAGAAATGATGAAGAAAGATTCTTTTCATGGAAAAGTTCAATAAAGTAGTTGTTTCCATGTGAAGTACATCATTCAGCATTTAAATAAGTTCTCTCCTTAGTAGACTTAATGGGCTTAATATGCATTCCAAAACTTCTGAATTGAGATCTTAGACTAATGTTAAAGAAGTTGACTTTGATAATTTTGATGTATCCTTTCACATTCTTTTTCCATTTTCATACCTTTGTGTCTACAAAGGGGAACGTAACTGAATCCTATCAGCCAATACAACACAAACATATTTCACCTCTCATTTGAAATGATTCTTAGTCAGGAAATAAACCAAGCCTCATAAAGATTTTTTATCTCCACAACAGAACTATGTTTCCCACTTTATGGGATTTTCAGTCTACCTAGTCCGTTGATTGTTTTTGTACACAAACAAGAATAATTTCAGGTACTTGTAGCATCTTAACTCCTAAAACTTTGGTCAACAGTTCTGTTCCTTTTCTATTTTATTTATATGAAAAGTTTGTCCTGAATGCATGTTGGTGTTCTCATTGATGTTGTTTGCTTATGAGAGAGATATTTTGGTTTGGTTTTTAGAGTAGAGTTTTCTAGGTTTGAAGAGGAAAAATGTGTTAGTGACTAAACACAGTGGAGCAATTTGAAATAATATATATTTAGAAAGCTATACATCCTGGTAATCATAATTGTTTTTAATGACTTACGACTTTACCTGGAAATTATTCCATTTTAACTAAAAATTGTGATTTAATGAACCACTGGAAAAAAGAATACATTAGCATATTTGAAATCGTGACTGGAATTTTGTTTCCTCTAGGAAAAGTGTGGTCCATGAATGGTGTCACTAAAAGATCAAACAAAAAATGAAAATTTGATGCCAAACAAAATCTTATGATAAATTCCACTAAGCTTGCCATTCATAGTCAAGAATAAAATCCTTTGCCAAGAAAAAAGTAAATAAATGTGAAACTGAAAGATAAGAATAGGCATCTAATAAAAATATTTAAATATTATTAATTTGGGTTATATATACACACACACATATTTATATTGTTGCTTGATAACTAAGTCATGTCCAATTCTTTGAAACCACATGGACTGCAGCATGCAAGGATTTCCTGTCCTTCCCTGTCTCCTGGAGTTTGCTCAAACTCACATCCATTGAGTCAGTGATAGCATCCTACAATCTCATCCTCTGTCACCATCTTCTGCTCCTGACCTCAATCTTTAACATTATCAGAGTCTTTTCCAATGAGTCAGCTCTACACATCAGGTGACCAAAATATTGGAACTTCAGCTTCAGCATCAGTCCTTCCAATGCATATTCAGGGTTGATTTTCTTTAGGATTGACTGGTTTAATCTCCTTGATGTAAAAGGCACTCTAAAGAGTTGTTTCCAGCACACAAGCACACACAGACACACATACACACACACATATATATTATTTGTATATGTATACGTATATATTTGTCAAAACTGTAAGTGTTGATGTGCTTCAGTGCCCTGGTCTTTCTTCTCTATCTACGCTCTCTGGATCTCATCTAGTCTCATGGTTCTATATGCAATCTATCAATGAGACTCATTAATAATAACAACCTGTTTCTCTTATCTGAGCTTTAGAACTTTATATCACTTCCCTATGTGACATTATAACTTAATCTTAACAAGTAAATTAACTCCACCATGTCAACTCTTCATCCATTTTCTCCTGCTGTGATAATTAATGTGTATCATCATTTGCCCAGTTGTTTATTGAAACTCTTAGAAATCATTCTTCATTCTCACTTTTAATCTGCAGGGAGAGCTTCAGAAACTAAATTATGTGCTATCTGTTTACTACTCTGCTGTCATTGCAAGACTCCATGTCCAGTCCTGCAATCTCCATATTGAGTACTTGGATGACCACCACTGTCCACTAGACTTCCTGCTTTATAATTAAGTTCTTTTTTTTTTTTAATTTTAACCTCTTTTGTTGTTTTTTTATTTATTTATTTTTCATTCATCTTTATTCTTTGGCCTGTGTGGGATTCCCATTACAGTGACCTCTTTCAACACAGAGGACCAGCCCTGGGCGCATGTGCTCCAGAGCACTGTCTTGCAACTGGACACACCAGTGTAGCCACTGCATGGCACACAGGATCTTCCTGGGCCAGGGATGAAACCAGTGCTCCTCGCACTGCAAGATGGACTCTTTACCCACTGGACCACCAGGGAAGCCAGAGTTCAGTTCTTTAAAATTCACTTGTGTTATATACTTGGATGACCACCATAGACCACTAGACTTCTTACTTTCTTGAAAATTCACTTGTTTCTGAATCAAACAGCATGACATTGAAAGTTTCAATCTCTTTGCCTAAAATCCATTGCTTTCCATTTGACTTATAACAGAATCTATACATTTTACAATGACCAAATTTGCAGAATCTGGTCCCTGCTTAACTCTATAGTTACCCACTGTGCCAATTGGACTTTGGTCTCTTTAATAGACCTCATTAGCCTTATTTCTGGTTTGCAATTACTCCAAGTTGACTTCCATCTAAGGGCTTTGGAGCTGGCTGCTTTCTCTCATGTTTTACACATAATTGGTTCCATTTGAAACCCAATTTTAAACTGGTTCCATTTAAAATCTCTACTTAAATGTGAGCCGTTCATTGTTGTGGTGGTGGTGGCTGAGACACTAAGCTGTGTCCAACCCTTTGAGACTGTAGGATACCAAGCTCCTCTGTCCTCCATTACCTCCCAGAGTTTGCTCAGATTCATGTCAATTGAGTCAGTGGTGCTCTTTAATTATCTCATTACCTGGTGCGCCTTTCACTTTTTGCCTTCAATATTTCTCAGCATCAGGGTCTTTTCCAATGAGCTGGTGCTTTGTATCAGTTGATCAAATTACTGGAGCTTCAGCTTCAGTATCAGTCCTTCCAATAAATGTTCAGAGTTGATTTCTCTAGGATTGACTGGTTTGATCTCCTTGCAGTACAAGGGACTCTCAAGAGTCTTCTCCAGCACCACAATTCAAAGCATAAATTCTTCGGCATTTAGCCTTTCTTTATGAACAAACTCTTATAAAGAGTTATCATCCATATAGGGGACTGAAATAAAACATAGCTTTGACTATATGGATGGACTTTTGTCAGGAAAGTTATGTCTCTGATTTTTCATATGCTCTTGTTCATCATAACTTTCCATCCAAGTAGCAGGCATCTTTTAATTTTGTGGCTGCAGTCAGTGTCCTCAGTGATTT
Source organism: Tragulus kanchil (assembly GCA_022376925.1). NCBI lineage: Eukaryota > Metazoa > Chordata > Mammalia > Artiodactyla > Tragulidae > Tragulus > Tragulus kanchil. Next base: position 226,506,772 of record JAIOJX010000028.1, on the reverse strand, counting down.
TGGAGCCCAATAAAATAAAATCTGTCACTGCTTTCAATTTCTCCCCTTCTATTTGCCATGAAGTGATGGGACCAGATGGTGTGATCCTAGTTTTTTGAACGTTAAGTGTCAAGCCAGCTTTTTCACTCTCCTCTTTCACCAGCTTCAAGAAGCTCTTTAATTTTTCTTCACTTTCTGACATTAAGAGTGGTATCATCTGCACATCCATATATCCACAGCTGAGTGTCTTTTCCACTGCCTAAAATCCATTGCTTTCCATTTGACTTATAACAGAATCTATACATTTTACAATGACCAAATTTGCAGAATCTGGTCCCTGCTTAACTCTATAGTTACCCACTGTGCCAATTGGACTTTGGTCTCTTTAATAGACCTCATTAGCCTTATTTCTGGTTTGCAATTACTCCAAGTTGACTTCCATCTAAGGGCTTTGGAGCTGGCTGCTTTCTCTCATGTTTTACACATAATTGGTTCCATTTGAAACCCAATTTTAAACTGGTTCCATTTAAAATCTCTACTTAAATGTGAGCCGTTCATTGTTGTGGTGGTGGTGGCTGAGACACTAAGCTGTGTCCAACCCTTTGAGACTGTAGGATACCAAGCTCCTCTGTCCTCCATTACCTCCCAGAGTTTGCTCAGATTCATGTCAATTGAGTCAGTGGTGCTCTTTAATTATCTCATTACCTGGTGCGCCTTTCACTTTTTGCCTTCAATATTTCTCAGCATCAGGGTCTTTTCCAATGAGCTGGTGCTTTGTATCAGTTGATCAAATTACTGGAGCTTCAGCTTCAGTATCAGTCCTTCCAATAAATGTTCAGAGTTGATTTCTCTAGGATTGACTGGTTTGATCTCCTTGCAGTACAAGGGACTCTCAAGAGTCTTCTCCAGCACCACAATTCAAAGCATAAATTCTTCGGCATTTAGCCTTTCTTTATGAACAAACTCTTATAAAGAGTTATCATCCATATAGGGGACTGAAATAAAACATAGCTTTGACTATATGGATGGACTTTTGTCAGGAAAGTTATGTCTCTGATTTTTCATATGCTCTTGTTCATCATAACTTTCCATCCAAGTAGCAGGCATCTTTTAATTTTGTGGCTGCAGTCAGTGTCCTCAGTGATTTTGGAGCCCAATAAAATAAAATCTGTCACTGCTTTCAATTTCTCCCCTTCTATTTGCCATGAAGTGATGGGACCAGATGGTGTGATCCTAGTTTTTTGAACGTTAAGTGTCAAGCCAGCTTTTTCACTCTCCTCTTTCACCAGCTTCAAGAAGCTCTTTAATTTTTCTTCACTTTCTGACATTAAGAGTGGTATCATCTGCACATCCATATATCCACAGCTGAGTGTCTTTTCCACTTCGGCCCAGCCACTTCATTCTTACTGGCATTTAAAGTTGCTTCAGTCATGTCAGATTCTTTGTAACCCCATAGACTATAGCCTGCCAGGCTCTTCTGTCCATGGTATTCTCTGGGCAAGAATACTGGAGCAGGTTATTGTGTCCTCCTCCAGGGAACCTTCCCAACACAGGGATTGAACCAATGTCTCCTGCATCACGTGCAGGCATATTCTTAACCCAGTAAGTCACTTGGGGATCCTCATTCTTACTGGAGTTGTAAGTAATTGCTCTTTCTGATCTTCCCCAGTGGTATATTATACACCTTCCTAACTGGGGGAAAGGGGGTCATCTTCTAACATTATATCTTTTTTCTCTTTTGGTCATTTTTAAAAATTTTGGTTTTTTGCTTTTAAAATGTTTTGTTGTTTACAGATATATATAATCCCAGATTAGTTGTATGTATATCCCATCCCCTTCATCCCACAACTCCAAGCAGTCGCATTTCCATAGATATGGAAAAGTAACATGGAGTCCTATACTATCAAATGAAAAAGAGAAAACTATTGTCAATGCGCTGTGGATTAAAGGAATTGTTTGTGTTTTGAAACTGTTCATGGGTTTCTTCAGGTAACAGTATTGGAGAGGTTTGTCAGTTCCTTCTCCAGTGAACCACATTTTGTCAGAAGTCTTCACTATGACTCATCTGTCTTGGGTGACTTTGCACAACATAGTTCATAGCTTCACTGAGTTATACAAACTCCTTTGCCATGACATGGTTATGATCCATGAATGACTAGCCTCTCATTATAATCTGCTTTATTCATACAGTTTGAAGGAGCTCCAATGATTAGTTTGAGATTCCATTATACCTTTTTATCATTACTTATCAGTACTTAAAAGTATCTTATCTATGTACTTATTTTCTGTCTCTCTATGAATAAAATTATATATTCTGCCAATCTAATTCTGCTAGAATCTTAGCAATTGACAAAGTTCAGATATGGAGACTATTTACCTAATCTATTATTCAGTTGCCTCATAGAAAATTAGAAAAACATATTCATCTATTTCAGTATATTATTGTATGAATCAGGTCAGGTAATAAGAGCAAAAACAGTTTTGAATAGAAAAATTGATCCATAGTGAAAAATAGTATTATGCCCTTAGATTTTAGCCTTGATACCATCAAAGATTGTGGGAAGTCTTATCCTACTTGATTGTTTTTAGTAAGCTCTGAACATCAGAATTTTATCATGTTTCCATCCTCACTTAATATTTTATCTAAACTGCTATATATTGCTATATGAAATATTTTTGTTACATGATAATCAGTGGACACACAATCAATGCTTGCTATCATCACTCAAATGATAACACAGACTGATCTGAGATATTCAAACACTGGACTGATTAAATATATTCCATAAAGCATGATACCTCTGAAAAATTTGGCAGCAGAACTTTTCTTGTAGCTCTCCCCAGTGGTATATTATACACCTTCCTAACTGGGGGAAAGGGGGTCATCTTCTAACATTATATCTTTTTTCTCTTTTGGTCATTTTTAAAAATTTTGGTTTTTTGCTTTTAAAATGTTTTGTTGTTTACAGATATATATAATCCCAGATTAGTTGTATGTATATCCCATCCCCTTCATCCCACAACTCCAAGCAGTCGCATTTCCATAGATATGGAAAAGTAACATGGAGTCCTATACTATCAAATGAAAAAGAGAAAACTATTGTCAATGCGCTGTGGATTAAAGGAATTGTTTGTGTTTTGAAACTGTTCATGGGTTTCTTCAGGTAACAGTATTGGAGAGGTTTGTCAGTTCCTTCTCCAGTGAACCACATTTTGTCAGAAGTCTTCACTATGACTCATCTGTCTTGGGTGACTTTGCACAACATAGTTCATAGCTTCACTGAGTTATACAAACTCCTTTGCCATGACATGGTTATGATCCATGAATGACTAGCCTCTCATTATAATCTGCTTTATTCATACAGTTTGAAGGAGCTCCAATGATTAGTTTGAGATTCCATTATACCTTTTTATCATTACTTATCAGTACTTAAAAGTATCTTATCTATGTACTTATTTTCTGTCTCTCTATGAATAAAATTATATATTCTGCCAATCTAATTCTGCTAGAATCTTAGCAATTGACAAAGTTCAGATATGGAGACTATTTACCTAATCTATTATTCAGTTGCCTCATAGAAAATTAGAAAAACATATTCATCTATTTCAGTATATTATTGTATGAATCAGGTCAGGTAATAAGAGCAAAAACAGTTTTGAATAGAAAAATTGATCCATAGTGAAAAATAGTATTATGCCCTTAGATTTTAGCCTTGATACCATCAAAGATTGTGGGAAGTCTTATCCTACTTGATTGTTTTTAGTAAGCTCTGAACATCAGAATTTTATCATGTTTCCATCCTCACTTAATATTTTATCTAAACTGCTATATATTGCTATATGAAATATTTTTGTTACATGATAATCAGTGGACACACAATCAATGCTTGCTATCATCACTCAAATGATAACACAGACTGATCTGAGATATTCAAACACTGGACTGATTAAATATATTCCATAAAGCATGATACCTCTGAAAAATTTGGCAGCAGAATCTTGTTTTCTTGTAGCTCTCTCCCTCAGATATGTCTTAACAATCAATATCAAACTGATAAGAAATACTCAGCTGTAACAGAGAGCACATGGCATCATTGCCCTTTCTAAACTCCATCATCTTTATTGACATAAATGGATAAAAAACACCAACACAAATAATAAAATCATTGTGTCAGCAGTAGAAGGCTATGTTGTACTGATTTTTTTTTTTTAATTTGGCCTCTTTTATTATCTTTTTTTCCTTCATTTTCATTCATCTTTATTCTTTTTGACCTGTGTGGGCCTCCCATTGCAGTGGCCTCTCTTGTTATAGAGCACCGGCTCTGGGTGCATGTACTTCAGAGCCTGGCTTGCAACTGGGCACATCAGTCCAGCTGCTCCAGGGTACATGAAATCCTCCCTGGCCAGGGATTTAACCTATGCCCCTGCACTGCAAGGCGGACTCTTTACCCACTGAATCACCAGGGAAGCCCTGTACTGATTCTTAAAATGAAATCTAGACAATTGAACTGTCAACTTTTTTTCATATGTCTCCCATTCTAGTAGGAATTGAATAATTTTAGTACAGTCTGGATTGATCCTTCATATTGATCTTCATAAGTAAGAATTCTGAGAATGTTAAACAGCTGCCATTTGTACAGATAAATCTATACTTTGCAAAGCTAAAAGATGTCAATGTTAAAAAAAAAAACACATGAGTTGCTATTTGCAACAGTGTGAATACTAAAACGTATTAAATAAATTACAGAATAAGCCGCAGAGAACACTAATTACAATACTCAGCCTTGGGTACATAAATGACTTCAGAGATATTTTAGCTAATGACACATGTGTACAAGGAAAAATATTAATTTATATGCCCTTGACACCTTATTTTGTAAGCACATTAGATATCCTTTTGTTTAGATTATCTTATCTAACACACTTAGAAGTGCCAAATGTCTTTCTCTCGGTAGTCTTCACATTAGTTTCCAAGATTTCACTAAGATTGTTCTGAATTTTAACTTCTGCAATTCATTTTTTTCTGCACTGTACCACTTTAATATAAAACCAATGACAAAAGAAAGTTGGCACTACAATGCAGCTGAGCTAAGCCCTTAGTATGTGACAAGTATAAATCAGCAGAGACAGTAGGCAGAACATTGTAAACACATATCACATGCTCATCTTGCATCACCCTGATTCTATTTCTGCTACTTCCAGCTCCCATTTGAAAGAATTGAAAATCCTTGAGTTGTGCCAGTGTTTATTTCAGTGGCTATCAATCAACTTGAATTAAGAAAATAAACCATGAATTTTAAATGAAAATGAAAAAATGCTCAACAGTACTCATTATTAGAGAAAAGTAAACCAAAACTTCAATAAGGCACCAGCTCACATTGATCAGAATGGCCATCATCAAAGAAATCTACGAAAAATAGGGCTTCCCTGCTGGTCCAGTGGGTAAAGAGTCTGCCTTGTAGTGCAAGGGATGCTGAGTCGATCCCTGGCCTGGGAGGTCCCATGTGCTGTGGAACTCCTGGACCAGTGTGTCCAATTGTGAGCCAGCACTCTGGAGTGCATGCACCCAGAGCCAGTGCTCTGCAACAAGGGAGGTCAAAGAATAAAGATGGATGAAAATAAATAAATAAATAAACAATAAAAGAGGCCAAATTTTTTTTTAAAATCTACAAACAATAAATGCAGAGGAGGATTTGGAGAAAGAGAACCCTCTTGCGCAGTTGATGGGAATGTAAATTGATAGAGCCACCATAGGCAATAGTATGGAGATTCCTTAAAAAACTAGGCATAAAACTTCCATATGTCCTGGCAATCATTCTATTAGGCATATATCTTGAGAAAATTATAATTCTAAAAGATCCATGTACCCCAGTATCAATTAAGCACTATTTACAATGGCTGTTTACTGTTTACAATAGCTAGATGTCCATCAACATATGACTGGATGAAGAAATTTGGTACATATATACAATGAAATGTTACTCAGCCATTAAAAATGAATTGGAGTCAGTTCTAGTTAGGTCAATGAGGCTGTTATAGAAGAAACATGCTTTAAAATGAGTGGACTACTATAAATTCAAAGTGGTCACAGTTTCCATTGCAGATGTGCTGAGGAACATATTTTCTTGACCAGAGTAGATACATAAGGTCTCAGATAAATCCTGCTCTTGAAATATAATGAATAGGTTCTTTTGGTTTTTATCAAGGAGCAGAATAAGATACAGTTGCATTCATATGGGATGGACCAATTCCAGCTTTCTTTCTTAAGTTCACTTTACAACTCCATCTGATATCACAATTGAATCTGAAAGCATTTGAAATGTTAGGGCACTCCACACAATATCACATTGGTGTACGATATTGGTGACACCATATAAAAACATGAATAAGATGCAAGTGCTCCAGAGGGTGGAAGAAAGAAGTTACAATTATAAAAGATCCCACTGCATCAAGGTGGGAACAATGATCTGGGGGTACTAGAATATACCCATCAAAATAATATGTAGTATTTCTAACTTATTACAATTAAAAAAAAAAAAAAACAAGAAACCCTCTTTGGGCTTCAAAGGCAACATATTCTACATTTGGGAAAATAATCCAACCTACTTCCTGGGTGCCATGTAATCTTTCCAGCTTTGAAAAAGACTCAGAAAAAGAAAGGATCACATCAGTACTAAGTTGTGATGAAAACCGTTCTGACAGTTAAGTTATATGTTCTAGACTTTATACTTTAGAGGGATCCTTAGTGGAAGTTTTGTGACAAATTATAGCTCAGAATTACAACAGAGAACTCTGGGATTTTGGATCAAAACCATATCATATGAATCTACCTATTCAAAAAGCAGGTCCTGTCTGTAACTGGGCTGGAGACGTAATATCCAGTCATAGGATATCAAGTGATCATGTGACCACAAGTGCTCATTTAGCAATTGTGGGTATATTATAATCGCAAGACCACAAGATCTGAAAGGCTTTGCAAAGTGCTTGCCCCATTTATATCAACATTGGATTCTGTGTAGAATCTCACTGGATAAAGGGATACATTTTATGCAAATTGAGTTAGGAGAGTGGGAACACAACCTTGGAACTCATTGGTCATATCAGATACTGCATTGCATGACACTCCAGAAGCTGTCAGCTGATAGAACAATCGAATGATCTTCTTAAGGCGCAGCTAAGGCACCATGTTGGAGATATACTCTGCAAGTGTGAAGCACAGTCTTCCCTGATGAAATACATACCCTAAAACAACAGCTATTATATGAGGTCATATCACCAATGAAGAGAACGTAGTCTGGAAACAAAGGGTTGAAATAGAAGACAACTCGCTTACTCTTACTCTCAGTGATCCACTTGGAGAATGTAAAATTGAGTGTTTGTCACTGTATGTTTTACGAATCTGGAAGTAAGGATTTTCAGTGGGTAAATAGTTCCACCAGAGGGTAAAAGAGTGCTGTTAAATTTAGACTCATAACTTTTCCATTCATCATCCTTGAGCCAAGAAATCTGCAGACTAGTAAAGGAATTAACATCTTGGTACAATGACCTTAGAGAAGAAAATACTTTTCAGCCAGGTGATCCATAGGGCCACCACTTGTTACTCCTCTACCTATATTTGATAGCAAGGGCAGACTATCAGCAGCTTTACTCACAAAATGGGAGTTGAGGACCTCTTAATGTTAAACATCTAGACAACCCAATTAGATAAATCATCAAGATAAACTGAGGTATTGCAGAAGATGAGGAAATCTGGAGTGTATAGTAAACGAAAGGGATGATGGATATCAGTTTCTGATTCTGAGACCAGCTGTTGGGGATATCACAAACAGTGAAGGCTCTGGAATTTTATCATGCATTCAAGGGAAAAAGTCATCTTGCTGTAGTTTCATGGATGCTGACAGTAGACAGATCCCTTCTGACCAGAGATAAACAATTTTTTGTTCAAACAAAAATTATTATCAACAGAATGAGCATATTTTTATCAATTATCTGAACCACTGTCTTCACAGGGACAAGGGGAGGGCCTGTCACTTGTGGGAGCTCCAGTGGCACAAGCTGTTAGTTCATGGCACTTGTATAAATGTCACCTGTAGATGCAGTGGGGCACATAAAGGAGAAGATCCTAGAGCCTGTTGGGACAGCCACCTTTCTAATTGAAAGCCAAATCTTGGTCTCAGAGGGATATTACCTGCCCCTTCAAAGCTATTTTGTGCAAACTCAACCTTAAGCCTTGTGTGAAGGATATCTTATCTTCCATTCCTGATATACATGGTAAGATGTACTGGAGCACAAAAACACATGAAGTATTTCCCTCCAACAAGGGGCAAGGCTTGTACTTTGCTCCATTTACCTTATTTTTATGTTTTCCTAAGAAAATTTTAATTGCACTCTTATTATAATACAGCTAAAATTACCATAAAATCAAGTATAATTTGGAAATAAGGTGTACTGAAGTGTGTCCTTGAGGTTTCGTCCAGATGTCTACTCACTGCTTCAGCTCCTTGAAGTGCTATCTAATTATGGTTCAGTAGATAACTTTCTTCCAAGGAATTTCCCTTAGCCAAAGAGCTATTTCAGCCAAGTTTCTTCCTCTTCCTCTTCTCCTTACTTTACTTATTTATAGATATTATTTTTTATATAGAAATTGCTGAATGACTCAATTCTTGCAAGTCTCAGTCTCAGAATCTGTTTTTGAAAGAGATCATCAGACAATATAGACAGATAAGCAAGAACTAAAATCCCACAGCCTCCAGAGTTAAAACCACAATCACAGAAAGCTAACCCAAATGTTCACATGGATTACAGTCTTACATAGCTCAATAAAGCTATGAGCTACGCCATGCAGGGGCATCTCAGACAGATGGATCATGATGGAGAGTTCTGACAAAAATGTGCTCCCCTGGAGAAGAGACCGGCAAACCACTTCAGTATTCTTGACTTGAGAGCCCCATCAACACTATGAAAAGACAAAAGATATGACAGCAGAATTTGAGCACCCCAGATGGGTAGTTGTCCAGCGTGCTACTTCAGAAGTGTGGAGAAATAACTCCAGAAAGAATGAATTTTTTATTTAATGACTGCAGCTATGAAATTAAAAGACGCTTGCTTCTAGGAATAAAAGCTATGACAACCCTAGATAGCATATTAAAAAGCAGAGACATCATTTTTCCCACAAAAGTCCACATAGCCAAAGTATGCTTTTTCCATTGGTCATGTATGGATTTGAGAGTTGGACCATAAAGAAGGCTGAGTGTCGAAGAATTGATGCTTTCAAACCGTGGTGCTAGAAAAGACTTTTGAGAGTCTCTCAGGCTACAACCAGTCAAGCCTAAAGGAAATCAACCCAGATTATTCAGTGGAAGGACTGCTGCTGAAGCTCCAGTACTTTAGCCACCTGATAGGAAGAGCTGACTTATTGGAAAAGATCCTGATAAATAGAAAGATTGAAAGCAAAAGGAGAAGAGGGTGACAGAGGATGAGACAGCTGGATGGCATCACTGATTCAATGGATGCGAGTTTGAGTAAACTCTTGGAGATGATTAAGGACAGGAAAGTCTGGTGTGCTGCAGTTCATGGAGTGATAGAATTAGACATGACTTAGCGACTGAACAACAACATCTATAACATTAACATGAACAACCTACTTATCTGAACATGCAAAGTTTTACACACATGAGTACATCTAGCAATCATGTTGATATTGTGACTTAAGCATCATCCCACAGAGTAGCTATCTCAGTTTCCACCCCCCCCCCAAAAAAAGAAAAAGAAAAAAAAAACAATTTTTTTTTTCCTGAAAAACAAATGTCTAGAAGTTGCCTTTCATATCATCTGTCTTCTGCACTTCTCAAAATGCTGCTTGAATGGAAGGAACTTTATTTTCACATCATGTGCTATTTACTTTGCAATCTGAATTTTTATATTTTTATGTTCTTTTCTTCTAAACATTGAATATGGAGATGTTCTACCTCCTTAGTTTCTTAATTTCTCTCTTTATACATGGGAAGACAAACTTGAAGAGTCAATGACTGATTCAGAAGCAAATTGTCTAAAGACTAAGTCAGTAACTTTTCTGTTCTAGTCTATTCTATTCACTGTTGTATTTTCATTGATAGTTAGCTGAAGTAAGGTACTTCTGCTTGATCACATCTAATCTCCTAATAAACAAAATAGCAAATTCTTGTGCCAAACAACTGTCTAACAATTACAACAAATCCAATTATAATAGCTCATACTGTTTATAGTTTATAGTTTGTGCTGTATTTTTATTAAAGTTAATTGAACATAATAGTTCTATAAAATTTAAGTAAATGATTATCCCTGTGGAGAATATGGGTACCTTTTGTAGGCATATACATAGGAGAATTGATCATTCTATTTTTTAATACTTCTGATGGATGTTATTATATTTTAAAATTTAAATATATATCACATACACTTTTCATATGTATATTTTTTCATAAATATATATATATTGATATCTAATTGAACTATATTTGATCAAAGTGTTACCTTAAAATTCAAATCCTATGAAATTTAACATTGCTTATGACTGGTACATGATCAATCTTCTGAATGTTTTATGTGCACTTTGAAATAACGTATCCTTTCTGTATTTGTTTAATTTGTTTATGATACCTAGATTCTATAAATGTACTAGGTCAAGTTAGTTGAGAATGTAGCTCAAGTATTTTGCTTCCTTAGTGTTTTTCTGCTTTTTCTATTAATACTAAGACTGAGTACAGAAATGTCCGACTCTCTATAGAAACTATTCTATTACTGCTTTCAATTTTTACTTCTGGTATTTTTGAAGTTATGTTTTCCTGTAAACATGTAAAACTATTATGGGTATTTGACAAATTGATCTTCATCATTATGAAATAATATTCTATCATCTTTATTAATATTCTTTATTCTTAAGTCTAATTATTCTAATATTAACATCACTTAAGCATTCTCATGATTAGGGTTTCTATGTTATTTTTCTATCATTTTAGATTGACTGTTTTCATAAGCAGTGTATACCTGAGACTTCCTGTTTTTTAAGAGTTATTTATTTATTTATGGCTGTGCTGGGTCTTCATTGCTGCACATGGGCTTTCTCTAGCTTCCACAAGCAAGTCCATTCCCAAGCTGCATTATGCAGCTTCTCATTACAGTGGTCTCTCCTGTAATGAGCACAGGCTTTGTGTGCAGGAACTTCAGTTAATTGCAATGCATGGGCTCAGCAGTTGCAACTGCAGTGTCGAGAGCACCAGCTCAGTAGTTGAGGCACGCAGGCCCAGGTATCTCTCTGCATGTGGGATCTTCCACATAAGGGGTGGTACCGTGTTCCCTGCAGTGGCAGGCCAACTCCTCACCACTGAGTCACCAAGAAAACCTGAGACTATTTTGTTTATCTTGTATAACAATCTCATACTTTTAATACTTCTGATGGATGTTATTATATTTTAAAATTTAAATATATATCACATACACTTTTCATATGTATATTTTTTCATAAATATATATATATTGATATCTAATTGAACTATATTTGATCAAAGTGTTACCTTAAAATTCAAATCCTATGAAATTTAACATTGCTTATGACTGGTACATGATCAATCTTCTGAATGTTTTATGTGCACTTTGAAATAACGTATCCTTTCTGTATTTGTTTAATTTGTTTATGATACCTAGATTCTATAAATGTACTAGGTCAAGTTAGTTGAGAATGTAGCTCAAGTATTTTGCTTCCTTAGTGTTTTTCTGCTTTTTCTATTAATACTAAGACTGAGTACAGAAATGTCCGACTCTCTATAGAAACTATTCTATTACTGCTTTCAATTTTTACTTCTGGTATTTTTGAAGTTATGTTTTCCTGTAAACATGTAAAACTATTATGGGTATTTGACAAATTGATCTTCATCATTATGAAATAATATTCTATCATCTTTATTAATATTCTTTATTCTTAAGTCTAATTATTCTAATATTAACATCACTTAAGCATTCTCATGATTAGGGTTTCTATGTTATTTTTCTATCATTTTAGATTGACTGTTTTCATAAGCAGTGTATACCTGAGACTTCCTGTTTTTTAAGAGTTATTTATTTATTTATGGCTGTGCTGGGTCTTCATTGCTGCACATGGGCTTTCTCTAGCTTCCACAAGCAAGTCCATTCCCAAGCTGCATTATGCAGCTTCTCATTACAGTGGTCTCTCCTGTAATGAGCACAGGCTTTGTGTGCAGGAACTTCAGTTAATTGCAATGCATGGGCTCAGCAGTTGCAACTGCAGTGTCGAGAGCACCAGCTCAGTAGTTGAGGCACGCAGGCCCAGGTATCTCTCTGCATGTGGGATCTTCCACATAAGGGGTGGTACCCGTGTTCCCTGCAGTGGCAGGCCAACTCCTCACCACTGAGTCACCAAGAAAACCTGAGACTATTTTGTTTATCTTGTATAACAATCTCATACTTTTAACTTCTGTGTTTAGCCAATAGCATTTGCTGAGATTATTAATATCTTAATCTTATTTAGTCTAAGGAAGTATTAATATGTATCTTTTAAATTGGTCAGTAGTGGTTATTCTAGATTTTGTAATATCTATCTTAAAATATCATTAATCATCTTTATGTAGTGTTATGTCACTTCACATATAATGCACATCTTTACAAGATATTGTTTCCCTCCTTTGTGCTTTGTATCCTTACTGTTACACATTTCACCTCTGCATGTGTTATAAATTCTTAAAATACCAGTACGGCATTAAATATTTTTGTTTTAAACAAATTAATGTTTAAGAAGACTCTTCTTTTACAAAAATTAAAAATGTTCTCTACTTATTCACTTTTATTTTTTTTTGCCACTTTTCCTTGGAAAAAGAAATGGCAGCCCATTCCAATATTCTTGCCTGGAGAATTCCATAGACAGAGGAGCTGGCAAGCTACAGTCCATGGGGTTGCAAAGAGATGGTCATGACTAAACAACTAACATACTGACCATTTCTATCTCTCTCTCGCTCTTTTAAATTTAGGTCTCTTTATTTTATTTTATATTTATTTATTTTCATCCATCTTTATTATTTGGCCTGTATGAGCTTCCCATTGCAGTGGCCTCTCTCATTGCAGAGCACTAGCTCTGGGCGCATGCATTTCAGAGCACTGACTCTAATTGAGTATATAGGTCCAGCCAATCTGCGGCATGTGGGACCTCCCCTAGACAGGGATCAAACCTGTGCCCTTGCACTGCAAAGCGGACTCATTACTCACTTGACTACCAGGGAGGCCCTCTGGCTTTCTTTTGAATAATGTCTCTTTTCTTCTTCTTTTTTTTTTTTTTGTAGTATGAAGAATTTTAAGATTAATCTTCCAGAGAAATTTTCTTGGCAATGAATTTTTGTTTTTAATTGTTAAAGGACATATTTGTTGAAAATAGAATTTGAGGTCAAGGGTTTGTTTTGCTGTATTTTCTGTGCTTCCTGTACTTGAAGGAATTTTGTTTATCTTGTATAACAATCTCATACTTTTAACTTCTGTGTTTAGCCAATAGCATTTGCTGAGATTATTAATATCTTAATCTTATTTAGTCTAAGGAAGTATTAATATGTATCTTTTAAATTGGTCAGTAGTGGTTATTCTAGATTTTGTAATATCTATCTTAAAATATCATTAATCATCTTTATGTAGTGTTATGTCACTTCACATATAATGCACATCTTTACAAGATATTGTTTCCCTCCTTTGTGCTTTGTATCCTTACTGTTACACATTTCACCTCTGCATGTGTTATAAATTCTTAAAATACCAGTACGGCATTAAATATTTTTGTTTTAAACAAATTAATGTTTAAGAAGACTCTTCTTTTACAAAAATTAAAAATGTTCTCTACTTATTCACTTTTATTTTTTTTTGCCACTTTTCCTTGGAAAAAGAAATGGCAGCCCATTCCAATATTCTTGCCTGGAGAATTCCATAGACAGAGGAGCTGGCAAGCTACAGTCCATGGGGTTGCAAAGAGATGGTCATGACTAAACAACTAACATACTGACCATTTCTATCTCTCTCTCGCTCTTTTAAATTTAGGTCTCTTTATTTTATTTTATATTTATTTATTTTCATCCATCTTTATTATTTGGCCTGTATGAGCTTCCCATTGCAGTGGCCTCTCTCATTGCAGAGCACTAGCTCTGGGCGCATGCATTTCAGAGCACTGACTCTAATTGAGTATATAGGTCCAGCCAATCTGCGGCATGTGGGACCTCCCCTAGACAGGGATCAAACCTGTGCCCTTGCACTGCAAAGCGGACTCATTACTCACTTGACTACCAGGGAGGCCCTCTGGCTTTCTTTTGAATAATGTCTCTTTTCTTCTTCTTTTTTTTTTTTTTGTAGTATGAAGAATTTTAAGATTAATCTTCCAGAGAAATTTTCTTGGCAATGAATTTTTGTTTTTAATTGTTAAAGGACATATTTGTTGAAAATAGAATTTGAGGTCAAGGGTTTGTTTTGCTGTATTTTCTGTGCTTCCTGTACTTGAAGGAATTTTGTCAGTTCTCTTTTGATTTACATAACAGCTGTTTTTCTTGTGGACTATAATACATGACAAAAATAAAATCCTATCTTGCAATGGTCACTGTACTTGAGGGTCTATTAATGGATGAACTCCCTAAAATACAAATAATTATGCGAAAATGGAGATCCTCTATCTATACAGGAAATTAATCAGTTTGAAAATTCAGGAAATATTTCCCTATATATCTTTGGTGATATGATTCTACAAATTCTTCCATAAATCAGTTACTTTGAAAAAGTCATATTCTTTTCAGATAACAGGAAAATTTAGGGTTTTTCTAGTACTAAAATTCTACTGTTCTCTGAATTTCTGTCTTGTCACTTGCAATTGATTTGACTCAGATAAGAACTCAAGTTCTTTAAAACTACATCTAATTACACATAGTAATAAGGTGGTGACATTACTCCAAAAATTGCCTAGTATTGAAATATAGCAAAAGCCATAAACAAAATACACACCAACTTGCTAAAATCTTAAGTCTGTTATAACACTTAAGCTGGATAGTAGCAGAATTGATGATATTTTCTTATTTAAATATCCATTCACCCCACCAGTCCCACTTCTTGGTAGATATGAAAGAAACCTGAAAATATGTTTGTACAAATGTCTATATGCTGATGTCAATAGCAGTTTTATTCATAATTGCCCAAAACTAAACCCAATTGTCCATCAGATGGGAACATGTATACAAACTATAACATATAACAGCACACAAAAAATAATGCAACATAAATCTATTGTGTTTTTTTAAATAAAACAGACTTAATTTGCTGTATTCAATATGATTAAAGTTATATGAAATTCTACAAATGTCAAATATACATGGACAGTAAATGAAAATTAAGGTATACGAGAGACAACTTTGGCTACAAAGTGGCTTGAGAAAATCTTTTAGGATGATGGAATTGTTCTATGTCTTGATTGTAGTAATGATTTCCTAATGTATGCATTCATCAGAATTCATAGAGCTATTTAACTAAAAGGGGTGGGTTTGACTGTGTGTATATTATATCTCAAAATCTAACGCAAGAAACAATAATGCATTAACCCAAGCAGAACCTGGGAAATTTTCTAGTGCATAGTAAGTATATAGAAAATACAAGCTGTACTGTTACTATCATCACCATTGTCATTATCACTGAAAAGATAAAAACATTTTTCAACAAAGGAATAGATACTGTTTTATAATATAGGATAAAAAAGGTGATGTGATTCCATTCAATTTCATTATCAAATACTGAAAGCCAATTAAATAATTCTATAAAATTCCAAGTAAATTAAATAGTAAATTTGCATTAGAAATGAGTCAAGCATTATTCACTTTTCTTTTACAGCAGTCTATCAAAATTTCCAAAACACATTCATTGTCCATGTATGCATTTGATCTTGCAATATTTACTAACCATCAGGTATTGGAAATCTATTGCTTAAAAAAAGTCCCTAATAACATTTATCTTTACATAATTTAGTGCATTGCTTAATCAAATGTCAAATCATGTAATAAGGTGGTGACATTACTCCAAAAATTGCCTAGTATTGAAATATAGCAAAAGCCATAAACAAAATACACACCAACTTGCTAAAATCTTAAGTCTGTTATAACACTTAAGCTGGATAGTAGCAGAATTGATGATATTTTCTTATTTAAATATCCATTCACCCCACCAGTCCCACTTCTTGGTAGATATGAAAGAAACCTGAAAATATGTTTGTACAAATGTCTATATGCTGATGTCAATAGCAGTTTTATTCATAATTGCCCAAAACTAAACCCAATTGTCCATCAGATGGGAACATGTATACAAACTATAACATATAACAGCACACAAAAAATAATGCAACATAAATCTATTGTGTTTTTTTAAATAAAACAGACTTAATTTGCTGTATTCAATATGATTAAAGTTATATGAAATTCTACAAATGTCAAATATACATGGACAGTAAATGAAAATTAAGGTATACGAGAGACAACTTTGGCTACAAAGTGGCTTGAGAAAATCTTTTAGGATGATGGAATTGTTCTATGTCTTGATTGTAGTAATGATTTCCTAATGTATGCATTCATCAGAATTCATAGAGCTATTTAACTAAAAGGGGTGGGTTTGACTGTGTGTATATTATATCTCAAAATCTAACGCAAGAAACAATAATGCATTAACCCAAGCAGAACCTGGGAAATTTTCTAGTGCATAGTAAGTATATAGAAAATACAAGCTGTACTGTTACTATCATCACCATTGTCATTATCACTGAAAAGATAAAAACATTTTTCAACAAAGGAATAGATACTGTTTTATAATATAGGATAAAAAAGGTGATGTGATTCCATTCAATTTCATTATCAAATACTGAAAGCCAATTAAATAATTCTATAAAATTCCAAGTAAATTAAATAGTAAATTTGCATTAGAAATGAGTCAAGCATTATTCACTTTTCTTTTACAGCAGTCTATCAAAATTTCCAAAACACATTCATTGTCCATGTATGCATTTGATCTTGCAATATTTACTAACCATCAGGTATTGGAAATCTATTGCTTAAAAAAAGTCCCTAATAACATTTATCTTTACATAATTTAGTGCATTGCTTAATCAAATGTCAAATCATGTAATAATAGTAAAGCCAAAATATTTAGCGAATATCAAACTAAAAACTAGAGTATATTGTGTCTGTAAGCTATTACAAAAAGTTAATATCAGGAAAAAACTAACAAAAAAGCTTAATGAGAAGTTGGGATATAAAATTAGGTTTTAATGAAGGCTGGTCCAGCTACTATTGTTGCATAAAAAGGTATCTCAAGCCTTGTTGTGTAAACACACACACACACACACATACACACACACACACAATAAGCATCCTATTTTAGTGGTGTTTAGATTGCAGTTCAAATTGGCATTGTTTTAACTTCACAATAACTACAGCTGGGAAGATTTGCTAATAGAAGGTTGAAATAGTCTAGTGGTATCTTAACTTGTGCATCTGGTTGTTGATACAGTTTTTTGGCTGAGACCTGTTTTGAGTTGTTGATTGAACACATACAAAAGGCCTCTTCATGTCTACCCAATGTATAAGTTTCATTCAGACTTATTCACAGCATGGTGACCAGGAGAAAATATCCCAAGAGGTTAAGAGGAAAGTACATAGCATTTTTAAATTAACTCGAGAATTTTATGGCATCACATCAGCCCTATTGCATTGGTTGAAACAATCTTAAAGGTCTATACAATTGCAGCATAAAGGGTAAGCAAGGCACAGTTTACTGCATCATGACATACAATGGAAGAAATCGCAAAGACACATTAGGAAGAGCATGAAGGATAGGTCATTTTGGAAAATGCCATCTGCTGCAAAAGGCGAAAGTTTTCTGTAGAATTATATGAATATTGATCTAATTAGCAACTTGGCAACTGCTCATTTTGAAATATCATAATAAGCACCAAAATTAGTGAGTATCACATATTTGGCCTTAAATATTTATCAATAGATCCTCAGTGCAATCAAGAATCTCATAAATTATTTTCATCCTATAGGAAAGTTTTCTATTGATACTCCTAGGTCCTAGAAGAAAAACTCATTATTTATAGCTAGGCAGAAATTCACTATTTAGAAGAAATTTATTCACAACATTTATCAAATGTTTATTATGTACTAAATCACTAGACATACATCATATTTTCCATATAAAATTATTATATTAAATACTCTGCCAATTTGGAATATTTTTCCTTGTAATTTCATGTATTTTACTGCTGCAGGAAAATTTTTCTCAGCTTACAAATGTTAGTTGGTCATTTGTCAATTTGATTATTACTAAGGAAGTTCAACTAAACCAATATGACTTTGGTGGAACGTGCTAAGAAACTGAAGCCTGATGCACATCTTACGCATTATTGTTTCCATGAGGATGTCATTCTATGGGATTGAATTTAAAATCACAGACTATCAATTTATAATGATCAATAAATATAACCTCCGAAAATTTGAAGTTAAAAATCTTGCACAAGTGAATTACATATCTCCAAGCAAGATATTCTCTGACATGTAGACAGCATGACTCTTCTCCAAAATACACAGAATTCAACTAATCATGACCATATCATAGGAATGCCAAAAATCTTCTCTCTAGTATCCTTTCATGTTTGCTATATAGCCATTTTCTTCCCTTTTTGAAAGGCCTAAGTAGAAACTAGACTTAGTAAGAATGCTTTTGTTGTTGTTCAGTTGCTTAGTCACGTACAACTCTGTGATCCCATGGGCTGTGACACACCAGACCTTCCTTGTCCTTGTCCTGTCCTTCACTATCTCCCTGAGTTTGCTCAAACTCATGTCCATTGAGTCAGTTGTTTTATATTCCAGAATGATGGAAGAGAGAAAAAAAAGTAGCTCGGATTGATAGAATGCAGATAAAAATAATGTAAATCATTTTATTAAAAGACCTTACTCTCTTGTTCAGTGTCCAGATGTAGGGGATCAGCAAATGATTTTAAGACTCCAAAAGACTTTGAAACATTTGATAACAATGGTGTGTACTAGATAGACAGAATCTTGACTACTGGATCATCACTCAAAGCAAAACTGAGACCTTTGAAAAAACGGATGTGTTTTGTATCAAATATAAAGATCATTAAATCAAGAATCTCATAAATTATTTTCATCCTATAGGAAAGTTTTCCATTGATACTCCTAGGTCCTAGAAGAAACTCATTATTTATAGCTAGGCAGAAATTCACTATTTAGAAGAAATTTATTCACAACATTTATCAAATGTTTATTATGTACTAAATCACTAGACATACATCATATTTTCCATATAAAATTATTATATTAAATACTCTGCCAATTTGGAATATTTTTCCTTGTAATTTCATGTATTTTACTGCTGCAGGAAAATTTTTCTCAGCTTACAAATGTTAGTTGGTCATTTGTCAATTTGATTATTACTAAGGAAGTTCAACTAAACCAATATGACTTTGGTGGAACGTGCTAAGATACGAAGCCTGATGCACATCTTACGCATTATTGTTTCCATGAGGATGTCATTCTATGGGATTGAATTTAAAATCACAGACTATCAATTTATAATGATCAATAAATATAACCTCCGAAAATTTGAAGTTAAAAATCTTGCACAAGTGAATTACATATCTCCAAGCAAGATATTCTCTGACATGTAGACAGCATGACTCTTCTCCAAAATACACAGAATTCAACTAATCATGACCATATCATAGGAATGCCAAAAATCTTCTCTCTAGTATCCTTTCATGTTTGCTATATAGCCATTTTCTTCCCTTTTTGAAAGGCCTAAGTAGAAACTAGACTTAGTAAGAATGCTTTTGTTGTTGTTCAGTTGCTTAGTCACGTACAACTCTGTGATCCCATGGGCTGTGACACACCAGACCTTCCTTGTCCTTGTCCTGTCCTTCACTATCTCCCTGAGTTTGCTCAAACTCATGTCCATTGAGTCAGTTGTTTTATATTCCAGAATGATGGAAGAGAGAAAAAAAAGTAGCTCGGATTGATAGAATGCAGATAAAAATAATGTAAATCATTTTATTAAAAGACCTTACTCTCTTGTTCAGTGTCCAGATGTAGGGGATCAGCAAATGATTTTAAGACTCCAAAAGACTTTGAAACATTTGATAACAATGGTGTGTACTAGATAGACAGAATCTTGACTACTGGATCATCACTAGGAAGAGCCTTATAGAGAGTTCTAAATGAATATCTGCACTGAACCTGGTGGATAAAGGATAAATTTCATCCTCTGTTGAGATCTGGGTGTATGTGTTTTGCATCCATTAACCTAGTTGGTCATTATTATGAGACAAACAGAGGAAAGGTTTGAGGTTTTTCATCTGTAGTTTCAAAACAAGTAGCTGAAAAATAGCATTAATAATTACATGTGAGGAAGGGTGTGAAGATTTTTGAAAATAGTAATAAAAATGATTGTGTAGTACACCTAGTTTTTATACCTATGAGATCTTCTCAGGGCCACCAGCTCATCTACCTAGATTTTTTACAGATCTTGAGCCCTTGCGTGTTTCCTATGGAAGAGGCATAATGATATCTCATGGACTACCATGTTCAGATAATTCCATTCTTCAACCATCTCTAGATATTAGGGCAATACTGATGCTTTTCATTGACCTATGGGGAAAGATTGCCTTACCATCACACTGGCTAGACTAGACCTGAGGAGTTTTTGGTTTTTCTGTCTGCCCAGAGGAGCCAAATTACACAGCCTGTGAGGTGTGAGACAGGCAATGTTTCATAGGGCACATCATGGCCCATGAAAAACCGGAGACAGGATTTTCTTGTCCATAATAAGATCTTAGAAATGCAAATATGACATAGAGTCCGTGCAAATGAAACCAGTGTTTCTCTGTAAAGAACCCACATTTTCTTGCATATAAATAGGTTAAGTTGGAGAAATGATGCTAACATACAAATTGCTCAGCAAACAAAGGCTGACTTTCTGGTTAAATAAACACTTTGGAACTTAAAGTGGGCAGGTGCAGTTTTATACTTCTGGTATTTGGCTTATGTGTTTAGAAATGACCATTATAACTTCAAAACCACTTTTGATTTAACCTTGGAAGGTTTAAGAAACAAATCACTGCCTAGGAATACCATAATTGCAGAGAAACTGCTGCATGTTAGGCAAATATATAGAGCATTAACTTTCTTGTATTGGACAGAACTAAAGCATTCTGGGTTATACAAATAAAACAGCAATGCAGTTAGTCATTATGTGTTCCTCCTATATCGAGATTGATAACAAGGGACTGATAGACAGAATCTTGACTACTGGATCATCACTAGGAAGAGCCTTATAGAGAGTTCTAAATGAATATCTGCACTGAACCTGGTGGATAAAGGATAAATTTCATCCTCTGTTGAGATCTGGGTGTATGTGTTTTGCATCCATTAACCTAGTTGGTCATTATTATGAGACAAACAGAGGAAAGGTTTGAGGTTTTTCATCTGTAGTTTCAAAACAAGTAGCTGAAAAATAGCATTAATAATTACATGTGAGGAAGGGTGTGAAGATTTTTGAAAATAGTAATAAAAATGATTGTGTAGTACACCTAGTTTTTATACCTATGAGATCTTCTCAGGGCCACCAGCTCATCTACCTAGATTTTTTACAGATCTTGAGCCCTTGCGTGTTTCCTATGGAAGAGGCATAATGATATCTCATGGACTACCATGTTCAGATAATTCCATTCTTCAACCATCTCTAGATATTAGGGCAATACTGATGCTTTTCATTGACCTATGGGGAAAGATTGCCTTACCATCACACTGGCTAGACTAGACCTGAGGAGTTTTTGGTTTTTCTGTCTGCCCAGAGGAGCCAAATTACACAGCCTGTGAGGTGTGAGACAGGCAATGTTTCATAGGGCACATCATGGCCCATGAAAAACCGGAGACAGGATTTTCTTGTCCATAATAAGATCTTAGAAATGCAAATATGACATAGAGTCCGTGCAAATGAAACCAGTGTTTCTCTGTAAAGAACCCACATTTTCTTGCATATAAATAGGTTAAGTTGGAGAAATGATGCTAACATACAAATTGCTCAGCAAACAAAGGCTGACTTTCTGGTTAAATAAACACTTTGGAACTTAAAGTGGGCAGGTGCAGTTTTATACTTCTGGTATTTGGCTTATGTGTTTAGAAATGACCATTATAACTTCAAAACCACTTTTGATTTAACCTTGGAAGGTTTAAGAAACAAATCACTGCCTAGGAATACCATAATTGCAGAGAAACTGCTGCATGTTAGGCAAATATATAGAGCATTAACTTTTTCTTGTATTGGACAGAACTAAAGCATTCTGGGTTATACAAATAAAACACAGCTGAATGATGATCAGTGTAGTCATGTATGTGTTCCTCCTATATCTTCAACCTCAGTAGAATTTTGACTGATAAATATTCACAAAAAATGTGCATTAACCTCAGATGAAATTATCTGTTTAGAAGTTTGCTTCCTCTATAAGACTGATCATATTCATTTAAAGTTTTAAACTGTTATTTGTATACATTAAGAAGAAAGATAAGCACCTGAGGTTGAAAATAAGCAATTAAAATAGGAAGTTTTATGAAAAGTAACTTGGGGAATTGACATTTTCATTAATTCTCCTACATTAAAAAATCCTTCAGTGTCACAAATCTTTCTGAAAAATTGTGCAAGGATATCACATGTGTAGAAGCATCATATAATGATTCCAAGAAATAAGTTTTACTTGTAAAATGTTTTTAATCAGTGGAACATAAGCTTTCATGGGAACAGGATCACTTGAGGATAAAGAATACTGGATTGCTACAGAGCCATAAATTACAAATTCCAACCAGTTGACAGATTCAGCATAAAAAGAGGAAAATGCAACTCAAAAATTTGAAATGTAAATATGCTACCCAAAACCCTTAAGAAAACAGTCTGAATGATATTTTCAAAGCTGTTAAAAAAAAAGTTTAAGTAGACAATATTGCTTAACCTTTGAAGCTAATTCCAAAGAAAACAAAGTCTTATTTATCTTATTCACCATGAAAATAAAAATACAAGATTTATTTCACATTATTTCTTAGCATTATCCCAGATCTACAGTTATATCTACTCTGTCATTCTAAACTTCTCCATTTAAACCTATTACTATGGGAGACCTCTTTCTTCTAAGACCATTCTGACTGACAACTGTGCCATCATAGAAGTATTCATTTTTCATAACCATATTAATGTGATTTAGTAAGCAAGTCAAGACGATAGCAAGAGGTCAAAAGAAGTGGAATTTTTCTGGAACTTAAAGTGGGCAGGTGCAGTTTTATATTTGTTTCTATGTGTTTAGAAATGACCATTATAACTTCAAAACCACTTTTGATTTAACCTTGGAAGGTTTAAGAAACAAATCACTGCCTAGGAATACCATAATTGCAGAGAAACTGCTGCATGTTAGGCAAATATATAGAGCATTAACTTTTTCTTGTATTGGACAGAACTAAAGCATTCTGGGTTATACAAATAAAACACAGCTGAATGATGATCAGTGTAGTCATGTATGTGTTCCTCCTATATCTTCAACCTCAGTAGAATTTTGACTGATAAATATTCACAAAAAATGTGCATTAACCTCAGATGAAATTATCTGTTTAGAAGTTTGCTTCCTCTATAAGACTGATCATATTCATTTAAAGTTTTAAACTGTTATTTGTATACATTAAGAAGAAAGATAAGCACCTGAGGTTGAAAATAAGCAATTAAAATAGGAAGTTTTATGAAAAGTAACTTGGGGAATTGACATTTTCATTAATTCTCCTACATTAAAAAATCCTTCAGTGTCACAAATCTTTCTGAAAAATTGTGCAAGGATATCACATGTGTAGAAGCATCATATAATGATTCCAAGAAATAAGTTTTACTTGTAAAATGTTTTTAATCAGTGGAACATAAGCTTTCATGGGAACAGGATCACTTGAGGATAAAGAATACTGGATTGCTACAGAGCCATAAATTACAAATTCCAACCAGTTGACAGATTCAGCATAAAAAGAGGAAAATGCAACTCAAAAATTTGAAATGTAAATATGCTACCCAAAACCCTTAAGAAAACAGTCTGAATGATATTTTCAAAGCTGTTAAAAAAAAAGTTTAAGTAGACAATATTGCTTAACCTTTGAAGCTAATTCCAAAGAAAACAAAGTCTTATTTATCTTATTCACCATGAAAATAAAAATACAAGATTTATTTCACATTATTTCTTAGCATTATCCCAGATCTACAGTTATATCTACTCTGTCATTCTAAACTTCTCCATTTAAACCTATTACTATGGGAGACCTCTTTCTTCTAAGACCATTCTGACTGACAACTGTGCCATCATAGAAGTATT
Organism: Tragulus kanchil; assembly: GCA_022376925.1. Classification (NCBI taxonomy): domain Eukaryota; kingdom Metazoa; phylum Chordata; class Mammalia; order Artiodactyla; family Tragulidae; genus Tragulus; species Tragulus kanchil. Next base: position 226,482,336 of record JAIOJX010000028.1, on the reverse strand, counting down.
CATTTTTCATAACCATATTAATGTGATTTAGTAAGCAAGTCAAGACGATAGCAAGAGGTCAAAAGAAGTGGAATTTTTCTGGCTTTGAGATAATCAATGAGTCTCTATGAACTGTTGAGTATGATGTCATTGTGGAAATATTTTTCCCTGTGCTTGTTATTGTATAATTATATAATCTGATTTGGAGACAAATCACCATGTACTACTTTCATTCATTTATTGGTGCAAGAATAGTTATAGAGCCCTTGTTTTTTACAAAGCAACATGCTAGTAGATTTGTATGTTTGGTGAGGGGAAAAGAGATTTTAAACTGGACATGAAAGGATTTGCAGTCCCTTAGGAGGGATGACGCAGGAGTCCAATCGCAAAGGAAGTTCCCAGAACACATATCACTTAAAAGTTTACATTTCTCTCCTCCCTCTATATACTTGTCACATTATTTCTTAGTTCAAAATTCTATCATCAGAATTGTGTCAGAAGTTTCAGACATGTACAGCTCATTTACATTATACTTTTCTTTCAAGTCTGTGTTAATTTACCCCAGTTGAACACTTAAGAAACTTCTCTTGAACTTAAATATCACTGAATCTCTTGATTTTATCTTTTTAAAATTAATATTATCATAATTTTTATCAGAAGTCTTTCTTGATGTTATCTTTATGTAACTGTACCCTTCTCCTTTATTTTAGGTCTTACCAAGCTTATATTTTCCTGATCCAGTCTTTCAATTAATTTTGTAGTGGTTTTCAATCTCTTCAAATTTTCATGTTTCCATAAATTTAGAAAAACCTTAACCCAGTTCAGAACCCAAATAATATTCACTTGTACCTCTAATCTAAGACCTGTTAAAAAAAGTTTAAGTAGACAATATTGCTTAACCTTTGAAGCTAATTCCAAAGAAAACAAAGTCTTATTTATCTTATTCACCATGAAAATAAAAATACAAGATTTATTTCACATTATTTCTTAGCATTATCCCAGATCTACAGTTATATCTACTCTGTCATTCTAAACTTCTCCATTTAAACCTATTACTATGGGAGACCTCTTTCTTCTAAGACCATTCTGACTGACAACTGTGCCATCATAGAAGTATTCATTTTTCATAACCATATTAATGTGATTTAGTAAGCAAGTCAAGACGATAGCAAGAGGTCAAAAGAAGTGGAATTTTTCTGGCTTTGAGATAATCAATGAGTCTCTATGAACTGTTGAGTATGATGTCATTGTGGAAATATTTTTCCCTGTGCTTGTTATTGTATAATTATATAATCTGATTTGGAGACAAATCACCATGTACTACTTTCATTCATTTATTGGTGCAAGAATAGTTATAGAGCCCTTGTTTTTTACAAAGCAACATGCTAGTAGATTTGTATGTTTGGTGAGGGGAAAAGAGATTTTAAACTGGACATGAAAGGATTTGCAGTCCCTTAGGAGGGATGACGCAGGAGTCCAATCGCAAAGGAAGTTCCCAGAACACATATCACTTAAAAGTTTACATTTCTCTCCTCCCTCTATATACTTGTCACATTATTTCTTAGTTCAAAATTCTATCATCAGAATTGTGTCAGAAGTTTCAGACATGTACAGCTCATTTACATTATACTTTTCTTTCAAGTCTGTGTTAATTTACCCCAGTTGAACACTTAAGAAACTTCTCTTGAACTTAAATATCACTGAATCTCTTGATTTTATCTTTTTAAAATTAATATTATCATAATTTTTATCAGAAGTCTTTCTTGATGTTATCTTTATGTAACTGTACCCTTCTCCTTTATTTTAGGTCTTACCAAGCTTATATTTTCCTGATCCAGTCTTTCAATTAATTTTGTAGTGGTTTTCAATCTCTTCAAATTTTCATGTTTCCATAAATTTAGAAAAACCTTAACCCAGTTCAGACCCAAATAATCATTCACTTGATTACACCTCTAAATCTAAACATTGCATACATACATTGCAACCTTGATAACGTTTAGAGAGGTTGGCAATATTTCATTGTTTTTCTGCTTGGTAGCCGAGAGTCCCCTCAAATTTATCTTGTTATCAAAAAGTAACACTCTCCCTGGAATAGAATTTCTCTTCCTTTTTCTCATTCCACTGTATGTCAGCCTAGTCATTAAAGCCAGAAATCTAGGTGATGTTCATGAATGCCTTGTACCTTTACTTGACTATTCCAGTTAATCATGAGGTCAAGTCAATTCCGGTAGATATGTCCACCTACTTTTCTACAACTCCACTGTTAACTCCTGGTGAAGGCACCATTGTTTTTTTATAGATAATTAGATCAGAGTCTCTTTTTTACTGCTAATTAAATAAACTCTGATTCCAAACTTGTTTCTTTTTTAATTTTTTTAAACATTTATTTATTTATTTAGCAGGTCTTAGTTGTGGTACATGGGATCTTTACTCTTTGTTGAAGCATGCAGAATCCTTAGTTGCAGCAGGGGAACTCTTAGTTGCAGCATGTGGGATTTAGTTCCCTGACCAGAGAACAAACCTGGACCTCCTGCGTTGGGAGCATGGAGTCTTAGCCATTGAACCACCAGGGAAGTAACTTTTTAATTTTGTTTCATTATTTTTTAAAACCAGAACATTTCATATTGGAGTATAGGTGATTAACAATGTTGTGATAGTTTTAGGTGAACAGCAAAGGGACTCAACCATACATATATATTTATCCATTCTCTCCTAAACTCATCTGCATCCTATACATTGAAGCCGGTGTAACTTGACAAATGAGGATTTGATTATTCTTCTTTTTTACTTAAATAAAATACTTTTATCAGAAGTCTTTCTTGATGTTATCTTTATGTAACTGTACCCTTCTCCTTTATTTTAGGTCTTACCAAGCTTATATTTTCCTGATCCAGTCTTTCAATTAATTTTGTAGTGGTTTTCAATCTCTTCAAATTTTCATGTTTCCATAAATTTAGAAAAACCTTAACCCAGTTCAGACCCAAATAATCATTCACTTGATTACACCTCTAAATCTAAACATTGCATACATACATTGCAACCTTGATAACGTTTAGAGAGGTTGGCAATATTTCATTGTTTTTCTGCTTGGTAGCCGAGAGTCCCCTCAAATTTATCTTGTTATCAAAAAGTAACACTCTCCGGGAATAGAATTTCTCTTCCTTTTTCTCATTCCACTGTATGTCAGCCTAGTCATTAAAGCCAGAAATCTAGGTGATGTTCATGAATGCCTTGTACCTTTACTTGACTATTCCAGTTAATCATGAGGTCAAGTCAATTCCGGTAGATATGTCCACCTACTTTTCTACAACTCCACTGTTAACTCCTGGTGAAGGCACCATTGTTTTTTTATAGATAATTAGATCAGAGTCTCTTTTTTACTGCTAATTAAATAAACTCTGATTCCAAACTTGTTTCTTTTTTAATTTTTTTAAACATTTATTTATTTATTTAGCAGGTCTTAGTTGTGGTACATGGGATCTTTACTCTTTGTTGAAGCATGCAGAATCCTTAGTTGCAGCAGGGGAACTCTTAGTTGCAGCATGTGGGATTTAGTTCCCTGACCAGAGAACAAACCTGGACCTCCTGCGTTGGGAGCATGGAGTCTTAGCCATTGAACCACCAGGGAAGTAACTTTTTAATTTTGTTTCATTATTTTTTAAAACCAGAACATTTCATATTGGAGTATAGGTGATTAACAATGTTGTGATAGTTTTAGGTGAACAGCAAAGGGACTCAACCATACATATATATTTATCCATTCTCTCCTAAACTCATCTGCATCCTATACATTGAAGCCGGTGTAACTTGACAAATGAGGATTTGATTATTCTTCTTTTTTACTTAAATAAAATACTTTTATAAGCTTTTATTTCATCTAGGGAAATGTCAGATCTCATGACTTATAGATACCCTATCTCTCGGCCACACATACTTATCTAGTATGATTTCTTATTGCTCTCTTTCCTTATTGAAATTTATACCTGTCAATACTGAATTTATGTTTTATGCATTTTCACTGAAGTGTATTTTATTTGAAATATTATGTTTCAGGTGTACAGAATAGTGATTCAATATTTTCATAAAGTATATTCAATTAAACATTATTACCAGATAATAGCTATAATTTCCTATGCTATACAATACATGATAGTGGTGGTATCTTAGTTGCTAAGTTGTGTCCATGTGAACTGTAGCCCACCAGGCTATCTGTCCATGGCATTTTCCAAGCAAGAATACTGGGTGGGTCACCATTTCCTTTTCTGGGGAATCTTCTCCACCCGGGGATCCAGCCCACCTCTACTGCATCATAGGTGGTCTCCTGAAGTGCAGGCAGATTCTTTACCACTGAGTTACCAGGAAAGCCCATGCAACATATCCTGGTTGCTTATTTATTTTATATAGTACTAGTTTTTTATTGCTTAATGTCATATTGCTAACTTGCCCTTTCTGCCTTTCCTCTCTCCTCTGTTAATCATAGGTTTATTTTCTATATCTGTGAGTCTGTTTCTTGTGATTCTATAATTATTTTTAAATTATCATTTATAGTGAAGATCAGGTTTTTTAAAATTTATCCTGGAAGAATGTTTTGGAAAAATATGTATTATTAGAAAATGAATAAAGCAAAGATACACAAACACTTTCATTTTTAGAGTCAGAAAAATCTTCTACTTTTATAAATATAATTAGAACACATATAACATGCAAAACAGAAAATAAATTCAAATGCATATATACATATGTTGCTTATTAAAAGAAAGTGTATAGGCCACTAATATACATAATTGTTATTATACTATTTGTCTTTCTATAATCCCAACTAAACAAAATTTATAAGTGAAATGTGATTTCATATAATAAACACAAACACACACTTAGAAAATACTCTGTATCTAAGAATTTAAAGATGTTGGATGTGATAAAAGGAGTTCGTTTCTTCCTTGCTAACATGCATAAGTTTTTCTGACAACACTGCATAGGGTGATGACAGTCTGTACTATTTCTAGATTTTGTTTTAATGACACTTTTTGTACAGAAACAAATCTCACAGATGTAAGGAAGGATGGAACAAGAGCCTTTAAAGTAGGTTCAGCAAGCTCAGCTTGTTTTTGACTTGCATCTAAAAATATTATGTTTCAGGTGTACAGAATAGTGATTCAATATTTTCATAAAGTATATTCAATTAAACATTATTACCAGATAATAGCTATAATTTCCTATGCTATACAATACATGATAGTGGTGGTATCTTAGTTGCTAAGTTGTGTCCATGTGAACTGTAGCCCACCAGGCTATCTGTCCATGGCATTTTCCAAGCAAGAATACTGGGTGGGTCACCATTTCCTTTTCTGGGGAATCTTCTCCACCCGGGGATCCAGCCCACCTCTACTGCATCATAGGTGGTCTCCTGAAGTGCAGGCAGATTCTTTACCACTGAGTTACCAGGAAAGCCCATGCAACATATCCTGGTTGCTTATTTATTTTATATAGTACTAGTTTTTTATTGCTTAATGTCATATTGCTAACTTGCCCTTTCTGCCTTTCCTCTCTCCTCTGTTAATCATAGGTTTATTTTCTATATCTGTGAGTCTGTTTCTTGTGATTCTATAATTATTTTTAAATTATCATTTATAGTGAAGATCAGGTTTTTTAAAATTTATCCTGGAAGAATGTTTTGGAAAAATATGTATTATTAGAAAATGAATAAAGCAAAGATACACAAACACTTTCATTTTTAGAGTCAGAAAAATCTTCTACTTTTATAAATATAATTAGAACACATATAACATGCAAAACAGAAAATAAATTCAAATGCATATATACATATGTTGCTTATTAAAAGAAAGTGTATAGGCCACTAATATACATAATTGTTATTATACTATTTGTCTTTCTATAATCCCAACTAAACAAAATTTATAAGTGAAATGTGATTTCATATAATAAACACAAACACACACTTAGAAAATACTCTGTATCTAAGAATTTAAAGATGTTGGATGTGATAAAAGGAGTTCGTTTCTTCCTTGCTAACATGCATAAGTTTTTCTGACAACACTGCATAGGGTGATGACAGTCTGTACTATTTCTAGATTTTGTTTTAATGACACTTTTTGTACAGAAACAAATCTCACAGATGTAAGGAAGGATGGAACAAGAGCCTTTAAAGTAGGTTCAGCAAGCTCAGCTTGTTTTTGACTTGCATCTAAAAATAACACAAGTGATAGCATATTTTAAAGCCTTACCTTTGAGGTTTCATCAGTATCTGGTTCTATCCATGTATACTTTGATTATACTTGGAGGCTTTGGCAGGGTGGATAGAAGCACTTCTAATGGCTTTCACTTGGCCTTCCCCAGCAGAACAGCCCTCACTGCACAGGTCAAAGGGCCAATGTGGGGACTGTGGAAGCTATGATGTGTGTCCATTTCAAGCGTGTATTTGGGAACCTGGGAAATAAAATAATGGATTTGGGATCCATTCTGCCTGCTGTAAGAAGGACCTGAAAAAAAAAAAAAAAAAGAAAAAGAAAATTAAAAAAAAAAAAAATCATCCGGGCTTCCCTGGTGGCCCACTGGGTAAGAACACCGCCTTGCAGTGCAAGGGGCGCCGGTTCGATCCCTGGCCTGGGAAGATCCCCGTGTTGTGGAGCGGCTGGACTGATGTGTCCAATAACTGAGCCGGGGCTCTGGAGCGCATGCGCCCAGAGCCGGTGCTCTGTGACAACAGAGGCCACCGCAATGGAAGGCCCACACGGGCCAAAGAACAAAGATGGATGAAAATGAACAAATGAAAGACCAATAGAAGTGGGCCCGCCCATCCCCCAAAAAAATCAATAAATAAAAAAAAAATTAAAAAGAAAAAAAGAAGGACCTGAGCAGAACTCCACTGATCTTTTGATCCCTGTAAACTCCTACACTGACTGGTAGATGTTGGTGACACTTTGAGTCTCTTGAAGTTAGTGCCAGTTTAGAGTCAGAAGTCCCTTAGACATCTGATAATTTCTGTTTTCCCAATGTATAGTCACCCTGGTGAGAGGCCATGGGTTTGGGGGGAAAGTCTGGGCGGATGATACATAGCATAAAACTGGATGCTGAAGCTGAAGTTCTAGTATTTTGGCCACCTGATGTGTAAAGATGACTCATTGGAAAAGAGCATGATGTTGGAAAAAACAGAAGGCAAAAGGAGAAGGGGACGGCAGAGGACGAGATGGTTGGATGACATCACTGAGTCAATGAACATGATGTTTAAAAAGAACAAAGTAGCGTTCACAGATGTAAGGAAGGATGGAACAAGAGCCTTTAAAGTAGGTTCAGCAAGCTCAGCTTGTTTTTGACTTGCATCTAAAAATAACACAAGTGATAGCATATTTTAAAGCCTTACCTTTGAGGTTTCATCAGTATCTGGTTCTATCCATGTATACTTTGATTATACTTGGAGGCTTTGGCAGGGTGGATAGAAGCACTTCTAATGGCTTTCACTTGGCCTTCCCCAGCAGAACAGCCCTCACTGCACAGGTCAAAGGGCCAATGTGGGGACTGTGGAAGCTATGATGTGTGTCCATTTCAAGCGTGTATTTGGGAACCTGGGAAATAAAATAATGGATTTGGGATCCATTCTGCCTGCTGTAAGAAGGACCTGAAAAAAAAAGAAAAAGAAAATTAAAAAAAAAAAAAAATCATCCGGGCTTCCCTGGTGGCCCACTGGGTAAGAACACCGCCTTGCAGTGCAAGGGGCGCCGGTTCGATCCCTGGCCTGGGAAGATCCCCGTGTTGTGGAGCGGCTGGACTGATGTGTCCAATAACTGAGCCGGGGCTCTGGAGCGCATGCGCCCAGAGCCGGTGCTCTGTGACAACAGAGGCCACCGCAATGGAAGGCCCACACGGGCCAAAGAACAAAGATGGATGAAAATGAACAAATGAAAGACCAATAGAAGTGGTCTGCCCGCCTCCCTCCCTCCCCCAAAAAAATCAATAAATAAAAAAAAAATTAAAAAGAAAAAAAGAAGGACCTGAGCAGAACTCCACTGATCTTTTGATCCCTGTAAACTCCTACACTGACTGGTAGATGTTGGTGACACTTTGAGTCTCTTGAAGTTAGTGCCAGTTTAGAGTCAGAAGTCCCTTAGACATCTGATAATTTCTGTTTTCCCAATGTATAGTCACCCTGGTGAGAGGCCATGGGTTTGGGGGGAAAGTCTGGGCGGATGATACATAGCATAAAACTGGATGCTGAAGCTGAAGTTCTAGTATTTTGGCCACCTGATGTGTAAAGATGACTCATTGGAAAAGAGCATGATGTTGGAAAAAACAGAAGGCAAAAGGAGAAGGGGACGGCAGAGGACGAGATGGTTGGATGACATCACTGAGTCAATGAACATGAGTTTGAGCAAACTCTGGGTGAAGGACAGGAAAGCCTGGTGTGCTACAGTCCATGGGATCACAAAGGATCCAACACAATGGAGTGATTCAACTGAACTAAACAATACTTTGTAATAATTCTTTCCCAAAGAGACCTGACCTCCTCTTCATTCAGGAGTTCTGGGTTTATTCACTAGCTCAATTCTAGGATTTTATGAAAATACTGTGATTTCATTTTTATAATTCAAGTTCATTTGACTTAGAACTTTTCTGTTCATACAGATCCAGTAAGAATTTAATAGGCTTCTTATACATCACTTCTAGAAGCACCATGATTAACTAGCAAATGTCATAAATCTGCATGAGTCAAATTATTATTATTTTTTTTAAAGATTTATTTATTTATTTATTTTGGGCGGGGGTCGGGTTGGGGAGGGAAGGGAGCGCGCGGGCCACTTCTATTGGTCTTTCATTTCTCTATTTTCATCCGTCTTTGTTCTTTGGCTCCTGCTGGCCTCCCATCGCGGTGGCGTCTGTTGTCGCAGAGCGCCGGCTCTGGTCGCGTGCGCGCCAGAGCTCCGGCTCGGTGATTGGACACATCAGTCTAGCCGCTCCGCCGCACGTGGGATCTTCTCAGGCCAGGGATCGAACCGGCGCCCCTTACACTGCAAGGCGGTGTCCTTACCCACTGGACCACCAGGGGAAGCCCGAATCAAATTACTTTGATTGCTGCTTTGATTCTGCTATCCATGATGGTAACCACACCGACCTTGCTTTTAGGGATGGAATGCTGCCATTTCATTCCTGTCACCTCTAGATCCAGTTACATTAATTGTTTCCTTGTATATATTGTAAGGTCTGAACCTTAAAATTGTAGGCATGTTAACAATTTCTGTTTTCCCTTAGACATCTGATAATTTCTGTTTTCCCAATGTATAGTCACCCTGGTGAGAGGCCATGGGTTTGGGGGGAAAGTCTGGGCGGATGATACATAGCATAAAACTGGATGCTGAAGCTGAAGTTCTAGTATTTTGGCCACCTGATGTGTAAAGATGACTCATTGGAAAAGAGCATGATGTTGGAAAAAACAGAAGGCAAAAGGAGAAGGGGACGGCAGAGGACGAGATGGTTGGATGACATCACTGAGTCAATGAACATGAGTTTGAGCAAACTCTGGGTGAAGGACAGGAAAGCCTGGTGTGCTACAGTCCATGGGATCACAAAGGATCCAACACAATGGAGTGATTCAACTGAACTAAACAATACTTTGTAATAATTCTTTCCCAAAGAGACCTGACCTCCTCTTCATTCAGGAGTTCTGGGTTTATTCACTAGCTCAATTCTAGGATTTTATGAAAATACTGTGATTTCATTTTTATAATTCAAGTTCATTTGACTTAGAACTTTTCTGTTCATACAGATCCAGTAAGAATTTAATAGGCTTCTTATACATCACTTCTAGAAGCACCATGATTAACTAGCAAATGTCATAAATCTGCATGAGTCAAATTATTATTATTTTTTTTAAAGATTTATTTATTTATTTATTTTGGGCGGGGGTCGGGTTGGGGAGGGAAGGGAGCGCGCGGGCCACTTCTATTGGTCTTTCATTTCTCTATTTTCATCCGTCTTTGTTCTTTGGCTCCTGCTGGCCTCCCATCGCGGTGGCGTCTGTTGTCGCAGAGCGCCGGCTCTGGTCGCGTGCGCGCCAGAGCTCCGGCTCGGTGATTGGACACATCAGTCTAGCCGCTCCGCCGCACGTGGGATCTTCTCAGGCCAGGGATCGAACCGGCGCCCCTTACACTGCAAGGCGGTGTCCTTACCCACTGGACCACCAGGGGAAGCCCGAATCAAATTACTTTGATTGCTGCTTTGATTCTGCTATCCATGATGGTAACCACACCGACCTTGCTTTTAGGGATGGAATGCTGCCATTTCATTCCTGTCACCTCTAGATCCAGTTACATTAATTGCTTGTAATTTTCCCAATTCATGGCTGCAGTATATATTGTAAGGTCTGAACCTTAAAATTGTAGGCATGTTAACAAGGAAGAAACAAACTGTATTTGTTTGTTTCTTCAAACTGTATTTGTTTGTTTCTTCATCTGTAACATCTGACATCTTTAAATACTTACATATAAAGTACTTTCTAAGTGTGTGCTTGGGTTTATTATATGAAATCACATTTCACCTATAAATTTTCTTGGGTTGGGATTATAGCAAGATAAATAGTATCATAAAAATTCTCTATATTAAAGTCCTATACACACTCTTTTAATAAGCAATGTATGTAATTATATGTATTGTGTACCTATATCTATCTATATATTTGGGGCTTCTCTGGTGATTCAGACAGTAAAGAATCCACCTGCAACTGGGGATACCTGGATTCAACCCCTGGTTGGGAAGATCTCCTGGAGGAGGGGATGGCAACCCACTGCAGTATACTTACCTGAAGAATCCCCATGGACGGAGGAGCCTGAAGAGCTACAGTCTATGGGGTTACAAATATTCAGACATGACTGAGCAACTAAACACATATATATTTGAAATTATTATCTTCTTTACATATTACATTTTTCTAGTTATATTTATGAAGATTGAAGGAGTGGATATGGAGACTTTCAAGGATGTTGAGATTTCTCTCACAAATTTATTTTTCAAAATATTGGTGAAAGGAGTAAGCAGGTATTAGCTGACAAGTTTTTTCTAACAGTTCAATCTCCCTAAACTTTTCAATCCCTTCTTCTACATGAAACCAAAGTAAGTGGGGAATTTCCAGTTCACTATGGTGGGTAATCTTTTTGGTCTATGTTTCAGCCAATCAATCGGACTGTTAGAGCCCTGTATAACCTCTCAAACTGAAACATTAAAGGCACAATCTCTGCCTACTGGTCCAATATCAATAAATTTTCCCTGAACCAAGTTTATCTAACAACCTTGGTGTCCATTCCCATACAAGTTCCCTAGACTTCTGCTTGTATCATTGAGAAAATTAAAGTTGTGTTTTTGAAGTGTAGCACAATTTCCTCCTGTGTCACACTTTTCACCTCATCTTTAGGGCCTCTTGGGAGTGGAACATAGATGGCACAGTGGTAAATAATCTGCCTGCCAATGCAGGAGATGTAAGAGACACAGGTTTGATCCCTGGATTGGGAAGATCCCCTAGGGTAGGACATGGCAACCCACTCTGGTATTCTTGCTTGGAAAATTCCATGGACAGAGGATCCTCTGGCAGGCTACAGTCTCTGGAGTTCCAAAGAGTTGGACACAACTGAGTACACACACACACAAACCCACACAGGTCCTAAGGCAAAGAACTGTAGTGGGGTGTGTCCTAAAGGAGAATCAGAATTATCTTACAGGCTGCCTTAGGGGAACGCCATTGCAATTTCCTCAGACAGTGTAGGGATAAACCCTTCAGATTAAAATAGAAATTCCACTACCAAATGGGTGTGAAAATGCTGTCTATTTCTGCTAGTGGTAGGGAGGCCAATTCCACTGGGGGTAAGGAGACCTCTGCTACTGGCAAAAAAAAAATGCATCAAAATTCAGAAGACCAACACCCCAGGTTTATCTGGGTGTTCCCACAAGTTCCCTTGCTAATTTACAGAATCCTAATCTTTCCCTATCAAGGTCCCCATGTTAACAATAGACACCATGTAGGGCTGGGAGTTCAAACTTTAATTCCCTCTATTTCAGGATGAAGTTTTGTGTTTAATTTCCAGCAATGTAGGCCCTGTTGCTACAGAAGATAAGGGACCCAAACACATTGAGGACACACACACACCTTGAGAATACGAATAAAAGCTCTTAGATCCTTTATGCAGCGCTTCAGCTGCGAATTCAAATCCTGGAATTCAAGTGTTTCTTTCGCCACTCTGTCCAGCAACAATAGAAGCAATCAACCTTTTTCTTCATATTCCTTGGTTTTCCTAAAATGCTCCAAAGTATCAGATAGAGAGTCACTTAGCTCTTTGTTTTTGATGAGTGGTTGATGAGAGGTACCAAGGTAGTATTCTAGGTATCTCCAGAAACTGTTTACAACATGCAATATCAGTGCTTTCTTTATTACTGCAAATAAAGAGATTACCATCTACTTTATAGTTTAAATCAAATTATATTAGAAGGCCAATTCTAGAAACCTCATAACAATTTCAGAAAACTCATTCTTAACATTTTGCCCCTCTAAAACTACTCAGGTATCAAATCTATATTAGAGTTTGCCAGAGAAACAGAACAAAGAGAATATGTATAGATATATAAAAGAATAGCTATCATAAAGTATGGGCTAACACAATTATGGAGGCTGAGAAATCCCACAGTTTGAACAAAGAGAATATGTATGATATATAAAAGAAGCTTGCTTAAAATTCCATGGACAGAGGCTCCTCTGGCAGGCTACAGTCTCTGGAGTTCCAAAGAGTTGGACACAACTGAGTACACACACACACAAACCCACACAGGTCCTAAGGCAAAGAACTGTAGTGGGGTGTGTCCTAAAGGAGAATCAGAATTATCTTACAGGCTGCCTTAGGGGAACGCCATTGCAATTTCCTCAGACAGTGTAGGGATAAACCCTTCAGATTAAAATAGAAATTCCACTACCAAATGGGTGTGAAAATGCTGTCTATTTCTGCTAGTGGTAGGGAGGCCAATTCCACTGGGGGTAAGGAGACCTCTGCTACTGGCAAAAAAAAAATGCATCAAAATTCAGAAGACCAACACCCCAGGTTTATCTGGGTGTTCCCACAAGTTCCCTTGCTAATTTACAGAATCCTAATCTTTCCCTATCAAGGTCCCCATGTTAACAATAGACACCATGTAGGGCTGGGAGTTCAAACTTTAATTCCCTCTATTTCAGGATGAAGTTTTGTGTTTAATTTCCAGCAATGTAGGCCCTGTTGCTACAGAAGATAAGGGACCCAAACACATTGAGGACACACACACACCTTGAGAATACGAATAAAAGCTCTTAGATCCTTTATGCAGCGCTTCAGCTGCGAATTCAAATCCTGGAATTCAAGTGTTTCTTTCGCCACTCTGTCCAGCAACAATAGAAGCAATCAACCTTTTTCTTCATATTCCTTGGTTTTCCTAAAATGCTCCAAAGTATCAGATAGAGAGTCACTTAGCTCTTTGTTTTTGATGAGTGGTTGATGAGAGGTACCAAGGTAGTATTCTAGGTATCTCCAGAAACTGTTTACAACATGCAATATCAGTGCTTTCTTTATTACTGCAAATAAAGAGATTACCATCTACTTTATAGTTTAAATCAAATTATATTAGAAGGCCAATTCTAGAAACCTCATAACAATTTCAGAAAACTCATTCTTAACATTTTGCCCCTCTAAAACTACTCAGGTATCAAATCTATATTAGAGTTTGCCAGAGAAACAGAACAAAGAGAATATGTATAGATATATAAAAGAATAGCTATCATAAAGTATGGGCTAACACAATTATGGAGGCTGAGAAATCCCACAGTTTGCAACATTTGAGCTAGAGGCCAAGAAAGGCTGATGGTGGTATTTCAGTCCAAATACTAAGATTGGAGAACCAAGGGAACAGCTGTCAAACAAATCCCTGATCCAAGTCTAAAGGCTGAAGAACCAGGAATGCTGATGTCAAAGGCCGGGAGAAAGTGGATGGTCCAATTCAACAGAAGGAGTGAATCCACGTCTCCTCTGCATTTTGTTCTATTCAGATGCTCAGTGCATTAGATGATACTGATCCACATTGTTAAAGGAGACCTTCTTTAATCAGTTTCGAGATTCAAAGGCAGATCTTTCAGAAACATTTTCACAGACACTTTCTCTCATAAATGATGCTTTTCCAGCTGTCTGAGCATCCCTTGGACCAGTCAAGCTGACACGTAAAAACCATCACATCTTCAGTTAAATTTTGGTGGTAATCCCATTTTGCACATGCAAAATAATAACATTAAGGTCTCCTTAATTGATGATTGTTTAGCAATTAACTTCTAAAAAGCGTGACTGGTTTTACAAAGCTTCTAAGTTTGATTTTTGCTCTCTAATCTTATCTGTCATTGAAAATCTTATTTCAGTCCTACCATTCCTAGAAGTACTAGGGGTATATGAAGCATCATATAAACAAGCTATCTTGGCTAACACTGGATAACTTCTAGGTGTAGCATCTGGATATATTATTAGGTGTAATACCATTAGGTGTACATGAAGCATCATATAAACAAGTCTATCTTGGCTATCACTGGATATCTTCAAAAAGTTTTAACCAAACTGATTTTTTATTTTACTGAAGTATTGTTTTCTTTAAGAACATCAAATGTTTAACAATTTTATCTTCTCTGTAACCATCATGCCTCTTCACGCAACAATATGAGTTTATAATCAGCTTTCATATTATCATTTTATAAATAAAATAATCTTACATTCAATTTATTAGTGTTTACTTCATTCACATGTGTTACTATGCCATTAAGCACTCTATTTAAGCGATGTTTTGGGCAAAGCAAGACTTTTGATAAACAAAGCAAGTGTTCATCTTTATTTCAGTGAAAGCTCAGCTCCATATCTGAGAAACTACTCCAGAATGTTTTCTGTCACAAATATTATGTTATCAGACCATACTCTTACACAAAGTTTAATCTCCAGACAACTCTGGTTAAGCATTCATAGTTCTGCATAATTCAAACCTAGACATTTTAAGTCAGTGATGAAGTAAATAAGTTCCACCCATAAAATGGAAAATGCAACATGGTAAGGTAATTGCAATGTTAACAGTCTCTCTGCATTAGCCTAGTTTCAATTAAAAACATCCTGCTAGCTTTATCATTCTGTGAGTTGGTCTTCTATATTATCTATCACTCAGTTCCTGAATATACAGTATCATTGGAAAATGGTATGTGACCTCATACCACAGATTCTTCCAAACAAATATCCTTAATGACATATTTCACTAAAGAGTCAGCAATTGTATATATGTTTTATTTAGTCTCAGAAACCTCAAATGTTACTTTACAGGAAGTCCACATAGCATCAATATTTCTATGTGAAATGCTGAACATCTGTTTCTGTCAGTTTTTTGTTGCGATAGTCTTTTTTTTACCAAGAACTCTTGGTTTTGAACATTTATTTACATGTTTTATGTAAATATCACATGTTTTGATTTTGCTCTCTAATCTTATCTGTCATTGAAAATCTTATTTCAGTCCTACCATTCCTAGAAGTACTAGGGGTATATGAAGCATCATATAAACAAGCTATCTTGGCTAACACTGGATAACTTCTAGGTGTAGCATCTGGATATATTATTAGGTGTAATACCATTAGGTGTACATGAAGCATCATATAAACAAGTCTATCTTGGCTATCACTGGATATCTTCAAAAAGTTTTAACCAAACTGATTTTTTATTTTACTGAAGTATTGTTTTCTTTAAGAACATCAAATGTTTAACAATTTTATCTTCTCTGTAACCATCATGCCTCTTCACGCAACAATATGAGTTTATAATCAGCTTTCATATTATCATTTTATAAATAAAATAATCTTACATTCAATTTATTAGTGTTTACTTCATTCACATGTGTTACTATGCCATTAAGCACTCTATTTAAGCGATGTTTTGGGCAAAGCAAGACTTTTGATAAACAAAGCAAGTGTTCATCTTTATTTCAGTGAAAGCTCAGCTCCATATCTGAGAAACTACTCCAGAATGTTTTCTGTCACAAATATTATGTTATCAGACCATACTCTTACACAAAGTTTAATCTCCAGACAACTCTGGTTAAGCATTCATAGTTCTGCATAATTCAAACCTAGACATTTTAAGTCAGTGATGAAGTAAATAAGTTCCACCCATAAAATGGAAAATGCAACATGGTAAGGTAATTGCAATGTTAACAGTCTCTCTGCATTAGCCTAGTTTCAATTAAAAACATCCTGCTAGCTTTATCATTCTGTGAGTTGGTCTTCTATATTATCTATCACTCAGTTCCTGAATATACAGTATCATTGGAAAATGGTATGTGACCTCATACCACAGATTCTTCCAAACAAATATCCTTAATGACATATTTCACTAAAGAGTCAGCAATTGTATATATGTTTTATTTAGTCTCAGAAACCTCAAATGTTACTTTACAGGAAGTCCACATAGCATCAATATTTCTATGTGAAATGCTGAACATCTGTTTCTGTCAGTTTTTTGTTGCGATAGTCTTTTTTTTACCAAGAACTCTTGGTTTTGAACATATTTATTTACATGTTTTATGTAAATATCACTTATGTTTTGATGGTTTGGTCCCTTAATTATCCAATATATCTCCACAAATAATGCACTGTGGTTTAGCTACATTATCACCAATTGTGGTTTAAGAGAATGATTGCAATATACTAAGAATCACATTTCCAAGTAAATAAGTATGAACTCTTGGGTTTCAGCTCTTCATAATGAGTTCCATCACCGTCATTCAGCCTATGCTCCTGTAGCATTCCCAGAATATATATCATCTCTTCACAAGTCCAGTGCAGTAAATTTTCCCAATGTAAATCAGCTTTAAAAATAGCATGGATTGAATTTGCTTATGATACCTAATACTGTTAAACTCTAATTTGAAAAGCAGGTATCAGTAAAATATATAGACAACAATTTATAAATATATACATGCTTCTAAAAGTAACAAATTATAAACATATATAAAAGCTTACCTTTTCCCAAAATTCTAGAATGTTTGTCTTACAGGACAGAAACAAATCTTAAAATGTCACACATTGCAGTGTAGCTTCAATGAATTTGACTAGCTTTAAGCTTATAGCAGATGTGACTCACAGCACTCCATTTTGTGTGCTGGTTAGAAATATCTCACTTGCTAAAACCATGGTATAACCTGACCATATCAAAATGTGGCAGACATTTTTAATACTTTTATCCCTATCCTGATGCTTAGGCTATCTTTATGTTTACCCTGATCTCAATGTGTATGCTTATCTTGCTCCAAACTAGTAACAGAGTTCCCCACTAACTCCAGTGCACAGGATCACTCTTTGAGTATCCAAGTGTAAAACACCAAAGAAGTACTAAACATAATAACAATGCTTCAAGTGTATTATAAGTACAGATTGTGATATGGCTATAAAGGACTGGACTGAACTGAACTGAGCAAAGAAAATAAGGATGCTATTTACATCAAGGGATGAGCAAAGGCTTTCAAGAAGGATGAATAAATGAGGGGGACCCCTCTAGATATAAAATGAGAAATTGTATATAATCTGGGACCTGAAAAGAGGGAAGAGTAGCCATGGGTAGTGAGACAGCAGTAAGTCCTTGGAAATAAGCAATACAAGGAAGGAAAGTTCAGAATGTCTAGGGCACTATAAACTGTGTTTGTAAGTTTGAATTTTTTTCTCCAAAGCTATGAGATGTCATCAAAAAAGAACAAAAGAGTAGCACAGGGGCACAATGTGGAACAGCACTTTTTGGACCATGAACAAGAGGGAAAAGCAAATAAACCCAATATGGGTTTCAGCTCTTCATAATGAGTTCCATCACCGTCATTCAGCCTATGCTCCTGTAGCATTCCCAGAATATATATCATCTCTTCACAAGTCCAGTGCAGTAAATTTTCCCAATGTAAATCAGCTTTAAAAATAGCATGGATTGAATTTGCTTATGATACCTAATACTGTTAAACTCTAATTTGAAAAGCAGGTATCAGTAAAAATATATAGACAACAATTTATAAATATATACATGCTTCTAAAAGTAACAAATTATAAACATATATAAAAGCTTACCTTTTCCCAAAATTCTAGAATGTTTGTCTTACAGGACAGAAACAAATCTTAAAATGTCACACATTGCAGTGTAGCTTCAATGAATTTGACTAGCTTTAAGCTTATAGCAGATGTGACTCACAGCACTCCATTTTGTGTGCTGGTTAGAAATATCTCACTTGCTAAAACCATGGTATAACCTGACCATATCAAAATGTGGCAGACATTTTTAATACTTTTATCCCTATCCTGATGCTTAGGCTATCTTTATGTTTACCCTGATCTCAATGTGTATGCTTATCTTGCTCCAAACTAGTAACAGAGTTCCCCACTAACTCCAGTGCACAGGATCACTCTTTGAGTATCCAAGTGTAAAACACCAAAGAAGTACTAAACATAATAACAATGCTTCAAGTGTATTATAAGTACAGATTGTGATATGGCTATAAAGGACTGGACTGAACTGAACTGAGCAAAGAAAATAAGGATGCTATTTACATCAAGGGATGAGCAAAGGCTTTCAAGAAGGATGAATAAATGAGGGGGACCCCTCTAGATATAAAATGAGAAATTGTATATAATCTGGGACCTGAAAAGAGGGAAGAGTAGCCATGGGTAGTGAGACAGCAGTAAGTCCTTGGAAATAAGCAATACAAGGAAGGAAAGTTCAGAATGTCTAGGGCACTATAAACTGTGTTTGTAAGTTTGAATTTTTTTCTCCAAAGCTATGAGATGTCATCAAAAAAGAACAAAAGAGTAGCACAGGGGCCAAATGTGGAACAGCACTGTTAGAAGAAATGTGGAATCCAGTATTGGTCTGGGTATAGAGGACAAGATTGAGGAAAAAGTCAAAGATGAAGCATTTTTATCTTTAACGGTTGGCTTGAAAAAAAAAAATAAAAAAAAAAAAACAATTGGCTTGCTGTGTATGTGTGTATTCATCTGTCTTTGTAGCATATTGTAGCAACTCAATAAATACCTTTTAGTGAGTTACTGGATTTATTCTGCATACTATCTGAAAAGTATGATTTATTATCTTAACATAGAATTTCCTGATAGAAATGTTAATATCAATAATTCATACTATTCCTGAGAAAGGATAAAAAAAATTAAAAGCAAGTGTTACAATGGTGATGCACAACCTCAAGTCACTTTTAAGGATCACTCTCAATGTGTTAGTATCTTTATTGACACTTAAAAACTGAACCAGCTATTCTTATATATTTACAGGATGACTACATAGGTAAAATATTGAAGTAAATACTTGTGCTAGAGTGTTTTACTGCAAAGAATTGTTCATCCCTCTTTCCTATAAGGGAATTGTATGCTGCTATTCATTTGGATATAGCTATTTTGAGAAGAAAGCATAGTAGGATCCTTATTCATTTTCATATGTGGATAGTCTTGTATTTCCTAAAACGTTAAAATTTAAAAAGAATTTGTTTTATTCACTTTCCATATTCCAGATTTTTCCTGACATTTCCATTTAGTTTAGCAAATATTTGTTGAGTACTTTGGCATTATTTCAAAAACTGGGGAAGGGGAGGAAAATAGCTTCCTGATGATTTCATATCATCAGAAAACATACAGTCTAATAGGAAAGATAAAATAGGTACAAAATTATCAAATAAAAGAAGCCAGCTTTTGTGAGAAGTTGCCATGGAAGTGTTACATGTTCATATTGACCAGAAAAGTGAAAGAGTGATGCAAAATAGTCAATCCACTTTTAAAAATTAACATAAAGAAGGGCCTTATTGAGTTATAATTCACATAAAGTTTAACCTTTTAAAATTCAGCATTCAGTGGCTTTTAGTGTATTCACAAGTTTGTGATTCCATTACTACTGTTTAATTTTAAATCATATTCACTGCCCCCCTCAAAAGACCCCCATATATGCCAGCAATGGGCTTCCCTTAGTGGCTCGGTGGTAAACAGTCCACCTGCCAATTCAGGAGATGTGGGTTCAATTCCTGGGTTGAGAAGATCCTCTGGAGAAGGGAATGGCAACCTACTCCAGTATTCTTGCCTGGGAAGTGCCACGGACAGAGGCGATTTGGGGACTACAGTCCATGGAGTCATAGAAGATTTGGACACAACTTAGCAAATAAACTACAACTTATTGCCATAGAATTCAAAGGGCTCTTTTTGAAATGTCTTCTAGCTTTATTAACATTGGCCCTACCATGTGATATCCCTGGATCAATAGAATATGAATGGACATGATGTATATTGCACTGAGAAAAGTACTGAAGAGGTACTAATAAAGAGGTACTAACAAATTTCGCCACCTCACTTATTTCTACTTATCTAGGTCCTGGAATGGAAATATATAAATGAGGACTGCATGTGAATATAGCCAACATGTAGCATGAACAAGATGTAATGTTGCTATACTGTTGTAAGCCATTGAGATTTTATGTTTGTTTTCTCAGCAAATCTGCTAAAACCATCTCTGCTGTTACAATTTGGCTGAACAATTCTACTGAGTATGCAAGAGACTCTATTATTTATTTATTGCTGACATTTTTAATGTTTGGATGTATATTTAGAACTCAATTAATAATTTTGGATGAATTAATGGAATAATGAATACCATAAACAATATGTTAGAAGATAATCATCTTCATTATCACATGTTTTGAAAATCAAGAAGAAATAGAAAATACAGTTAGATATAAAATGGGGTCATATCAAGAAAAGCCAGGAATAGCAAATTACTCATCTTTCATGCAGTACAGTGAAAGAGTGATGCAAAATAGTCAATCCACTTTTAAAAATTAACATAAAGAAGGGCCTTATTGAGTTATAATTCACATAAAGTTTAACCTTTTAAAATTCAGCATTCAGTGGCTTTTAGTGTATTCACAAGTTTGTGATTCCATTACTACTGTTTAATTTTAAATCATATTCACTGCCCCCCTCAAAAGACCCCCATATATGCCAGCAATGGGCTTCCCTTAGTGGCTCGGTGGTAAACAGTCCACCTGCCAATTCAGGAGATGTGGGTTCAATTCCTGGGTTGAGAAGATCCTCTGGAGAAGGGAATGGCAACCTACTCCAGTATTCTTGCCTGGGAAGTGCCACGGACAGAGGCGATTTGGGGACTACAGTCCATGGAGTCATAGAAGATTTGGACACAACTTAGCAAATAAACTACAACTTATTGCCATAGAATTCAAAGGGCTCTTTTTGAAATGTCTTCTAGCTTTATTAACATTGGCCCTACCATGTGATATCCCTGGATCAATAGAATATGAATGGACATGATGTATATTGCACTGAGAAAAGTACTGAAGAGGTACTAATAAAGAGGTACTAACAAATTTCGCCACCTCACTTATTTCTACTTATCTAGGTCCTGGAATGGAAATATATAAATGAGGACTGCATGTGAATATAGCCAACATGTAGCATGAACAAGATGTAATGTTGCTATACTGTTGTAAGCCATTGAGATTTTATGTTTGTTTTCTCAGCAAATCTGCTAAAACCATCTCTGCTGTTACAATTTGGCTGAACAATTCTACTGAGTATGCAAGAGACTCTATTATTTATTTATTGCTGACATTTTTAATGTTTGGATGTATATTTAGAACTCAATTAATAATTTTGGATGAATTAATGGAATAATGAATACCATAAACAATATGTTAGAAGATAATCATCTTCATTATCACATGTTTTGAAAATCAAGAAGAAATAGAAAATACAGTTAGATATAAAATGGGGTCATATCAAGAAAAGCCAGGAATAGCAAATTACTCATCTTTCATGCAGTACAAAAGAATAATAATTTTAGAGTTTTAGTCATTTTAATTCATTCTAATTTGTTGTTTCCCTCTACTCACCCTGGACATGTTCTCCCAGTGCAAATATTTAAGGTATCATCTTGACATTTTGGGCTTCCCAGATGGTGCTAGTGGTAAAGAACCTGCTTGCCAATGCAGGGGACAAAAGAGACTTGGGTTCTATCCCTGGGTCAGGAAGATCCTCTGGAAAAGGAAATAGCAACCTACTCCAGTATTCCTGCCTGGAGAATTCCACAGACAGAAAAGCCTGGTGGGCTACCGTCCATGGGGCCTCAAAGAGTGGGACATGACTGAAGCTACCTAGCACCCATGTTTGAAACTTCAAATATGCTTGCCAATCATATTTTTTGGAAACACATCTCTTTTAAAATGCAATACACTAGTTGTTTCCTACTTACTGCCCTGTTTTTCAGACATTAACATTACTCACATGTTCATGCTTCATACTTAACTTCCTGAATGACTTCATCTATAATCACAACTCCAGTTACTTACCTACTCAGGGGTAACTGACATAATTACATATCTAACATTCACCTCCAAGTGGAGCTTTAGCCTCATATAGTCAACGCTGTTTTTGACATCTGTGACTAGATTTTTTCCAAGACAGGAGGAAAATTTAGAGTTATGGAGTGCTTCTAAAAGTTCTCATAAGATAAGAACTCAACCCTGCCCAATGAATTTAGGTACCTAGTATTAACAAGAGTTGTTTTGGTGAAATCATAGAGGTAAAAATCCAAGTATGAATAAGATGAGGAATTAATAAGATGAGGAAATCAAAAGCGTTAACATGGACAACCTTGCTTAAGCTTATGATGAAATACAGAGATACTTTGACAGCTTTAGGAGAAGTAGGTATATTTAGATTCTATTAGATTTCACATTTGTGTGATTGGTAGCACAAAACAAAATCTATAATATTAATATCTTCAAGTGATAAGTATTATGTTAGAGGAATAAACACTCTGTTCTTGGCACACACTTTTGAGAATATCTTCCCCAATTTGACACTGAAAGGAAAGACTTCCAATGTATATAAGTAAATATTTTATTGATAGTCAAGTATTATTTATGAGTTTGATATATAGACTGCCTTTCTATAAGTCAGTTAGATATGCAGCTAATGCTTCTCCAAATGTAAAACTCATAATTAGAATGTGTAGTATAGAGTAATAGTTTATTCCATGTATCTCCCATCACCTTGAAATAAATACCCAAATTAACATACTTGAGATTTTTCCTAGGTATGATGGTTTAATTTTTGCATAAACTTGAATTAATTTATGGTATCAGCCTGGATGTTGTTACCAAGGCATATTTTAGAGGTGATTAACATTTAAATCAGTAAACTTTGGGTAGATTACTCTTCATACTGTGAGTGGACCACCATCATTCTTTACAAGGTTTTAAAACAAAAGATAGAAGTACCTTGAGAGATTGTAACTCCAACTCTTCTAGTATCCAGTCTGCTGGTAGACTTTGCAAGTTTCAGATGTGCCAGCGCCCACACTTTGAGAGCCAATTCATTACACCGATATTTAAGAATAAACATAAAATCCCTTAATACACACACACACATCTTATATCCTATTGTCTTTCAGGAGAGTCCTGACTAATACACTTGGTTTGCAAATACAAGTGGGAGGCAATTAAAAGGAACTTATAGGACTTTCAAGTCAAAGGCAATGTTTAATATTTTAAGCTATGTAGTAGTTACATAAATATTCACTTAATTTATATTCTTTAAAACATACAATTCATATGTGTTCTCTATAGTATGAATGTATTTCACAACTGAAAAAATATATTAAAATTGAAGTTGGAATTTCTAGATGACTATATAGTACGTAATATATAACCCACTATCAAATTATTCACTTATGAGATAACTTCCAATTATCCCTCTTTAATACAACAGATGAAGTCTTTAAGAATCTCAGATATAACATTCTGATCATGTGTCTCCTACTTTTTTTCTTTTTCCTTTTTTTCCAACCTAGTGGGTATTTTTAGAGATAATCTTTAGGATACTATGACATATGAAATAAAACTTGCTTGGCTATAACTTTTTCAGTAACTTTAAGTCGTGATTGAATCAGCTCATTATATATATTTTAATAACTTTTCCATCAAAGCATAGTTAATTCCTTGAAATATTGCTTAGAGCTAGATAGTTTAATTGAGTAAACTTTTTAAAATATGAACTAAAGCTTGTTTTTTAGCCTCCAGACACCAGTCTCTTAAGCCTGCTCCAATGTAGCCCTGAATACATGTCTAATTCAGACAGGTTCAGAAGCATTGCAATTAACTAGGGAAAGGACACTTGGGATGTTTGTCATTCTTGTAGTCAAACCACATATGTAGATCCCTCTTACACAGGGTTGGCAAAGAACCTGTCATAAAAACAGAGCTGGCTGGGCCCCTGGTATAAATCTTTCCATCTTTAGCAATAAATTGACTAGTATTGTTAAAAACAAAGAGAGAGAGAGAGGGAAATGAGAAATGGATTCCTTTCTTATCTTTCCTTAACCTATTTTCTGTAAGATTTTGGACCACCATCATTCTTTACAAGGCTTTAAAACAAAAGATAGAAGTACCTTGAGAGATTGTAACTCCAACTCTTCTAGTATCCAGTCTGCTGGTAGACTTTGCAAGTTTCAGATGTGCCAGCGCCCACACTTTGAGAGCCAATTCATTACACGATATTTAAGAATAAACATAAAATCCCTTAATACACACACACACATCTTATATCCTATTGTCTTTCAGGAGAGTCCTGACTAATACACTTGGTTTGCAAATACAAGTGGGAGGCAATTAAAAGGAACTTATAGGACTTTCAAGTCAAAGGCAATGTTTAATATTTTAAGCTATGTAGTAGTTACATAAATATTCACTTAATTTATATTCTTTAAAACATACAATTCATATGTGTTCTCTATAGTATGAATGTATTTCACAACTGAAAAAATATATTAAAATTGAAGTTGGAATTTCTAGATGACTATATAGTACGTAATATATAACCCACTATCAAATTATTCACTTATGAGATAACTTCCAATTATCCCTCTTTAATACAACAGATGAAGTCTTTAAGAATCTCAGATATAACATTCTGATCATGTGTCTCCTACTTTTTTTTTTCTTTTTCCTTTTTTTCCAACCTAGTGGGTATTTTTAGAGATAATCTTTAGGATACTATGACATATGAAATAAAACTTGCTTGGCTATAACTTTTTCAGTAACTTTAAGTCGTGATTGAATCAGCTCATTATATATATTTTAATAACTTTTCCATCAAAGCATAGTTAATTCCTTGAAATATTGCTTAGAGCTAGATAGTTTAATTGAGTAAACTTTTTAAAATATGAACTAAAGCTTGTTTTTTAGCCTCCAGACACCAGTCTCTTAAGCCTGCTCCAATGTAGCCCTGAATACATGTCTAATTCAGACAGGTTCAGAAGCATTGCAATTAACTAGGGAAAGGACACTTGGGATGTTTGTCATTCTTGTAGTCAAACCACATATGTAGATCCCTCTTACACAGGGTTGGCAAAGAACCTGTCATAAAAACAGAGCTGGCTGGGCCCCTGGTATAAATCTTTCCATCTTTAGCAATAAATTGACTAGTATTGTTAAAAACAAAGAGAGAGAGAGAGGGAAATGAGAAATGGATTCCTTTCTTATCTTTCCTTAACCCATTTTCTGAATAAATGAGAAAGCCAACTAATTAGAACCATACTCATTGAATCTGCACCCAAAAATAGGAAAAATGCAAAGTTGGAGAATTTCACCTCCTGGAAATACCTGACTTAGATTTCTCATCTGAAGGCCAGATATTTTTAAATACTACAATTCCACCTGCACATATGATGACCCATAGATTCTGTTTGCCTTTTAAATATGAGACTACTTTGCAATCTGAAATTTGTCATATACAACTCTTACCTTTAAAATGATGTCAAGTACTGATTAAAACTGAAATATAAGAGCTTCACTACTACAAGTAATGACTCTGAAATAATAGACAAACTCTTTATATTTTAAGAAAAATATACTTCCACTAAATAGTAACATGCTTTGATTCTTTTCTTCATAATTCAAAATGAGTCAAAATGGTGAAATTGCTGAACATTCGGTTTCTTTCTTCAGGCAAGATTTAAGAAATGAGCCTGTCACTCAGTAGGTTTATACATCACCATTTATAATAGAATGCCAAATTCAGTCAAAAGAAAACAAAAAAAGAACTGAGACTGAGACTGTATGATCACCAAGACATATCATTCTGGACTTTGTTTAATGTGAACGTGGTTTTGAATTCAATAAAATGAATTTCTTTTAGACACTCTCAGTTTGCTTCTGTGAGATTCACTTACAAATTGGACTGCTTGGTCAATGACAAGACATCAAGGAATGAATGAGAGAACTGTTTTCATTTGCTCCGGTGAAAATTCAGTCACATTCTTTGTAAGGGATTGAGTTGTTTTCCACTTCTAAATTCCAGTCACTCCTCATTGATCTTAGAAAAAAAGATATTTATGTAGTGACAATGTAACTATTTTATAAAATGTAACAGATTTTTTAGGTTTTAATTATTGATTCTGATTTTTTTTTTCGTAAATGCTTTGGATTTTTTTTCCCCAAAAGACCTGCATAATAGAAAGACAATTGAACAAATTGGAATAAGGTTATATTTTTAATTGAGGTATAATCAATATTATATTAACTTCAGATAGACAATATAATGATTTGATATTTGTATATATTGCAAAATGATCACCATTAAGAACCTGGTTAACACTGTTCACCATTTTGTTGTTCAGACATGCAGTCGTGTCTGGCTCTTCGTGCCCCCGTGGACTGCATCTATGCCAGGCCTCCTTGTCCCTTAACATTTCCCAGAGTTTGCCCAAGTTCATGATCACTGCATCAGTGACGCCATCCAGTCATCTCATCCTCTGACACCCTCTTATCCTTCTTCTCTCAGTCTTTCCCAGCATCAGGAACTTTTCCAGTGAGTTGTCTGTTTGTATCAGGTAACCAGAATACTGGAGCTTCAGCCTCAGCACCAGTACTTCCAATGAATATTCACAGTTGATTTCCCTTAAGATTGACTGGTTTAATCTCCTTACTTTCCATGTGGTTTTCATTCAGCATACACAGTGATAAAAAATTATTCTTTCCTATCATGAGTACTTTTAAAATCTACTCTCTTAGCAACTTTCAAATATATAATTTGATATTATTAACTAGAGTTACCATGTTTTACACCATGTTTATTTATTTTATAACTGGTGATGTGGACTAAAAGTAACTTTTTAATTCATCTCTGTAATAAGCTGAATAAAGCGAATCTTCAGCGACTTTTATGTTGACTATTGTGTGTTTTGTTTGTTTTGCTGAGGGTTTTTTTTTTTTTTTTTCTGGTGAGCATTAAATTTCAGTTGATTCCTAATTTTTGATCTAGGAGTAATCCAAGACTATCCGGGAAAGGGGTTATGAATGGAAACTTTGTTTCTCAAGCTTTATATTAACATGAGGAATAGATAAGATTTGAAATTTTAGGTCCTTACTTTTTAGCAGTCACAGGTCTGAGCACATTATAATTCAAACACTGTAATTACCTATAAGGTAATTATGACCATTATCCTAATTTTGCAAAGGAAGAAATCAAGTCACAGAGAAATAAAGTAACTTTCATTTTAAAAACAATGGGAAATAATTGACTGTTGATCCATTTCAAATATCTGAACATTTTAAAAAATAGGAATGGAAAAAAGTTTGCAGTTTATTTACTTATTATTTTTTAAATGTCTATTTTTTCATATATTTTTAAATTATTTTATTGTGGTTTTTACAGAGTTTTGTTGCATAGGAGATAAGCGTGTACTTTTTTTTTTTTTTTAAAGATTTTATTTATTTATTTATTTTGGTGGGGGAGGGAGGGGAGCAGGCCGGACACTTTCATCCTTCTTTTTTCTTTGGCTTGTGTGGGCCTCCCATCATGACGGCCTCTGTTGTCGCCTTTATAATTCCTTGTAGAAAATATATTCATTTATATTCAGCCTATTAGCCTAGCCTACACATTTTGAACTAGCCTCCATAATCACATAAACAAATTCCTTAAAATGAATCAATTTCTCTCTCACATGTGTGTGTGTTCCCTCTCACACACACTTTATTTATCTCTCAAAAGAAGAAAATAAATAAAGAAAAGCTACATGATAATATACAATAATAAATTTTGTGTATTGAAATAAAGGAGCATACACAGTGATAAAAAATTATTCTTTCCTATCATGAGTACTTTTAAAATCTACTCTCTTAGCAACTTTCAAATATATAATTTGATATTATTAACTAGAGTTACCATGTTTTACACCATGTTTATTTATTTTATAACTGGTGATGTGGACTAAAAGTAACTTTTTAATTCATCTCTGTAATAAGCTGAATAAAGCGAATCTTCAGCGACTTTTATGTTGACTATTGTGTGTTTTGTTTGTTTTGCTGAGGGTTTTTTTTTTTTTTTTTCTGGTGAGCATTAAATTTCAGTTGATTCCTAATTTTTGATCTAGGAGTAATCCAAGACTATCCGGGAAAGGGGTTATGAATGGAAACTTTGTTTCTCAAGCTTTATATTAACATGAGGAATAGATAAGATTTGAAATTTTAGGTCCTTACTTTTTAGCAGTCACAGGTCTGAGCACATTATAATTCAAACACTGTAATTACCTATAAGGTAATTATGACCATTATCCTAATTTTGCAAAGGAAGAAATCAAGTCACAGAGAAATAAAGTAACTTTCATTTTAAAAACAATGGGAAATAATTGACTGTTGATCCATTTCAAATATCTGAACATTTTAAAAAATAGGAATGGAAAAAAGTTTGCAGTTTATTTACTTATTATTTTTTAAATGTCTATTTTTTCATATATTTTTAAATTATTTTATTGTGGTTTTTACAGAGTTTTGTTGCATAGGAGATAAGCGTGTACTTTTTTTTTTTTTTTTAAAGATTTTATTTATTTATTTATTTTGGTGGGGGAGGGAGGGGAGCAGGCCGGACACTTTCATCCTTCTTTTTTCTTTGGCTTGTGTGGGCCTCCCATCATGACGGCCTCTGTTGTCGCCTTTATAATTCCTTGTAGAAAATATATTCATTTATATTCAGCCTATTAGCCTAGCCTACACATTTTGAACTAGCCTCCATAATCACATAAACAAATTCCTTAAAATGAATCAATTTCTCTCTCACATGTGTGTGTGTTCCCTCTCACACACACTTTATTTATCTCTCAAAAGAAGAAAATAAATAAAGAAAAGCTACATGATAATATACAATAATAAATTTTGTGTATTGAAATAAAGCAGGAATAGGAATAGCATTTTCCAAGGATCGTGATTTCAAATTTTAAATTGGGAATGAACATTAGATGGCATTTGAGTTAAATTGTGAAGGAAAAGATAGAATAATCTCTGCAAATAATGATAAAATAGTTCCACTCTGAGCAAAAGAAGTTGAAAGACACTGAGGTGGAAATGAGCCTGGTATGTTCAAGAAAGAACCAAGTGGGCAGTGTGTCTGGAAAAGAGTGAGCAAGAGGGGCAGGGATGGAAAAGTGAATCAGGAAAGCAATGACAGACAAAATCTTGCAGAAGATTGGTGACATTTTGGCTTTTAGTCTGAGTGAGATGGGAAGATTTTGGAAGGTTTAAGTAGAGAAGTGATATGTTCTAACTTGGGTTCTCATGGATTATTCTAGCTACTGGGTTGAGAATCAAAAGTCAATCTCATGATAAGGGGTTTCTTAGAAGAAATACATTTATACAATATGGGGGCAAGCTAAGTATGTGTGAAGTTATTTGGGCAGACAAGATGAGAACATGATGAGAGGTTTAGAGCTCGTGGACCCAACTCAGAACTTGTCCAGAGGGGGTTAGGAAACTAAGACCAGGGATGGCTGAATCCTAGCATGAGTCAAAACCCTTCCACAGGGTGGAGTCTTCCTCTCCCACGGAAGACGGAAGCCCTCTTTTAAAAGCTTTCCAAATGGTTTTGTTAACGTGCCCATAGTTGACCTTCTCAGTATAAATCAGTCAATTATGGACTTAATCTATAAAATATCTTCCAATATTACCACGATTAGTGTTTTATTGAATAATTGGGAGGAACTATGTGTATGTTGGACTTCCCAGGTTGCACGATGGTAAAGAATCTGCCTGCCACTGCAGCAGATATAGGAGACACAGTTTGGATCTCTGGGTTGGGGAGATCCCCTGGAGAAAGAAATGGCAACCTGCTCCAGTAGTCTTGCCTGAGAAATTCCAAGGGCAGGGGAGTTTACTGGACTAGAGGCCAGGCAGTCACAGTCAAACATGACTGAGTGATTGAGCATAGTATTTATGCTATAAAACTGTATTTATGCTATAAAACTGTGTTTATGCTTACCTTTGATTTTCTACCTCCCATATGAGACTATATCTTGCAGCTTACCCTCTCCAGAAGCATTCTGGAAAGAGAATTTTAGGGAATACAATTTAGTCTAGCCAAATTTCTAAACCAAAAGGCATTGCAGAAAGAAGGAAGAGTAGCAGAAACACTAATTAGACAAAAGCACAGTAATCCAGACAAGAGATTATGGTGTCAGGATACAAAAATTTTAGAAGAGAGAAAAGGGTGAGAGACTGAAACAGTTTGATGGTCTCAAGACCCACATGGTTGTGAGGTCAAGAGCAATAGAAGATAAGGGTAGCCCCTGGATTCCAGAGAGTTCTGTAGCCCTCTTTTTATTGGATACTTGGAGACTGGGACAAGGATGGTTTTGTATTTTCTGTTTTCTTATAGTGGAAAACTTTCTGGGGCCTACCTAGCTTACTCCAACAAAGCTTTCAGCTTCAGCTCTTAGCATTAATTCCTGCTTTCCAGTGCATTTATGGGGATGAACACAAAAAACATGATGAGAGGTTTAGAGCTCGTGGACCCAACTCAGAACTTGTCCAGAGGGGGTTAGGAAACTAAGACCAGGGATGGCTGAATCCTAGCATGAGTCAAAACCCTTCCACAGGGTGGAGTCTTCCTCTCCCACGGAAGACGGAAGCCCTCTTTTAAAAGCTTTCCAAATGGTTTTGTTAACGTGCCCATAGTTGACCTTCTCAGTATAAATCAGTCAATTATGGACTTAATCTATAAAATATCTTCCAATATTACCACGATTAGTGTTTTATTGAATAATTGGGAGGAACTATGTGTATGTTGGACTTCCCAGGTTGCACGATGGTAAAGAATCTGCCTGCCACTGCAGCAGATATAGGAGACACAGTTTGGATCTCTGGGTTGGGGAGATCCCCTGGAGAAAGAAATGGCAACCTGCTCCAGTAGTCTTGCCTGAGAAATTCCAAGGGCAGGGGAGTTTACTGGACTAGAGGCCAGGCAGTCACAGTCAAACATGACTGAGTGATTGAGCATAGTATTTATGCTATAAAACTGTATTTATGCTATAAAACTGTGTTTATGCTTACCTTTGATTTTCTACCTCCCATATGAGACTATATCTTGCAGCTTACCCTCTCCAGAAGCATTCTGGAAAGAGAATTTTAGGGAATACAATTTAGTCTAGCCAAATTTCTAAACCAAAAGGCATTGCAGAAAGAAGGAAGAGTAGCAGAAACACTAATTAGACAAAAGCACAGTAATCCAGACAAGAGATTATGGTGTCAGGATACAAAAATTTTAGAAGAGAGAAAAGGGTGAGAGACTGAAACAGTTTGATGGTCTCAAGACCCACATGGTTGTGAGGTCAAGAGCAATAGAAGATAAGGGTAGCCCCTGGATTCCAGAGAGTTCTGTAGCCCTCTTTTTATTGGATACTTGGAGACTGGGACAAGGATGGTTTTGTATTTTCTGTTTTCTTATAGTGGAAAACTTTCTGGGGCCTACCTAGCTTACTCCAACAAAGCTTTCAGCTTCAGCTCTTAGCATTAATTCCTGCTTTCCAGTGTATTTATGGGGATGAACACAATACTTTTGACATGTTTAGCTCTCAGTCAACACCGGTTATCATTACTGCCTTCAAGTGATTGAATGGGTATACTCAGGCTTCTCTTTCCAAACTACTATTGGACCAATTTCCATAGAAGTTATACTTTTACTTCCTTTTAAGTTACAACAGTCAAAAATTTTAAATTACTGAAGAGCTATAATAGGTGAAGATCATATTTTTGGAGCCAATGAAATTGAATTTGAATCACAAGGCTGCAGTCTTTCATGACTGGGCTATCTTGGGGGACTCACTTATTGTCTGTGCATATTGCATTATCTGTTCTTTTGAGGTAAAAGGAAATATTTACAAGACTTTGATATATTGTAGGTCCCAACTAATGTCATTTTCTTTTTTCTCTTCAAAGTAAGGAAAGATAGGCTCTGGGAGATCATTTCATCCACTTCTATGTATGGTAGGGCTGAAGGACTGAAGCAGTGGAGTTGAAGTCCTCAGCAGAAAAAAAAAAGACTGGTTCCACTTCTTAAAGCTCTTGTTTCTAGCAAGGCACTTTCTCCAATTAGGGAGCTTCCCTTTTGATAACACAATCTCCTACGGTTCTTAAACTCCCACAATATGAATACAAAGACTTAGAGGGTCAAGCTTCCTCTAACAGGTGTTTTCCTGATGTGTTTGGTCCAGTTTTAGCCTAAGAACATTTGAAACATTGCAAATCAGCAGCCTGTGTGATCCTTGGTACATCTCTGCTCATAGATTTTTTTCTCTAGGTTAAACTCGTTATTGAACTATATGTCTCTAGTGTCTTCCGTGTGTGCATGAAGCTGTGTGTTTATTGTACTGCCTCTTGGCACAACACGCTCCATCATTTCTTCTGTTACTGGAATGACTATTACTTTTATCCATTTTCATCTAATTAGCTAATACACAGTGCATCATCTTCTCTTTTTTTGAAAATGTTAAGCTTGTTTTATTTAAATAAGGGATAAGTGAAAATATTTTACCTATTGAGTTACTAGATTTTTAAATTAATTTCCATGATCTACATTTTAAAATAAACTCTATTTTTGTAGACCTTTTAGGCTCACAGAAAAATTAAGTAAAAAATACAGAGAATTCCCATATCCACCTCTGCCCCGCCCCCGCCCCCACAGCCTCCCCTCCTATCAGCATCACACAACATACTGGTGTATTTGTTAAACTGATGAACTTGCATTACCATACCATTATTACCCACAGTCCATAGTTTACATTAAGGTTCATGCTTTGTGTTGTACATTCTATGGGTCTGTACAAATGCAAAAAAACATGCAACCACCACTGTACTAGTATATTAGAAAAAATAGTTTTGTGCCCTAAAAATCCCCTGTGTTCCTCCCATTCAATCCCTACTTTCCCTAAACTTTGAGCAGCTACTGATTTTTACTGTCTCCATAGTTTTACCTTTCTGAAAAGGCTATATGGTTGAAATCACATAATATACAATCCTTTTGAATCCTGTTTCTTTACTTGGTAATATGCATGTAAGTTTCCTTCAGTTCTTTCCAGGTCCTGATGTCTATTAATCCTTTCCTTTTAATACTGAGCAAGATTCCATTGTTTGGATGGACCACAATTTATTTATGCACTCACTTATTTAAGGACATGTTGTTTCGTTTCAATTCTGGCAATTATGAGTGAAGTTGGTACAAACATGTATGTGCAGAATTTTGTGTGGACAAAAGTTTTGAGGTAGAAGCCAAGTAGCCTAATTGTTGGATAACAATCTACATTTTACTATCAATTCGAATAATTTTTAGTGTTCTCTTAATTTTCTTACCTATAGAACTTTAGATAATAGATTCATTTGGCAAAAAGTCTAAATCTAAATCTTCTAATAAATGGTGAATTGTCAAATTAGAAATGTAAATTATAGATACTGCACATGCCATTTTAATTTATCTTTTGTAGAAAAAGCATAATGAATTAACATGACATTTCATATAAATTAGTACAATTGTATTGAAAAACCAAAACATATACAACTTCACTGCATGCCTATTATTTTAAAATTAATTTCTTTTCTAACTTTTAATTTCATATTTTCTAGTTATTTTCATACAAATATACATAAAAGTACAGTAGTATGATTTCTCTTTTTAAAATTAAGAGACTTTGAATGAGAACAACTGAATAATTTGTCCATGCAGAAACACCAGAACTCCATCTGTCTGTCTCTTTTTCTAGGACACAATATTCACAATTATGAGGAAGGAGATTTCTGCTTTCTTAAGTTTATTTCAGCTTATTTTCCAGAAAGAGCTTTTAAACTATAATGCCCTTGGGTCTATCCCATCTGTGAGATTTTTCTCTGTGGAGGTTCAGGGTAGGGCTGCAAATGATTTCATAATACACAGTTCCAGAATCTAAACCATATGGCTGTACTCTATGTTTGTACAAACACATCATGCTATCTCCACACAACAGTAGCAGTACATATGTAATTACATACTCAGTTATTACAGCAAGAATTCATGCCCTCCACAAAGAAAACCAGAAAAATGTAGTTATTTAGAAATCATATGTGACAGACTTCTAAAATTTTTGCATATAATGGAAAAGGAGAATTATAAAAATACAGTTTTCTTAGGAACTAAAAATTGTTTCAAAGGCAAGGTGTTTTCATAATAATAATATTTTCACACAAATGAATGAATACACCGTGTTTAAGAATGTTTTCTTAGCAACAGCCTGAAATTTAAATTTTATTAAATCCTCAACCAAAATGTCTCACCTGCTGCAGTAGCTAAATAGGCTTCTTTAGGAAAAACAAACGCTGCAACACTTTTTTGAGATTAACGCCCACATTCAAATCCAATGCCTCTTGAATAAATAATCTCTAATGTCAAAAATATTTGGTAAAATTCTCTCAATCTTAGCTAAGCAAAGGAAAAGCTCTTCTAAGAAGAAGTAAAGGGAAGCTCAATGCCCACAAGTGTACTTGGGAGCGGACTCCCTGGAAAGACCCAGCCCATGGTATGACTCACTCCCTGAATGACGCCTCATTGACCTCACCTGCAAAGAGAAATGATAACTCATACAAAGCAGTGTCTGTGATTAATGTAAACTATTGAGTAAATAACTCTTTTAACAATATACTTGTTTTTCAAAATATTCTGCTTAATGCCAGAAACAAGTCATGGATATGGAAGTTGATGCTTTTTAACGAGGAAAGAGGAAAAAATCAAAACTTTTCTCTAAAATCTTGTTTCTGACAGTATGAAAGATTATATCTCTAAGCCAAATGTGATGGAATGAGGAATTTATCCATAGCCATTTTAAAAAATGAAATTTTGAAAACTTTTTCCCAAGGACTAGTATGATTTCTCTTTTAAAAGTCAACTATTTCCAGCAACCCCTCCATCTGTCTGTCTCTTTCTAGGACACAATATTCACAATTATGAGGAAGGAGATTTCTGCTTTCTTAAGTTTATTTCAGCTTATTTTCCAGAAAGAGCTTTTAAACTATAATGCCCTTGGGTCTATCCCATCTGTGAGATTTTTCTCTGTGGAGGTTCAGGGTAGGGCTGCAAATGATTTCATAATACACAGTTCCAGAATCTAAACCATATGGCTGTACTCTATGTTTGTACAAACACATCATGCTATCTCCACACAACAGTAGCAGTACATATGTAATTACATACTCAGTTATTACAGCAAGAATTCATGCCCTCCACAAAGAAAACCAGAAAAATGTAGTTATTTAGAAATCATATGTGACAGACTTCTAAAATTTTTGCATATAATGGAAAAGGAGAATTATAAAAATACAGTTTTCTTAGGAACTAAAAATTGTTTCAAAGGCAAGGTGTTTTCATAATAATAATATTTTCACACAAATGAATGAATACACCGTGTTTAAGAATGTTTTCTTAGCAACAGCCTGAAATTTAAATTTTATTAAATCCTCAACCAAAATGTCTCACCTGCTGCAGTAGCTAAATAGGCTTCTTTAGGAAAAACAAACGCTGCAACACTTTTTTGAGATTAACGCCCACATTCAAATCCAATGCCTCTTGAATAAATAATCTCTAATGTCAAAAATATTTGGTAAAATTCTCTCAATCTTAGCTAAGCAAAGGAAAAGCTCTTCTAAGAAGAAGTAAAGGGAAGCTCAATGCCCACAAGTGTACTTGGGAGCGGACTCCCTGGAAAGACCCAGCCCATGGTATGACTCACTCCCTGAATGACGCCTCATTGACCTCACCTGCAAAAGAGAAATGATAACTCATACAAAGCAGTGTCTGTGATTAATGTAAACTATTGAGTAAATAACTCTTTTAACAATATACTTGTTTTTCAAAATATTCTGCTTAATGCCAGAAACAAGTCATGGATATGGAAGTTGATGCTTTTTAACGAGGAAAGAGGAAAAAATCAAAACTTTTCTCTAAAATCTTGTTTCTGACAGTATGAAAGATTATATCTCTAAGCCAAATGTGATGGAATGAGGAATTTATCCATAGCCATTTTAATGAAGACAAAGCAGCATGCACTCATATAATTTAGCTGAAAACGTTTATTTTTTCCCAAGGACATAAGCAGAATAGTAATGGATTTGAGTGCATTTAAAACTTCGTTTTACCCCTAGTTGGATTTGTTTGCAGAAATGTTTACATGTTTGGGTAATGAATTGGCTTTAGATCTATGAAAACTGAACAAAAGCGTCTGTCTATTTAATGGCAAATTGCACTTGATTAGTTTTAAATAATACAATACTACTTGTGTACTCAAGCCACAGAACGTTCAACAATAAAGGGAAAATAAATATTTGGAAATGAAATATTTAACCAAAAAGTGATTCTAAGAATCTGGCAGTATTCTTATGTGGGTGTATGTATATATAATAAAAAGACCTTGTATTTTAAGTGGTCAAAGCAGTTTGAACAGAAATCTGATGATTTAATTGTAAAAGGTTCCAAGACATATGGACTACATTTCCCAGTTTCATTACAGTCCCATAGGGTTTTTAAATAATGGGAAAGGCCTCTTTAAAAAAATGTGAAAAATGACTTGAGAATTTAGAGAAACTCCAAATACAACAGGATTTGCTCCTCCTAAGTGTATAATTGACCTAAATCATAAGATTCCTCTAGAAGTACATATAGTCTTTTTGTCAATATGGTAAACATCATCCATTAGACACCACCTAGCAATTTCTCCCACTACCATGTTTTTTTTTACTTCATTGAACAGTGAGTTGAAGTAAATAATGATATTCTAAAAGCTCTTAAGAAATTGAGAAACCTGATACCCACATGAAGTGGATTCAGTCAATTAGACATTCATTTGCTTGTTTTTTGTTTGTTTTTAATAAATACTAAAGACAGGGATGAACTAGATAAGCATGAAGACATTTTTTATGGTCTAATCATTGTTCCTGGATTTAGACCCTTGAATTTAGACTAATTTCAGGAAGTACAATTTTACAGAATTTAAATTTTAGATTCATGCTATTGAAGTTATAATATTTAACACAACTTTTCCTTTATTTGAAAGGATAATCATTAAAATTCAAATCATACTTGCTATATAATATTCTCTACAGTTAAGAAAAGAGTGACAAATCTACCCAAGTTGCAAAAATTTTCCAAACTCACTAATAGCATGTTGAAAAGAGTGTTACTTTTCATAATTTTGTAGAAAATGTGTTCATTTTACTTTAAAGTTTGGAGATGAGCAATTCTCCTTTTCACAACATTACATAAGAGACTGCTGTCAGCTAGATACATATATCCAAATTGCTATGGTTTGCTTTCTTAAAGAAATGTTTACATGTTTGGGTAATGAATTGGCTTTAGATCTATGAAAACTGAACAAAAGCGTCTGTCTATTTAATGGCAAATTGCACTTGATTAGTTTTAAATAATACAATACTACTTGTGTACTCAAGCCACAGAACGTTCAACAATAAAGGGAAAATAAATATTTGGAAATGAAATATTTAACCAAAAAGTGATTCTAAGAATCTGGCAGTATTCTTATGTGGGTGTATGTATATATAATAAAAAGACCTTGTATTTTAAGTGGTCAAAGCAGTTTGAACAGAAATCTGATGATTTAATTGTAAAAGGTTCCAAGACATATGGACTACATTTCCCAGTTTCATTACAGTCCCATAGGGTTTTTAAATAATGGGAAAGGCCTCTTTAAAAAAATGTGAAAAATGACTTGAGAATTTAGAGAAACTCCAAATACAACAGGATTTGCTCCTCCTAAGTGTATAATTGACCTAAATCATAAGATTCCTCTAGAAGTACATATAGTCTTTTTGTCAATATGGTAAACATCATCCATTAGACACCACCTAGCAATTTCTCCCACTACCATGTTTTTTTTTACTTCATTGAACAGTGAGTTGAAGTAAATAATGATATTCTAAAAGCTCTTAAGAAATTGAGAAACCTGATACCCACATGAAGTGGATTCAGTCAATTAGACATTCATTTGCTTGTTTTTTGTTTGTTTTTAATAAATACTAAAGACAGGGATGAACTAGATAAGCATGAAGACATTTTTTATGGTCTAATCATTGTTCCTGGATTTAGACCCTTGAATTTAGACTAATTTCAGGAAGTACAATTTTACAGAATTTAAATTTTAGATTCATGCTATTGAAGTTATAATATTTAACACAACTTTTCCTTTATTTGAAAGGATAATCATTAAAATTCAAATCATACTTGCTATATAATATTCTCTACAGTTAAGAAAAGAGTGACAAATCTACCCAAGTTGCAAAAATTTTCCAAACTCACTAATAGCATGTTGAAAAGAGTGTTACTTTTCATAATTTTGTAGAAAATGTGTTCATTTTACTTTAAAGTTTGGAGATGAGCAATTCTCCTTTTTCTCCACAACATTGCATAAGAGACTGCTGTCAGCTAGATACATATATCCAAATTGCTATGGTTTGCTTTCTTAAAGATTAAATCTCATCTTCTTACTTTCCCTTGTAACCTTTGGGATATCCTCATTTTTAAATTTCCAAGTTAAATTCTTGTCATTTTTAATCCATCACTTTTCCTTATTTCCCTGTATCCGACCAGACTTCATGTCCCATCAGTGTTCCACATTTGAGAATTTATTTCTTCTGCATTCTCTTTATCACCCTTATCATTCTATACCTTGATGTCTCCTTTCAGAGCACATCCCAAATGTTATGATTTACTCCCATTTTTCTCTTTTCTAAAGTGTTTTTTATCACCTGAAATCACATCTTACCTCTCAAATAATTCAAATTTAATCACACTTTAAAAGCAAACTGACATAACTTATTATAGCTCTAGTGATTAAGACAAACTCTAGTGAAGTACTGTCATTTCATTTACTTTGAAAAATCTAAAGGATCTACATAATTGTACACATACGTACATCATGCAGGCTTTCCCAGGTGGTTCCATGATAAAGATTGGTGAGCCAATGCATAAAACATGGGCTTAATCCTTGTTTTGCAAAGATCCCCTGGATAAGGAAATGCAACCTACTTCTGTATTCTTGCCTGGGAAATCTCATGGACAGAGGAGGCTGGCCGGCTATAGTCCCTGGGGTCACAAAAGAGTTGGACATGACTTAGCAACTCAATAACAACAGCATATACCACGCTGTAATTCCAAAAAGCCTTAGGGGTTATATTGTAGCCAGTGAGTGTAGTCATTCCTGTCTTAAAATTCTACCACTTCCAAATATACTCTTTTATAGAATGAAAGATATAATTAGGATTATTGATAAAGCTGAATAACAGATGTGTCAATCTCAAATTCATCATACTTGCTATATAATATTCTCTACAGTTAAGAAAAGAGTGACAAATCTACCCAAGTTGCAAAAATTTTCCAAACTCACTAATAGCATGTTGAAAAGAGTGTTACTTTTCATAATTTTGTAGAAAATGTGTTCATTTTACTTTAAAGTTTGGAGATGAGCAATTCTCCTTTTTCTCCACAACATTGCATAAGAGACTGCTGTCAGCTAGATACATATATCCAAATTGCTATGGTTTGCTTTCTTAAAGATTAAATCTCATCTTCTTACTTTCCCTTGTAACCTTTGGGATATCCTCATTTTTAAATTTCCAAGTTAAATTCTTGTCATTTTTAATCCATCACTTTTCCTTATTTCCCTGTATCCGACCAGACTTCATGTCCCATCAGTGTTCCACATTTGAGAATTTATTTCTTCTGCATTCTCTTTATCACCCTTATCATTCTATACCTTGATGTCTCCTTTCAGAGCACATCCCAAATGTTATGATTTACTCCCATTTTTCTCTTTTCTAAAGTGTTTTTTATCACCTGAAATCACATCTTACCTCTCAAATAATTCAAATTTAATCACACTTTAAAAGCAAACTGACATAACTTATTATAGCTCTAGTGATTAAGACAAACTCTAGTGAAGTACTGTCATTTCATTTACTTTGAAAATCTAAAGGATCTACATAATTGTACACATACGTACATCATGCAGGCTTTCCCAGGTGGTTCCATGATAAAGATTGGTGAGCCAATGCATAAAACATGGGCTTAATCCTTGTTTTGCAAAGATCCCCTGGATAAGGAAATGCAACCTACTTCTGTATTCTTGCCTGGGAAATCTCATGGACAGAGGAGGCTGGCCGGCTATAGTCCCTGGGGTCACAAAAGAGTTGGACATGACTTAGCAACTCAATAACAACAGCATATACCACGCTGTAATTCCAAAAAGCCTTAGGGGTTATATTGTAGCCAGTGAGTGTAGTCATTCCTGTCTTAAAATTCTACCACTTCCAAATATACTCTTTTATAGAATGAAAGATATAATTAGGATTATTGATAAAGCTGAATAACAGATGTGTCAATCTCAAATTCATCATCAAATGTATCTGATGCAGAAAGATGGTTGTTAATAGAAAGGAAAGTGGTATACCTTCTTTCTTACTGGATCCTAATGAATCATAAGATATGTAATAGTTTGGGAGGATGTATTATAAGTTAATTAGAATATGTTGAGTAGTAGTAGATAAATAACTCACAGGGGTTTATACTCACAACTCCAAGACTAGCTGTGAATGCTGAAGTTCAGAAATACAAATTTCAAGATGATAGTAACAGAAAAGAATATAAGTCATCACTATGATGAAATAAAATTGTTGCAATTGCAGATGGATTGTTAACTAATATTGACTCTTGCTCTAGAAGCTGTCAGAGCTTTGCTATGTAGCATTTAAACAGCTGGGAATATTCTGTCAGGAAGGCACTGGGAGAAACATTTCACTTGTGTTGAAATATAAAATTAGACAGTTGCTAAGAACGTAAGAGTCATATGTTTGCTCATGAGTCAGACAAAAACCATCTCTTTTTTTTAGTGTATTCTGAATTGTGCGCTTCTTTCATTCATCAAACACTAATTAAGCACTCACAAAGAAAAAAACTCTATAGGTTCTAGCAGAAAATTAACACATCAATCCTGCATGCAGACATTGAAATCCAGAAAACACTGAATTGGTCATTTATATCCTTCCATAGGAATGGCAAAAATAGGGCTTCCCTGGTGGTCCAGTGGGTAAAAAGTCCACCTTGCAGTGCAAGGGGCACTGGCTCCATCCGTGGCCTTGGAAGATCCCACATGCCACACAATGGCTATACCGGTATCCAAATACGAGCCAGCGCTCTGGAGCACATGCACCCAGAGCCAGTGCTCTGCAGTGAGAGAGGCCACTGCAATGGGAGGCTCACACAGGCCAAAAGGACTAAAGATAGATGAAAACAAATAAATGAAAAACCATTGAAAGAGGCCCAAATTAAAAATAATGTCAAATAAAGACCTCATTGATTAAGGATCCGGGGAAATCCTTAAAAGTTCTACTACACTTCCAAATATGACCTTAGGGGTTATATTGTAGCCAGTGAGTGTAGTCATTCCTGTCTTAAAATTCTACCACTTCCAAATATACTCTTTTATAGAATGAAAGATATAATTAGGATTATTGATAAAGCTGAATAACAGATGTGTCAATCTCAAATTCATCATCAAATGTATCTGATGCAGAAAGATGGTTGTTAATAGAAAGGAAAGTGGTATACCTTCTTTCTTACTGGATCCTAATGAATCATAAGATATGTAATAGTTTGGGAGGATGTATTATAAGTTAATTAGAATATGTTGAGTAGTAGTAGATAAATAACTCACAGGGGTTTATACTCACAACTCCAAGACTAGCTGTGAATGCTGAAGTTCAGAAATACAAATTTCAAGATGATAGTAACAGAAAAGAATATAAGTCATCACTATGATGAAATAAAATTGTTGCAATTGCAGATGGATTGTTAACTAATATTGACTCTTGCTCTAGAAGCTGTCAGAGCTTTGCTATGTAGCATTTAAACAGCTGGGAATATTCTGTCAGGAAGGCACTGGGAGAAACATTTCACTTGTGTTGAAATATAAAATTAGACAGTTGCTAAGAACGTAAGAGTCATATGTTTGCTCATGAGTCAGACAAAACCATCTCTTTTTTTTAGTGTATTCTGAATTGTGCGCTTCTTTCATTCATCAAACACTAATTAAGCACTCACAAAGAAAAAAACTCTATAGGTTCTAGCAGAAAATTAACACATCAATCCTGCATGCAGACATTGAAATCCAGAAAACACTGAATTGGTCATTTATATCCTTCCATAGGAATGGCAAAAATAGGGCTTCCCTGGTGGTCCAGTGGGTAAAAAGTCCACCTTGCAGTGCAAGGGGCACTGGCTCCATCCGTGGCCTTGGAAGATCCCACATGCCACACAATGGCTATACCGGTATCCAAATACGAGCCAGCGCTCTGGAGCACATGCACCCAGAGCCAGTGCTCTGCAGTGAGAGAGGCCACTGCAATGGGAGGCTCACACAGGCCAAAAGGACTAAAGATAGATGAAAACAAATAAATGAAAAACCATTGAAAGAGGCCCAAATTAAAAAAAAATAATGTCAAAAATAAAGACCTCATTGATTAAGGAAAGCTACCTGCTGCAAAAAGATATATAAAGAGGGACTGAACATTCAAAACACAAAGATCATGGCATCCAGTCCCATTGCTTCCTGGCAAATAGATGGGCAAACAATGGAAACAGTGACGGGCTTTATTTTCTTGGGCACCTACTCACTGTAGATGGTGACTACAGTCCTGAAATTAAAAGACGCTTTTTCTTGGGGAAAAAAAAAATGACAAGCCTAGACAGTGTATTAAAAAGCAGAGACATTATTTTGCTGATGAAAGTTTGTATAATCAAAGCTATGGTTTTCCCAGTAGTCATGTATGGATGTGAGAGTAGGACCATAAAGAAGACTGAGTGCTAAAGAACTTATGTCTTTGAGCTGTCCTGTTGGAGAAGGCTCTTGAGAGCTTCCTGGATTGCAAGGGAATCAAACTAGTTAATCCTAAAGGAAATCAATGCTGAATGTTCATTGGAAGGACTTATGCTGAAGTTGAAGCTCCAATACTTTGACCACCTGATGCAAAGAGATGATTCATTAAAAAAGAGCCTGATGTAGGGAAAAATAGAAGGCAATAGGGGAGGGGATGACAGAGGACCAGACAGTCGGATGGAATCACTGAGTGAAATGAGTTTGAGCAAGCTCCAGGAGGCGGTGAAGGACAGGGAAGCCTGGTGTGCTGCAGTCCATGGGTTCTCAAAGAATTCTACACGACTGAGTGACGGAACTGAACTGAAGAGACTGCAGGAGCAGCAAAATGGAAAACACCACTTATAAGCAAACCTATCACTTTCAGGCCTACCTAAATTAATTATAAAGTTTTAATGATAAAAATGCATGCCTAAATTTTTCAAAATATTTGATATACAATAATTGTGTGAAGTATTTTATACAGAAAGTATTTTGCCAATGAAATTTTGCACATAAAATAGGCAATTAATAAGGAATTGTTATATAGAACAGGGAACTCTTCTCATTAGTCTGTCATGATCTATATGGGAAAAGAATCTAAAATAAAGGGTAGATATATGTATATGTATAACTGATTTATTTAGCTACACAGAAAAACTAACACAGCATTGTAAAGCAATTAAACTCCAATGAAATTTTAAAAATGGACTTGTTATGAAGGTCTTTTCTTTGATAAATATCTCACTTGGAAATTGGGGTAATATTTGCCTTCTTCAGAGATAATTCCAGTTGACTATGATAGGTGACTATTCATAAAACGTATTTGAAGTGACATTGAATTACTGTATTAACATGAACAGAAATCAAGCAGTTATAAACATTTGTAATGTCAAATTTGATCTTTAATTTTAGAATCTCTTAATTGTTGAAGACAAGAGCATGTTTAAAATCACAAGTACCAAACAAAATAAAAGAAAAACAAACAAACAAACAAAACACACACACACACACACACACACACACACAAAGAAATAAACAAAAAAGAAAAAAAAAATCACAAGTACCTAGTATCAGATGTCTCCGGATTATCCGATTATCATTGTCATACTATATTGTACAAATG
This sequence comes from Tragulus kanchil, assembly GCA_022376925.1. Classification (NCBI taxonomy): domain Eukaryota; kingdom Metazoa; phylum Chordata; class Mammalia; order Artiodactyla; family Tragulidae; genus Tragulus; species Tragulus kanchil. Next base: position 226,437,893 of record JAIOJX010000028.1, on the reverse strand, counting down.
AATTTATTCACAAAAGAAAAATAGATTCACAGAAAACAAAACTGGTTACCCAAAGGGATAACAAGGCCAGAGGGAGTAATAGATAAGTTATGAGTTTGGGATTAACAGATATATACTACTATATATAAAAGAAGTAAATAGGAACTACCAACTGTATAACAAAAGAAGCTATATTCAATAATTTATAATATAATGGAAAGAATCTAAAAACAATATATGTATATACATGTGAGTATATACATGTATACATAACTGAGTCACAGTTGTACATCTGAAACTAATACAGCATTGTAAATTAAATACACTTTGTTTTTAAAAGTGGCTAAAAAATCTAAATACTTTGTATTGGATGTCTCTAGATTATCATTATCACACTACATTGCAATTTAATCATAAAAGCGAAACTGTGAGATACAGTGTGTACAACGGTTGGGAGGACCAAATTATAGAGGGTAAATAAACTATCCTGAACAATGAGACCTGAGTACAAGTCAGCTGGAAGTTTTTTAGAATGGGTACTTTCTTGATAAAAACACAGGTACAGCTAGAAAATGCCATGAGTTGCTGTTCTGCTGCTAAGTCATGCCTGACTCTTTGCAATCCCATGGACTGCAGCATGCCAGGCTCTTCTGTCCTCCACTATCTCTCAGAGTTTGCTCAAATTCATGTCCATGGAGTCACTGAGACTCTCTGACCAGTTTATCCTGTGCTACCCTCTTCTCCTTTTACTTTCAATCTTTCCCAGCATCAGAGTTTTTTCCAATGAGTCAGTTCTTCGCATCAAGTAACCAAAATATTGAAGCTTCAGCTTTAGAATCAGTCTTTCCAATGAATATTCATGGCTGATTTCCTGTAGGATTGACTGGTTTGATCTCCTTGCAGTCTGAGGAGATTTCAAGTCTTCCCCAGCATAATTTGAAAGCATCAGTTCTTTAGCACTCAGCCAAAAGTACTTCACTTTTTTTTCCAACTTTTATCTTTGAATATGTACCACTAATGATCAAAACCCCACCTGCCAATGCAGGAGATATGAGACATGGATTGATACTTGATTCAGTAAGATTCCCTGGAGGATGGCATAGCAATCCATTCCAGTATTCTTGCCTGAAGAGTCCCATGGACAGGGGAGCTTGGAGGGCTCTAGGCCACAGGGTTGCAAAGACACAATTGAAGTGACAGCATGCACGTATGTATCAGTTGTCTAGGGCTGCCATAACAAAGTACTACAAACTGTGTGACTTGAACAACACGAATTGTCTCACAGTTCTGATTGCTTAGAAGTCAAACATCAGGTAATCACATAGTGTGTTTTCTCTGAAGTTCATGAAGGAAGCTTGGCTTGAAGAAGTCTGCCTTCTGGTCTCTGTGTCTCTTCACCTAATCTTCCCTCCTTGCATGTCTGTGTGCTCAAATTGTTCCTTAGTGTAAGAATACGTGGGTTTCCCAGATGACGCTAGTGGCAAAGAACTTGTCTGCCAAGGAGACATAAGAGAAACCAGTTCAACTAATGAGTTTCAAAGATCCTCAAAGGAGAACATGGCAATTCACTAGAGTGTTCCTGCTTGGAGAATCCCAAGGATAGCAGAGCCATTCAGGTTACAGCCCAGAGGGCTACAAAGAGTTGAATACAATTAAAGCAACTTAAGCAAATGCATGCTGACAATTCATTATGAGACTGAGCTCTCATGGACCAAAACCGTGCAAAATGCTTTGGCTGTTCTGCTGCTAAGTCATGCCTGACTCTTTGCAATCCCATGGACTGCAGCATGCCAGGCTCTTCTGTCCTCCACTATCTCTCAGAGTTTGCTCAAATTCATGTCCATGGAGTCACTGAGACTCTCTGACCAGTTTATCCTGTGCTACCCTCTTCTCCTTTTACTTTCAATCTTTCCCAGCATCAGAGTTTTTTCCAATGAGTCAGTTCTTCGCATCAAGTAACCAAAATATTGAAGCTTCAGCTTTAGAATCAGTCTTTCCAATGAATATTCATGGCTGATTTCCTGTAGGATTGACTGGTTTGATCTCCTTGCAGTCTGAGGAGATTTCAAGTCTTCCCCAGCATAATTTGAAAGCATCAGTTCTTTAGCACTCAGCCAAAAGTACTTCACTTTTTTTTCCAACTTTTATCTTTGAATATGTACCACTAATGATCAAAACCCCACCTGCCAATGCAGGAGATATGAGACATGGATTGATACTTGATTCAGTAAGATTCCCTGGAGGATGGCATAGCAATCCATTCCAGTATTCTTGCCTGAAGAGTCCCATGGACAGGGGAGCTTGGAGGGCTCTAGGCCACAGGGTTGCAAAGACACAATTGAAGTGACAGCATGCACGTATGTATCAGTTGTCTAGGGCTGCCATAACAAAGTACTACAAACTGTGTGACTTGAACAACACGAATTGTCTCACAGTTCTGATTGCTTAGAAGTCAAACATCAGGTAATCACATAGTGTGTTTTCTCTGAAGTTCATGAAGGAAGCTTGGCTTGAAGAAGTCTGCCTTCTGGTCTCTGTGTCTCTTCACCTAATCTTCCCTCCTTGCATGTCTGTGTGCTCAAATTGTTCCTTAGTGTAAGAATACGTGGGTTTCCCAGATGACGCTAGTGGCAAAGAACTTGTCTGCCAAGGAGACATAAGAGAAACCAGTTCAACTAATGAGTTTCAAAGATCCTCAAAGGAGAACATGGCAATTCACTAGAGTGTTCCTGCTTGGAGAATCCCAAGGATAGCAGAGCCATTCAGGTTACAGCCCAGAGGGCTACAAAGAGTTGAATACAATTAAAGCAACTTAGCATGCACGCACACATAATGCATTGGATTAATCTCTCATCTGTAAACCTTTTGATTTCAGAATGCCACATTCAGAAATGATAGTGGTTAGTACTCTAACATACATATTTTCAAAAGGACATAATTTAACTTCTGACAGAACTCAAACATAATGTGGAGGTAAAATAACCATCTTCCTACCAGGTGAGAATGAAATTCTACAACATAATAAGATATAAATGGTGGACAGAAAGAGCAAGAGTCACTGATGGTGCTAGAAAGTACCGGAGTACCTTTTCCTTTCTTTAGAATAACAATTTCTCTAAACTGCATTTCCAAAGTGAAAAAACTAATTGATACTTTCTTAATAATTTAAAAATTCAGTATTTATTTCAGAAATTGTTTAAAGATTTAAAAGAATCCAATAACAGTGTTTTAAGGCATATTTTGTTGTTATTTAGTTGCTAAGGCCTGTTTGACTCTTTGTGACCCTATGAACTATAACCCACAAATCTCCTCTGCTCATGGGGTTTTCCAGGCAAGAATACTGGAGTGGGTTGCCATTTCCTTCTCCAGGGTATCTTCCCAACCCAGGATTGAACCCAGGTCTCCTGCCTTGTTAAAGTGGTTGCTTTACTGCTCAACTATGAGGGAAGCTCAGGGTATATTTTACCTTATGCTTATTATATTTAAGTATGCTGATCTGAAAAGAAATATGTCTTCTTATATTTGATTGTAACAGTCGATTTATATGTACTTAGTTCCAAAAATGCTTTCTAAAAGAAATCATTATTTGAAGGCATTTGTAACTTTTATTTGGTGACTGAAGCATCTAAACAAAGCAATAGATATCCTTTCTTTATTTATAAATGAGACAAAGTTTTTGCTTTCACATAATTGACTCTGGAAATATGACTCCCAGTAGTTTGTAAAGAATTTAGTTTACGACATATTGTACTAGAATATGTTTCTAAATGCTTTCACTCTTATTTATATTTTTCAGTGTTCTACCCCTTAATGATCTTATTTATTTTTCTCTACATGAGTGTTTAGCTTGATCTACATAACTATGTTAGACAAAACAGTGTTACTCGCCATTGACACTGGCATAAAAAAATTTTAATTTCCACAACCGTTATAATTTTTTGATGTTTTTATTTATGGTATTTATTGAAGCTTGTATTGTAATTGCTAGTGTTAATGCTTTTCTTTAAACTCTCACAGTATACACTCATCAGTTCTTAGAACACTTGCTGTCTGTTTGAATTTCCATCAGTATATAAGCAACTGATCATATTTTTTACTATTCATATCAACAATTATTAGAATTATGTAAACAGCTTAACTTTTAAGTGCTCATTATATTCCATGAGATCTATTTAGTAGACTCATGTAATATTAAATATATCAAAGCTTAAAAAGAACTATTAGATTAGGGGACTATTCTAAGACTAGTCAACAATATATAAACCTAGTTTTATACAAGGAAAAGGAAAAACAAATCATTTTTCAATTAGAAAAATCAGAGAAAGTATAGGAAGGAAAGGTTACATTTATAGTTGAAATCATAATCTGACAAAACAAACAAAAATTCATGTAAACTAAGGTCTATGCTTAAGAGCTCATGATAGTAACAGAATTTACATGAATGTATCAATTGTCTGATTTTGGGGGGTTAAACGACATCTAAACAAAACAGAAGACATTTAGTTGCTTGTTTTATTTATTTTTACTTTGTAAACAAATAGAAAATTCCTCTTCAGTCTCCTATTTTGCTTTGTTTGAGAAGGGATCATTGCTTTTTTACCAGTCTCATTCACTTGGGTAAATTTGGAATCGGTTTGAAAATATTAGGATATTTGTTTGTGGAAGAAGAGAACAGTTAATCCAATGAACGGAATCAAGATGAAAGTGCTTTAGAGAAAGCAAAAGGTGTATTAACTTTCTATTTGCTAATAGCAATGTGTGCTTCAATTTTTGATGCTGAAATAATAGTTGAGAATAAGTACTTTTTAATTCAAATGATTCATCAATGTAATGTATATATAATCAAAGAACTTTAAATCATCATGTATTTACAGTATAAAAATTCAAATAGGAAATTCACTCATAAAAATTATCTCATTATATGACACTATGGTTGGAAAGAAAATTAGATATCACACAATGCATTTTTTTCCATCAATTCAGACATCTATTTTGGGATCACACAGATCCTATCTTTCTATTTTTTCATTGTGCCTTGGGCCATGTAGGACCTTAGTTCCTTGACCAGGGATTGAACCCATATCCCAGGTGTTGAAAATGAGGAATTTTTTTTAAAAAAAAAGTTTATTTATTTTTTTGGGGGGGGGGGGGGGGGGGGGGGGGGGGGGTGGGCCACTTCTATCGGTCGTTCATTTCTCTATTTTCATCAATCTTTGTTCTTTGGCCCGTGTGGGCCTCCTATTGCAGTAGCCTCTGTTTTCACAGAGTACCGGCTCTGGGCACATGCACTCCAGAGATCCAGCTCAGTAATTGGACGCATCGGTCCAGCCACTCCGCAGCACATGGGATCTTCCCAGGCCAGGGATCGAACCGGTGCCCCTTGCACTGCAAGGCAGTGTCCTTACCCACTGGACCACCAGAGAAGCCCCAAGGTCCCTTTCAATACTTTATCTAAGAAGAAGTTCATTATGATAACAAGGTAACAAAATTCATTTCTGAATAATTGTTTGTAATATAAATTTTCTTAAAATCTGTTCTTCTTCAACCATCACTGGGTTTACATTAGTATATCTTTGAATGTTCTATAAATAAATTTAATAAATCTCAAAATACAGTAATCTAATGCCTTCATTCCTTATTTAACTTTATGTACCTAGAGGGCAAAATCACTGCTTATTTACCATTCTATTGTGACCAAACTGATGATGGATTTTCAATTTGCTATATTACAAGGAAAGCTATTTCTTTATATAATACTCTGAAGTGATGAACAGAACCACATAACTATGTAGTTTCATAGCATATGGGCAAAATAAGTACTTTTTAATTTTCAAAAAAGTTGAGAATAAGTACTTTTTAATTCAAATGATTCATCAATGTAATGTATATATAATCAAAGAACTTTAAATCATCATGTATTTACAGTATAAAAATTCAAATAGGAAATTCACTCATAAAAATTATCTCATTATATGACACTATGGTTGGAAAGAAAATTAGATATCACACAATGCATTTTTTTCCATCAATTCAGACATCTATTTTGGGATCACACAGATCCTATCTTTCTTTTTTTTCATTGTGCCTTGGGCCAGGTAGGACCTTAGTTCCTTGACCAGGGATTGAACCCATATCCCAGGTGTTGAAAATGAGGAATTTTTTTTAAAAAAAAAGTTTATTTATTTTTTTGGGGGGTGGGGTGGGGAGGGAGGGGGCGGGTGGGCCACTTCTATCGGTCGTTCATTTCTCTATTTTCATCAATCTTTGTTCTTTGGCCCGTGTGGGCCTCCTATTGCAGTAGCCTCTGTTTTCACAGAGTACCGGCTCTGGGCACATGCACTCCAGAGATCCAGCTCAGTAATTGGACGCATCGGTCCAGCCACTCCGCAGCACATGGGATCTTCCCAGGCCAGGGATCGAACCGGTGCCCCTTGCACTGCAAGGCAGTGTCCTTACCCACTGGACCACCAGAGAAGCCCCAAGGTCCCTTTCAATACTTTATCTAAGAAGAAGTTCATTATGATAACAAGGTAACAAAATTCATTTCTGAATAATTGTTTGTAATATAAATTTTCTTAAAATCTGTTCTTCTTCAACCATCACTGGGTTTACATTAGTATATCTTTGAATGTTCTATAAATAAATTTAATAAATCTCAAAAATACAGTAATCTAATGCCTTCATTCCTTATTTAACTTTATGTACCTAGAGGGCAAAATCACTGCTTATTTACCATTCTATTGTGACCAAACTGATGATGGATTTTCAATTTGCTATATTACAAGGAAAGCTATTTCTTTATATAATACTCTGAAGTGATGAACAGAACCACATAACTATGTAGTTTCATAGCATATGAAAGCCATTCATTGTCATTGTCTTTTCCAAAGTTCTGTTTTGAAATTAGATTGAAGTTCTCTCTCCTTTTAATTTAATGGTATTAATCTTACTTGTATTAGTTTGACTTTCCTCTTGCTAAACTATTTTACATATTTTAGATGTCCTTAATTATACTTTTCATTCTACTAAAACTAAATTATCTTTGGGGGACATAGAGCCATATTCAATGTCAATAGCCATGGTGGTTGATACAGTATAGTAGACATGTGGTAGTGCTGAGTATTTGAAATACAGCTATTTCAAACTGAGATGTGTTGTAGGCATAAAACAAACACTGTGAAGACTTAGAACATGTACATAAATGCATAATACCTCAGTAATAATTTTTACATTTGTGCATGTGTGCATGCTCAGTCATGCCTGACCCTCTGACACCTCATGAACTCTAGTCTACCATGCTCCTCTGTTCATGGAATTTTCCTGGCAAAGAATACTGTACTAGATTGCCATTTTCTACTCTAGGAAATCTTTCCTATTCAGGGATTGAACTCATGTCTCTTAATTTTCACATTCACAGGCATAATCTTTATCACTGTGCCACCTGAGAAGTCCCTTTAAATTGTTTACGTTGTTCAAATTACTTCAAAATATTGCCTAAATTAAGTATATTATTGAAATGATTGTTTTTACTCTTTTAATGTAGTATTTAGGAAAGATGGGCTTTCCAGATGGCGCTATTGACAAAGAATCCATCTGTCAATGCAGGTGACTCTCAAGAGGCATGGGCTAGATCCTTGGGTAGAAATATCCCCTGAAGTAGGAAATAACGCCCTTCTCTAGTGTTCTTTCTGGGATAAGCCTATGGACGGAACAGCCTGGCAGCCTATAGTCCATGAGGTGGCAAGAACTGGAAAATTCAGTATTGTATTTTTCTTAGATAATTCTATTCTGGAAAAATAACTGACTTCATTTTACATACAGAAATGGTCATGATCTTCATCCATAATTTTATTGACTTACTATAAATAGCACTTCTAAGAAAGATTAGTGAACTTCTATTATATGTTAACTCAAAGGATCGCCTTCCTCTGATAATCTCAGGTTGCTTTCCAGTAGTGCTAGTCCAATTAATCTTTATTGTTGAAGATTGGGTTTTCAGTCTCTTTACAGATGTTGTGCAGTCTGTTATTAATGAAGTAGACTGCTTTTTGCAGGCCTCTTTTTCCTTCTGTTGCATTCAGCATTTTCATCAACTATTCATTTCTCTGAGTGATATTCATAGCTACATTATCTGATAACATTGTGTTTTTTTAATGAAAAATACATTGTCCCTTGCATATGGCTTAATTTCATCATGTGAATATAAGAAGCATGATTTATTAGGACATGATCAGCCAAAAATAAGATATTGCCCTTATGGAAGAAAATGCATATCTTTCTTGTTTTAATAGTTACCATTTCAAGAACTATGTTAAAGGTCAACATTAGATCTGTTATTAATGAAAAAGCAATGTGAAAACAGAATTGCATTGATTTTTCCAAGACTCTGTCAGGGTTCTATTAAATGGGATTTCAAATGACCTCATTGTAGAAACCATTTCCAAAAAATAGGAAGAGATTCTTTAATGCATTTAAAATTCATTTTCCAAGTATCATTTTAAAGAACCATATCTTCATTCCTGAGTTTTCTGGCTCCCAAGTTAAGCAAGAGTAATAAAATATTGCTTCCAAACTGAATTCCTTCAAAATTTCAGCAACAGAACAAGTATTTTCTTTTAGAGAATCATCATCTGCAAGAATAAGCAAAATTCAAAGACTTGACTTAATCATGTAATTATTGCTTGGGGCAGAATTACCCTTTTGGTTAATTCATGGAGTTCTTTCTCGCTTAACATAAAGTATTAGACAAATAACTTCAACAAAAATTTAAATGAAATATGCTGTGAACATGTCCCAAGGTTATAGTTTAGTAAAAAAAAAAAAAAAAAAAAAGAATGGTTGTCAATATGTGTCAATATGTTCCCTTTTAATAATGAGAAATTAATAAACTCGGGTCAAAAATTGTGATAACATTTTAGAACGCACAATCAGCATACAAGGCTAGCAAGTTGAGACATATAAGATGTTTGAAGGAAAGACTGCTTATCCTCAGCATTTATAGTACTAGCCCCTTTAAATAAGATTTCTCTTTTCTCTTTGTTCATATTATTTCCAAGTAAATTTTTATTTGACTTATTCTTGTGTGTCTCAGTTATTTCTCCTTCCCATTAATTTTAAAAGTTTATTTAAATTTTCAAACAAATTAACTTTCAATAGGTTGTCTACCCTATCACTTAATTTACTCATTGGTATCCACCATATCCACACACTTTTATTCCTAGAATGTTTTTATTTTCCTAGAAAGCACTATATAACTTCATATAACTTGACTTACACAAATATTGCTACAGGATTCTGAAATGTAGCAGCTGAAAAAAAAATTGAGGCTTACAAATTTTGCCAGAAACCGCAGAGTAAAACATGTGGCTATATATTTCCCACCCCCCCCCACATACACACACAAACGCAAAGTCACTGAGTACACTTTCACTCACTTTTCTACCTAGTGTGGGATGTACAGCTTTGGGGGTAAATCAGGTTATGAAAATATGGAGAGACATATGAATAGATGCATTTTCAAAATTGAAAGGCATAGCAGTAGTGGAAAAGTATTATGTGAATATTCATAGAGAAGTTGAGCTTTATATCACTTCCACAAAATAGTTTCAACTTCAATATGAGAATCAACTCCTTAAAAATAAAAAAGCAAAGAAAACAAAAAGCCTAGGACTGCTAGAGCTCATCAATAAATGCAGTAAAGTTGCAAAATATAAAATTAATATACAGAAACCGAATGCTTTCTATACATTAACAATGAACTAATGAACTATCAGGAAAGTAAGGAAACAGTTCCATTTATAATTGCATCACAAAATAATATACAGAGGAATAAACCTAACTATGAAGATTAAGAAAAAAACCTGATACCTATATTCAAAACTACAAGACACTAATGAAAGAAATTTAAGATGACAGAGACAGATGGAAAGATGTACCATGTTATTGGATTAGAAGAATTAATATTGTTCAAATAATAATAGCAGCCAAGCCAATCTATAGATTCATTGCAACCCCTATCAAAATGCCAATGTGATTATTTTGCAGAACTAGAACAAATAATTTTAAAATGCATATATGAATACAAAAGACACCAAATAGTCAAAATCATCTTGAGAAAGAAGAACAGAGCTCAAGAAATCATAATTTCTGACTTCAGAATGTATTCCAAAGTTACAGTAACTAAAAGAGTTTGGTATTGGCACAATAAACACACAGAGATCTATGAAACTGAATGGAGACCCCAGAAATAAACTCACACACTTATGGTCAATTAATCTGATAAAGGAGTCCAGACTAAACAATGAAGTAAAGAGAGTCTCTTTAATAAGTGGTGCTGGGAGGCTACCCACTCCAGTATCCATGCCTCGAGAATTCCATGACTTCTCCATGGATCACAAAGAGACACAAGTGAGTGATTTCAAACTCCTCTGTCCATTGCTACAGGATTCTGAAATGTAGCAGCTGAAAAAAATTGAGGCTTACAAATTTTGCCAGAAACCGCAGAGTAAAACATGTGGCTATATATTTCCCCACATACACACACAAACGCAAAGTCACTGAGTACACTTTCACTCACTTTTCTACCTAGTGTGGGATGTACAGTTTTGGGGGTAAATCAGGTTATGAAAATATGGAGAGACATATGAATAGATGCATTTTCAAAATTGAAAGGCATAGCAGTAGTGGAAAAGTATTATGTGAATATTCATAGAGAAGTTGAGCTTTATATCACTTCCACAAAATAGTTTCAACTTCAATATGAGAATCAACTCCTTAAAAATAAAAAAGCAAAGAAAACAAAAAGCCTAGGACTGCTAGAGCTCATCAATAAATGCAGTAAAGTTGCAAAATATAAAATTAATATACAGAAACCGAATGCTTTCTATACATTAACAATGAACTAATGAACTATCAGGAAAGTAAGGAAACAGTTCCATTTATAATTGCATCACAAAATAATATACAGAGGAATAAACCTAACTATGAAGATTAAGAAAAAAACCTGATACCTATATTCAAAACTACAAGACACTAATGAAAGAAATTTAAGATGACAGAGACAGATGGAAAGATGTACCATGTTATTGGATTAGAAGAATTAATATTGTTCAAATAATAATAGCAGCCAAGCCAATCTATAGATTCATTGCAACCCCTATCAAAATGCCAATGTGATTATTTTGCAGAACTAGAACAAATAATTTTAAAATGCATATATGAATACAAAAGACACCAAATAGTCAAAATCATCTTGAGAAAGAAGAACAGAGCTCAAGAAATCATAATTTCTGACTTCAGAATGTATTCCAAAGTTACAGTAACTAAAAGAGTTTGGTATTGGCACAATAAACACACAGAGATCTATGAAACTGAATGGAGACCCCAGAAATAAACTCACACACTTATGGTCAATTAATCTGATAAAGGAGTCCAGACTAAACAATGAAGTAAAGAGAGTCTCTTTAATAAGTGGTGCTGGGAGGCTACCCACTCCAGTATCCATGCCTCGAGAATTCCATGACTTCTCCATGGATCACAAAGAGACACAAGTGAGTGACTTTCACAAACTCCTCTGTCCATGGGATTTCCCAGGCAAGAATACTGGAGTAGGTTGCCATTTACTTCTCCAGGGGATGTCCCTGACACAGGGATCAAAACTGCATCTTCTGCATTGGCAGGTGGAATTTCATTTACCAATGAAACATCTGGGAAACCCCATAAGCACTATTCAGTGTATTAAATTAAAGTTGCCTTCTCTAATGGAAAAGAACTTTGGTTTATATCTTTCCTGAGTTTTAACTTCTCCAGGAATTTTAGATTTATTTTAGACAATGGAATTTTTAATATGGAAGGTATTTTTAAAATTATCTAGCCTTTGTCTTATATAAAGTTTCCTGTATTAACACAGTTTTTTAAACTGTATTTAACACTTTCCCCCAATTTAAATCAATTACCAAGAAAGAAATAAAGGCTATTCAGTATCTGTTTATTAATATATGCTTTGTCTCTGGAAACAAGAAAATGCTACTATATTGCAAATTGGGATGTGAAATCAAGATAGATGATATAAAGATAGATAGATAGATAGATAGAGATAGGTAGTTAGAAAAATACAGGTAGAAAATGTATTTTCTATTCATTCTTAGGGGATTCTCTCAGGGAATAAGTTGTGATTATACTGAAAGTAAATAACAATCACCTCAATTTACAACTAAATTTAATTTATAAATGACTGGAAGTTAGATGAGTCAGTACAGACAAATAGTATTGTTTTCAGTTAATTGAATTGCCTAGCTTATAGTTAATGCTCAGTCAACATTTGCTACATTGAACTAATAGGTGAAACGATGTCATGTGAAATCTTAAAAGAGATCTTCCTTTCCTTTGTGAAATAAATCTTATTTCCACTACAACATCACAATCTCTTCCTCTTTCTTCTAAAAGAGAACATCACGATGGTTTGTTCACTTAGGAACATACATAAAAATTTTATTCAAGTAAGCTAAAAGAGTTTGGTATTGGCACAATAAACACACAGAGATCTATGAAACTGAATGGAGACCCCAGAAATAAACTCACACACTTATGGTCAATTAATCTGATAAAGGAGTCCAGACTAAACAATGAAGTAAAGAGAGTCTCTTTAATAAGTGGTGCTGGGAGGCTACCCACTCCAGTATCCATGCCTCGAGAATTCCATGACTTCTCCATGGATCACAAAGAGACACAAGTGAGTGACTTTCACAAACTCCTCTGTCCATGGGATTTCCCAGGCAAGAATACTGGAGTAGGTTGCCATTTACTTCTCCAGGGGATGTCCCTGACACAGGGATCAAAACTGCATCTTCTGCATTGGCAGGTGGAATTTCATTTACCAATGAAACATCTGGGAAACCCCATAAGCACTATTCAGTGTATTAAATTAAAGTTGCCTTCTCTAATGGAAAAGAACTTTGGTTTATATCTTTCCTGAGTTTTAACTTCTCCAGGAATTTTAGATTTATTTTAGACAATGGAATTTTTTAATATGGAAGGTATTTTTTAAAATTATCTAGCCTTTGTCTTATATAAAGTTTCCTGTATTAACACAGTTTTTTAAACTGTATTTAACACTTTCCCCCAATTTAAATCAATTACCAAGAAAGAAATAAAGGCTATTCAGTATCTGTTTATTAATATATGCTTTGTCTCTGGAAACAAGAAAATGCTACTATATTGCAAATTGGGATGTGAAATCAAGATAGATGATATAAAGATAGATAGATAGATAGATAGAGATAGGTAGTTAGAAAAATACAGGTAGAAAATGTATTTTCTATTCATTCTTAGGGGATTCTCTCAGGGAATAAGTTGTGATTATACTGAAAGTAAATAACAATCACCTCAATTTACAACTAAATTTAATTTATAAATGACTGGAAGTTAGATGAGTCAGTACAGACAAATAGTATTGTTTTCAGTTAATTGAATTGCCTAGCTTATAGTTAATGCTCAGTCAACATTTGCTACATTGAACTAATAGGTGAAACGATGTCATGTGAAATCTTAAAAGAGATCTTCCTTTCCTTTGTGAAATAAATCTTATTTCCACTACAACATCACAATCTCTTCCTCTTTCTTCTAAAAGAGAACATCACGATGGTTTGTTCACTTAGGAACATACATAAAAATTTTTTAAATGATAATCTACAATAGTCTGGTACAATGCTATGGTAGACTGAATGTGTGAGTCCTCCCAAAATTCACATATTAAACCCTAACTCATAACATGATAGTACATGGAACTGGTTGAAGTCATGAGGTCATGAAGGCAGAGCTCTCTACACAGCATTAGTGCCCTTATAAATGGGACTCCAAAGAGCACCTCCAACTCTTTTCCTTCAAAAATGTCAGAAACAAACTTCTGTTGTTTGTAAAGTCACCCAGTTTATGGTAGTTTCTTATAGCCGCTGGAACTAAGACATACAATGCTTGCATAATACATTTACATGAACACTAGGATATTATTACTAATAAAGAGCAAACCAAATCAAAGTTAATTGGCTTTGGCTTGTTCGTTGGAGTTGAACTATCACAGATTTTAATAACAGAAATATTTCAATTTTGGCTTTATCTTGTTTTAGTTTCCTTTTTCTGCAACATGTGGCTTTTTTTAAACTATGCTAAAATATTGGTTATATTTAAAGTTAAGCATTACTAAGAGAGGCAGCAGTAGAGTGGAAATATAATCATTTCAAGCCCTCTGAGAAATAATTTAGAAAGGATAAATAAATGAGATTTTAAACCTCTGACTAATTATTTCCTAATGTACTTCCATTAATTTAGCATGTTGAAATGATTAAATTTAAGAAGTTGAAAAGTCTGTTACTAAACTTGAATGCAAATTGATCCTATATTTTTCCAATTTTTCCATGAAATTGAGGTTTGCAGTTTGCATTGTATGTATATGTACTTAACTTAGTCAACTTCTTTCTACTTACACACTTCTCTAATCATCCTTTAATTTATAAATGACTGGAAGTTAGATGAGTCAGTACAGACAAATAGTATTGTTTTCAGTTAATTGAATTGCCTAGCTTATAGTTAATGCTCAGTCAACATTTGCTACATTGAACTAATAGGTGAAACGATGTCATGTGAAATCTTAAAAGAGATCTTCCTTTCCTTTGTGAAATAAATCTTATTTCCACTACAACATCACAATCTCTTCCTCTTTCTTCTAAAAGAGAACATCACGATGGTTTGTTCACTTAGGAACATACATAAAAATTTTTTAAATGATAATCTACAATAGTCTGGTACAATGCTATGGTAGACTGAATGTGTGAGTCCTCCCAAAATTCACATATTAAACCCTAACTCATAACATGATAGTACATGGAACTGGTTGAAGTCATGAGGTCATGAAGGCAGAGCTCTCTACACAGCATTAGTGCCCTTATAAATGGGACTCCAAAGAGCACCTCCAACTCTTTTCCTTCAAAAATGTCAGAAACAAACTTCTGTTGTTTGTAAAGTCACCCAGTTTATGGTAGTTTCTTATAGCCGCTGGAACTAAGACATACAATGCTTGCATAATACATTTACATGAACACTAGGATATTATTACTAATAAAGAGCAAACCAAATCAAAGTTAATTGGCTTTGGCTTGTTCGTTGGAGTTGAACTATCACAGATTTTAATAACAGAAATATTTCAATTTTGGCTTTATCTTGTTTTAGTTTCCTTTTTCTGCAACATGTGGCTTTTTTTAAACTATGCTAAAATATTGGTTATATTTAAAGTTAAGCATTACTAAGAGAGGCAGCAGTAGAGTGGAAATATAATCATTTCAAGCCCTCTGAGAAATAATTTAGAAAGGATAAATAAATGAGATTTTAAACCTCTGACTAATTATTTCCTAATGTACTTCCATTAATTTAGCATGTTGAAATGATTAAATTTAAGAAGTTGAAAAGTCTGTTACTAAACTTGAATGCAAATTGATCCTATATTTTTCCAATTTTTTCCATGAAATTGAGGTTTGCAGTTTGCATTGTATGTATATGTACTTAACTTAGTCAACTTCTTTCTACTTACACACTTCTCTAATCATCCAGCTGATCCAACCAACCATTCTGCATTTATTCCTTTGGTTTATTGCTCAAGCAACTAGTATGTACTGAGTATTAATGTGTGCCATACTGTGTACTGTTGTTCATCCAGTACTTGAGATAAGGCTTCTTATCCTACCGTCTCTTCCTGAACTCAGTCTTCTTTATTTTTTTAAAAACATGATTGATGGCTATTTTAATCAATATTCAAAACTTCCATGACGGACATTTGTAAATGGCAAGCCCTAGATTTGTACAGGCCCATCTCACACAGCATCTGGGGATACCCGGATACTTAAGATATTATAGACATGCTTCACTACAGCTACAAGAAGCCAAACTAAAAGTTATCAATCTTTTCCCATTTTCTTAGACCTGTTTCATTTGTTTGTTTTCTATTATGTTAGGTGCTGCTTTCAATTCTCTCTCTGACATTTTTGAGAGAGATCGTGCAAGTGGGGGAGCTTATCTCTTACCAAATGCCCCCCTTTCCTGACACATTTCTTCAGCAAAACTTCATGCTTTCCTAGTACTTAATCTATCTTCTTCTGTCAAAGTGTAATTTTACGCTCTAGAGTGCATTTGCATTTTATTTAGAGACATCTTCACCAATTTGCTGAGATTTCATAAAGGGATTAAGAAGTTATTGGTAAAATTCACAAGATGTATGTGTTGACATGCACTCTATGGAAAAATACATGGAAACTTAATAAAACAATTATACAGACCAGGTAGCAACATGGCATGCTCTCTCCTGACAGCAGTATACCTGAACCTTGGCCCAGTTTCCAAGATTCACACACTATGTAAAATTCTCGATGAAACTGCCTCACATAAGAGTTTGAATAGAGTTGGAGACAGTCTTTCCATTCTAATTGTCTCACCTCCTACCCTACTAAGCAAATATTCTGGTTCCTCTGGTTATAAACTAACCTGCAGGTTAAATATATGATCCTGTGTTTTGATCCTTTCTAATTGTTAAAAAAAAAACTCTAAATTTTGTACTTCCATTAATTTAGCATGTTGAAATGATTAAATTTAAGAAGTTGAAAAGTCTGTTACTAAACTTGAATGCAAATTGATCCTATATTTTTCCAATTTTTTCCATGAAATTGAGGTTTGCAGTTTGCATTGTATGTATATGTACTTAACTTAGTCAACTTCTTTCTACTTACACACTTCTCTAATCATCCAGCTGATCCAACCAACCATTCTGCATTTATTCCTTTGGTTTATTGCTCAAGCAACTAGTATGTACTGAGTATTAATGTGTGCCATACTGTGTACTGTTGTTCATCCAGTACTTGAGATAAGGCTTCTTATCCTACCGTCTCTTCCTGAACTCAGTCTTCTTTATTTTTCTAAAAAACATGATTGATGGCTATTTTAATCAATATTCAAAACTTCCATGACGGACATTTGTAAATGGCAAGCCCTAGATTTGTACAGGCCCATCTCACACAGCATCTGGGGATACCCGGATACTTAAGATATTATAGACATGCTTCACTACAGCTACAAGAAGCCAAACTAAAAGTTATCAATCTTTTCCCATTTTCTTAGACCTGTTTCATTTGTTTGTTTTCTATTATGTTAGGTGCTGCTTTCAATTCTCTCTCTGACATTTTTGAGAGAGATCGTGCAAGTGGGGGAGCTTATCTCTTACCAAATGCCCCCCTTTCCTGACACATTTCTTCAGCAAAACTTCATGCTTTCCTAGTACTTAATCTATCTTCTTCTGTCAAAGTGTAATTTTACGCTCTAGAGTGCATTTGCATTTTATTTAGAGACATCTTCACCAATTTGCTGAGATTTCATAAAGGGATTAAGAAGTTATTGGTAAAATTCACAAGATGTATGTGTTGACATGCACTCTATGGAAAAATACATGGAAACTTAATAAAACAATTATACAGACCAGGTAGCAACATGGCATGCTCTCTCCTGACAGCAGTATACCTGAACCTTGGCCCAGTTTCCAAGATTCACACACTATGTAAAATTCTCGATGAAACTGCCTCACATAAGAGTTTGAATAGAGTTGGAGACAGTCTTTCCATTCTAATTGTCTCACCTCCTACCCTACTAAGCAAATATTCTGGTTCCTCTGGTTATAAACTAACCTGCAGGTTAAATATATGATCCTGTGTTTTGATCTGTTCTGTATGCATCCTGAGTAATTTTTATTCCAGATCTTTAGTCAATATTTCTCAGAATTCAAAAATTTCCAAAATTGCCTCTTATATGTTTAACTTATTGCAAGTCAAAAATCACCATCTTTCCCCAAGACAACTCTCTTTGTTTCTGCAGAAGAGAAATTTCTCACTTGCAAGGATCAAAACATATTAACTTTTACTCTTCAAACCCCTTCTTCTCACCAAGTGACACTATAGGAAAATGGTGAAGGTCATTTTTACTCAGTTGATCATTTCTTTTCATTCCACTAGCAAGCTGTTGTGTCTTTGACCTTAAATTTGTTTTCATTATGGTTAGATGCATATGCTTTAGAACTAGTCTTCTTGGTTTTGAGCCCATGATAGTTGCTTAATTCTGTGATCTTGATCTAATCGTTTAACATCTGCATCTGCATTGAGAAACTAGTGCTTCTAAAATGCCTATAGTAATAATATCAACATCATGATTTGGGGGAGAATTAAATATGCTAATATATAAATAAGCATTTAAACCAATGAGCAAAATAGAGTAAATCTTAAAAAAATTAGCTATAGTGGCATCTTAACAAATTTCCTCAACTTTAGTTTTTTTGTTTGTTTGTTCTTCATTTTGAATCCAACACATACTTTTCCAAGTCAAATTCCTAAAACATATCTCTAATTATAAAATTTTTCTTTAAAATATTTTCATCATTTTCACATTGGCTACTGATAGGACTACATATTCCTTCTCTGAGTTTCTAAGAATTAGCTATAATCATCCTACTATGGCAGATGCTACTATTCCTTTAATTAAATTAATATGTCAATGTAAGTTTCTCTACTTTCTTAATGATATGTGTCATAAATAAATTAATTCATGCATATATGCTTATACAATTTTAGATTGCAGTAATCAAAAATGCATTCTTGAATGTAAATTTTAAGTATTTCAGATAGAAATCACAAATGAGTAGAGAATTCAGGAGACCAATAACAATGTAAAACCTGTATAGTTGTTTGTCATTGCATATATTGAAGATAATTATTTATGAATGAAATTATGCCTGGTTGATTTTGTACCACCATGGATGTTATCCATCAAACTATGGTGGTTTTAGTGATATAAGTATGCTAAAATGAATGCTCTGTAAGTCATAGAATTAATCTATGAGACTATAAATTGTATAGATTAAGAAAAAGTTTATGACAATTCTGTAAAAGCTTACATTATCAAAATTAATCTGAAATTATTACTATTTTAAAAGTTTTAATACTACGCGCATGCCAAAGAAATTAGGTGTAAAGTATGACTCTACTTATCTGTGCATTTCAAAGCCAGAAAATTTGATGAATATAAAGAGGGACGGATACATGAATAATTATATGATAAAGCAAATATGTACATGCTAAGTTGCTTCAGTCATGTCCCACTCTTTGTGACCCTATGGGTCATAGCCTGCCAAGTCTTCTGTCCGTAGGTTTTCTCTAGACAATAACACAGAAGTGGGTTGCCTGTGTCCTCCTCCAGGGGATCTTCTCAATTCAGGGATGAAAATTGTGTCTGTTATGACTTCAGGTGTCTTATCTAATCGTTTAACATCTGCATCTGCATTGAGAAACTGGTGCTTCTAAAATGCCTATAGTAATAATATCAACATCATGATTGGGGGGAGAATTAAATATGCTAATATATAAAGAAGCATTTAAGCCAATGAGCAAAATAGAGTAAATCTTAAAAATTAGCTATAGTGGCATCTTAACAAATTTCCTCAACTTTAGTTTTTTTGTTTGTTTGTTCTTCATTTTGAATCCAACACATACTTTTCCAAGTCAAATTCCTAAAACATATCTCTAATTATAAAATTTTTCTTTAAAATATTTTCATCATTTTCACATTGGCTACTGATAGGACTACATATTCCTTCTCTGAGTTTCTAAGAATTAGCTATAATCATCCTACTATGGCAGATGCTACTATTCCTTTAATTAAATTAATATGTCAATGTAAGTTTCTCTACTTTCTTAATGATATGTGTCATAAATAAATTAATTCATGCATATATGCTTATACAATTTTAGATTGCAGTAATCAAAAATGCATTCTTGAATGTAAATTTTAAGTATTTCAGATAGAAATCACAAATGAGTAGAGAATTCAGGAGACCAATAACAATGTAAAACCTGTATAGTTGTTTGTCATTGCATATATTGAAGATAATTATTTATGAATGAAATTATGCCTGGTTGATTTTGTACCACCATGGATGTTATCCATCAAACTATGGTGGTTTTAGTGATATAAGTATGCTAAAATGAATGCTCTGTAAGTCATAGAATTAATCTATGAGACTATAAATTGTATAGATTAAGAAAAAGTTTATGACAATTCTGTAAAAGCTTACATTATCAAAATTAATCTGAAATTATTACTATTTTAAAAGTTTTAATACTACGCGCATGCCAAAGAAATTAGGTGTAAAGTATGACTCTACTTATCTGTGCATTTCAAAGCCAGAAAATTTGATGAATATAAAGAGGGACGGATACATGAATAATTATATGATAAAGCAAATATGTACATGCTAAGTTGCTTCAGTCATGTCCCACTCTTTGTGACCCTATGGGTCATAGCCTGCCAAGTCTTCTGTCCGTAGGTTTTCTCTAGACAATAACACAGAAGTGGGTTGCCTGTGTCCTCCTCCAGGGGATCTTCTCAATTCAGGGATGAAAATTGTGTCTGTTATGACTTTTGCATTAGCAGGTGGGTTCTTTACCAATATGCCACCTATAATAAAATATTATTTGTGAATGTAGGTTGCATATTGTTATCTCTAAGTTTACTATAAATTTCTTTCAGGTTTTCTATGTTTGATCACTTTTACAATAAAACATTAGGAAAAACAGAATTTCTGTTATCTATAGGGAACATTGATGATTGTAATTCGGTTGTTTCCAAGGAAGGAAATCCTTTGTATACATAAGTATCCATATAGCAAACCATTAAGAAAAGTTGGTTTTATCTGAATTGGGCTGTGATGTTTAAATTGTTGTCATCAAGAACAATAATGTGAGTCACATATGTAGGTTTCTGGATCAGGACTGCACCATCTGCCTCAGAAATAGTCGATACATAGGCCAGTCATGAATCTTGGATGACAATGGAGAAGAGGTAGCAGTCAGCCTTTCTCAGGTAAATTTTATTGGACTCTTCAACAAAATATCAGAAAAGAATGGATTACCATGGGAGTAGATTTAAGGTAAAGAAAAATCCAAAGATAGTCCATGATAGTGAACAGCCAGCACTGCCATGCCCTGCCATGCAGCTTACAATTTCAACATCATTAAACATACCAACAAACTATATAAATATAGCAACAGGTAATATTCAGTGAGATGAGAGAAAATATCAGCTTTTACATAAGACGAAAATTTTTTGTTTGTGTTTCAGTTACCAAATCACGTCTGACTCTTCACAATCCCGTGGACTGTGAGGGACTGGCTGCACAGTCCCTTACCACCTCCCCGAATTTGCGCAAGTTCACATCCATTGACTTGGTGATGACATCCAACCATCTCATCCTCTGTCACCTTCTCCTCCTTCTGCCTTCAATCTTTCTCAATATCTGAGACTTTTTCAATGAGTCAGCCGTGCACATCAAGTGGCCTAAATACTGGAGCTTTAGCATCAGTCCTTCCAAAGAGTATTGAGGGTTAATTTCCTTTGACTAGTTCAATCTCCTAGCTTTCTAAGGGACATTCAAGAGCAAAATAGGAACATCAAGTTAGATTAGGACTTCAAAAGAGGTCTCAATGCAAAAATAATTTGCCCCTAGACTCTGCTAATGAGTTATTTAGGGCATCGAAATTCTCCCACTGCTCATTTGTGCCAAAAGCAGTGGACACAATTCCAGGCTTTTTGTCTCCACTATCCCACTTAAGTTCCTGTGTCCACATAGTATGAAACAATAAGAATATCGACAAACATGCATTTGTTAAAGCTAAGAAATGGGACTGAAATATTTTTATGTTGACAGTTTTAAAAAGTTCCAACTATTTTATTTAGTGATTTAAAGGCACAACTTAAAGTGTTTGCAATGTTTTCTTTTGAGGAGTGGACATTCATCACAAATGTTAAAATTGAGATCCTTGTATTTGCATAATGCACTCAAAAAAAAAAAAACCTCCTAAAATCACATTCACCCGAACATAATGTAATACATGCCTTGTAAACGACTTTTTACAGACACTTTTAGTTTGACACCCTTTGGGGACCATCTGCCTCAGAAATAGTCGNTACATAGGCCAGTCATGAATCTTGGATGACAATGGAGAAGAGGTAGCAGTCAGCCTTTCTCAGGTAAATTTTATTGGACTCTTCAACAAAATATCAGAAAAGAATGGATTACCATGGGAGTAGATTTAAGGTAAAGAAAAATCCAAAGATAGTCCATGATAGTGAACAGCCAGCACTGCCATGCCCTGCCATGCAGCTTACAATTTCAACATCATTAAACATACCAACAAACTATATAAATATAGCAACAGGTAATATTCAGTGAGATGAGAGAAAATATCAGCTTTTACATAAGACGAAAATTTTTTGTTTGTGTTTCAGTTACCAAATCACGTCTGACTCTTCACAATCCCGTGGACTGTGAGGGACTGGCTGCACAGTCCCTTACCACCTCCCCGAATTTGCGCAAGTTCACATCCATTGACTTGGTGATGACATCCAACCATCTCATCCTCTGTCACCTTCTCCTCCTTCTGCCTTCAATCTTTCTCAATATCTGAGACTTTTTCAATGAGTCAGCCGTGCACATCAAGTGGCCTAAATACTGGAGCTTTAGCATCAGTCCTTCCAAAGAGTATTGAGGGTTAATTTCCTTTGACTAGTTCAATCTCCTAGCTTTCTAAGGGACATTCAAGAGCAAAATAGGAACATCAAGTTAGATTAGGACTTCAAAAGAGGTCTCAATGCAAAAATAATTTGCCCCTAGACTCTGCTAATGAGTTATTTAGGGCATCGAAATTCTCCCACTGCTCATTTGTGCCAAAAGCAGTGGACACAATTCCAGGCTTTTTGTCTCCACTATCCCACTTAAGTTCCTGTGTCCACATAGTATGAAACAATAAGAATATCGACAAACATGCATTTGTTAAAGCTAAGAAATGGGACTGAAATATTTTTATGTTGACAGTTTTAAAAAGTTCCAACTATTTTATTTAGTGATTTAAAGGCACAACTTAAAGTGTTTGCAATGTTTTCTTTTGAGGAGTGGACATTCATCACAAATGTTAAAATTGAGATCCTTGTATTTGCATAATGCACTCAAAAAAAAAAAAACCTCCTAAAATCACATTCACCCGAACATAATGTAATACATGCCTTGTAAACGACTTTTTACAGACACTTTTAGTTTTTGTTACACCCTTTGGGGAGTTAACTGAGAAAGTGTTTCTGTAGCTCTTTCAAATGTTTGGGATGCATTTTTTAGAAATTAGTATCTTATTGGCATATGTGTTCTATTACCTCATATGCCTTTTTGCCTAAAACTTCATGATATTTTCAGGGAAAAAATAGGAAAAAGTAGCCTATCAGCTATGCAAAAGCAAACTGCTTAGTGTTATGAATCTAGGCAAGAAGTCTCACAGCATGTCTTAAGAGTGAATTACTTGTCAAAGGAACAAAATACTGTAGTATTCAAAGAAATGGTGAGGAGAAGGGTGGACTAGTGGATAAAAACCAATGATTTTTGTCATACTGCAAACACTGAAAAAAGTCAGAAATACAAAGAAAAAGAGGAGAGGGTTTTCTTGAGTTCTTTTTGTCAGTGAAATCTATGCATTCCAATGTGTTTTTTTTTTTCTTTCTGACAGCAAATATTTTTGTACTACACATTACAGAGCCAGAGGAGAAGATAACTAGCTCTTTATATGTGCAAATTCCTCAAACATGGACCAAGTCCAGTCCTTTGTGAAGCTTTTGTTATCATGAAAAGGATTTTAACTCACTTGTATTCCTCTTGAAATAAAAGTCAATTTTGTGAATTCTTTTTCCTCGGTTCTGGAGGAATTCTCACAATTTGGTACATCTTGCAAAATCACATATGTGTACTGGTAGACATATTTCCCTTTAAATTTAACATATGTTGATATCTCACTCTCTTGGTATCAAATAAAAATAAAGACAGATTTCAATCTCAACTTCTGTATAGTTGGCTAAAAAATCTGAAAAACAACTGAATTTTATTAAGCACAATGGCAATGATTGGAAGACATCTTAGACATGAAGTTTAAATATATCCAGCTATTTTATAAATCTCAGCTCATATCGATAATATGCTTTACAATTATTAACTATTAGCTGTAGAATCAGGAACTTTAAAGGCACAATATGTTCAAAATTTTACATTTGCATAATGCACTCAAAAAAAAACCTCCTAAAATCACATTCACCCGAACATAATGTAATACATGCCTTGTAAACGACTTTTTACAGACACTTTTAGTTTTTGTTACACCCTTTGGGGAGTTAACTGAGAAAGTGTTTCTGTAGCTCTTTCAAATGTTTGGGATGCATTTTTTAGAAATTAGTATCTTATTGGCATATGTGTTCTATTACCTCATATGCCTTTTTGCCTAAAACTTCATGATATTTTCAGGGAAAAAATAGGAAAAAGTAGCCTATCAGCTATGCAAAAGCAAACTGCTTAGTGTTATGAATCTAGGCAAGAAGTCTCACAGCATGTCTTAAGAGTGAATTACTTGTCAAAGGAACAAAATACTGTAGTATTCAAAGAAATGGTGAGGAGAAGGGTGGACTAGTGGATAAAAACCAATGATTTTTGTCATACTGCAAACACTGAAAAAAGTCAGAAATACAAAGAAAAAGAGGAGAGGGTTTTCTTGAGTTCTTTTTGTCAGTGAAATCTATGCATTCCAATGTGTTTTTTTTTTTCTTTCTGACAGCAAATATTTTTGTACTACACATTACAGAGCCAGAGGAGAAGATAACTAGCTCTTTATATGTGCAAATTCCTCAAACATGGACCAAGTCCAGTCCTTTGTGAAGCTTTTGTTATCATGAAAAGGATTTTAACTCACTTGTATTCCTCTTGAAATAAAAGTCAATTTTGTGAATTCTTTTTCCTCGGTTCTGGAGGAATTCTCACAATTTGGTACATCTTGCAAAATCACATATGTGTACTGGTAGACATATTTCCCTTTAAATTTAACATATGTTGATATCTCACTCTCTTGGTATCAAATAAAAATAAAGACAGATTTCAATCTCAACTTCTGTATAGTTGGCTAAAAAATCTGAAAAACAACTGAATTTTATTAAGCACAATGGCAATGATTGGAAGACATCTTAGACATGAAGTTTAAATATATCCAGCTATTTTATAAATCTCAGCTCATATCGATAATATGCATTACAATTATTAACTATTAGCTGTAGAATCAGGAACATGAATAAATCTAGCTAATTCCTCCAAACATATCGTGTCTGGGACCAAAATTTGACAGTTGGAATTTTAGCAATCTCTGATGGGTTAATTGATTGTTAGCAAATGACAGAACAAAATAGCGATCTAGAGTTTCTCAAAGACAATCAAAAAGAGAATCAAGACTACAGCAAAACAATAAAAATCGATGGTACTCTTCCCGTTTAGTGTTTACAAAGTATTTTTACAAGCAAAAGCTCAATTTGGGAACAAAATTAAGAATTTGTATTATTCACTCAGATACTAAATACAACACTTGTTAAATATCTCAAGACAAAAAGAGCAAGTTCATTAGAGATGCTGAATTTCACCAAGTCTTGGTGCCAGAATATGCTAATAATTCTTACAGCAGGATGGAGATAGACACTCCAAATGAAACCAGTATTATGATGTTTGCTATATGGTGTTTCAAATCTGGGAGGAAAGCAGAGATATTAAATAAAATGTCTTCATCTTTATGTCCAACAACAAGTTTTTGTAGATTATTAAATTCCCAGATAGAGTTGGAAAAACAAAGAGAAAGAGGAATGACTTTTGACAGTTCTTAGCCACTAAAAATTTCCTGACTTAGAATGAAAGACAGCTTGTAATTCTAGGACCAGCCTCAGGACCAGTGCTCAGGCCAGTAATGAGCTCTGACAGACTTAAATGGCTTATGAAAATTAAATATTGTGGAATTTTTCAAGTCAATTGGTAGCCTGACATATGCCATGATAGATGTATTTATACCATAAAAATTGTGAAATGCTACAAATAAGGGTTTTTTCTTTTGTAGACATCCAATTTGTTAGCAAACCAGACCCTTGGCACCTTGAAGAGTAGTCTGAAGAGTAGTCTGGATATCTCCTTTGTTAATACAGACCTAAGCTATTGCCTTTACATTGTGTTCATGGGGCTCACTGCATTTTGTGATGTGGGTAAAACTTTCCATCAGTGGGTAGTGAGCACCCTGTTGGGTTGTCAGTCATTGTTTAAGAATGCTACATAACCAATAATAGTCATGAAAAGTAGCCACCTTTGTCTTGTTCCTGATCTTATAGGAAATACTTTCTGCTTTTACCATTGAGAATGATGTTTGCTATGGCTCTTTTCATGCTGAGATATGTTCAACAGAGGATTAGATGGTTGAACAGTATAACCAACTCAGTAAACGTGAGTTTGAGCAAATTTTGGGAATTACTGAAGGACAGAGAAGCCTGTTATACTGCAGTCCATGGTGACGGGTGAACTGCAGTCTATGGGATCACAGAGTGTTGTTAGCCTTGTAGAATTAATTTGGGAGTGTCCCTCCATCTGCAATTTTATGGAAGAGTTTGAGAAGGATATATATTAGTTATTCTCTAAATGCTTAAGAGAAGTCACCTGTGCAGCCATCTGGTCCTGGATTTTGTTTGCTGGAAGAATTTTAATCACAGTTTGAATTTTACTACTTGTGATTAGTTAATTTATATTTTCTATTTTTTCTTGGTTCAGTCTTAAAAGGTTGTACTTTTCTAAATATTTGTCCATTTTTCTAGACTGTCCATTTTATTGTCATATAGTTGTGTGTAGTACTCTCTTCTGATCTGCTATGTTTCTACAGTGTCAGTTGTAGTTGTCACTTCTACTTTTTAATTTCTAATTTTATTGATTTGAGTCCTCTCTTCTTTTCATGATAAGTCTGGCTAAAGATTTATCAATTTTGTGTATCTTCTCAAAGAATTATCTTTTGCTTTTATTGATCTTTACTATTGTTTTCTTCATTTCCATTTCACTTATTTCTGCTCAGATATTTATGATTTCTTTCTTTCTACTAATTTTTGGTTTTGTTTATTCTTATTTCCATTCTTGCTTTAGGTGTAAAATCTCTTGCTTTTTGAGGTGGGATTGTATTGCTATAAACTTTTATACTAGAACTGCTTTTCTGCATACCATGGGTTTTGGGTCATTGTGTTTTCCTTGTCATTTGTTCCTAGGTATTTTGTGAATTCCTCTTTGATTTCTTCATTGATCCACTGGTCATTCAGTACATGTTTAGCCTCCATGTGTTTGAATTTTTTACTTTTTCTTTTTTTTTTTTGTAATTGATTTCAGTCTCATGGCATTGTGTTTAGAAAAGATGCTCAACACAATTTCAATTTTTTTAATTTACCAAAGCTTGATTTATGACCCAAGATATGATCTATCCTGGGAAGCGGTCTGTGTGTACTTAAAAAGAAAGTAGATCCTACTGCTTTTGGATGGAATGTCCTATAAATATTAATTAAGTCTAATTGGTCTAATGTGTCAAAAATGTTGGCAAGGGTGTGGAGAAAATGGAATCTTCTTATACTTTTGGTGTGAATGTAAGTTGGTACAGTCACTGTGGAGAACAGTAGGGGCTTCCCTGGGGCGTTAGATACTAAAAAAATCTGCCCAAACTGTGGGAGACCTCGGTTCAGTCCCTGGTCTGGGAAGATCTCCTGGAGATGGGAATGACTACCCACTCCAGTATTCTTGCCAAAAGAATTCTATTGAGAGAGGAGCCTGGCAGGGTACAGTCCATGGGATCACAAAGAATAGAACATGACTGAGTGAATAATATTTTCACTGAGGAGAACAATATAGGAGTCACTCAAAAAACTAAAAATATAACTATCATATGACCCAACGATCCCACTCTGGGCATATACCCAGAGAAAGCCATAATTCATGCATCCATGTTCACTGCAGCACTATTTACAATAGCCAGGACATGGAAGCATCCTATATGTCTATCAACAGAGGAATGGATAAAGAAGATGTGGTACAGATCTGCAATGGAATATTACTTGGCTGTCAAAATGAATGAAATAGTGTCACTTGCAGAGATGTGGATAGACCCAGAGACTATCATACAGAGTGAAGTAAATCAGAAAGAGAAAAGAAATATTGTATAATACCACTTATATAGAGAATCTAGAAAAATAAAACAGATAAACTTATTTTAAAAATTGTGATAGACTCAAATGTAGAGAACAAACTCATGGACATCAAGGAGAGATGGGGTGAGTGAGATGATGTAGGAGGTTGGGATTGACATATATACACTAGTATGCATGAAATAGATGATTAATGAGAACCTACTGTAGAGCACAGGAAACCCTAGTCAAGGGAAGGATATCTAGAAAAGAGGGGACATATGTATACATACAGCTGATTCAATCTGCTATACAGCAGAAGCTAACATGGCATTGTACATCAACTGTACTCCAATAAAAACTTTCAAAAAGAGCTCTACATAATTGATCAGCAATGAGACTGATTAGAAGAAGTGTGTCATATAAACCGTAGAGTATAACTTACGATTAATTTCTCAGTGGACTGAGGGACAGCTACAAAGACAATTGGTCCCCTGAGCAAGTGGTCTCATCCTAGGGATCAAACATGGTGTGTTTATCCTTACTTGACAAAGTTTGTCTCCTAGAGCTTTAGTGGCCTTCTGCCAGCTTTAAAAGGAAAGCTAATCTTGTCAAAATATACATTTCTTTTAACTTTCATAATTCAAAGAACTCATTCTAGGAAATGATCAAATTGCTGACAAAGAAAAACATTCTCGGGCATTCATTCGAAAGTAAAATAGGGATCTGTTTAAACAAATTATGATACTTTTTGAAATGGAATTTTACACAGATATTGGAATACTGATACACATTTATTTTCCATTGACATAGAAATTTCTTAACATCATGTTAGATGAGCAAAAAAAGGATAAAAATTATATGTATACCATATGATCCTTTAAATATGCATATATTACACATATATAAAATGCAAAAAAATTCTAGGAAAATATACATCAAAATGTTACCACTGGTTATTTTTGAATGATGAAAATTAGATTGTTTTATTTCTGAATTCAGGTTTATATTTTTCACGTGTTTTCTCAACTTTTTATGCAGTTACAATGTTTTAATCCTTTTATAACACTTTCTTTAACACTTTTTCTTTTTTTTAAAGATTTATTTATTTATTTATTTTTGGGCGGGGGTCGGGTTGGGGAGGGAGGGGAGCGGGCGGGCCACTTCTATTGGTCTTTCATTTCTCTATTTTCATCTGTCTTTGTTCTTTGGCTCCTGTGGGCCTTCCATCGCGGTGGTGTCTGTTGTCGCAGAGCGCCAGCTCTGCGCACATGCGCTCCAGAGCTCCGGCTCGGTGATTGGACACATCTGTCCAACCGCTCCGCGGCACGTGGGATCTTCCCAGGCCAGGGATCGAACCGGCGCCCCTTGTACTGCAAGGCAGTGTCCTTATGCACTGGACCACCAGGGGAAGCCCTCTTTAACACTTTTAATGCTTATGTAAATAGAATAATATTTTGAAAATACTAAATAAATCAATCTTTCACTTTTCCCTCTGAAACTTGTTGGCCTACAGTCAGTTTTAAAAACTGTATGGTTACAGGGAAGACTGAAACATCCAGAAGGACAGCTACAAAGACAATTGGTCCCCTGAGCAAGTGGTCTCATCCTAGGGATCAAACATGGTGTGTTTATCCTTACTTGACAAAGTTTGTCTCCTAGAGCTTTAGTGGCCTTCTGCCAGCTTTAAAAGGAAAGCTAATCTTGTCAAAATATACATTTCTTTTAACTTTCATAATTCAAAGAACTCATTCTAGGAAATGATCAAATTGCTGACAAAGAAAAACATTCTCGGGCATTCATTCGAAAGTAAAATAGGGATCTGTTTAAACAAATTATGATACTTTTTGAAATGGAATTTTACACAGATATTGGAATACTGATACACATTTATTTTCCATTGACATAGAAATTTCTTAACATCATGTTAGATGAGCAAAAAAAGGATAAAAATTATATGTATACCATATGATCCTTTAAATATGCATATATTACACATATATAAAATGCAAAAAAATTCTAGGAAAATATACATCAAAATGTTACCACTGGTTATTTTTGAATGATGAAAATTAGATTGTTTTATTTCTGAATTCAGGTTTATATTTTTCACGTGTTTTCTCAACTTTTTATGCAGTTACAATGTTTTAATCCTTTTATAACACTTTCTTTAACACTTTTTCTTTTTTTTAAAGATTTATTTATTTATTTATTTTTGGGCGGGGGTCGGGTTGGGGAGGGAGGGGAGCGGGCGGGCCACTTCTATTGGTCTTTCATTTCTCTATTTTCATCTGTCTTTGTTCTTTGGCTCCTGTGGGCCTTCCATCGCGGTGGTGTCTGTTGTCGCAGAGCGCCAGCTCTGCGCACATGCGCTCCAGAGCTCCGGCTCGGTGATTGGACACATCTGCCCAAACCGCTCCGCGGCACGTGGGATCTTCCCAGGCCAGGGATCGAACCGGCGCCCCTTGTACTGCAAGGCAGTGTCCTTATGCACTGGACCACCAGGGGAAGCCCTCTTTAACACTTTTAATGCTTATGTAAATAGAATAATATTTTGAAAATACTAAATAAATCAATCTTTCACTTTTCCCTCTGAAACTTGTTGGCCTACAGTCAGTTTTAAAAACTGTATGGTTACAGGGAAGACTGAAACATCCAGAAGGAGAGGAACATGACAAAAATCTCCAGTTAGTCAAGACAGTAAAGAAATGAAAGCCCCTGTAATTCAAAGAAGATTCTAGAAATAGGAGAAAAGTAGAAAGTTGGGGAAAATATCCTTCATCCATAGACACCATCCCAAGTTCAAATTCAAATCTCTAAGTCTAAATATTGGGAAGGTTATATTATAGTGTCTGTTGCCCAATTTCCTATTTTAGACTATGACTGCATAATTGCAAAATACAAAAGCATGTAACGTATTATCTCATATCAATACAATACCCTGGTAATGCAGATGGTAAAGAAACTGGCCACAATGCAGGAGACGTGGCTTCCATCGTGGGTTGGGAAGATTCCCTGGAGAAGGGAATGGCTACCCAATCCAGTATTGTTACCTGGAGAATTCCATGGACAGAAGAGCCTGGTGGGCTACCACCCATGGGGTTGAAAAAAGACAGATATGACTGGGTGACTAACACACACGCACATATTCTGGTCTCATGGTTAATCCCACATGAAGTATCTTTCCTTATATCTGGGCTTGTTTTACAATGAATATTCCTGGCTTGCTTTGTTTTAAATTAATCATATCTGGCTGTAAGTAGAAATATTCTAAGGCGATGCTTATAATTTATGCCCTGTTGA